>JAFEMH010000598.1:0-702532 GCA_022495995.1 Adenophora triphylla var. japonica | reverse complement strand
TCCTTTATTTATGATTATTTAGATTTAATATATATGGAGTAATATGTTAATCAAACTTGATATGATTGTATTAAGTAACTTGGGTCTATCTAAACTCTTAATTGGAATAAAACCATTGCAATAACTATTTGTACCCTAACGTCTAGTGCTCTATTATCAAAATGTGATCATGAAAATTGAAAGGGGTGTTTATTTTTTTATTGAATAGACAACAATATTATTGTTATACTGTAGAAAATATTTCGATTGATGAAAATTTTACTTTTCTCGCCTTTAGTAACCCGTTGATCTTATTAGACGAGATTGTATAAATTATTAACCGAGATGTGCTGAGTACTTTATCAGCAATATGAACAGATCTCTTCCTATTGGTATTTTAGGTTCATGTATAGATAGTGGCTGTACATATTCCATGTACTAGTGTATCTGTGTAGTGTATATATATGTGTTCTTTCTATGGAATGAAATCACAGTGGAAAATTTCTCCAAACCCATTCTCTTTGCTGACTGTCTTCTCTAACATGGTATCAGCCTAAATATTGATCCAAAGTTGAGACATACCTTTCCGGTCACCTTCTGCTACTCTCGGCAATGACATCTTCCAACTCCGACGGTTCTTCTTTTTCTATGACCCAGCCAAACTTTTCTTCCAATCCCCTACCCATCTTCTACAACTGTTGGTCAGGAAGCCAAAACAGGAACCGAGGCAATGGGCAGCCTCGTCAACATAATGGGCGTGGTATCTTACCCAGACCTGATATTACCTGCCAGTTATGCTTTACTCCGGGTCACGGAGCACGTACGTGCAACAGTTACAATGCCTATTTGGCATATTCGGAGCCAGCTATTCTTGACTCCGGAGCTACCAATCACATGACTTCGGACCCGTCCTCCTTCTCCGAGTCTTACCCATATACAGGTGAAAATGCAGTTAATGTTGGTAATGGTTCAAAACTTAAGATTGCTAGCATTGGTAGTTCTTGTATTACTGCTAATAATCGTTCCTTTCATCTCCGAAATATTTTATATGTCCCTAATATTCATAAGCCGTTATTATCTATTCGCCAATTTTCTAAAGATAATAATTGCTATTTTGAACTTGACTCTTCCGGTTTTCGGGTCAAGGACAATCAGACGCAGGAGATTCTTCTTTACGCAAGAACTCAGTGGTCTTTACAAGTTTTCTTTCAATTCCGAGTCATCAAGTAACCCAGCTTGCTCTCCTTAGAGAAAGATCAAGTTCAGCAACCTGGCATGACCGTTTGGGTCACCCATCTATCCCTGTCCTTAGAATATTAAGTCAAAAATTTAGTCTACCTTTGACTAATAAGATTAGCAATAAAGATTGCTGTCACTGGTGCCCTTTAGGCAAGTCTAGCAAGTTGTCTTTTTCTACTCGAACATTTAATGCATTGAATCCTCTTGATATGCTACATTTAGATGTTTGGGGTCCTTCCCCGTTGCTTCTATGACTGGTTTCCGTTATTATTTCTCTATTATTGATGATTTTTCTCGTTTTGTGTGGTTATTTCCTATGACACATAAATCCAATGTCACCGAGATATTTAGTTCCTTTAAAACTCAAATTGAGAATCAGTTATCTCGTCGTATCCATGCAATACACACAGTTAAAACTGTTCAAACCGATGGGGGTGGAGAATTCACTAGTAGGGCTTTCAAATCTTTTCTTCGCACGGTTGGAATCAAACATCAACTCACTTGTGCTTATACACCACAACAAAATGGGGTAGTCGAACGCAAACATCGTCATATTGTCGAAATGGGTCTATGTCTTATGTCTAAAGCCAAAGTTCCTTACAAATTTTGGTTAGAGGCATTTAATACTGCTGTCTATCTCATCAATCGTCTTTCGATGCGTCTACACAATTTTATTTCTCCATATCAAAAATTGTGGAAACGTATCCCTGATTATCGCTTTCTTAAAATCTTCGGATGTTCTTGCTTTCCCTACATTGTTCCTACCAATGTTCATAAGTTAATGCCAAAATCAACACATTGCATTTTTCTTGGCTATGAAAATTCTCGTAAAGGATACCGGTGCATGGATCTTTCTAATGGCAAGCTTTATATTTCTAGACATGTGGTATTTGATGAAACTTCTTTTCCTTGGGACAAAAATAGTTTGCAAACAGGTTCTCATATCATTGCTACTGGACCATCTCTTTCAGATTCAACAAACTATGTGCCCTCATTCGTCTCTGGTCAAACTGCGGTTCCAGTCACTCCATTCGGGCAAGCTCAAGTCTCACAGCCCACTGTTACTCCAGGGGTATTCGGACTCCACAGTGCCTCACCATTCACGGGCAAAATCTTACCAGTCCCATTCAAGAACATCAGAACAGGCCACAGTTTCGACATTCTCCAGTGCCCCTGCATTTTGGTGATGTTTCTCATGCAACCTCACCGCATTCTCCTACTCCTGGAATAGACCCTGAGGACTCTTTTGTTGCATCTACCACTCCTGCAGTTTATCCTTGTACAGATTCTTTCTCACAGTTACCTACATCTGCGTCCTCCACTCCTCTCCGGCATTGAGGTATGGCCGACTTATATGATACTACTTCTCCGATTTCTATTGAGTATAGGCTTCTTGCTAAAAATGATGATCCGTTTCATGAGCCATGAACATTCAAACAAGCATCTCAATATCCTCATTGGCAAACGGCCATAAACGAGGAGATTACGGCTTTACACAAAAACAAGACTTGGTCCCTTGTTCCGTGTCAACCCAATATGAATGTCGTTGGGTGTAGGTGGATTTTCAAATTCAAGAGGAAATCGGATAGGTCACTTGATAGACATAAGGCTCGCTTAGTTGCTCAAGGATTTACGCAACAAGCCAGTCTAGATTATGATGAGACATTTTTCCCCGTGGTTAAACCATCTACCATTCGTTCTCTCAGTTGATCACTATAAGGGTTGGGACATTAAGCAAATTGATGTGCGTAATGCGTTTCTCAATGGTTTGTTAAATGAAAATGTGTACATGAAACAACCTATGGGTTTTGTTCATCCTCTTTGCAAGCCTAGGCATGTGTGCAAGCTCCATAAGGCCTTTGTATGGCTTAAAACGATCCCCTCGAGCTTGGTTTCAACGGCTTCATGAATTCCTCCTTCGGTTTGGGTTCTTCAACAGACCGATCGATTCATCTTTGTTTATTCGTCATTCTCCACGAAGATACTATTGTTATTCTTGTTTATGTGGACGATATCATCATCACGGGCTCTTCCCCTACGCCATGTCCACCATTATCGATGAGATTTGTCACACTTTTGGCAGGTCGGCGTTTGGGTGACTTAAGTTTTTTCTTGGGCCTTGAAGCTTCTCGAACTCGAGACACACTGCGCCTTAGTCAATCTCGATATGCTCAGGATCTACTTGCACGATTCAATATGACAGAGTGCAAACCTTCTTCGACTCCTACGGTTCCTCACTCACGTCTCTCTTCTCTTGATGGTGACGTAATCCGAGATCCCACCATATATCGCGGCTAGTGGGTGGACTTCAGTATCTTACTTTGACCAGACCGGACATTGCCTTTTCAGTTAATCAGGTGTGTCAGTTTATGCACCAACCTCGTACGAGTCACTTGGTTGCTGCTAAAAGGATTCTTCGATTTATCAATGGCACGCTTGATCTTGGACTGACATTTCATCGCTCCTCGAGTTTTGCCATACGAGCATACTCCGATGCCGAGGGTGGCGATCCAGACGATCGAAGGTCCACAATGTGCGCTTGCATCTTCATTGGACCAAATATCATTTCTGGACGGCAAAGAAACAATCTACCGTTTCCTGGTCTAGTAGTGAAGCTGAGTATCGAGCTTTGGCTATCACCACTGCAGAGCTCCGTTGGTTCTCCTATTTATTCCGTGAACTAAGGATACCCTTCTCTCCGCCTTCGTTGTTCTGTGATAATCTTTCGGCTCTTCATATGGCCCGTAATCCTGTTTTTCACGCTCGCACTCGCCACATCGAGATCGATTATCACTTCATCCGCGAATTAGTCACTCGTGGTTTTCTGAAGTTGCATTACGTCTCTACTGACGATCAACTGGCCGACGTATTCACAAAAGGTTTGCCTAAACCACGCTTTCAAGCATTGACGGTCAAAGTTTGTGCCTCCGTACGGACGTCTTGCTTGAGGGGGGGTATTAGACGAGATTGTATAAATTATTAACCGAGATGTGCCGAGTACTTTATTAGCAATATGAACAGATCTCTTCCTATTGGTATTTTAGGTTCATGTATAGATAGTGGCTGTACATATTCCATATACTAGTGTATCTGTGTAGTGTATATATATGTGTTCTTTCTATGGAATGAAATCACAGTGGAAAATTTCTCCAAACCCATTCTCTTTGCTGATTGTCTTCTCTAACAGATCTTACTCTAATTCTTATTGTGTGTGCTTACTTGCATTGGTTATCTAGTGATTGCATATAGGATTGGTCATGACATTATTCGTTGTTTTTGATATGCGCAGATAAACTGTTACCCAATATAAGTGACTAAGAAGGTTCATGTAGAAGGATCTAGAGAGGTTTCTCTCTCTGCTGTTAATGGAATCAATGGCAACTTATAGCATGATTTTCTTTCTGAATGAAACATGTTCTTTCCCGATCAACTTTGGCTTGCGTTTTAATTTAATTTTTATAATTATTGGGTGTTTCTGCAGCGACAATATTTGCATATGACAAGACTCGTAACGGTAAGACATTTACCATGAGGGGAGTGACGGTAAAGACCCGATTTTTATTTTTTTTTTAGTATTATTATTATTCGTATTATTATTATTATTATTATTTGGACCAATAATAATAAATGATGAGATGGGCTCTAAGAAGTGGGCTACGATTTATTAGTATGTGCTCGAGGTTGGGCCTAAGTAAATGATGAGACCCATTAAATGTTGAGTTAGTATTTTCCTACGAGGGTTAGTATTGAAATTACTCCCAACGTATATATACTCTCCCCTAACCCTAGCCTCTCATTATCACATGTCATCAAGTGAAGAGTGAACACCAGAAATCGACAGAATTATTACAGTCGTTATACCAATTCCGGAATGGGAGTGGGGGAGAATATAGATATGGATTTGGTTGTGGGATTACCAAATGCGTTGAAAGGGCATAATGCAATTTGGGGAATAGTGGATAGGCTTACGAAGTCGGCCCATTTTCTAGCTATTAAGGTGACAGATTCGGTGGAAAGGTTGGCCAAGTTATATATTGATGAGATTGTAAGATTACATGGTATACCTGTTTCGATAGTGTCTGATCGGGATGCCAGATTCACATCAAAGTTTTGGAAAAGTTTACAGCAAGCATAGGGTACTGAGTTGACTATGAGTACAGCTTTTCACCCTCAGACAGATGGACAGTCGGAGAGAACCATCCAAACGTTGGAAGATATGTTAAGAGCTACGTCGTTGGATTGGCAAGGATTGTGGGGCTAACATTTGACATTGGTCGAATTCGCCTACAATAACAGTAATCATGCTAGTATTGGGATGGCACCGTATGAAGCGTTACATGGAAGGAAATGCATATCGCCGACTTGTTGGGATGAAGTTGGTGAAGGAAAATTGACTGGACCAGAAATTGTTCAGGTGACGGCGGATAAGGTACAACAGATTCGGAAATGGTTGTTGACCGCTCAGAGTAGACAAAAGTCATATGCAGATTGTAGGAGACGTGATCTAGAATTTCAGTTGGGAGATCGGGTATTCTTAAGGATTTCGCAGACTAAAGGAGTTATGAGGTTTGGAATTCGAGGAAAGTTGAGTCTTAGATATGTGGGACCATTTGAGATTTTGGAGCGAGTTGGACAAGTAGCCTATAAGTTGACCTTGCCACCTGTACTTGCGGAGGTACACAATGTGTTTCATGTATCGATGTTGAAAAAGTATATCTTTGATTCGAGCCATGTGATTGAATATAAACAGCTAAGATTTCGTGCTGACTTGAGCTATGATGAACAACCCGTAAAGATTGTGAATCGGAAAGATCAGATTTTGAGGAAGCGAGTAATTTCTTATGTGAAAGTTCAATGGAGTAACCACACCGAAAGAGAAGCGACGTGGGAGCTCGAGAGTGAGATGCACGAGATGTATCCCGCTCTGTTCGAAAACCGAGGTACGTTAAGTTTGGTGGACCAAACTCTTTTAAGGGGGTAAGAATGTAAAGACCCAATTTTTTTTGAGTATTATTATTATTATTATTTGGACCAATAATAATAAATGATGAGATGGGCTCTAAGAAGTGGGCTACGATTTATTAGTATGGGCTCGAGGTTGGGCCTAAGTAAATGATGAGACCCATTAAATGTTGAGTTAGTATTTTCCTACGAGGGTTAGTATTGGAATTACTCCCAACGTATATATACTCTCCCCTAACCCTAGCCTCTCATTATCACATGGCAAAAAAATCAAACCCAACGCATAGAGAGAGAGAGGGAGGCGGCCGAACCTAGGGAGAGAAGGAGAGAGAGAAACCGAAAGAGAAGAAGAGAAGGAGAAGGAGGAAGACCCAAGCGTAGTCGAGAAGGTAAATTGATTAACACCCTCCTAATCTTTGTTTTTCTATGTAGTAAAATCAAGAAAGCTTAAGAACCCTAAAAACCAAAGTCTATGATTAGAGTTAAGTTTGTATAATTATTGTTGATGATGAGATGAAATCAATCTTAATGAAGATTAAATGGAATTTGGGCAGATGAACGTAGAATTTTATGCTAGAAAGATGAATATTGAATTAGGGTTTTGTGTGTGTAATGTGTGTGTGCAGTGTGTGTGCGTGAATTACTGTGTGTGTGTGTGTTTTTTCTGCGTGTGTGTGTGCCGGTGTGTGTGTCTGTAGGTGTTGGTGTGTGTGTATTGCTGTGTGTGTGTGTGTGTGGGTATAGATTAGGGTTGGAGTGTGTTTGAAGGTGGGAAATAGTAAAATAATGAAGCTGTGAATAGTAAATCTGAAATAGTAAAATACTTCTGAAATAGTAAATACGTATCCTGGAATAGTGAAATTGCATGCTGTAAATAGTGCTTTGGTGGAATAAATCTAGTTTAAAGAGAAGTAAATTAGGTTTAACAATTGGAAACCCTAAGGTTAATTTGGGAAACTAAAAAGGGTAATAGTTAACCTTAAGAAGAGTTAAGAGAAATAACTCATAGGTTAACAAGATGATTAAAGTTGGGTAATTAAAGTAAATATAAATTTATTTTACCCTAAGAGATGTTATTTGCATGATTGTAGATTCGTGCCGGAAATCAGTGCAAGAAAACGCAGGCGTTTAAGGTAAGGGATTACGTTCCTTAGAGTATTTGAATTTCAATCCTTGAACTAGGATTCTATCGAGTCTTTTATGAAAGTATAAGCTACCAAGTGGTCGGTAGTTATTTTGAAACTATTCCTTCGATTGAGCGTCTTTTGGAATATCTTACCCTTGATATGTGTTGTTCAAGGTGTATCAAATGGTTGAATTTGATTATTGTGTTCTTGTACCATATGAACACTTGAATGTTTATTGCTATGTCTAAAGTAACTAGATGTAGTTTAATGAGTCTAAGTGGGACGGACTTTTAAATGAACTTGGTCTAATCTTAATAGTAAAGATTTGACTTTCATCTTACACTACTTGAAAAGTAGTAATGTTAAATGTGATATGTTCTTATACCTGGGAACATCGTAGAATTGCTATATCTATTTGAACTCGATGTAGCTAGCTTTGTCCGATTGAAAAAGGACTTAGCAAGAATGATCCGATTGAAAAGGACTTTATGAGAATTAGTCTAATCCCTGAAATTAAAGGATTTAGACGCTTATACACTACTTGATGAAGTAGTTGACTATCATGATATGTCGGGATAAGGGAGCGCCCTGAAAAGACGTGGAGTTTCTTATTCAAGGATCACCCTGAAAAGGTGTAACTTGATGAAGTAGTTGACTATCATGATATGTCGGGATAAGGGAGCGCCCTGAAAAGACGTGGAGTTTCTTATTCAAGGATCACCCTGAAAAGGTGTATCAAAGTCACCCTGAAAAGGTGTAGCGTTACTTTGGAATTGACGGACTTGTGTGAATACGGTCTTCCATGATATATATTTTTGTGATAGTGCCACATCTTGTTATTTGAAAAGAATATTTCGTTATTGCACTCGTACATGTACTTTAATTGATATAGCTATCCTATCGTTGAGTAATTCGATTGGTTTGCGTTCTTTCGGTTATCTTTCCCTGGTACCCGGAGAGATTTCGTATGAACTTACTGGACATTGTTCGCTCACCCCTTTACTTCTTTTTCCCTCTCAGGTAATGAGTACGAGGAGTTAGTCGCGAGGATGGCGGCGCATTTATGAGGATTGAAGTATGTAATTAATGTTTAGTTGAATAAGCGAGGGAAGGATACTAGCCGTTAAGGTTGAAAGACAGTTATTTTCCGCATTTGAATTATGGTTAGATGTATTAGCCGTTAAAGTACCCCGATTTGGAAATTTTATTTATGAATTGAATTATGGTATTGATGAAAAGTTGGGATCGTTACAGTGACAGAGAATGTCGTCAAAGATATATATGACCACATCAAGAATATAAGCTTTCTTTTGAAAGTCCCCAATGTCTTGTAGTAATAACGACTTAGTGAAGCCATGAGATGAATGAAATTCTTGGTTGTAATGTTCTTAGACATGATTATGTTTTGCCTCACAGAGTAATGAGAAAGAGTTCATATTGAAATTTTTTGCACTAAAAATATACAATGAGCATGTATTAGACCTCTTGAATAGAGTGTCTGGCCGTCTTCGCCTTTTGGATGATCTCGCGGTATATTAATTTTTCACTCTATTCAAAAGTTTTCATATTTCTCTTTACATAGCTACATATTTAAGAATGTGGTGTTCGAACTTCTTAAGGTACTATTGTCGAGAAGCTGACTGAATAGGTGGTTAGGGTTGATCAACATTTGAGGCACTTAATTGGTACTTGTGATGGTAAAAACATGATCTTAAAGTTTACTGTGAGTCTGAGATGTTTTGAAGATACATTTTTTGTTCTTTTTTTGTTCTTTTTTTTTTTTTTTTTTTTGAGGTGACTATCGTATGGACATTTAAGAATTCTCAGCGCCCATCTCATTCTCACGTATGCCTATGCTGCTTTATTTAATACTAGCACTACAAAAATAGCATATTTTATCTTAAATCAAAATTAGTACAATAATTTATATAATTAAATATCAATTAAAATTAAAAAATATAATATGAAATAGTGATACTTAACATAAGTATAAAAAAGTAAATAACAAATAAAACAACATCAAATTCGATGATTATGTAAACAATTTCCCTAACTAAAATTAGTACAACAATATATCTAATTAAATACCGATTAAAGTTAAATAATGTAATATGAGATAGTGATATTTATCGTAAATAGAAGAGAAATAACACGGAGAACAACAAAGAATATGATTATGTAAACAATCTTCCTTAACCAAACAACATCTTTAACACTGTAAGATGAGATTATACAACTGAATGTCTCTAACGTACTGCGTAACATACACTCTTCCTACAACTAACTTCATTTAATAAATGACGAATTATTTACATAAAATGATTTATCTGATATTTCATTACTACATCATGTCAAACATTATATACATTTAATGACATACATATTCATCTGCACTTGAATCGAAAATACTTAGGGGTCGTTTGATTTTTAAAATCAGCTCTTAATAAGAGGTTCAGGTCTGATCGAATAAGAGGTGAGAGAAATAAGAGCATTTGTTTTTTTTTTCCATTTCAAATCTGAACATCGCTTAAAGTCCTCTTAATTTTAAGCGCCTAAAATGGCGCGGAGCGTACGCTGATTGCCTCTTATTTGTGATTTTGGACAAAAATGCCCTCATAAACTTTTCATAATTTCCATATTACCCTTATTTAATAGATTGGGTTTCATTCCTTCTCTCATTCACGCTTCCATTCCCTAGGGTCTGCTCCCGAGTTTGTTAAGGAGAGAAAGGAAAGGAAGAGAAGAGAAGAGAAGAGAAAAGAAAAGAAGAGAAAGGAATTCGATTACTTCCTTCCTAAATAAACTCGGGAGCAAGTGATGGGAGGAAAAAACTTTAAATTACATTTGTACCCTTTAATGAAAGAAGAAGAGAAATATATTTGAGGGATAAAATAGGTTTATCAAAAAATTTGTTAAGTAAAATTCTCTTTCCATCCAATTCCTTCCACATTTGGAAGGATTGCCTAGGAGGGAAAGTTTTAAAAAAATTTAAACATTTTCCTTCCACTTCCTTTCTGAATAAACTCAGGAGCAAGTGAGGGGAGGAAAATAGATTAGACTTCCTTCCACTTCCTTTCTTTTCTCCCCTTTTCTGGACGGTAAATTCTATATACAAGGCACCTTACATACAAGGCACCAATAATTCCGAAACTACCCTTCGTGTGTCGTGCTCGAAAGGACGACACGAAGCCTTCATTTCGTGTACTTTTACACGACATAAACTAATTGGGTTAAATATTTGGTCGTATGAAATTATACGAAATTTAAATTTACTCTGTCATTAATTTCGTACAAAACAACACGATATCATGTCCTAATATCGTGTATATCCATACGACATATCATAATGAAGGTGTTCTTCGATGATTTGCGACACGATGTTAATGATACGCATATGCTATGTTATATTATTGAATTGTGTTGTTAATTGAGCAAAATTTATACACTTATACATGACAAGGAACAAACGTCATATTGGATCATACAATATCATATAACCTATCACATTTAAGTGATACCACTTTATTTATTTGGAGGAAACTCATGTAGATGAAAAACACTTGAAATGTCATTTTAGAATGTAGAAAAAAATTAAAAAAAATAAACGAGGTAGCCGTATACCATTTTTGGCAAGATCGGGACACATAAAACCCTAAAAACCCTAAGTAATGGCACATATTTGTAACTCAATCTCCATTTGGATTTTGAGGAAACTCATGTAGATTAAAAACACTTGAAATGTCATTTATAATATAGAAAAAAATTAAAAAAAAAATAAACGAGGTAGCCGTATACCATTTTTGACAAGATCGGGACACATAAAACCCTAAAAACCCTAAGTAATGGCACATATTTGTAACTCAATCCCCATTTGGATTTTGAGGAAACTCATGTAGATGAAAAACACTTTAAATGTCATTTAGAATGTAGAAAAAAATTAAAAAAAAATAAACGAGGTAGCCGTATACCATTTTTGGCAAGATCGGGACACATAAAACCCTAAAACCCTAAGTAATGACACATATTTGTAACTCAATCTCCATTTGGATTTTGAGGAAAGTCATGTAGATGAAAAACACTTGAAATGTCATTTAGAATGTAGAAAAAAATTAAAAAAAAATAAACGAGGTAGCCGTATACCATTTTTGGCAAGATCGGGACACATAAAACCCTAAAAACCCTAAGTAATGGCACATATTTGTAACTCAATCTCCATTTGGATTTTGAGGAAACTCATGTAGATGAAAAACACTTTAAATGTCATTTCAAACAAAAAATTATAATTAATACTCCCTCTGTTTCAAGATTCAGATGACATTTCGTATGCCAATACCCGAAATGTTGGTGACATTTCGTATGTGTTCATACGAATGGTGACCAACATTTCGTGTATTGGCATACGAAATGTAAACTGATGAATCAGTTTACATTTCGTATACCAATACCCGACATGTTGGTGACCATTCGTATGCACACATACGAAATGTCACCAACATTTCGTATGTTGGCATACGAAATGTCATCTGATTGTTAATAATGTTTTGCAAATGGCTATTTAATAAACAAATCATATATAAACTTACTTATCTAGAATCTGCTGCCTCGTTTGGCGCTTCAACACCGGCTCACAAGTGGCGTTCTCCCATATCTTACGGGCTCGATGATGACCAAACCCGTACAACAACTGAACCTCCTCCGGGCCGCCACCGAGGTTACTCTTCAACTGCCACTGGTCATCCTTAGACCCTTTCCCCTTTCTGCCCCGTGCCTCCCGCCTCTTGCGAGGCCTCACAGATACACTCTCCTCCGCCTCCTCCTCCTCCTCATCATCGTCACTAGATAAATGTGCCTCCTACTTGCGAGATGCGCCACCGGGGCCAGAGTACGTGAAGATGAATCCTCGCCTAGAATAACTACCCTCGCTATCACTCTCTCACCGGCCATGGGCTCCTCGAATCACGACATTCTTGTCGTGAATCTTTTGCTCAGTTTATCTGCCTTAGGCTGCATTGCCCTCCTCGGCCTTCCTCTTTCTATTAGAGGCCGTCGCAGGGTTACGTCCCTACAAAAAATTAAATAAGAGACAGTTAATATTCAATAACCAGTTGACATTTCGTGTTCCAATACCCGAAATGTTGGTGACATTTCGTATGTGTTCATACGAATGGTCACCAACATTTCGTGTATGCCAGGCATACGAAATGTAAACTGATGAATCAGTTTACATTTCGTATGCCAATACCCGAAATATTGGTGACCATTCGTATGAACACATACGAAATGTCACCACATTTAGTATTGGCATACGAAATGATGAATCGGTTACATTTCGTATGCCAATACCCGAAATGTTGGTGACATTTCGTATGTGTTCATACGAAACGCACGCCGACAATTTCAAATTTTAGGCACACGAATTCGTATCCGATTCAAACAAAAAACCCAAATTAATGTTACGAAATCGCAATTAGAACCATTTAGAATACGTTTAAACAACATTAAGCATTATATAATCCATTTTAGGCATAAAATTAATGTTGGGTTTTCAAATTGAAATTTTAGGTTAAAAATAATTACTTTTGGAGCGGCGGGAGAGGAGACGGACTTTCCACCGGTTTTAGGGAGGTTTGTCTTCATATTTTCCGGCGGTGGTGATGGCGGCGTTCGTTGAATGATTGAGAGAAGAGAGAGCGACATTAGGTTTTGAGAGAGAGAGAGAGATAGAACAGCGCAATGAGAGAGAGAGAATTGTCCGTCGTTTGAAATGGGGGGAGGGAAGGATTTTTTTTTTTTTAATATATATATGAGGGTATTTTGGTCATTTTGTACCTGCCTTGTAAAATCATGCCTTGTATATAGTACTACACTTTCTGGACTCGGGAGCAGACACCTAGGGTTTCTTCAGCGGCGAAGGGAAGGCGAAGGCGAAGGCGAAGGCGATTTTGCAGCAACCGCCGGTAAACTCCCTCTCCCTCTCCCTCTCCCTCTCCCTCTTCCTCTTCCTTTCCTTCTTTAATCTGCAATTTGTTTATGGGATTTTCGCCAATTCCTAACCCTAACCCTAACCCTAAAACAGATTAGCAGCTCCAATTTCGTCGAGAAACAAAGATGGAGCAGACCTTTATCATGATCAAGCCTGATGGTGTTCAGAGAGGCTTGGTTAGTTCAATTTTCTACTCACTCTTACTCAATTCACTTAATTTTTATTGTTTGGACCAAATTGGATAGCTCTAATTTGTTGGGTATTCTTTTTTTTTTTTGCTTGTATAATATGTATTTCTTGGGGTTTTGGTAGATCTGTTTCTTGTTGTGTTTGTTAGCTGGGAAAATTTTATTTGGGAAGGGTAAAAGATTAAATTTTCTTGCTGTTCTTGTTGGTTTAATAAGATGTGTATGTTGGATTTGATTTTTTCTGTGAAAAGTAGTGCCAATTGTGTGAATTTGTGGAGAAAATTTGGAAAATTTAGCTAGAATGGGAAACAATTCAGCGGAAGGATTTTACATTGTTTATTTTGATGCTTGTTGGTGTTTTTCTGATAAACAGGAATTTTAAGCTCAAATTTATATGTTAGTGCTTGTTTGTCATGATTGTGTTTTTTTATTGCTGTGGTTTTCAGGTTGGTGAGATCATCAGTAGATTTGAGAAGAAAGGTTTCACTCTAAAAGGTTACTTCTAAATCACAGTTTTGTGATTAAATTGTCTATTTATGTCTGCTTAAAACTCTAGGACTTTGGACCCACAAATTATGAGGTTGGATCAACTTAATCAAATCGTTTTTAACCATTTGATGATGATGGTTTTGGAAACTTTTTTGTAGGTAACTTCTTAATTGTGTTTATATCACTAGATTAGTTAATGCTCGTCTATAAGTCGGTTCAGTTAATCTTATTATATTTAGAGTTTGGTAGAGTATTGTAGTTTCCTTTCTTATTTCTTAAGCATTTCTTAATTCCTTTTACACCTGATATTGAGCCATTTTTGTTACAGATTTTTTGTTTACTTTGCTACCCAATTGGTTTATTTACCTTGTAGTTTTTATAGAAATGTTAATAGTTTCGTGTCACTAATTTTCGGTTCTGCTCTGTGATTAGGTTTGAAGTTCTTGAATGTGGATCAACCTTTTGCTGAGAAGCACTACGCTGACCTCTCTGCAAAGCCTTTCTCCAATGGGCTTATTGAGTACATTATCTCTGTATTTCCCTACTTTGTTGTTACTCTCTCTGTCTTTGAGGTTTGAGTGGTATAAATGCAGTTAGGTCACGGAGGCGAGTACAGTTTAGCAGTCCATCATACTGACGAAGAGATGCAAGAGTGAGGCCTATCCCCACAAATGATAGCAGACCAAAAATGGAGAGCTCATGCTTGTAGAGGTGCTTGGAATGAAAAATGCCCGTGGTATCTTGACGCTTTTTTTGACCACTTTGATGACGATTCTGACGAATGTAGTGAAGAAGAGAGCAGTGACTTGATTGCGAGTGATGTTTGCCGTCAAGGTAGTGAAGAAAACTGTATTAACTCGATTGTGGGTGACGTTTGCTAGACCGACTAGGAATTGGATTTTAGATTCTTTTGATTTATCACGTACGCTGGTTTAACTTGCTCAATGTATTTTTGTGCGGATAGGAAATGGAAAAAGAAAAAGGGGAGATCCCAGAAAGTTTGTGTAATCAGTATGTTGTGTTTTTTATCTAGTATGTTGTGTTTTTTTTTTAACTTCTTCATGCAATTTGGCTTATTGAACTTAATTTTCTATATTATTTGTAAATTTGAATAATGTGATATTTTTATTTATTATTATGTTTTTTGGATTTTACATTAGTGGTTATGAAAAAAAAAATTGTAATTATGTTTAAATATTTAATATTTGAATGTAGCATTGATATTCGGCTTATTATTAACAAGACAGACAATTATATATTATTCAAAAGGCTAAAATGGTAAACACACACATTTCATTTCAGAAAACGAATTCAGATGAAAAATCAAACAGCTTAGCCTAATTCAGAATTCAGTCTTCAGACGCTGCCTCTTAATGATTCAACCAATTTCAGAGGTAAAATCAGATTTCAACACTTAAAAAAAACAAAAACCCCCTTAAAGATATTAAATACATACTCCCTCCGTCCCATAAAATCTTACCCATTTTGCTATTTTGGGCGTCCCGCTTTAAAGTCCCACTTTCCTAAAAATGAAACTTTTTAATACTTCTTTATTCATGGGACACACTTGGTAAGCTAATGTGGGACGGAGGGAGTATATATTAAACCAATCCGTATTAGTTTAGAAATAATAAACGAAAAAGGCAACCCGATTTTTTTAGACAACCGAAAATCTCAATTTTTTCATCTCCAGTAAACACCAATTTTTATTTCGTAAATTAAAAGTTTTCTTTTAAATGATTGCAACTCTATATATGGAGAGATGTTAATAAAAAGAAAGTGAAAATATTAAATTGTTAACTTCACATCTCCCCCTTCCATACCACCACCCTCATTCACCTATCACAAATTCATCTATCTCCCTAAAAATTGCAATTGCGTCTCTCATCTCACATATATTACTGAAAAATTATATCCACTTTTTGTAAACAATTTTTTTAACAAACGACAAATCAACTGCATTCACAATAACATAATAGACGACACTATACAAACGTCGAAAGCTCAACTCAAACATCAATTGTAGTTTTATCCCCCCAAAAGTTAGAGGGAAGGCTTTCTCTCCCTAGGATTTATCTCCTAGGCGCTTATGTGCGTGCATGTGTGTGTGTGTGTGTGAGTAGTGAAAAAAAAAAGAGTAATATCATTTCAGCCCTAAAATATTTCATATCTCTTCCCCACTTAATCAATTATAAATACATAATTATCTTAATCATTTGAAAAGAAAAATATATTATGTATAAATCTATTAGTGACTTAAATAAATAAATAAATAAATAAATAAATAAATAAATAAATAAATAAGTAAATATTTTTTTTATTTCGAATGATTGAAACTATATATATGTAGAGATATTTAATTTCAACTCTATATATATATATATATCTCACAATTTAGAAAAACATCATTCCATCAATGTAACTACCAAATAATTAATTTTGTAAACAAAAAAATAAATATCATTTATTAGTATATGAACAATAGTAATAATAAATAAATATAATATTTATTTACATTAACTCATCATGAACATAAGTATTATATTCATTTACAATTTAACTTATTTATTTTTGGGAAGAAAAATCATAATCTTAAAAAAAAACTAACAATTGTGTTAAATGAAAAAAATTTCCCCAAACAATCCACTCCCTCATTAAAACCCAACCCACTTCTTCCTCTCCTCTTTCAAAATATCAATTCATACTATCTTTATTTTTTAGAATATTGGCATGCACTTCAGTAAAAAATTTAAAATGATGCCCACATTTCCCAATATTGGTCTTTATAAATAATAATTTCTTTCAAACGGATAGTAGAATCATTTTATTTTTTATTTTTATTTTATATTCTTTAATTTATGATTAGTGTAATTATTGTTATTACTATCAATATCATTTATAATTAAAAAATAATTATTATTACTATCAATATCATTTATAATTAAAAAAAAAGTCACACTTAATTAATTTTATCTTAAAGCATATTGAAAATTTACAAAGTTAATTAGGAAATTTATATTTAAAAAATAAGGTTTTTTTCCATGTGTTTGAATCAAATGAAAAAAATCTCTATTTGTAGAGAAACAAAAAATGAATTTTGGTGTAAAAAAAATTAAATTAATTTATTACAAAATAATTGAGGTCAAAGATATCTTTCAATAAAAAATAAAGAAAATTCACATAGTAGGCAATTCTCTCCGAAAGTATGCATGCAAACCTTTTTAAATCTCTAAAATGAATGTTCAATAATTTTTCAAATTTGCTATTTAATTAAGAGAAAATCTAATTTTTTTTATATTTATTTTAAAATAGAGAGAGTAAAAATAAAGACTTGCTCAAAGAAATTGAAGCTTATAAAATAGAATCACATATCACCTTTTATAATTTTCTAAAACAATTTTTCACTTTCTTTTTAACCAACCTTTTTCTCTCTCCCCTATACTAATTGGGTAATAGTAAGGATACAAAATAATTACAAAAAATTGCTTACAAAATCATAAATGTAATAATTTTATTATTGTTTTTAATTAGAGTGTATTGAGTCCATTACAGATGCTATCATAAATATCTTCAATTAATTTCGTTAGCAAGATTTTGTGGACAACTTTCAATCTGTCACCAAAAAATCCCAAATCAACTTCAAATAAATTATCTTCACATTTAATGATACTTTTTACTTTCAACACAAAGAGAAATTTAACTTCTTCCTCATAGTCAGCCCATCACCCCTAAATTATGTCTATAAACTAAAAAATAGAGTCATGGCTCCATCCCCCTGTTTAGTTTTCTCGGTTATCGATTTTCAAATTAAAAAGATCACTTTTTAAAATAAAATTATTTATATTACTAGCCATTTTATAAATTAATGCACCATTTTAAAAATTATTATTCTATATTTAAATTTTATTTAATTTTATGATAACAAAACATTGAATGAAGTTACACAAAAAAAAAACCGAAATACTCTATTTCAATAAAAAAAAATATGTCATCATAAGGCAGGCACTTATCACCACGTTAGTTGTATGACTTTTATTGAAAAGAGCAGTTATCTCCTCACTTTTTTTCCTCAATTATATTATCTTCTTGCTTCAAACAAATAAATAAATGAATAAATCTCAATCATCTTATTTGCTTAAATTTGAAATCCTGAACATTTTTTTTTTTACTTTTTCAATCATTCATATTTATTATTTGAAAGTAAAAATCCATATACTTTTTTTTTTGAAAAAAGAAAGGATTATTATTTATAGTAGTAGCGGTATTTTTTTTTTAAAGCAAAATGAAATTTTCAACTATTAAGCCTAATAATCTGGATCTATAAGCCTACAAACATGCATCAATAGTAATTACTATATAACATAATGAAATCTACTATATATAATATCAAAAAAATTTCAAGCTCCAAAAAAAGTCCAAGTGGCACAATATCATTAGTCAATCTTTCCATCATCCACCAATCACAATCATTCATTTGAAATTCAATTAGTAACTTTTAAAGATTTTTTTTAATCCGATTTATTTGACCTCAATTATTTTATAATAAATTAATTTTTTTAATCCTTTTTTTATTTTTCAATATATTTTTAGTGAAAATTAATTAAGTGTGAATTATTTATTTTTAACTATAAATGATAATAATAATAATACTAATAATAATAATAATAATAATAATAATAATAATAATTTTACTAATCATAAAAATAAAGAATCTACTATATATAATAGCAAAAGTTTTTCAAGCTCCAAGAAAACTTCAAGTGGCACAATATCATTGGCCAATCTTTCCATCATCCACCAATCAGAATCATCCATTTGAAATTCAATTAGTAACTTTTAAAGATTTTTTTAATCCGATTTATTTGACCTCAATTATTTTAAAATAAATTAATTTTTTTAAAAAAAAAATTACACCAAAATAATAATAGTA
Organism: Adenophora triphylla var. japonica; assembly: GCA_022495995.1. NCBI lineage: Eukaryota > Viridiplantae > Streptophyta > Magnoliopsida > Asterales > Campanulaceae > Adenophora > Adenophora triphylla. The sequence goes on along the minus strand of JAFEMH010000598.1, from coordinate 683,635 downwards.
ATAATAATTTTACTAATCATAAAAATAAAGAATCTACTATATATAATAGCAAAAGTTTTTCAAGCTCCAAGAAAACTTCAAGTGGCACAATATCATTATTCAATCTTTCCATCATCCACCAATCACAATCATTCATTTGAAATTCAATTAGTAACTTTTAAAGATTTTTTTTAATCCGATTTATTTGACCTCAATTATTTTATAATAAATTAATTTTTTTAATCCTTTTTTTATTTTTCAATATATTTTTAGTGAAAATTAATTATGTGTGAATCATTTATTTTTAACTATAAATGATAATAATAATAATAATAATAATAATAATAATAATACTAATAATAATAATAATAATAATTTTACTAATCATAAAAATAAAGAATCTACTATATATAATAGCAAAAGTTTTTCAAGCTTCAAGAAAACTCCAAGTGGCACAATATCATTGGTCAATCTTTCCATCATCCGCCAATCATAATCATCCATTTGAAATTCAATTAGTAACTTCTAAAGATTTTTTAATCCGATTTATTTGACCTCAATTATTTTAAAATAAACTAATTTTTTTAAAAAAAAATTACACCAAAATTCATCATTTTTTTTCTCTTTAAATAGAGACTTCTTTCGTTTGATTTGGACAGAGAAAAAAAACCGTCTTTTTTAAATATAAATTTCTTAATTATCCTTTGTTAATTTTCCTTTTTTATTTTTCAATATCTTTTTAGTAAAAATTAAATAAGTGTGAAGTATTTATTTTTAATTATAAATGATAATAATAATAATAATAATTTTACTAATCATAAAAATAAATAATATACTATATATAATAGCAAAAGTTTTTCAAACTTCAAGAAAACTCCAAGTGGCACAATATCATTGGCCAATCTTTCTATCATCCACCAATCACAATCATTCATTTGAAATTCAATTAGTAACTTTTAAAGATGTTTTTTTAATCCGATTTATTTGACCTCAATTATTTTATAATAAATTAATTTTTTTAATCCTTTTTTTATTTTACAATATCTTTTAATTGAAAATTAATTAAGTGTGAAGTATTTATTTTTAAATATAAATGATGATAATAATAATAATAATAATAATAATAATAATAATAATAATAATAATAATAATAATAATAATAATAATAATAATAATAATAATAATAATAATAATTTTACTAATCATAAAAATAAAGAATCTACTATATATAATAGCAAAAGTTTTTGAAGCTCCAAGAAAACTCCAAGTGGCACAATATCATTGGCCAATTTTTTCATCTTCCACCAATCACAATCATCCATTTGAAATTCAATTAGTAACTTTTATAGATTTTTTTTTAAAAGTCTTCTTTCATTTGATTTGGTCAGATAAAAAACCCCTCTTTTTTAAATATAAATTTCTTAATTATCCTTTGTTAATTTTCTATTTTTTTTTCAATATCTTTTTAGTGAAAATTAATTAAGTGTGAAGTATTTATTTTTAATTATAAATGATAATAATAATAATAATAATAATAAAAATAATAATAATAATAATAATAATAATAATAATTTTACTAATCATAAAAATAAAGAATCTACTATATATAATAACAAAAGTTTTTTAAGCTCCAAGAAAACTCCAAGTGGCACAATATCATTAGTCAATCTTTCCATCATCCACCAATCACAATCATTCATTTGAAATTCAATTAGTAACTTTTAAAGATTTTTTTAATCCGATTTATTTGACCTCAATTATTTTATAATAAATTAATTTTTTTAATCCTTTTTTTATTTTTCAATATATTTTTAGTGAAAATTAATTAAGTGTGAATTATTTATTTTTAACTATAAATGATAATAATAATAATACTATTATTAATAATAATAATAATAATAATAATAATAATAATAATAATAATAATAATAATAATAATAATAATAATAATAATAATAATAATAATAATAATAATAATAATAATAATAATTTTACTAATCATAAAAATAAAGAATCTACTATATATAATGGCAAAAGTTTTTCAAGCTCCAAGAAAACTCCAAGTGGCACAATATCATTGGCCAATCTTTCTATCACCCACCAATCAGAATCATCCATTTGAAATTCAATTAGTAACTTTTAAAGATTTTTTTAATCCGATTTATTTGACCTCAATTATTTTAAAATAAATTAATTTAAAAAAAAAAAATTACACCAAAATTCATCATTTTTTTTCCTCTTTAAATAGAGACTTCTTTCGTTTGATTTGGGCAGAGAAAAAAAAATCGTCTTTTTTAAATATAAATTTCCTAATTATCCTTTGTTAATTTTCCTTTTTTATTTTTCAATATCTTTTTAGTGAAAATTAATTAAGTGTGAAGTATTTATTTTTAATTATAAATGATAATGATAATAATAATAATAATAATAATAATAATAATAATAATAATAATAATAATAATAATAATAATAATAATAATAATAATAATAATTTTACTAATCATAAAAATAAAGAATCTACTATATATAATAGCAAAAGTTTTTCAAGCTCCAAGAAAACTCCAAGTGGCACAATATTATTGGCCAATCTTTCTATCATCCACTAATCATAATCATCCATTTGAAATTCAATTAGTAACTTTTAAAGATTTTTTTTTAATCCATTTTATTTGACCTCAATTATTTATAATAATTTTTTTTTAATAATTTACACCAAAATTCATAAATTTTTTTCTCTTTAAATAGAGACTTCTTTCATTTGATTTGGTCTGAAAAAAAAACCCCTCTTTTTTAAATATAAATTACTTAATTATCCTTTGTTAATTTTCCTTTTTTATTTTTCAATATCTTTTTAGTGAAAATTAATTAAGTGTGAAGTATTTATTTTTAATTATAAATGATGATAATAATAATAATAATAATAATAATAATAATAATAATAATAATAATAATAATAATAATAATAATAATAATAATAATAATAATAATAATAATAATAATAATAATAATAATAATAATAATAATAATTTACTAATCATAAAAATAAAGAATCTACTATATATAATAGCAAAAGTTTTTCAAGCTCCAAGAAAACTCCAAGTGGCACAATATCACTGGCCAATCTTTTCATCATCCACCAATCACAATTAGGGCTGTTACGCGAACCGAGTTGCTCGAACTCGACTCGAGCTTCTACTATATATAATAGCAAAAGTTTTTCAAGCTCCAAGAAAACTCCAAGTGGCACAATATTATTGGCCAATCTTTCTATCATCCACTAATCATAATCATCCATTTGAAATTCAATTAGTAACTTTTAAAGATTTTTTTTTAATCCATTTTATTTGACCTCAATTATTTATAATAATTTTTTTTTTTAATAATTTACACCAAAATTCATAAATTTTTTTCTCTTTAAATAGAGACTTCTTTCATTTGATTTGGTCAGAAAAAAAAACCCCTCTTTTTTAAATATAAATTACTTAATTATCCTTTGTTAATTTTCCTTTTTTATTTTTCAATATCTTTTTAGTGAAAATTAATTAAGTGTGAAGTATTTATTTTTAATTATAAATGATGATGATAATAATAATAATAATAATAATAATAATAATAATAATAATAATAATAATAATAATAATAATAATAATAATAATAATAATAATAATAATAATAATAATAATAATAATAATAATAATAATAATAATAATTTACTAATCATAAAAATAAAGAATCTACTATATATAATAGCAAAAGTTTTTCAAGCTCCAAGAAAACTCCAAGTGGCACAATATCACTGGCCAATCTTTTCATCATCCACCAATCACAAATTCACAATCATCCATTTGAAATTCAATTAGTAACTTTTAAATATTTTTTTTAAATCCAATTTATTTGACCTCAATTATTTTATAATAATTTTTTAAAAAAATTTCACCAAAATTCATAAAAAAATTCTCTTTAAATAGAGACTTCTTTCATTTGATTAGGATAGAGAAAAAAAACCCTCTTTTTTTAAATATAAATTTCTTAATTATCCTTTGTTAATTTTCCTTTTTTATTTTTTAATATCTTTTTAGTGTAAATTAATTAAGTGTGAAGTATTTATTTTTATTTATAAATGATAATAATAATAATAATAATAATAATAATAATAATAATAATAATAATAATAATAATAATAATAATAATAATAATAATGATAATAATATTTTCAACTGAATATGTTATGTCGCTCTTTCCTGGAAAAGAAGTGGAATGCATGAGTTCTGACGCCATATGCAAAGACGAGAAATTTAACCATTCAGCCGAAGATATATTTTCAACTGAATTCCTAAACACCGTTAAGTGCTCTGGAATACCTAATCACATACTGAAGCTAAAGATTGGATGTATCGTCATGTTGTTACGAAATATAGATCAAGCTTCAGAATTGTGTAACGGTACAAGATTGATCGTTACAAATTTAGGTACACTGAAATCAATTTTGTTAGTATATAATTATACATTTATACAATTAATTATTTGATTATTTGACATAAAACATCTTTATATATATATATATATATATATATATATATATATATATATATATATATATATATATATATATATATATAAGCACGTTGTCGAGGCGGTAATGTTGTCCGGAAAGAATGTTGGTAAGAAGGTGTTGATACCGAGGATGATTATGTCACCTTTTGATACAACAAAATTCCCGATTAGATTTCAACAGAGACAATTCCCACTGACCGTTTCTTTTGCAATGACGATAAATAAAAGTCAGTGTGAGTCTCTCGCTCATGTTGGTCTTTTTCTTCCAAGACCAGTATTTAGTCATGGACTATTATATGTTGCTTTTTCTAGAGTAATTACAAGGAAAGGACTTAAAGTGCTTATATGTAATAGTCATGAACAATCAGATGACACTACTACAAATGTTGTGTACAAAAAAGTGTTTGACAAGTTGTAATATACTCCCTCCTCTCATTAATAACTTCACTTTTTGCCAAAACGAGTGTCCCGTTTAAAGCTTCACCTTTCATAAAATGACAAAGAATTTTTACTATTTCCTCCACTCATTCTCTCTCCTATTTTACTATTACACTCACAATATTTTTCGAATTTACTATTTTCTCCACTCATTCTCTCTCCTATTTTACTATTACACTCACAATATTTTCTCCACTCACCAATTTTCTTAATTTGCGTGTCGGGGCCAAAATGGTGAACTTATTATTGGGACGGAGGGAGTATTACATAAAATTATCTCATTAATTTTTTGAATTGTATTTACATTTAACTTTTATCTCAGTGTTTTATCCCCCGTTGGGGACCGACGGATTACTCACTAGTTATTTTTTAAATAAAAAGTACTCAATTTTTGCCTCCAAAACTTCCCTTACCCCCTCGGCCCTCCCTATAGTCACTTATATTACCTCCACATTCTTCAATTTTTTATTTTTTAAAAAATAAAATCTTTTTCTTTTTTGAAAAAAGTAAAATAAAAAATGTCTAACTAATGATCATCTATCTCGAAAACATAAGAAAAGGGGACTATGCCCGATAAGTTCTAAAAAAGTTTCATAATGCCCGATAAGTTCCTTCCCCATGTTGTATTATGTTTTGAAAATACAACATCAATTAAGGCCATAATACTGCATTCCGGCGGCCGCCGGTGACCGGAGTCCGAAGCCCATGGACCGGCGACCAGATTCCGACCTCCGGCGACCGGATTCCGGCGATCGACGGCCAGATTCCGGTCAAAATTGCCGGATTCCGGTGAAAATTGATCGGATTCCGGCGAAAATTGACCGGAATCCGGCATGCGGTGATAGCAGACGGCGGCGGCGGAGCTGGGCTGTGGCGGAGGCGATAGAGCGGATGCAGTATTATGATTTTAAACAACTGCATAACTAAATGTTGTATTATACATAATACAACATGAGAACTTATGGGAAATTTTAATACAATGAGGAACTTAGTGGGAAGTGATTTGTTCCAAAAGGAACTTATGAGGCAAATTCCCTAAGAAAAGTAGTTATAATCTAAATATATATTCTTAAATTTTAGACTAAAAGTGAAAAAATAAATTAAATATCCACATTTAAATTTAAAAATTATCGTTAATACAAAAAAAAACTGTTATTAATTAATAATTAGAAAACAATACATTTAGTCTAAAATTGAAGAATATATATTTAGATTATGACTGTTTAATGAGTTTATTAGATTTAAAATGAGGTATTTTTTTCAAATTTTCTGAATTAAAAACAATAAATTTTAAAGCTCATTAAACAATTATTTTTTAAAGAAAATATTAGAAAACATTCAAATATTGCAACCTAGTCAAGACACCTAGTGTTGATTAATTAATGAAAAAGAAAAAAAAATTGCACATTTCCAAAAGTTTTCAAAGAGTGTGAGTAGTATAGATCATTATTCCACTTTCTCTCCACCCATGTTCCAAAACAATTTGCCAAAATCATTTGCTAAAATCATGTGTTGAATCAATTTCCATTTTTAGCCCATTGATAGTGACATTTTTGGGCTTCAAATTTCCATTTTGGTTACTTTCTTGCTTTTAATATAGTATAGATGTTCCCTAATATCAAATTGAGGCATTTACCATATAATCCCTCTAACAAAGCAATACTACCTTTTAGGACAAGTTGTATTTTGCTTAGCCATATAATACTTAGCTTAATAAGTACATCCTCCCAGCATATTTCTAAGTTCACCATCCCATCATTTTACTAAGTTTACCCTCTTTATCAATTTACTTTCTCTCCAACCACCATCACCTTACCTTAGGTCACCTCCTCCCCATCTTCTCCAGTCAACACCTCCGGCAACCATCAACTCTGGCGACCCTTTTTTTTTTTTTTACGTCGGCGACCTCTCCGGCAACCAAAAAACTGAGAACTTAATTTATCAGTAAGTTCTCAGTTGTCAACTAAACTACTAAGAACACCACCAACTCTGGCGACCACCAACTCCGGTGACCTCTCCGGCAACCAAACAACTGAGAACTTAACTTATCAGTAAGTTCTCAGTTGTCAACTAAACTACTAAGAACACGATCAACTCCGGCGACCACAAACTTCGGCGTCCAAACAACTGAGAACTTAACTTATCAGTAAGTTCTCAGTTGTCAACTAAACTAGTAAGAACACGATCAACTTCGACGACCACCAACTTCGGCGACCAAACAACTGAGAAATTAACTTAGCAGTAAGTTCTCAGTTGTCAACTAAACTACTAAGAACACGATTAACTCCGGCGACCACCAACTCCGGCGACTTTTTTTTTTACGATGGCGACCTCTCCGACGAGAAAACAACTGAGAACTTAACTTATCAGTAAGTTCTCAATTGTCAACTAAACTACTAATAACACGATTAACTCCGGCGACCACCAACTTCGGCAACCAAACAACTGAGAACTTAACTTATCAGTAAGTTCTCAGTTGTCAACTAAACTACTAAGAACAAGATTAACTTCGGCGACCACCAACTCCGGCGACCAAACAACTGAGAACTTAACTTATCAGTAAGTTCTAATTTGTCAACTAAACTAATAATAACACGATCAACTTCGGTGACCACCAACTCCTGTGACCTTTCCGGTGACCAAACAAATGAGAACTTAACTTATAAGTATGTTCTCAGTTGTCAACTAAACTAATAAGAACACGATTAACTCCGACGACCACCAACTCCGGTGACCAAACAACTGAGAACTTAACTTATCAGTAAGTTCTCAGTTGTCTCCACTAAGAACACGATCAACTCCGGCGATCGCCAACTTTGGCGACCAAGCAACTAAGAACTAATCAATAAGTTCTCAATTGTAAACTAAACTACTAAGAACACGTTCAACTTCGGCGACCACCTACTCCGACGATCTTTTCGGCGACCAAACAACTGAGAACTTAACTATTAGTAAGTTCTCAGTTGTCAACTAAACTATTAAGAACACGATTAACTCCGACGACCACCAACTTCGGCGGCCAAACAACTGAGAACTTAACTTATCAGTAAGTTCTTAGTTGTCTCCACTAATAACACGATCAACTCCGGCGATCACCAACTCCAACGACCAAACAACTGAGAACTTATTAGTAAGTTTCTAGTTATCAACTAAACTACTAAGAACACGATCAACTACGGCGACCGCCAACTCCGGCGATCAAACAACTGAGAACTTAACTTATCAGTAAGTTCTAAGTTGTCAACTAAAGTACTAAGAACACAACTACGATGATCAAACAATTGAGAACTTATCAGTAAGTTCTCAGTTGTCAACTAAAGTTCTAAAAACACTATCAACTCCGAGGACCAACTCCGGCCGGCGATCACCAATTAGGATCTTGTGAGTTGTTCTCAGTTGGTAACTAAGAAGTCGACTAACTCCGATTAGGGATCAACTCCGGCAACAAACAACTAAAAATTTCTCAGTTGTTATCAGTTGTCCACTAAATTAAGAAGACGACCAACTCCAACTGACCACCAACAAATGAGGACTTTCCAGTTAGTTCTCATTTGTCAACTTAAAAGGCAACTAACTCTGACCAATGACTAATAACCAAAGACCTCTCAATATTATGAATATTATTCTTAAATATTAGCTACGTTAGAAAATAAATATATAAAAATTACACAAACATTTTTGTTTATATTATTAACGACAAAAATCAAATTGAAGATCAACTCCAACAAAAATAGATATGAGATGAATTTTTTGATGTTAAGATAGAAACAAAACTTAGCCATTTGTTTTGGGATGGAAAGAATAACATTTCAAGTATCAACATCAAGAAAAAAAATTACTTCTAAAAAAGTTAGCCACTCTCTCTTCTACTTTTCACACGCTCTCCCAAAAATCCCTGGAAAAACCTCTCCTAGTTGTGTTACATTTCTATTGAACAGATTTTGATGGACTGGAGCTACAGATAATTGCATTTACCTTAAAGCAATTAAAAGTTGATACAAACAACTTTAATGCTGCAAACAAGATAGGAGAAGGCGGTTTTTGTCCTATTTTCAAAGTATGATGGCATGTGTGATTACCAATTTAATCCATTCAATCAAATTTATCTTGGACTCTGAAGTTACATTTTACTGCAGGGTTCTTTAGTTACCCGTTAACATATTCTTCTGTTTGCTCCATTGCTATATTCATATATCCATCCAAGTAAGCCAAAATACCTCGGTAGTCGACGCCAGAATTCAATTTGACAACAACAGGTCTACCGCGAATCGATTTAAGAAAGTCTGAAGGAGTTTGCTGAAGACCCTTTCTATCCCGCTCCAGTTCCACTCATGTTGGCTTCTACTTTCTCTGAATCTCAGCAACTTCGTCTGTTCTCCGGCTCTCCATACTCTTACTCCGGCGTCGCAATCGCCTTCTACTCTTTGCTTTCCCGGTTGTTTTTTGTGCGCCTTCCTCTCCTTCTATTTCTCTCTCCTTCAAATGTCTTCCCACCACCCAAAAATCCCTAATCCTCTCTTCCTCTCAGATCCTCACCTCTCCATATTCATCTTAGAGAGAGAGAAAGAGAATTTTTCATTTCCAAAAACAATTTTGTTTGAGCATCAGATCCTTCTCTAGTGTTCGAGAATCCTCACCTATGAAAGATGTTGTTCAAGTCACCGGAGATTAAATGGTGACCGGCGTGACTGCCGGAAGAGGAAGTTCGATCGACGTAAAGAGGAGGAGATGTCAGAGTTATTGCCTTGGAAGGTTTCAGATCTAGATTTGACATTTTTTTGGTGGTCGAAGTTGGATGGGAAGGGGAGGGGATGAGTTTTCAGAGAATGAGGAGGGGAGGATTCGTCGATGGGGTGGAGAGAGGTCCCCAGAGGTGAGATGAGGAGGGTCACCGGCCGGTGAGAAATTAGAGGAGAGAAAGTATAGAGGAAGAGGCGGTGGGAGTGTGTGTGGTGTATTTGTTTTGTGTGGGTGTAATATGGGAGGGAGAGGCTTTATTTGGGGTATTGGGAGATTATATGGTTAGTTATTTTGTTTTGTAGGATTAGGAGGTAAATATGATAGATTGTTGTCTTAGAACGTAGATTAGGTTTTAGTGAGGGACTATGACGTAATTTTCTCTATCAAATTGTGTCTTTGATTGACTTGTTGTTTGCAGCTCAAAGTCGAATGGGAGAAATCTATATTATATATATTTAAAGTAGGTGAAAAGGCCTATGGTAATACCATGTTGACAATTTTTTGTAAAGATTTTCATTTGTGAAGCCACATCCCCATATTCTCCATAAATGTGTGACTTTTCATATTCTTTGTTATTAACTAATAGTATTAGATAATATATATTAGTTACTATATTAGGTAAGTATAATAGTAAAATATTAGTAATAGTTAGTATAATTATTAACTATAATAGTTAACTATTATAATTAATTATAATAGTTAACTATTATAGTTAACGATAATATTTAATTATTAATAATTAATTATAATGATTAACTATTAATAGTTAATTATAATTGTTAACTATTAATAGTTAACTATAAATGTTAATTGTATTAGTTAACTATTAATAGTTAATTAGTAATAGTTAACTATAATTGATAACTATAATAGTTAACTATTAATAGTTAATTATTAATAGTTAACTATAATAATTAACCAATAATTGTTAATTAAAATTGTTAACTATGAAAATTAACTATAATATTTAACTATTAATAGACTTTTGAACCTCTTGATACTTATAAAATTTTATAATTAGAAAAAAAAAACATTATTTACATAACCTACTTTTCATCCACTTGCTTTATAAATATTGTTTTAGACAATTTTTAACCTACTTGACTAGGTGGAGCTAGGATTGAGTGGGGCTTTTTGAAGTCCTACGACTAATGCACATAACGCTTTTTGTTTTTTAGTTATCTTTGTATTCTAATATAATCCCTCAGTCCCATCTCAAATCGGACTAACATTTTAGGCACGGTGATTAAGGAAAAGTGAGGTAGGAGAGAGGTGTTATGAGTATAAAAAATAAAGTAACAGAGAGAATGAGTGAAAGTAATAGCAATTTGATTGGTGTCGTGAGTATAAAAGTAAAGTACGAGAGAGTATTTATGATTATTATATGAAATATTATTGTAAGTCTATATATAGAATGTATATAAAGAATATGAAATATTTAATCATTAGATATATCATTTGAAATTGGGTTAAAAATAAGATGATATATTTTGTTATATTGAATTTTTTTTCTTTGTTTGAGTATTATTTTTTAAATATGAAATTTGCCACCTTAAAATAATATATATTATATAATTCGATTTTACTAACTCAAATTACGTAAAAAAATCTACATGCAATATCCATTTGATTGAGTGTACTTGACCTTTTTTTTGTATTTAGAAAAACTATAAGGTAGATAACATTATAGGAAAAAAAACATTATTAGTTTATTTAAAACTAAATACAATAAATAAAAAATACTTTTTTTTAAAAAAAAAATATGACTAATTTGCCTCTTATTCTTGAACTACTAGTTTGCCTCTTATTCTTGAACTACAAGAGTCATCATATTTTTTTTAAATACCCATACACTCCTATATATTATTGATATCGGCTCTCATAGTTTAACTATTAAACTCATTTTAGTTTTGAGAGTTAAACTATAAGACCCACTTATTAATCAAAAATCACTAATCAAGGGTCCAAATCTTCTAAAGCCAGCCAAATAAACCAAAAATTTAATGTATATCAATTTTTTTATCAACTCAACAATATTAAAATTTCTACTATAAAAAACAATATCAAATCTTAGACCAAACTCAACAAATACATCCATTCGATATAAACACCAAACCACTACAATCTTTATGCAACAAAAATGCATAAAAATGCTAGAAATGTTGCACCCTTATTGCTTGACGAGGATTAAAGAGGAGGGTGTATGCTACATCAAGTTTATCTTCTCTTCAGATATCAAAGTCAAACCAACTCTAGCAAATTTCACGAGCCACAAACTGCACATCTTAATAGCCAAAACGTGGAAACAATCACAATTATAAGTTGATTGAATTATTTGCTCCTCATTGATCTTTTATTGGGCGAAATAATCAAGGATTTTTTGAAATGCCAATTTACAAACCTGAGTTGTCCATTACGTTTTCGACAACCGCGGTTTTAGGCTTATTAATTTCAACGACCACAACATCAGACGTGATTTCGACAATCGCAATTATCTATATGTTTCTATCTAAGGATGAGGTTGTGGAGGATGTCAAGCCTTCACTTTTACTTCTTCAGATCAGTATGCCCTTTACCGTAGTAATCCATATGATATCAGATCTAAAGGTCACCAATCAGAGGAGAGAAAACACCGAAGAGGAGTTACTCGTCCGAATTTACACAAATATGAAGATCACCGATGTAAGATCTCTGGTTAGCGAAGAGATTGAGCATGGTAGAGAGCTAGGGTTTCCAATGTACTCACCGGGGCAAACAAACCAGAGAGAGGAAGATGAAAGGAGAAGGTAACGAGCATGGGGGAGGGATCGCCGGGGTAGGCTGGCCAGAGCGGCTCCATAAAGTGGAGAGAAAGAAAATGTGTGTGTGCATGTGTGTTTAGAAATAGAGAAGTAGAGATTGTTTGTGTGTGTCTTTTCGAGAGAAAGAAAGATGAGATAAAATGACGTTGAGGGGAGGGAGGGGAAAGGGTTAGGGGTTTTATAGGGGGCATATTTGGCATTTTGAAGTTTTACTAAACATGGGACATAAAGGCAAAGGGTGTATGTGAAATTTGATTTGGGTTAAACCTTTTCATGGGATAAAAGAATACCTTTGTCCTTTTTAAGCAAATTGATCTGGTAGGAGGAACCTTGTGGAATTAATTAAGAAATAGTGGTGATACATTTTTGTCTGGGGGCATAGTGGTCTTTTTAAGACGCATGGTTCTTGATAGATTACCCTAAGCAAAACCCTCCCCTTTTTTCACTCTTTTCGCCGGAAAGTCCCCTTAATCTGTATCTTCTTCTTCCATTGTAGCGCGCCATTGATAAGAGCAAAACACAGGCAGTGACACAAATTGTTTGTTCAACTCAAGACGAAGAAGAAGATTAGAAGTTAATGGGAAGAGAAATGGCAGAAGCATCACCAACGCCGTCGCAGCAACAATCTCAATTGTCGTTTACAGTTGAGCAGCTCGTCGCCGTCAATCCCTACAATCCCGATATCCTTCCCGATCTCGAAAATTACGTCAATGAACAGGTATGTTTCATCTTTCTATTTCTACTAATTTCCTTGAAAAAAACGTCAAGATTTTGTCGAATCCCTTGTGGTGCTCCGAATGATGTTTCCTGCAATTTGGTTTTTGCTTTTTGCGTGGTAAAATGTGGATTCAATTGTTGTTTTAGTTTCGATTTAGTTCTTTTGCTTGGGATTTAGGGTTTGAGTAAAATAGTTTTTGTAAGATTTAGGGATTAAGTGTGAGATGATGGAAGGCATTCCATCTTTCTCTGTAATCTGGAAGATTTTGTTGTGTAATTTCCTACCTAAAAATAAGGTTAAATTGTGGGCGCTGTTCTAATGCTGATAATGTATTCCTTGTCGAATGGGCATAGTCATATACTACCTCCGTCCCATCTCAATATGCACACTTTCCTTTTTTGGGGTGTCATTAATAAGTCCCACTTCCAAAAAAGGGAACCTTTTATCAATATTATATTAACTATACCCCACTTATCATACTGACAACACCTCTCCCACTCACAATACTTTTAGTATTAATGCACATTGAGTTGGGACGGAGGTAGTATGTAATATCGGTCAAACACAAGGAAGTGCCTCCTCCCCCGCCCATCTTTCTCTCTCAAAAAGCATAACAACCACAATCAGAGTGGGCTTGATTGAAGTTTAAAGCATAAATAAACTGAGATGATGTGATAGACTTTTTACATTGTTTTGCGTTTTGAATTTTTTTGCATGAGCAGTTGTACACATATATGCGTAACATATGAGCATAAATTTGTATATGTAAATCTTCATAAACTATTAAAATGTGCGTATAATCTTCAATTTGTTTTGTCCCCCTCCCCATTATCCCTTCTTTGATATCCTTTTCTCATTATTTTTTCATCTGCTTTTTATCAATCATACACTTTTCTCTTTGAGCAATCAGGTTTCTTCACAAACATACAGTTTGGATGCAAATCTCTGTCTACTTCGTCTCTATCAGGTAAACTCCTTGTCCTTTGTTGGTGATAGTATCACATCATGTGACCTCATAATTTTGTGTTTAATTATTATCCTTTAAGTGAGCATTGTTTTTTATTACAATTTATGCAGTTTGAGCCTGAAAGGATGAACACCCAAATTGTTGCTCGTATCTTGGTCAAGGTCTGGAAATGCTTTTGTTGGTACATCAGTGTTTTCTCCTGTTTAATTGTGAAGATAAGTGTCTGATACTCGGTTTCTGTTGATTTCTATCTTTTGAGCAGGCTCTTATGGCAATGCCTGCCCCTGATTTCAGCCTGTGTCTATTTCTCATTCCAGAAAGAGTGGTACTTTTTACTGTTCTTTTGAAATACAAGGAACTCATTTTTATTTTATTTTTTTGTCTTGCAGTCTCTCATGCATTGCATTTCATGTTACCAACCTTCACAGTGGTACTTATGTTTTGTAATATTTTAATGGGAGATAGCCAATTTGTGATAAGAACGGCTGACGTGCTGAGGGTCACTAAAGCTTGAAAATACCCCCTCCGTCCCAAAAAGATAGTCCCACTAACCATTTTTTGCTTGTCCCAAAAAGATAGTCCCATTTCCAAAAATGATTGGTTAAAATCATTAAACTTTCAAAATTGCCCAACAAGAAATAAGAGGGAGAGAGAAGGGAGGATGAGAGCCAACCAATGAAGACGAAGAGAGAGAAAAATAGAGTAGTGTAAACAATTACTAGGGGAGTAATGGAGTATTAATTAAACATCATTGTGATGTAAATGAAAGTAGGTTTTAATATGTTTGAATAATCAAATGTGGAAGAGCCAGATTATTTACATTCGTGTGAATAGATGTATATGTAGAAGAGCCATATTCACTGACCCAACTCAAAACATATGTTTTTTGATGGCTTATGATATGTGTGAAGTTAGTTTGGTTGACACCAGTATATCCTTCATCCGCCATTGTCTTTGCACTTGACCCAATCCCCCAAGTTCGTTTTGCTCTAAAATTGGTTCGGACAGTTTAAGGAATTACGGTTCTGACATATCTCCTATGCGCATTCAAAACCTGTGTAATTCATTTTAGCTCAGTCGCTGAACATTTTCGTTTATTTTCTTAAAACTATCAGCAAATGGAGGATCAATTCAAGACTCTAATTGTTCTCTCGCACTATATGGAGGTATGTTTTGGGCACATATATTGCCCTGTCTTCTTGTTTATATGGGATGGTAAATTAGTATTGGTTTCTTACTATTTCATATGCAGACTGCAAGATTTCATCAATTCTGGGATGAAGCTGCTAAGAACCGCCACATTTTAGAAGTTGTGCCAGGTATGTTAAATTCTACCATTATGGGCTGCTTGGTTCCCAGTTTTGTGTAAATATGACTGAGAAAGTATGTTAGCAATGCTTTTTTTTTTTTTCCAATGAATGGATAGTATACAGTTTCTTGCTTGTTCTTGTTACTGCATCTTCAAAATCTCATGGTGACTGGTGAGGAAGAAACATATTTTAACTAATAAAGACAGTTCTGGAGAAGTATCCTGGCTATTTAAGTTTAGCATGTCCTTATGCTGGAGAACAGCGTTGGAGAATTCTTTCTTGCGTTCTTGTCTTGGCAAATGTCGATTTATGACAATGGAAGTCTTTTCTCTAATTACATGGACTTTCTCTATGGGTAGTGGGAATAACTAAAGATTGATGTGAAACAAAAAGTTGAGAAAAATTAGTTAGTTAGAAACCGGGATGTGTTGAATCTGAATCCAGCTCAGTAGTCTAAATAATAGTGCTTTTATTTGTTTATTAAGTGTATTTAATCTCAAAAATTGGATTGAGCCCACTTAAGTTTGCCTCCATGGCTCATTATGCGTGTATTTATCTTTTTATTTAAATGAATCTAGAGATTGAGACCCTGTTTAATGCTTCTCTTCTTTCCTTACTGTAAAATGCAGGTTTTGAAAAAGCAATTCAGGACTATGCAGTGCATGTTCTGTCACTGACTTACCAAAAGGTTCCAAGGACTGTTCTTGCAGAGGTACTGGTTTAGGTTTCCATCTATGGCTCTCTCTTCTCCGTCTCTCTCTCTCTCCCTCCCTCCCCCTCCCCCTTTCGGGATCTTGTGCACATCATTTTTTGCCTCTTTTAGTAATGGGATATAATTTGCGGCTAGGAACATGCGTTTCTGTCTACAATCATCTCAAAATTAAGGTATAATGCTCTAAGGAGTGCTTTTTGAATGATACTTGTTAGATGATTGTCTCTTCACTAGGCTGTTTATCATAAACATAACTAGGATGTTTAAAGGTGCTTTATAATTCCAATCAATAAACAATGAGACAGTTCTGGAAGCCCCAACCAGGAACATACTAAGCAAGCCTGAGAGTGGTTCCAAAGTAGGGATGTGAATGAGGATCTTAATGTATCTAAAGTCAAAAATAGGGGATGAATCGCCAAAGGGGCATCGAGAAGCCAACACGTGCGTGGAGTTGGGGGTTGCAATGAAGAAGAGAGAATGTGGCGCACTTCCATACTCGGCTCATTCGTTATTCTAAAACCACTTTTCTTTTTATGATAAACTAAGTATAATTTTCTGGTAAAATTCTAAAAATGAGTAATTCAAGATTATAAAAATAATAAATTTACTAACATTAATTGAAATGAAAATTAATCATGCAAAAAAACAATAATTTTTTGTATCAATGATTTTCAAAATCCTTTAAAAGAAACCATATAACCCCATTAAAATTGAAAAATAAATAAATATAATAATAGATTAAGGCATAACTGTTATTAAAATGATAAATGAAATTTCATTATCAGTATAAGTGTCATATGGACTGGTATATATTACATGAAAAGATTTAAAATGAGAAAAAATAAAATTTTATGAATGATAATAGAAGACATGGTTTAGATTTGTGATTTATTTTTCCTTCACATATTGTATACATTTTTCTTATTTTTTTAAATAATTTTATAAGAAGTACAAAATATAGATAAAAATGAGTTAAATAAATAAATTAATTAATTATATAGAATTGAATGAAAATAAGAAAATAAAAAAGGAGAAGTCAAAGAGATAAATTGATTATAGTTGTATTTGAACCCTAGGCCTATTGGGTAAGGAAAGGGAGTGTTTCCAATTAGAGAGAAAAAGTATCATTTTTTTTTTTTGGCTTTTAATTATTTGTGTTATTACTTGGTTGTACTTCACTATATGTTTATGACTTGTAAGTCAAAACAAACACTACAAATTGCTCGTTTGTTTCCACTTATTTGGAAGGACTTTTGACTCGAAGTTTAAAATATTGACTTGTAGCTTAACAGAAGTATTTTTGCAGTTTTTGTTTTGGCGTACAAGTCATAACCCCATAAGTGAGGTACAACTCAGTTGTAGCATAAATATGTGAAAGCCCAAAAGTCAAAAATATGATGCATACAAACAATTCATTTCTTAAGTTTGATTTGTTTTGTTCAATTGCATTCCCATCATTAATTCAATTTTTTGACTTCTCTTTTATATTTTCATTCAATTCTATAATTTAATTAATTTATTTTATGGCTCATCTTTTTAGCTATATTTCATACTGTACTATTTATAAAAATATATAATAATTTAAGAAAAAAAACTTATTTATTATGTGTAGGAAAAATAAAATTATGAATTGAAATGGGTCTTTAATAACCTTTCATTAAATTTCATTTCCTTTTAAGTATTTCACCTTGTATATACTACTCTCTCCGTCTTAATTTAATGTTCACCTTTTGACATTGCACGGGAATCAAGAAATCAATGTAAAATGGGTAATAAAGTCAAGTGGGTTGAAGATATAATTGTCCAATATATATATAGATATATATATATATATATATTTGTAATTCTTGGAATTTATGTGGATAAAATTGTCCAAAATACTGTTCATTATTTTCCCTTTGGGGAATAATGTAAAAGGTGAACCTTGAATTGAGACGTACCAAAGAGGAAAGTGTGAACCTTTGGGACGGAGGAAGTAGGTATGATTCAAATACTGAAATGAAATATTATTTATCAATTTTTTAGTATTTATGTCTACATCTATCATATATATGTGTGTGTGTGTAATGTGATGGTTCTGTATGGTTCCTTTTAGATTATTTTGGAGAGCCATTGATTATAATAAATAATTGTAGATTTCCTTATTTTATTTGATTAATTTTCATTTCAATCAATGATGATGCATTCATCATTTTTATTTTTATGAATTTGAATTGTTCACTTTTAGATTTCACCAAAATACAACTTAGTCCATTATAAAATAAATGTTTGTTTTATAATAACCAAAACAAACATTTTATTTTCTGTACTTTCACCCAATAAATCATCAGCTATAAGCCATAAGCAATAAGCAATAATCTGTGACAAACAAGTTTTCCTTTCATCAACTATAAGTTATCTTATTTCAAGCCACAAGTCAAAAACCCTTCCAAATAAGTGGAAACAAACGAGCACACTGAACAGTGACATGGGCAATGCATGGCATAGTGCATCCAAATCACGGGAAGCATGAATACTTTTTATTCAATCACTGATATGGGATCTTTGAGGTGCTGGTTGGAGGTTAAAATAATAAGATGTCAACCTTTTTATCGAGGAGAAAAAGATATAAATAGACCTTAATGTAGATGCATAATCTTAGTCATAGCTCAAAAGAGTATCGGAAAAGGAAACTTAACTATGTATTTCAGGAGCTGATCATCATGTATGAGTGTTGGGGGACCCAGGAACAGAACTGTATTTTGGGGGACATAATGATTATAAATTTTTGGCGTTGAATTGAAGCAACTTCCTCACTTAGGGTTCAACCAAGTGAATTAGAAATGCTAACTGCTCTTTTTGACATGGACAAATAAATCTGTTTCTTTCTATTTTCTTGCAGAACTTTTAACTACCGATTGAATCTATCACTCCTACGAATACTGAAGCTGGTCTTGAGTAGATTTTTCAAATAGGAAGTGAAGTAGGATTACGTTTTAGTATGTTCATACAAACAACAATGCATGATTCAATATTTATTCCGTCCTTATATTTCTGGTCATGTTTTGTTTATTCTTTCATCATTAGGTAGAAAAAAACACCACTGTTCACTTTCCTTTGGGTTTTGGGAGCTACCATTTGATCTTGGGGGAAACGTTGAAACCATGAAAGGAAGTGATGAGGTTCATCAAAATTATTCACCTTGAAAGTTTGCTCTCGTATCTTTTAAATGTCGAGGGACTGCTCCAGGAAGACCAAACAATACCACTTTGTGTACCATTCCTTGTACCACTAGTGATCCAACGGCTTAAAAATATTAGGATTGACATCAGGATAAGGTCATTCAAGTGTGGAATCTAACAGAAACCATTAGATCAATAGTGGAACAGGATGTGGAACAGTATTTAGTTGCCCTTCTATGTTAAGGTTGTTTCTTTCTAACAAGTTGTTTACTTTGACAGGCCATAAACATGGAGGGTCCGTCTCTGGACAAATTCTTTGAGAATAAGGTAGCACATAATGGTTGGGTCATTGAGAAGGGTCAAGGTAGAGGAGGCCAACTTATTGTCCTACCTAGAAATGAGTTCAACCATCCAGAGCTTAAGAGAAATCCTGCAGATGACATTCCCTTGGACCACATTACTCGTATCTTCCCCGTTCTTGGTTGACTTCTTCAGTGCTCTGGACAATACATTCAACTCGTTTTTTTGCATTTTTCTTGTACTCTAAACAGGAAGGATTTGGATTTTGATTTATTCAGTCTCTGTGCTTACCTTCAGAGGCTTTTTAGTTGTTTCAATTTCTGCTGAAGACTGTTGTAGGGTTTTTGTTTAGGGGAAATTGCATTTTGGGCCCCAAAGTTTTGCGGGTGTTCACAATGTTGGCTCTATGCTTTCACTATTATCAATTTAGGCCTCAAAGTTGTCATTTTTTGTCATATTAGTTTCTAACCAATTTTGTCAGATAAGATCGTTAAATGATCATGTATAAGTCGCATGTCATTTAACGGTGGTTGTTTCTGAACATGAATTCTTTAACTGTTTTAACGCAAATTAAATGTTTTAATGCAAATATACTAATATTCTAAATAATATTTGACAAAAACTTGGGTGAGAACAGCATGACCCGTCTCATCCATGAGACGGGTCGGTTCCATACCCATCACCCGCCCAACAAAGCCAACTCACGCCTCCGCCCAAGCTTTTTGCATATGGGCGGTCGCCCAAGCTGGAATCAGCGGCCGCCCAAGCTGGAATCAGCCCACATTTGTCTTGGCCCAATCCTTCAGCCAACATAAAGTAATAGTTTGTATACATTAAAGTAATACATATATACAGAAAAGTAATAATGTTTTTTCCTATGTTTTCTTCGTTTGGCAAAAGTAATACTTATTATAACTAAAATGTAACAAACGTGTTATTTATATATAATAGTATTTGTACATAATTGTAACAAATATGTATAGGTATCTATATGTTTTCATGTAAAAGTATTACATTATCTATAGAAATATGTTACAATTTCATCTATCAAAGTGGTACATTTACTTGTATAAACTATTACATTCATATACATAAGTTATTACATTTCAAAAATAATACATATAGTTTGTATTACATTTGAAAAAAAAGGGTAAAAACGAGCTTTTATTTTTTTTAAAACAGGTATTACGTTTACTTATGACCAATGTTACCTTATATGTATACAGTCATTACATTAAGAGATGGTAACTATTACTTTTGCTCTGAAAAAAATAATATAAAAAAAAAAAAAATTGGCCTATAAAAGGCTGCCACGTGGCGGGTCATGCCCCATGGGTCATGGGTCGACCCGTCTCATGCATGAGACGGATCCCATGTTCTCACAGGAGACCAGCTCATAATATTTTTTCATTAAAAGTTATTTATATATGATTATGTTAAAAATTATTCTAGGTGATGGTATTTAACTAAATAAAATGTAAAAAAAAATATTCTCTTTAAATACAAATAGAAAGTGTTGTACATAATTAATTGTACAATACTATTATTTACAATTGTTGTATTTGATTTAATTGTGCAAATCAACAACCATCTTCTCTTTAAAATTCAAACCCACCACCATGTCCACCATAACCAACACCCACCTACTACAACTTACCACCACCAATCACCATTGCAAACCACCTATCACCACCATTCAACATCACCATTCGGACACCATCATTCCAACACCACCAGTCCGACATCACCATTCCGACGCCACCAAACACCCACACCAACCACCTACGCCACCACACCCAAATTTACTAACACACCCAAATTTACACACACACACACACACACACACACACACACACGAAGTACGGATGAATCAATGCTACACCGAGAATTTCAATTCTCAAATCTGAATCGTCCATGCCGACGATAATGGCGATATTATGAGCAATATTAGCGCAATCCATGAATCTTAATACGTGATCAGAAGTGGGTCTATTGGTGGGCGACAGTAATTGACGGAGACGGCGATTACCTGGACTTTGGCGATAAGGTGATTGAGGAAGTTGTGGTAGTGACGAGTCGAAGGGGTGAAAACACAGAAGCGGCCGCTGTGGTAATATACGGGGAGAGAGTGCTTCTGGGAGGAGATAATGGAATGAGGGAGACAGAGGCGGTGGCCTGAGGTGAGGGAGAGAGGTGTTGTTAGGCCCGTCTCAATACTTATAGGGCCCTGTGCTAAATGTGAATATATTGGGGCCTTAATATTAAAAAAAAAACACAATTGAATGAATGCAATAATGTTAATAATGTTGAAGTAACGATTGCAAATAATTTTTTAAAATATATTTATATATAAAAAAAATATCAAACATTCTACTTAAGGTTGATAAATAGAATGAAATTAAGGTTGAAAAATGAAATGAAAGCCTAAACAAACTAAGAAAAGAATGAGAGTGAGTGGGGGGAAGCCCAAAATGAGAAGAAATGTCAAATAAAGAAAAAACAAACAGTAATTTAGCTCTAGAATTTGAACTTAGGCCAACCGGCTTTTAAAAGACTTAACACAATTGTTTATCCATTGGAGCACTTAGTTCTTTCTACAATTATTTTGGGTTTAATACTTTATATAAATAAACTAAAAATTTTGGGGCCCCTAAAAATTTTGGGCCCTGTGCCATTGGGCTGGATACACATGCCCAAAACCATGCCTGGGTGTTGCCGGTGGAGAGGAGAGGAGTGTTAACGACGGTTGAGGATAGAAGAGAGAAGGGAAGGGAGAGTTTTTATTTGGGCTCAATGTATATGTATTAATATGAAAAGACCAAAAGGCCTACAAAAATTTCAAAAACATGCTGCATTAAATGGCATGTGATTTGCACGTGATCATTTAACGATTTTTTTTTTTAACAAAACTGGTTAAAAACCTTAAGATGACGAAAAATGACAACTTTGTAACTTAAATTGATAATAGTGAAAGAATAGGGCTAACATTGTGAACACCCCCAAAACTTTGAGCCCCAAAATACAATTTCCCCTTTTGTTTATTACAAGTAGAAGTGGCCGGTTCGGTTGAACCGGCGGTTTTCAACCTCCAAAACACTAAACCGGAACCGAACCGTGTAACCGCCTTAACCGGTTACGGTTTGACGGTTTGACCGGTTAACCATTTTTTTAATTAGATTTTTAACAGAAATTTTAACAGATTTAAAAACAATTAAGGAAGAAGTTAATTTTTTAACAGTTTTTGAATAAAAAAGTTAACATTTTGACAGTTTTTTGAAAAAATAGTTAACTTTTTAACAGTTTCTGTTAAGTTCTATAAAAAAGTTAACTTTTTTTTTTTCAATTTTTTTTTTTGGATAAATAAGACTATTTTAGACTTTTGTTTACTACATAACATTTTTGCAAAAAGTTTTATAAAAAAGTTATGAATTCTGAACGAAATAAAACTTAACAGTTTTTTGAAAAAAGTTAACTATTAATTTTTTTCAATTTTTTTTTTGGATAAATAAGACTATTTAGACTTTTGTTTACTACATACAATTTTTGCAAGTAGTTATATAAAAAAAGTTATGAATTTTGAAAGAAATAAAACTTAACTTTTTTAAAAGAAACGAAAGTATATAAAAGAAAAAAGGGACGGTACCCTTAAATTTTATTAATTAAAATAAAATTACAAAGAGGAGGACAACCAATCTTACCCTTTTATAAATAAGGGGGGACATTTAGGAGCCTTTACCTCAACCTAACTATTACAATTAAATAAAAATAAACCTAATCTAAAGTCTAAACTAATCTAATTAAAATAAAAATTAATCTAAAACATCATTCATTCATCACTACTTTTCGTGGAGTCCTGGACATCGTATTGATATCTTGGATCCAATAGATCCTCATCATAAGGCAAATCTTGTTACCTTTTTTTCCGCTCTAACCCAATCGCCAAGTAAAAGTTGATGTTCCAAGTTTTCACTTGCTACCATTCAAAGGTCTTATAGCTTTGTATATGATATTGACAGATCCTATAACAATTGCTATAGGATCAATTAAAGGGCTTATAGCTTTGTATATGATGTTGCCAGGTCCTATACCAGTTACTATAGGACCATTCAAAGTTCTTATTGCTTTGTATATGATGTTGGCAGGTCCTATACCCATTGCTATAGGAACAATTAAAGGGCTTATAGCTTTGTATATGATGTTGCCAGGTCCTATACCAATTGCTGTAGGACCAATTAAAGGGCTTATAGCTTTGTATATGATGTTGCCGTGTCCTATACCCGATTCTTTATAGGACCAACTAAGGGCTTATAGCTTTGTATATAATGTTGACAGGTCCTATACCAGTTGCTATAGGACCATTCAAAGTTCTTATTGCTTTGTATATGATGTTGACAGGTCCTATACCAGTTGCTATAGGACCAACTAAGGGGCTTATAGCTTTGTATATAATGTTGCTGTGTCCTATACCGATTGCTATAGGACCATTCAAAGTTCTTATTGCTTTGTATATGATGTTGACAGTCCTATACACATTGCTATATGAATAATTAAAGTGGCTTATAGCTTTGTATATGATGTTGCAGTGTCCTATACCAATTGCTATAGGACGAATTAAAGGGCTTATAGCTTTCAGTATATGACTCCGGCAACATCAAATACATAGATATAAGCCCTTTGAATGGTCCTATAGCAACTGGTATAGGACCTGGCAACATCAAATACACGATATAAGCCCTTTGAATGGTCCTATAAAGAATCGGTATAGGACCCGACAACATCAAATACACAAACTAAAATAACTTTAAATGGTCCTATAAGAAGTGCTATAGGACTTGGCAATATCATATACAAAGCTTTAAGACCTTTTAATGGTCCTATAGCAAGTGATATAGGACCTGCTCTATTATGCATTTCATTGTATGTCCAATTGTTTTGCCTATGATTTTATAAAGGGAATGTACTAGTTTTCACTAAATTATATAAAACCAAGTATATATGAACTGTCCTTGAATTCACATATAATAATTGATTCCTTTCTTTCAATTTCAATTTCAGTTTGATCATGGAGGTCCTATACCAATTGCTATAGGACCAATTAAAGAGCTAATAGCTATGTATATGATGTTGGCAGATTATATACCAATTAGTATAGGACCAATTAAAGGGCTAATAGCTATGTATATGATGTTGGCAGGTTCTATACCAAAATTAGACTAAAAATCTCTTACTCTGATGAACCAAATTTTTTTTTTCGAAACCCAGAAGCATTAACCTAACATTTTTAGATTTAGAAAAATCAAATAGACAAATCCTTCTCGTCATATCTATATTTCAGATCAAATAAAAAAAAATGGGATCTAGGGAACTCTCCAAATTCCCTAACCGTCGGACACACAGCCAAGACGATCATTACCAGTTCTTTGTAGCCATTGAGAAAGGGGAAAGAGGGATGAATTGCTACTTTAAATGGATGGAATGAGGAAATAGAACAAGGGTTGTGAAGTCGGGGAAGGGGGTGAGAGGGGGCGGGATGGTGGCGATTTGGGTGGGGACTGCCATGGATGAAGGTGGAACCAGAGTAGAAAGACAGATCTGGCAGCGGGGTGTGTGACTGTAGGGGGGAGGGTGGATCTGAAGCAAGAAGGGATGGAGTGGGTTGAAGAAAACAGAGAAGGAAGGGGTGTCAAAAGTAGTATGGGAGGAGAGAGAAGGGGTGGCGGTGAATATGGGGTGATCAGGATTTCTTTTGTCATTTTCCAATGGGAACAATAATGGCCAGACGGAAGTTAACAGCCGTTAACTTAATTTTGGCAGTTATATATCAAATTGGGGTTTAAAGGGATTTTGATTTGGAATATAAAAGAGGGTTGTCTTTTTAAATTTGGGTTGGGTTTTAAAGGGATATGATTTGAGATATGTGGGTAAAGAGGAATTTTTCCTTTCAAATATAAAAAAATAAATTATAAAAATATTAAACTAAAAATACTTTATCACTTAGACTCATTAAACCATTGATCTTCTCTCCAGTTCTCCATTTTCTCAAAATTTATATTTTATTTCTAGAAATTAAAATATCATCTAGTAATATATGTGTATGTTTATGTTTTAGTAATAGAAGGATTGAGTTAGTGAAAAGTGAAAGATTTATAAGAGAAGTGTAGACTACCGTTGTTTTTGAAACTGTGAAAAGTATTAATTAGATAAGTCAACTCTATTTATTACTGTAGACTACTATTCCCTATATCTAGGCACAGAAAAAGAGTAAGGCAGTCTGTCTTGTCTGAATAGAATGCACAGAAAAAGAGTAAAGTAGTGTGAAAAGAAAAAAAGGTAGCGGGAATAGAAATTCCCAATTTATCTACTCAAGAAAGTATCACATGTCAGATAATAACTCAAAGAACTTCGGATTTGGTCAATAGCACTCACCAATATATTGAATAAGTTGTAGTTTTGGGACTATTGACTTTTGCAACTAAACATCGCCAAAACTGTCATTGCACCTACAATCTTACATTGTCATGTTCTTGTGGCTTCCCATTCACCGTATCATACACAGAACCGTCTATTCCCCAATGTCCTCCGTTTAGCAACACATGAATCTATAGTTTTTTTTTTTTAGAAAGCAAGGCTGGATCATCACAAACAAGGCTGGATCTTACTTCTTCTCTCTCATTCTTAAACTGTGAATCAATTTCTTTCGCTCAGTTGAAAAGTATTCCATCCCCTATCTGGACAGTAGAGAGTGTTGGAGAGGGTGGGGATTCCGCGCGACTCAAAATTGAGAAAACCTAAACTCGCTATTGAGACTAGCGAGTTTAAGCGTTAAAAACTTAAACTCACTATCGTAAATAGCGATTTTGAAAAAATGAGTTATTTTGGTCAATATTTTTCTAAGTGTGTTGTCTAGGGAAATACTTTTTTTAAAAAAAATATATATATATATATTGAGAAAAAAACGAGTTGATTATTGATTCTTGCTCTTGCATTAGACTTGTTTGAAAGTGAAAGTGAAAATGATACCAAACCATCGTTATCCTATCCCCATCCGTCATATTCACACTTAATTTGTGGAGTCTAATTGCAGAAACGAGTAACTTATTTGCATTGACACATATACATACATGGATGCAAATCGTCAATAGCTTAACACAGAAGCTCCACAAGTATTTATATATATGCTTATATATACAACATTGGAACCTACAACGTCCATAACAACAACTGAGGCCGGCCGAGTGCAAAAGGAAAGAGCTCCAAAAAGAATCAGAAAGTCGTTGGCTATTTACCCGTATGTATTTCGAACAATTACTAGTGCCATAAAACAGAGTGAGATCCAGGTTACGATTGATTGAATCTATGCCATGCTGCAAATCACGTGGAAGTCAAAGGGGATTGCTCTATGCTATGCTATGCCACTACTATGATGAAAGAGAAAAATAAAATGCCGATAGCCTTGTTTTGCAATTCCATTGCCTCTGCTTTCTTCTCATCAAGCTAATAGGAATCTTCTACAAGTGAAAGAAACTCAATGGCAGAGCATCTCTCCGTAATTTACCCAACGCACAAAACTATCAGAGAAGCCATCAAGGTCTTCATAGTTCGGGACATCATCGCAGTATAGATCAATCCCAGTCTGCTCCCTCCCCTGCTAACATTGCACAACCATCTTATCAGGAAAGACAGGAAAGATAAAATAAAAGAAGCATCGATGACCATATTTTCTGATGATCATATTTCCCATGTAAGAATTTGGGGCCAGTGCAATCGGACACTACATATTAGCCCGACTGCACTTGCTATAGAATGTAGCTCATGTTACTATAAAATATTATCTCATGCCGATAAATGTAACTCATGTTCTTATAAGATATAACTCATGTTACTATACAAGTAGGGCTGCCATGATGTCCAACTGGCACGAGCCCTAGATCCCCCCATGTAACTGTAACAAAGTGCATTTCTTAGAAGACCATTTTCTTGGAAGCAATAGATCATACCCGAGGCACACTAGTGTTACAAGTACTATTTGCCTTTAACCTCTTCAACGTTGTTATTTTGAAACGAGTGAGACCAAAAGCATTTGCTCACTGGCTTCCACAATAAAGTTGTCATATTTTTTATTTTTTTTGTCACCTTGATTAAACTTTGACCAAACATTCATAGGGTTATGCATTGAATTTCTAGAAGTTTCTATTTACAGTTTCTAATTTTGTTTCAATCATCACAAATTTATCATCTAAAGCATCATAAATGCAAGTTAAATTACTTAAATAGCAATTGATATTGTCCAGGTTTCCACTTGCAGGTTTCATTTTTTTTTTTTTTTCAGAAAGGAGCGGAGCATAAGGTAGTCGCAACAAGATAGTATCCACATTTTTTATCCTTAGTGTTTTCATCTCTTTATTGTCCCAATCATTGCAAAAGTAAACATAATTTAACAAGTATGGTGTTGAGACTTGAGAGTGGCTATAATATATACGAACTGATTTCAACACGTTGAATATTTCTCGTATTTCAACAAGCCCATTAAATACAATACTGACCTTGATGCTGGATCCGCATTCACTGGTGGATGGCGTTGTCTCTAATGTGATCCCACTTGCAACATTCTCAGATGACAGAAGTGATCTGCAAAGATAGTTTGGAAAACATCAGCTATGAGGATAGAACTTTACTGATAAGTAGACCACGAAGCTAACAACATATGAACAAAGAACTCAAAATGTGCATATCCAACAATGAAATAGACGAAAGAAATAGAAATTGAATTCATCGTGTAGATAAAGGGTGATAAAGACGCCTTAAGATGGTTAAAGCAGAAACATACCGTACAGACAGTCAACAAAAAGGGAGAAAAAACAGATGAGATGAAAGACAGCCACTAATAAAAAAAGACGTTCCCACAATGAAGTAGTATAATTGCTATTTCTCCCTAAATGAATATGATGAATACGTGAGCAGGATTGCAGGAATGACTAATAATGTATTATCACCAACAAATAGATCCACCCATAATGTCATGAGAAAAAAGTATCATAGCTTTGTCAGCAAAGTCGGTTTTAGCTTCTTTTAATAAAAATAAATACTCCTTCTGTCCCATAATAAATGTCAACACTTAATTTTTTGGCCCGTTCTAAAATAAATGTAGCGTTTCTAAATAAGGAAATAATATTGGTGCAATTTTACCATGGTGCATGTGATGTACAAACCAGTAAAGCACATTTCTTAAACATGTTGACAAGTCAAATGCGACATTTATTATGGTATGGAGGGAGCAATAAAAAGGATTATAGAGAACAGCCCAGTATTTCGTCTGCTCTGAATTTGACAACTAAGTGTCAGTCATCCTATTCAGGATATGATAACCTCTACAAAACTGCCTCAAGATTCAGCAAACAAATCATTGGATTACCTGTCCATTAACTCTTCCTCGCATGAATTCCCAGAGGAGGAAAGCCAGTCTAAATCAACAAAGTTTGAGCTGTCCAATGCATCGGGATTGTCATTTTCAACGAATCGGTCTTTTCGTATGTCCCCAAAAAGCTCCCTACGGGGCATAGAATCTGAATACCTGATACATCACAGTTGACAAGAAACAAAACGACCAATAAGATATGACAGGCTGAGTAATCAAAACAACAACAAAGCCTTGGTCCCAAAATAATGATTTGTGGTCGGCTAACATGAATCGTCGTATGGACTCGTCAATGAAGAGGTGAAATACAATGAAAAAGCGGAGAGTTGGTGAAAAGCAAATAATAAAAAAATTGTGAAAGCTAAGACGATATTTAAAAAGAAGAAGTATGAACAAAATCAGGAGAAACAGAAAAACAAAAACATTTGAATATATATATATATATATATATATATATATATATATATATACATATATATATATATATATATATATACACACCCACCCACACACACACATATAAGAACAATAAATAAACAAAAAATAATAATAAATAAAAATCAAACCTCATCAACCACATGAATTAGGTTGAGAAATCAAAATGATGGGATAATTCCCTACAACAACACTCTTCTTGATTAAAGAACCCATGATATTTACAACCATGTGGATGGTGAAAAAGAGCCAGAAGGGAAAAACAATTGTCTGCTGGAACTTTAACCAAAAGGAAGATTGAGCTGCAGGAAAGTGCCTTTACAAAAACCAATATAATAAAGCAGCACCGCAAATCAAGTAGAAACATAGTATACTCAATTTTCCCCACTTATGTAAGTGTGCCAACTATGTGGGAAACAAGCGGCTCTTAATTAGAGAAACAAGCAACAGAAACAAGCTTCCAGTCTTCCTCAATACAAATAAATAAATACCGAGTATATATATAAATATATATATATATATATATATATATATATATATATATATATATATATATATATATATATATATATATATATAGTAGATGTAACTACTTGTATACAGTAGATATTTAGCTACTGTATACATATACAATAGACTGTATACATGTACAGTAGATACTTAGCTACTGTATACAAGTGTATACGTGTGGTTATACACTTGTATACAGTAGATACTTAACTACTGTATACATATACAGTAGACTGTATATGTATACAGTAGATACTTAGCTAAGTATCTACTGTAAACAAGTGTATACAAGTGGTTCTCGCGGTTCTCATTTTGTTATGGTTCTCATTTGAGCAACTATATATATATATATATATATATATATATATATATATATATATATATATATATATATATATATATATATATATATATATATATATATATATATATATATATATATATATACTCCCTCCGTCCCGAGGAACAATCTTCACACTTTCCCTTTTGGGCGTCCCAAAACTTACTTCACACATTTAAAACTTACCTAAAATGGAAAGGAATCTTTACTATTCCCTCCACTCATTCTCTCTCCTACATTATTTTAATACTCACAACACCATTATAATTTACTATTCCCTCCACTCATTCTCTCTCCTATTTTATTTTCACACTCACAACACTTTCAATATAATACTCCCTCCTTAAAACCAGTGCAAACAGTGTTTGTGAAGATTGTTCCGGGACGGAGGGAGTATATATATATATATATATATATACACATATATATTTGGAATGATATCTAATAAACCAGTAATCTGATTTTTTAAAAAGAAACAAGTAATAAGACAAATTTAAAAGCTATACAGAATACTCCCTCCGTCCCATAATAGCTTACTCGTTTACTGTTGTGAACGGAAACTAAGGAATAATGTTATTAAAGTAGGAATTGTGAGTGGGTAGGAGAGAGAATGAGTGGAGAGAATAGTAAATTTGAAAAGTGTTGTGAGTATGACAAGTGGGTCCCATGAATAAAGAAGTATTAAAAAGTTTCCTTTTTAGGAAAGTGTGACTTTAAAGTGGGACGCCCAAAATAGCAAAATGGGTAAGGTAATATGGGACGGAGGGAGTAAGTGGGAACTCATGGCATTACATAAACTGAAACCACTCAAGCAATCCCAAAAACCCATGTGAGTATATTAAGGCCTTCAGCATGATTCCTTTGCTAGGTTAACTCTTGGCAGTATAGGTATCCTTCTAGCTTCTCAATATGCAATTTAGCACTGTTATTCTCATTGCCTACACATGCCTTTTTTAATTTTTTTTGATAACAGACCTAATAGGTAAGTTTATTCTTGTAAACTCAGTCATTTAAGGATATACCAAAGTAGAGAAAAACTTAAGGAAACCATGTCGCAAATGTTGAATTGGGGAATGAATCCAGAATGAGGATTCAGAATCAGATGAATTAATGCCTGACCATGATAGGGATAGAAGGTAACATATTTGGATATTCCCTTTTGTTGTGCGCATTTTAAGGATGGAAACTGCGTTAAATGTGGATAGAAAATCTATAGGGTAACAAAACATTTGAGGGTCAAGTAGCTGTTGTTAATTAATCAATGCTTCCTAGTTTATGAGCAGATCTTTGACCTCTAATGTATTCCCTCCATCCCAAAATGATCTTCTTACTTTTTTGGATGTCAATACGAAGGTACTTAGAGCAATAATTTTAGGTTAATTCATTTTTCTAATGAACATCTAAAAATTGTTATTGATAGTATTTACAATGGTGTATACAACAACAACATTACCCCAGTGCCGCAAAGGCTCCCATCTACGGTGGGGTAAGGTAGGGTCGGTTGTACGGAGGCTTGCCCCTGTATTAAATCACAGAGAGGTTGTTTCCGGATGACCCATGATGAAAATTGCGTAGAAAATGGACCGACTGTTGCTTCGTAACAAAGAAGTGCAAACAGTTTAGTGAGCCATTTTGCTTTATTCCATCATATTTCCAAGCCAAAAAGTTCTATTTTTTTAGGATAATCAAATTAACCAAAATTTATATTGAGCAAAGTACCTTCGTATCGGCAACCAAAAAAGTGGAAAAATCATTTCGGAACGGAGGGAGTATCAATTATGTAAAAGCAGTACTTCTAATTGATTAGAAAGTTTACACAAACCTATCTACCTGAACAAGGAAAGCACTAAACTAAGTTCTGGTTGTCGGATGCCAATACTCCTGCTGACCTGCTGAAGCCGACACAGTATGTCAAGGCTCCATTTCAGATTGAAAGATCTACAATTACATGTCATACCCTCGAAACAATAGATGGAACAATGAGATACATAAACGTACATCTACTGCACGGAAGGACTCCAAATATTGATATCCAAGTCTTTTTGACCTAGTTCCCTCAATAGAAGTGAGAAATTGGAATTCTATTTACTAAACTGTCACCCGTAAAAGGAATTGGGCTTGTTTACCCATCAGTGAAGTGCCAGAAATTTTTGAATAGCAAAAGATTAGTAAGCAGACCTTGAGTATGCCAAGTCACTATCACAAGTGGATATTTCTGGTGTTGACCCTGTAAGCATTGTGCCTTCTCCTTCAGATCGATCAGACAAAACAGATTTTTCTAGATCCTTTTTGATATTTGACCTTGTCTCGGGGGTAATATTTTCGTGAAGAATATTTCCATCTGATAAAGATCTTTTGAAAAGCGACCTACAAGCAGTTAAGCATGCAATAATAATCATTATAAAACTAAACTATTTTCAAAAAAAAAAAAACAATTATTTAAAGCATTTCAACCCATGCTTTTCATACTCTCCATCACTGCCCTGTAGATCTTTCTTTTTATCATTACATATGGAGAAGTATGGCCCCAAGTTTAGTATTTAGAGCTTGTTCACATTTTACCTTTTTTGTTTTATGGAATAATCCTTATATTTATCTCTGGTTGCATCAATAGAAGCACCCTATCTCATACTCAGGCCATGCAACTTGGTGCAAGGGATCTTCAAAATTAGATGCTCTTGGAGCATTTCAATTCGCTGCTGGTAAGTTGCTATGGGATTACGCACCCCCGCGTCTTCTCGTCGAAGTTCATGCAACGCAAAACAAAAGGGCTTCAGAATAAGATACTCAGAGATTATTCCCCGGCATTGCTAAATTGCAATGGCATTACGCACCCTCTTGCGTTATTGACTTATTTAAATGGAAATCCATTGCAGAGATTTTGCGAAGGTATAGGGATGGCAATTCATCCGCACCCAATCTGTATCCCAAGGATTTTGGCCCGAGCGGGACGGGTTTGGTAAGGAATTTTATATACCCGTCAGGTCCGGCAGGGCACCCAAACCCGCCCCGGCCCGATGTATACTACATATAACTAAGTTCTAGGGTTTCTTTCGTTTTTAAACGCTTCACAAAATGCAACGGCGCTGCTCCGCTCCCACCCCATTGCCCATGGCTTCTCCTTCTCCAACAACATATGCTCTTGTTCTATTTCTTCTCCAACATATGCTCTTGTTCAATTTCTTCTCCAACCACCTGCAAAGTGCTGTCACTGGCGAACTCCGGCTGTCCGGCAGCAGCAGCAGTCAACAATACCTCCTTCCTCTTGTTTTTGCTACTTACCACATTAACCTGACATAGTAAGTCAATTTCTCTCATACGAAAACCCCCTGGATGCAGTCCAAAGAAAGAATAATTGAAACTGCCATTGAAAAATCCCCAAATTCATGCTGGATTTTCTGTTAAGAATTGGACTTGTTTGTGGTTTTATCATGATGGATTGAGATTGACCTTTGAGAAGAGAAGCAAGCTTACCCAGATTTGTGCCTTGAAATTGGTTTAGATTTGTGTTTATTTTTCTTAATCTTTTTTGTTTTAAACCAGATTTTCTGTGCCTTTTCGGCATTGAAATTGGGCTAGGTCATCCCGGGGCGGGGCGAATACAGGCTAAGTGATTTCGGGGCAGGGCGGGATCAGAACTGAAGAGTGATAGTGCGGTCCGGGTCGGGTCGGATCCGGTTTATGACGAGTCCAGACCGACCCCGACTAGGGATGACCAAACCGGACCGGAAAAGCCCGGAACCGGAACAAACCGGGGAGAAAACCGGAACCGGAGTAACCGGAACCGTGAGTCAGGCGGTCCGATTCAGGGTCGGAGGTACCAAAATCGGTGAACCGCCGGTTCTTCGAACCGGAACCGTGAACCGGTAACCGAAACCGAAACCGGTGCAAAGAACCGGCCAAACGCGTGTGTGCGTGTGACACTAAGTGAAGTTGAGTTGAGGGTGACTCCCTCCCTGTCCCTACTCTACTCGTACTCCCTACTCCCTCCCTGGTCTCACTTAGTCAGTACTACTCCCCCTAGTCCCATCCCATATTCCCATCCATTCTTGCCTTTTATTTTTTTCATGTCGGATGAGATGAAATGAATGCAACAATGAACAAACAATGCAATGCATGTTCTTAAAGATAAAGTTAAAGTCCTAGCTCAGAACAAAACATTTGACAAGCCATTTTATACCCATTAGAAATTTAATTTTTGACTTAGAAATTTAATTTTTGACCGTTTATTCCCGTTAACTAACGGGAATTTGACCAAATATGACCGTTTTGACTACTATTTTGGACGACTTTTCAGACTTCAAATATATATATATATATATATATATATATATTTGTTATCCTAATTAAATTTCCTAACAATAAATACTATTTCCCTCTCCAAATAAATTACTTCATCAAAACTCAGTTATCTCTCTCAACTTTCTCAAACGAAAATAATTTGATTCAAGACTTTCAACCTTAGTTCCTTTCATCTTCATTTCTCTCAACGACATATTTTTTCCATCATGAGTAATTTCCTTAAAAAATTGACAAGCCACAAGAGTAAATCCGGTACGGAGAAAGTCTCATCTTCATCACCCCAACCCCAAGCACCACCATGACCATCATTTGTTGATCCACCACGACGATCATGTGTTGATCGACGACGACCATCACTTGTTGATCAACCACGATCATCACTTGTTGATCAACCACGACCATCATTTGTTGATCCCGAAGGTCTCTATTTTGAATTTGAAGGGGGAACTGCGGGAGCAAATGAAAATTTGTGGGGGAAATGGAATGAAGGCGACGAAGTGCTAGAAGAAGTTCCAAATTTTGCACCGTCACCACCACCACCATTTGAAGATGGTCCAAGTTCAACTCCAAATACTGAAGCAAGTGATGCCAATAATATGGAAGCGATAGCAATGGGAGAGCGTCGTCGTAAAGGAAATAATATCCCGAGACCTCCTAAAGCCAAAAGACAGGAATCCGCAATTTTCACGAAACACTACAGAAAAATACCCGTCAATGATGGCACGGGTAGGAATTTCACGGCAATATGCAACTATTGTCCAAAGGGGAGTGAAACAACTTTTCCATTCTCTAAAGGGGGTGGATACGGTACTATGGATCGACATATAAAAAATCATAATCCCGGAGAATATGGCATAGATTCGAAGCAAGCACAATTGCAAGGATTTGTGCAACAACCCAATCAAGGTACGTATTCTCAAACTTCTTCTAATTTATTTTCATATGATCATTTAAACCATAGGAAATAAATGGCTAAATTTGTTTGTACGCAATCCCTTCCCTTTAGTTTTCCCGATAACGAATATTATGAACAATTAATTAAGCTTTCTCTTAATCCTTCCGCTACGAAAGTAGCTCGTACAACCCTCACTCGTGATGTTAAAAGTTTAGTAGCAGAAATGAAATATGCTTTATTTGAGACATTTGGTCATTTATCATCTAAGGTTTCTATTTGTTCTGACATATGGAGCGATAGCAAAATAAGACATTTTTATATGGGTGTAACATGCCATTGGATAGATGATTCTTGGAGAATTCAAAAGAGATTACTTGCATATCGAATATTTGATGAGGCACACACCGCGCATAATATAGCTCATATGTTACAAATAATTTTGAAAGAATATAATCTAGTTGAAAAGGTTTTTTCAATGTCTTTTGATAATGCTAGTGCTAATACCGCTAGTTTGTCCGAATTAATTTTAGTTTGTAAACCATCACTAGGTGGTCGATTTTTTCATATTAGATGTTTGTGTCATATTTTAAACTTGTGTGTCCAAGATGGTTTGCGTGCTTTGAAAACTTCTATTACTTTAATTAAAGATGCGGTTCATGCTATTATGAAAAATTCAAAAATCACAAGGCAATGGAGGCATTATTGCACAAGTCAAGGGAAAAAACAAAAAAATTCCCAACGGATGTTCCAACGCGATGGAATTCTACCCTTCATGTATTACAAGAAACTTGGAATTGGAGAAATGAAATTTGCATGTTCTTGGGATCCATTAACTATTGTGCAAATTTATATACTCAAAAATGGGATGAATGTGAGACTATGATGAATTTGTTGACGAAATTCGAGATTGCAACCACGACGTTATTCGACACGTATTACCCCGCTTCTAATTTAGTTCTTGATCATTGTCTAGAAATTTCTAGTGTATTTTCTGAGTTTCAAAATGATATATTTCTTAAAGATGCGGTTTTAAGAATGCAATCAAAGTGGGTTAAATATTTGCTTGACATCCCCGATCTTTTTTTAATTGCTAAGTTATTAGATCCTAGAGTTAGAGAGGCGGGTTTAACAACTTTTTTGGAATATTATTATTCAAACTTTTATTTGTTAAATGATCCCAATTTTCCTAATGTTGGTCAAAAAGTTGCTAATGTTAGACAAGCATTTTTAGAAATTTTTGTGGAATACAAATCAATATATGGTGATACTACTCCAACTCCAAGTGCTACTACTAGTACTCATATTCAACCTTCCTCTACCACCACTTAAGCACGACCATCATTTGTTAAAAACTACTATGAAACTAGTGGACGATCTCGTACTACCGGTGCTAATGGAGAATTTGATAAATATTTAACCGTTGATTTTGAAGATGAAGATGATTTTGATATTTTAAATTGGTCGGCAAGCAAAGCAAAAAAAATTCCTATCGTTGCTAGAATTGCAAAAGAAGTACTTGCTTGTCCCGCATCAACGATTTCGGTGGAGCAAGTGTTTAGCATTGGTGGGAATATTGAGCATAATCGTCACAATTTATCATCCGATAGTTTCGAAGCTTGTAATTTGTTGAATGATTGGGTTAGAGCTGAAAAAAGAACGCAAGATGAGGCGCCAAAATATGTTTTAGACAAGTACTTTGATGAGACTAAATTGGGAAGCGATTAAGGTAAGTAAAATGTAATTTATTTAATTGTTATTGCATTTTCTTTTTATAGGTTAGATTTAGATAAATATTTGTAATAAAAAAAGGTAAAGGCTCCTAATCTCCTCCCTTAATTATAAAAGGGTAAGGTTGGTTGTCCCCCTCATTGTAAATTTACCTTTGATTAATAAAATTTAAAGGGTACCGTCCCTTTTTTCTTTTATATACTATCATTTGTTTTGTATTTTTCTATGTTTGTTTTTCAATATAATGTTGATTTAGGTTTATTTTTTTAAAAAAAATAAATCACTTATGAAATAATTTTATTAATAGTAGATAGAAAGAAAAGAAATAGAAAAAAGAAGGTAAAAACTAAAAAGCATTTTCAATTTCAAATTTCACCCACCCCTACCTACTTTAGACAGTGTGATGTGAGAGAGAGTGGAGTGAATTGTCAGATTTTGCTTTCTTTTTTTTTTTTTTTTGAATTAGTCATTATCAAAATTCAAGTTGAGAATAAAATTAAAAAAAAAAAAAAGAGGAACCGCCGAACCGGACCGGATCCGGGGTTAGGCCGGGCCGGTTAAGGGTCACCATTTGGCCAAACCGGAACCGGCGGTTTTCGAACCGGAACCGGGCCCGGACCGGTTTTGGCCATCCCTAACCCCGACCCGTTGCTATCCCTACGGAAGGTATACCATGCTTAAGTTTTCCACTTCATATCTGCAGCTATGTACCCATCTTATTTTATTCAGATGTATATGGTAGTGGACTTATTACAGCATTTCTTGTTAATTAAGATTCGATGCTTCCACTTACATATTGGAGGAGGATAATGCTCGCAGCGCAAGCTCTACATAACTTTCATAACTAGACCAAAATATGCCATAACTGCACATGGAGGCCTAATTTTGTGTAGCCTCCATGTGATGTAACTGATACATAGGTGTACATGGAACAAAAAAATGGGCTTGGTATTTATCATTAGCAGATCCATTTATCTGCTAAGACTCTTTACTATAGTCTGATTACTGCAAGCTACTCACCCATGCGATTATTCAGAATAATTGGAGTCTCTACTTCAGGTGTCTAGGGGTGTTCACGCCAAAGCCACATTTGCCTATAGATCATTTGGAGAGGATGCCAAGAATTCACAGAAGCACCTGAATTCTTTCGTCTGCTAGAGAATGATTTAATATACAGCTTATGTTAACAGAAGTTTCTGATTTCTTTATTGTGTATTACTAATGAATGTACAGAATTAAAATTTAAGGAGGAAGGAGGCCTTGGAATAGTGAACTTGAGTTTTAGGAATGATTTGGGGAAAACTAGAGACGTTATTGGCAGCAGACTTTTGTTTTCCCCGATAATTCTCCCAATTGTTAGTTTAGGGGGAAACTAAAGTGCTTTTGGCAATGGCAACTTTAGTTTTCCCCAAAATTTTCTCATTTTGGAAATATAAGTCACTATTGGCAAATGGCAATTGAGACTTCAAATTGCAGAAACTCTGAAGTCGCAATTGCCAATGGAGACTTCTCAAAACTAGCACATTTTGGTAAATACTTTTTAAACATAGACATTCTGGGAGATACTTTTGCCCAAAATGACATTTTCAACAAAAAAAAAAACGTTATAGGCATACCTGTAAGGGCAACTCCAACAATGGTCCTAGTCCTAAGGGTATCAAAATCAAATTTTGATACCCATAAACACTATTTGCATAGGTACCAAAAAAACATCTCCAACAATGGGTATCAAAAATTAGGTACCAAATTAGGTTTTTTTTAAGTTTATAACTTTATTAATATTTTTAATATGATAAATAATTTTGAAATATAATAATTATTTTAATTAGTTATTTTTTATCAAAAAATAAAATTTTATAAATAATTTCGAAATATAATAATTATTTTAATTAATTATTTTTTTATAAAATTTAAAATTTTATAAATAATTATATAAAAATTTAAATAAATTTAAATCAAAAATCAAAATTTTTATGTATAATTAAATAAATTTAAAAAGAAGTAGAACAAATGTAGAAAGAAAATGAAAGAAGGGTGTATGGAAAAAAATGAAGTAGCAAAGTCCTAAATATGGTACTTTGCTAAGGACTTAATCAAATTTTGATACCTCTAGTTTTTGCCATTGGAGATGCAAGGACCTTTGTGTGGGTATCAAAATTTGGTTTTGATACCCACCATTGGAGTTGCCCTAACAGGTCTGTGTTGAGGCTAGACGCAGCTATTCATCAAGGATTTCCGTTTGTTTTTAAAAGGTTTTTAGTAGGTTTCAAGGACTTGGCAGATTGTTTTAATCGTATTTGTCTAGTTTTTTGTTGTTGTTTTTTTTGGTTTTTCTTCTTTTTCTTTTTGTATTTTGATAATTACATATAGCGATTCATGTTAGCCGAACCCAAATCATTTCGGGACTAAGGCTTTGTTGTTGTTGTCGTTACTGTTGTTGTATTGTTCCCTTGGGAGGACAGCTTGTTCCCTGGTGGTTGTATAATTTTTTCTTTCTAATAATATTTTTCGAGTTTATTGTCATATGACCTTACGTACTATTCAGTTTTTACACATTGAGCTCTGTACCATCGAAACAACTATTATTATCTTACAAATAACCAAAATAACCAAAATCGTTAAAAATGTGAATGGACGTTAGATGGAGTTAGAGGGTGTTAGTAGCTTAACAAGTTAAATACTTATTTGGTCACTAATCTATTGAATGTTTTTCATTTTAATCACCAACAATTATAAATTTTTTTAAAAGAATAAACAATTGCTTTCGAAGAAAAAAAGAGGAATATTTAAAAAATCATTATTTTTTTCTTTTTTATACCATTAATTATTATAATAAGTAATTTTGTTAGAAATTCTTCATCACCATTTCATCCCATCATCCACACCCCATTAATAATTTTTCTCCTTTTTATCACATATAAAAGTTCCATTATTTAACACCGCCACCCCTATGTACCACCACCAAACACTTTGTAACCACCCACCACCTTCCATTGTCACCATTTCACCACCATCATCCTCACCTCCATCACCACCCCTACCTCACCACCAATATCAGCATCATTACCACCAAATTTTAAAAATTTTGAAAGAAAAACACCAAAATCTGGAAATTTTAAAACAAAAACAAAATTCTAACCAAAGAGAGGACCGTGGAGGTCGGAGCACCGAGCAAAATTCAAAATTCAAAACAAAAACAAAAATTCAGATTTAACAAATTTGAATTTATAACCACCAGATCAGAACCATAAAGAGAGAGAGAGAGAAAGGGGAAGGGAGGTCGAAACACCATTGTTAGATCTTCAGAAGATCTGAAATGGGCCGATGTGGGATTTATTGGTGGCATGGACGAAGGGGAATGGGGGAGAGAGAGGATCGTGGGGCCGCGGATCTGGAAGGGGCGGCTGAGGGACAGCAGCGTAGGTTAAAGGCAACAATTGGGTTGCCGGAGAAGAAGTCATGTCCGGCCGCGAATGGGGCTTGGATCTGGAGGGAGGGAGAAAGATGAGAGACAGAGAGAAGGGTAAATTTGACGAAAAAGGGGAAGGGAAAGGTAGAGAAGCCAACAATGGAATAAAGGTAGAAGAATGTGAAGGAGTTGGGGCTACACTTTTGAGAATGAAAGAGAAAATAGTTAAGAGGGAATGAGGTGGGGTGTTACATGTAAATTTTGATAATAAGATTATACTCCTTCCGTTTCTAAATAAATATTCAGAAAACTTTCAAATTTATTGTTGATCAAGAGTAAA
This sequence comes from Adenophora triphylla var. japonica, assembly GCA_022495995.1. Classification (NCBI taxonomy): domain Eukaryota; kingdom Viridiplantae; phylum Streptophyta; class Magnoliopsida; order Asterales; family Campanulaceae; genus Adenophora; species Adenophora triphylla. The sequence continues at coordinate 642,581 of JAFEMH010000598.1, read as the reverse complement.
TTTGAAAAAAAAAATCGGACATTCATTTTGGGAGGCGGGAGTGGTTCCTTATTTTACCTTTTACTTTTCAGTAATAATAAAAAAAATTGTTCAAAAAGTAATTTTTTTTTATTTTTTTTTATTAATTTAATAAATAATATTTGAATTGTGACCGAAACAAAAATATTTAATAGGTTGACCAAATGAGTATTTAACTCGCTAAGTTATTAACGCCCTCTAACGCTCTCTAACGTTCATTCATATTTTTAAAGATTTTAGTTATTTTTTAAATAGTACGCATGTAATAATAGTCGTTTCAACTTTCAATAGTACAGAGGTCAATGTGTAAAAACTGAATAGTACGCAGGGTAATAAACTAAATGTTTTTCTTTTATCAAAGAACTAAAAAAAAATAAAAAATAACACTTCTCAAATTAACTAGTGCAGATGCAACAACTAAAGCACTAAACATTAAATAAGTCCAAGAAAACAGAAGGTGAAGCTATGGCACCAAAATGAAGACGTCAATCCAAGAACTAACGAGGTCAATCCAAGATGATGTAACATGGTGTATGGTGTATGTTGTTCGCAGATGATATTGTGCTGATGATGAGATAAAAGAGGGTGTTGAAAATAAGTTGAAATTGTGGAGACAAACTTTGAAATCTCGAGATTTAGACAAAGCAGAAGCAAGACCGCATATTTGGAGCGTAAGTTTAGCAAAGTTGAAATCAGGAAAGCAGGGGCGATCACATTTGATGGAAAGACCATCCAAGCTTCTGACTTTTTTCGCTATCTTGAATTTATTATCCAAAAAGACGAAGAATTTGATAGAGATTTGGCTCATAGAATTAAATTAGGTTGGTTGAAGTTAGAGTGACACAGGGTTCATAGAATTAAATTAGGTTGGTTGAAGTGAGAGTGTCACGGGGTTTCTATTTGATCCCGACATACCCTATAGATTAAAGGAAAAATTTGCACTACCGAGTGTTGGCATTGTAATAGTGTCACGTTCATATGTTAAAAAGATGAATATGACGTAGATACATATGCTACGATAAATGTGTGGACATACAAGAAAGGAGGTTTAGGAAAGAGGTGATCAAGGGAAAGTAGAAGTTGCACCAATTAAAGATAAAATGAGGGAGAATCGCATAAGGTGGTTTGGTCATGAGACGACGAATACCAAGTGATTAACTGATTAAGTGGTATGGGAGTGGAGAAGTGATGGAATGTGAGGGATAAGGGAAAGGCTAAGAAAACTTGGATAAGGATGATTGAAAACGACATGAGTTTATTGGGATTGAATGTAAATATGACGTTGAAAAGGCCGAAGCAGTGGGAAAATTCATTTGCATGATGGGGGTTGATTTTCCTTTTTTTTCCTATATATATATTTTTTTTTTTTGTAAAATAAGAAGATATATTAGAGGGAGAAAAAGTTACAAGGCAAAGAGGACAAGGTGTCCTCAACAAAGAAAATTAAAAAAGAAAATACGGAAAAGAGAAAATTACAAAGAAAACTATCCAAACTACCAAATCTAAACTTACACAAAACCGCTCTCCAATCCCTACTCAAGTCGGTCAAAGATAAACCTCTAAAGGCTCCCAAAGCCGATGCCCATAAGGAAGCAAGGTACACAATCCTCTCCTTTAAGTAGGAGAAAAGGTAATGATTTGTTCTCGAAAATCCTGGCATTTCGTTCCAACCAAATGCACCACAACGTCGCAAATATCTCACACTGCCACAATCTGCCAACATCACTGTCATTTTCGAAACCAGAAACCAACCTCGAAGGAAGTCAACTATAGTAGGTGGGCAAATACAGCATTCCCCAAATATAGAGAAAAACTCACCAAAATCTCCAAGCTACTGAACAATGCAGGAAGAGGTGGTCATACGATTCACTTTGACTATGACACATCACACAAATATCTGGAGATAAGGCTTTTAATGGTCTTCTCCTTTGTCGTAGATCATTAGCATTCAAACCATTAAGTACTAAAGTCCATGTAAAAGCTTTAAATTTCAAAGGAACTTTTGTCTTCCGAATAAAGTCGTGCAATGAAAAAAGAATCGGAATTTGAGATCGAATGAGAGACTTTAAAAGAGAGCTAGAAGTTAATCTACCTTGAGAATCTAAATCCAAGATCGCTTATCTGGACACTCCAACTCTGTGAGATGAGAGGACTTCAAGTAAAACCACAATTTCAATTTCTTCATACTCTCAAATCATTCAAATTGTGTATCAGATGCAAGCTCCACGAAAATGAATATTTATATTATATAAATTCTTTTTTACTATCATTATTTTTTCTTATTTGCTTTTTCCAAATTTTATCTTCACCTATTTCCTCTCTCTCTCTCTCTCTCTCTCTCTCTTTCTCTCTCTCTCTCTCTATATATATATATATCTCATACACACACTCTCTCTCTCTCTCTCTCTATATATATATATATATATATCTCATACACACACACGCTCTCTCTCTCTCACACACACACACGCTCTCTCTCTCTCTCTTTTCGCAATGACATATGATGATTCATGTTAGCCAACCCCAAATTATTTTGGGACCAAGGCTTTGTTGTTGTTGTTGTAACGCAATGAAGAGCATGTAAAGACATCGCACATGTGTAAAAGACGACAGTGTTAAATAAATATCAGCTAGTTCTGTACCTTCTATTGTCATCAGCATTAGCCTGTCCATTCCTTTGGACGTTGTAAATCTGGTCAGAACCCAGCTCCCAGACTTCACGTTTACCCTGTTGTGGCTGAAAATACCCCAAGAACCTGCTCATACGAAAATTAAAAAGCAAAATGAAGAAGAGCATGCAGAGTATGCAACATAAGTGGGCAATAAATATAAAATATGGATATAAAGGATGAACAAGAAGAGAAACAGGCACAACTCACACATTAATAGCATTTTGTTTTTCTGTGTCCATATAGGCATTGCTGTAGTATCGTTGGAGGGTTCTAAAGAATTCCTGGGACTGTGTGGCAGCTTTCCACTGGCCCCTTCTCTCAGAAAAGATCTGTTGAAAGTTGAAACAGTTAAATTCACAAGCAGATGGGTCAGGACCCACAATAAACACCCAAAAAGTTTGTTGCTGTGCTATCTGCATCATGCTCTAACTACTGCAATATCAGATGTATCACCAAAAAGGTTCCACTAATGATATTTTTAGTGAGGATAATTCTGAGTATCATGTTCTTACATAGGTAAAAAACGGAAGAAGCACTTCAACATTTGACTGATTATACATTAACACTAGAATGCAAGCTAATGTAGCTAAATATGATATTTTTGCAATTTGCAAGACCAAAATGGACATTACGGATAATCTCACAATTTAACATGCTTCAGCAATATAAGCTGTTGGGGCATCAAGTTGTACCTTGTTATGCGCAGCTGAACCGCCGTATTGATGAGCAAGTGTGTCACCCATTCTCTCATAAAACCCCATTAATTCTTCTGCCAAAGGGTCATCAAGGTCAATCTTTGTTGAATCCTTTGCTCCTAAAGTATGCAACTGTTGTCCTAGAGCAGCCAAACCATAACAATATTGTGCAACATTCGTGCGATCCAAGCAGTCTATGCAATTAGTCCTGAGCACTCCCTTCTGGAACATGGGGAGCTGGTCAGAGGGGCTGTCCTCTACCACATTTATACCACCAAAAAAGTTTGTTGCTGTACTATATGCACCCTCATTGCCATTATCAGTGGGTCCCGCATTATCACTATTTCTTTGGTAACACATATTGCTAGCAATTACATTCCTGGGTAACATATTCATCACCAAATTGTTGTCAATATACTGAAATGAAAGGAAAAGTAGCATAGGAAGATTCAAATGCATACTTTGGAACGATAATACCCCTAATGCTAAAATTGTAACACAGACCTACCTACTTTTAAAAAATGTGGTTTCCATTAAACCCTCTGCAACAGTACAATCATGAAATTCCTCTGAATCCTAATAGGTTTATTGGTGTGTCTGGCGTCTTTACATATAATTTAGGCGGAATACTACAGTTAGATTATACACTGTCAAGCTCTATAGTACGCAGACTGCAATTCAAAGAAAGGCGCATAAAAAAAACTCCCTAAGAAAAATCATCAGCCCTATATTGATTGGTTTGAAGGCATGCCCCAAAGGAACAGGAAATCGGTCTTCTACATGAGAGGAGATGCGAGGATGGTTAATAAATGTTGCTTCACTAATAATTCAAGTCAGGCAACCTTGCTACAAGTAGACTCGGTCTTACGGAAAGATATAACAAGTAAAAGGCCGCATTAAGCAATCACCACATTTACTTGTGAAAATATTTAACATGTGGTCAGCCGTGCTGTAAACAGAGGGACATTATGAACAATAGGAGCTTACTCGAAGCAAGGGCATGTCAAACAACCCTCAGATCCCAATTCTAGCGGTACTTGGCAATAGAAAAAGCCAGTCAATGTCAATGCATATGCTGTCAGTTTGCCCAAAACCTGTAAAACATTTGTGGCCTTGCTGGAAAACCAAAACAAAATGTCAAAGGGGAATGCACCAAAGGATAATATTAAATAAAGATCATTTTCACAATAAGAGCAACACACTGACAGGAAAAAGGAAGTGGCAGAAAAATGATTACAACAGGAAAGAACTGGGAAAATGATACCTCCGAGAATGTTTGTGCAGATCCCAATGAAGAAACTTAAGATGCTTTTCCTCTGATAAATCTTTATTGATGAATTCAATAGCATTTGCGAACTCTGCCCGAAGAATGGACTCCCGAGGTCGTTTTTCATGTCTCTGTTGGTTACAAAAACATCATATTAATCAAAGGGGGAAGGGTGAGCAGGTGAAAGAAAACCATTCAAAATTATTCAAATACGGGCTAACAACTATTTACGTCAATCAATTGTAACTGTTTACCTTTATCAAATCCAAAATTATTATAGGATTTCCGTATCTCTTGACAAGATTTTCAAAATGAAGTCTGGTAGCCTCATAGTTTAGGTCCCTCCTTGACACTGAAAGAGGTAGATGTCAGTCTATGTAATTGCAGCAAAAGGAATACAACCGTGCAGATCAACAACGTACATATGATGTCAGGTTTAATGTTCAGGCGTGAAGTTTCCTGTGACCAGAAAAGTGGTATCGACCCACGATTTTGAACAACCGAACTAATTCGCATTGGAAAACCTTCAGAAACATCCTCAGAAACAATCTGCTCTGTTTCAACATCATTAGCAACCCTGCCTTTGTCGTTTACACCCCGTTTTAGATACCTGTAGCAGGATTGAGTGGCACATTTCATCATCAATAAAAATATCCGTAAATCATTGTTGATTTAATGAAATCAGAAATCTAATATTTTCTATAAAAGTATTTGTGAGTGCATGCTAACAAGTTATTACGCAGGGAGGGATTCTTGAACAAAAAAAAATCAAAGAAAGCCAGAATTCTCTGTCGAACCACCCACCACTTCATATCATACTGTAAGTTTTTCTAGGTTCCAATATTTAGTGTGAGTGTGGAGTGATGCAGCAATTATTTCTTTTATTCAGAAAATAATGATAGTCGCAAGTCAATTAAGGGTGCCAGAGCTGCCTCCATTATACAGAAAACACCAAGTAAGCCCTATATATGCAACAGATTGTTAATTTTTACGAAAAATTATGTTAATTTTGGTTCAAAATGGGTAAAATGAGCCGATAGTTAAACTATGAGAGCCAATCCTGATAAAGTATCAGAGTTGCTTTGGGTTTTTTCTAAAAAGAAAATTGTGAAAAAGATAAGTTTTGAAGTTGAACCATCAGACTAATTTGAGTCAGATAATTAAACATTGAGAGTCAATCTTAATAAAATATCGGAGTTTATTTTTTTTTTTTTTTTTTTTTTTTGGGGGGGGGTGGTTTAAAATAATGTGAATAAATGTGAAAAAATGACTTTTTAGTTCAATAAGAGGCAACCTAGTGACCTAGTCTTATACTTCAACTATAAGGGCGGGACTGGTATTTGGCCAAAAATGAGAGCATGAGTGTGTCATTCAATTGTCGAGGGTATACAACAACAACAACAACAACAACAACAACAACAACAACAAAGCCTTAGTTCCAAAATAATTTGGGGTCGGCTAACATGAATCCTCATATGTTATGTCATCGTGAAAAAAAATTGTTGAAAAAAAATAATAATAATAAAAAAAAAAAAATTTAAAAAAAAAAACCCCCCCACATGGGTTTTTGCCCTCAGCTCATGCCTCTTCAACACCATACTTTCATCCACTCCAAGTAAACTTATATCATTTTCAATCACTCTAATCCAAGTTTGTTTGGGTCTTCCCCTACCCCTTGCCATTTTATCATTTCCCCACTATTCCGGCCTCCTAATCGGTGCATCACTCGGTCTCCTTCTCACATGCCCAAACCACCTTAGACGATTTTCCCTCATTTTATCCTCAATGGGTGCAACTTCTACTTTACCTCTGATCACCTCATTCCACAATCGATCATTTCTTGTATGACTGCACATCCATCGAAGCATACGCATCTCCGCCACATTCATCTTATGCACGTGACATTGTTTCACGGCCCAACATTTGGTGTCGTAAAGCAGTGTCAGCCTAATTGTCGTGCGGTAGAATTTTTCCTTTAATCTATGGGGCATGCCGCGATCACATAGGAACCCTGTGGCACTCTTCCACTTCAACCAACCTGCTTTAATCCTATAAGTCACATCTCCCTCTAATTCTCCATCCTTTTGGATAACGGATCCAAGATAGCGAAAAAACTCAGAAGCTTGGATAATATTTCCATCAAATGTGACCGCCCCTGCCTCCCTACTTCCAAGTAGGGTTGTAAACGAATCGAACTTTTTTTATTCGATTCGATTATCGATTCGAGTATTCGGTATTCGTATTCGAAAATTTCGAATTCGAAACTTTATATTGATTCGATTAGTAAACGAATATGAATAATATATCACGATATTCGATTCGAGTATTCACGAATATTATTCGAATAATATATATATATATGTATGTATATGTATATATATATATATATATATATATATATATATATATATAATATTAATTAATAATTATATATATATATAATGAAATCTATTTTCTAATTTTTTCTAACCCTAACCTAGAGAGCAGAGAGAAGAGAAGTAGAGAAGTAGAACTGAGGAACGAACGACGGCGCTCCCTCACACTGACCAATCCTTTACCGTCGCCTCACCTCGCCGGCGCTGCCTCACCTCGCCTGGCTGCTTTTCTTGGATTCCGGTGACTTCCCTTCAGTCCCTCTCCCCGTTCGCGTCAGCCGTCACCTCTACCAGCAACGGCCATCCTCTCGCCGGTAACCCTACCTCTCGCCTTTCTCTCTGTCTCTCATTAATAAATCTTAGATTAGTTTCATTAATCTTGCTATGATTCATTAATCTTGTTTCTTTATTCAATTTCATTTTTGAAAATCAATGACAGTGGGGTTGTATCAATTTGCAGTGAGCTTTATGTTCTGAAAATACTGAAATGATGTGCCTGCATAACCCATTGAAGGAAATATGTTTGGAGTGAGCTTCAGATGGAAAGTGTTGATTGAATATTTCTGCAGTTTGATTCTTTTCTTTCTCTTTGGGTCCATAGCCTTGTCAATCCATCTGTAAATTCAATTTTCTATTTTCTTTATAGCCCTTTAGACTAAATGTTGTAGATAGCTCATAAATACATTTCTTAAACCTGAAAATAATCTATTATTTTGGATATAATTCTAAAATTCAAATGGCTCCAAATGGATCCTTCTGCTGCTATGTGAGATACCTTCGTTTTGAATCTTATCTATGCTGTGGTTGTTGCCATAGAAAAACTCCATAGTCCAATTTGTCACTTTTTAATTCATGGTTGCTTGCTTCTACTAGGATTTGTTTGACGTGAGATCTGTCCTGTGTTGTTGTCATTTGAGGCTGATTTTAGAAGTGAATACACTTGATATTGAGGCTAAAAGAACAGTACAAGTGTCATTTGTATCAATTTGCAGCACCTTACTGAATGTGGATTTTTATTTATTCAACTTCAGTCCCACCTCCATTTCTAATTATTTGTTGTATGTTAATTGTTCATGTAGAGAATGGATAGCTCAAATGCAATAGAGCAAACACCTCAACTTCACGTGGACGACATTTTTGTGGAAGATCATGAGGTAAATATTACATATTAAATGTACAATTAAATATTGTGAGATCTAATTAAAAACTTGTAATGAGAGGTGAGGAGCCCTACGATCAAGATAAATGATGATGGAGGTGATAATATAGAAGATGGATGTGATATTGAAGAAGATGGAGGTGATGGTAAAAAAGATGGAGGTGGTAATATAGAAGATGATTGTGATGATGGTGAACATGAGGAAGATAAGGGTCAATTTCAAAGGAAAAAGAGAAAGAAGATTTCAAAAGCTTATAGTGATTTCATTGAAGTGACTTTAAATGAGGGAACTCAGGGAAGTACAAAATTACAATGTATACACTGTAAGGGTTTTCTTTCTAAGTCAAGTACCGGTACAACAAGTCATCTTTGGAATCACTTGAAGAGGTGTTGACAAAAGAAAATTCATACCGAAAAACAAAAGAAATTGCAATTTCAGCCTACCAATTCCAAGTTTGAGATGAAGCCTTTGTCAGATGGTCGATATGATCATGCGAAGCAAAGAGAGGCCGTTGCCCATTGGATTCTAATGAATGAGCAGCCATTTAATGTTAATGTTGTGAAAAACTATGGCTTTTCTTTCATGTTAAGTATTAATCAACCACAGTTTGAGAAGATCTCTCGTGCCATGGCAAGGAAAGATGTCATTGATGTTTATGAGATGGAGAAGAAAAAGTTACAGTTGATGTTGAGAGGAATCAATATGATTTCATTGACCACTGACATTTGGAAGTCAAAGGTGCAAAATATTTCTTATATGTGTGTAACTGGTCACTTTGTTGATTCACAGTGGCAACTTCACAAGCGAGATCTTACTTTCATGCCTCTCCCTCCTCCACATACTGGTATTATTATTTGTTTAGATATGTAAAGATTGTCTTCCATTACATTTATTATTAGTAATTGTGTATATATATATATATATATATATATATATATATATATATATATATATATATATAATTGTTTGTTAATTTGATAAGTATTATTACATTTTTCAGGTGTTTATATCTTTGATGGGCTTATGAAGTGCACAAAAGATTGGGGGATAGAACACAAAGTCTTCACTATCTCTGTGGACAATGCCTCGAACAATGATGTGTCAATTCGAATCGCCAAACAAACATTCTCTAGGAGTCGGAAGTTGCCATTGGATGGTAAGTTGTTCCATGTTAGGTGCACTGCACATATATTGAATCTTGTTGTTCAAGATGGCCTTTCTGAGATTAAAAGCATTATTTAAGCGGTCAAAAATAGTGTGCGGTTTATTAACCAATCGGAGTCTAGGTTATTGAAATTCTCTGATGTTGTGTTTCATTTAGGAATTAAGTCAAAAATGTTGATCATTGATTGTTCAACTCGTTGGAATTCTACATATCAGATGTTAGTTGAAGCATTTAGGGTTAAAGATGCATTCCCTATATTTGCACAAAGAGAGACTTCATATCATTCTTGTCCTAGCCTTGAAAATTGGCAAAAAGTTAAGGATGTTATTGATATTTTAGAGGTTTTTTATGAAGCTACTCATGTAATTTCTGGAGTTGACTATCCTACCTCTAATGTTTTCCTCGCTGTTATTTGGAGAGTCAAGCATGTATTGAATGAGAAAGAAAATCATGCTAATGAGTTTATTAGAGTGATGATTAAAAAGATGAAGGAAAAATTTGACAAATATTGGGGAGAGTGCAATCTTTTGATGGCTATTGGAGCTATACTTGACCCTAGGTTTAAAATGAGATTGGTTGATTTTGCATTCAACAAAATATATAATGGGACTGAAGCACGTACAAATGTGATGAAGGTTCGAGATGCATTATATGACTTGTCCTTTGAGTATGTTGAAATTGATCAGGTAACGTCGCGAAAGGGTAGTTCTTCTACTTTAAAAGCTTCTACTTGTACTGAAGACTCCACATCTAAAGGAAAAATAGTGCCTTCTGGTTTATCTATGTTTGATGAGTATTTGAACACTGTTGAAGATGTTGCTCCTTTAAAATCAGAGTTGGATATTTATTTGGAGGAAGGGGTTTTTAGACATTCAAATGGGGATGCTGAGTTTGATGCCTTAGCTTGGTGGAAATCTCAAGAATTAAAGTTTAATATTTTATCCAAGTTAGCTCGTGATGTTTTAGCTATTCCTATTAGTAGTGTGGCATCAGAGGCCACTTTTAGTGCAGGAACTCGAGTGTTGGATCCTTATCGTTCAAGATTAACTTCTGATATGGTACAAGTTTTGATTTGTGGAGCAGATTGGGTTCGCCAACTTCATGGGATCAAAAAGCCGCTTATGTCACAAGTGAGTTCTATTTTTTAAAATTCATTTGAGATATTTGCATGTTTTCATAATTATGACAATAAAATTGATATCTAATTTATTTTATTTTTATTTAGGAGGACGAAGAGCCGATTCAAGTCTTATTACGAATCTGATGCCTTGCTGCTGAAGTGTTGCTGAAGTGCTGCTTCCTTGCTTGCTGCTGCCTTTGTTGATGGTTCTGCTGGTGCCTTGTTTTTTTTTTTGTTGCCGTTATGCCTTGTTGCTGGTTATGCCTTGGCCTTGTTGCTGTTATGCCTTGGCCTTGTTTCTATTATGCCTTGTGATGGTTATGCCTTGGCCTTGCTGCTCTTGCTGCTGGTTACTGAATATTTGTCTTTTGAGTTTTTTTTTTTTTTATGAAACTGCTTGGATGAATGTATTTAAAACAGTGTTAGCTGCTTGGATTTGGATGATTGTATTTAAAACTTATGTTGGGTGGCTGTTACTGATTTTAAGATTTTTTTTTTTTAATAAAACTACTTGTTTAATCCATATTCCCACTCCCAGAGTCCCAGGCGGCTGCACACAAGGCCGAGGTTTGGGCTGGGCCGAATATTGTGTTGGGCCGAATATTGGGCTGGGCCGGATATTGGGCTGGGCTGGGTATTGGGCCTCAAATCGAATACTCGAATCGAATCGAATAATTCGAATATCAATTTTGAATCGAATACGAATCAATTTTTATATTTGAATACGAATACGAATCGATTTTAATATTCGAATACGAATCGAATACGATGATATTCGATTCGATTCGATTCGTTTACACCCCTACTTCCAAGTCTGCTAAACTTACACTCCAAATACTCAGTCTTGCTTCTGCTCAGTCTAAAACCTCGAGATTCCAAAGTGTGTCTCCACAACTCCAATTTACTTTCAACACCCTCTCTTGTCTCATCAATCAGCACAATATCATCTGCGAACAACATACACCTTGGTATATCATCTTGGACTGACCTCGTCAATTCGTCCATCATCAAAGCAAAGAGAAAGGGGCTAAGTGCGGAACCTTGATGCACTCCAATCTTTATAGGGAACTCTTCAGTCTTCTCAACACTAGTCTGTACACAAGTACTAACTCCATTATACATGTCCTTGATAATATCAATATATTTCTTTGAAACACCCTTCTTTGCTAGTGCTCACCAAAGTACCTCTCTTGGCACTTTTATCATACGCCTTCTCCAAATCAATGAAAACCATATGCAAATCTTTCTTTTGATCCCGATATTTATTCATGGTTTGTCTCATAAGATATATTGCCTCCATAGTCGATCTTCCCGGCATAAACCCAAATTGGTTATCCGAAATATCCACAATTTTTCTCAGCCTTTGCGCAATCACTCTTTCCCAAAGTTTCAATTGTCGAGAGTATACAAGTCTTTAAAATGTCAAGGGGTTTTCACGGAATTTTGGAAATGCCCGGTCCTTTTATGGCATTATGCTTAGGCAGAAGGGCCCTAAGGAAAATGTTGACTTGTTAATTTAAAACATGATTCTAGGCTAATTACGTAAATTCAGCATACAGAAGCACTTTCACATAGCAAAACTACAGAGCAGACCTATACAGAAAATTCAGTATAACTTGATTGGATGCATCACCAATATTAGTGGAAAACCTTACCAAAACAGTTAGTATTGCTTAAAGTAGAACTCAAATCGTACTACACATAGTAACACTACGCAAAGCACTGAATGATTATCATTTTGACCTATAATAAGTAGCATTTCTAGGCTGAATTGATGCACGGACTTGATCTATTAGCTTGTTCTCTTAAAATTTGTTTTTCTATAAAAGCTGACACTTATTTAAAGTTACTACTAGTATAATATGGAAGTACAAAGTAAGAACTCAATCTAACCTGGTGCCTGCATAATGGCGTGAACGTCTTGCGATGAGAGTCAATTTGAAGTATCGCCCAGATATAGAGATTGTGGCCTGGATTCCCAAAGCATGAAAGCATTAACAAGAAACCAGAAGTTAAAAGCTAGCATAGAAAAAGAAAACCAACAAAAGGAAGTAGCCATCTATACAAAATCTCTTGAGCTGATTATAAATTACCCCCAACCCCGTCTTCCATCCAATTCTACTCTATCAGAAGTGGATCAGAACACAAATGAGATATCAATGTCCTTAAACTGGAATACGTAATGAGGTGAAAACGGCGTTATCATCAACCAATTAACTCAGCCTCTCCGATACTAATAGCTCCACATAGATGGAAATTAGTAGCAAAAAATCCAAAATAAAGGCACGTAGATCAGTTGGACCAAGGAAAGACCTGTTTGAAAAAGCCATAAACCAACGCAACCGTCCAGATATTATTTTGGAGGAGATTCCTGATTCCACGAGTCATGAACTCATTCCAGACGAACATAGTTCCATATAAGACCTGCCCAGTCTTACTATTGCACATGTTTCTCTGAAGGCACCGCATAACATGGTATGAGTAGCTGAAAAAGAAGTCCTTTGTGAGATCCACCATGCTCAGGAGCTTCTTGTATCTGCCTTGAAAAAATACATAATGCACAAGGTCAATAAAGAGTTCACCTGAGCTTTTGACAAAAACATGAGTAAAACATAACTGCTGAGAAAAATGAATAACGATAATGTAATTGCCTCTTTACAATTCACAACATCCCCAAGATAATTGGCAGCTTCAAAATCCTTGTATAAATAATTTCAACCCCACATCATCAACCCATCAAGTGCATGTTTACAGACTCACACTAGGAATTGTCTATTTGCAGCTCAGAAACCACAAAGAGCTGCAATGAGAAGCCATATTTGAATCCTTTCTCCGTACTCTTATTGAAAACAAGTTTTACAATTAAGAGACACTCACATCATTTTTAGCTATCGTTGTCCATGTTGTTCCCCTACCTCTAATGCTTCACTTGTTCTAGGAAGAAATATACCAGTCCTTTTAAACACAAATTCCACTAACTAGCAATTTAGCACCCTCAAAACCCTTGTATAATTCACACCTAACGCAAAGGAAGCAACCCTAGATTCGCACAACATAGATTCTCCCATAGAAATGAATGCTTACAGCACTGGAACCACATACATCTCTCAAGTTGACTCAATAAAACAAAGTGCTTATCCCCGTGAGTCAAAAATGGTTACATCATCCCTTTTCAAATCTGTCCTTGAAATCTGTTCTTGCCTTACTTCTGCCATCATTCAGTTGATCCTAATAAATCACTCTCCAATTCTCCAAAAAAGTTAACATGTACACATTGGTCTACTTGGAACTCTCCAAACAATATCTCAGAAGAGTTTTCCTCCCTTTATTTATCTCTTACGGGGATACTTTTACCATCTCAATAGGCTCATGATCATCTCTTTCTCCAATGTAGCACTGGTCGGTATCTTCAAAATTGTTTGTTTGAGGTGGCGAGTAAAATGTGGGTGACTCCAAAATCCATCTTCCTTACATATTCATTTCAGAGGATTTGGCAAAGCAAAAGATGCAAGATGTTAGTGGGATTGTGGAGTTTTTGCAGTTTGTTTGTGTATTTGAATGAAGAGGAATGCGGGGACTTTGAAAAACATATGTTTATTGGAACATCTCTAGGGGAAAAGTGGCTTCTTAAGCTTCGCTATGGGCGTATGCTAATGGTGCTTTCAAAGGCTTATTGCTTAATGATTTGAAGAGGGATTGGGGTGCTACTATAGTTTAGTGTAGGCTTTATCTATTTTCCTTTTCTTTGGTAATGGACGGACATCTTGTCCATCTGTTTTGCAACTAGATGGACAAGATGCCATTCCTTTTCTTATCTTTGAACAATATATGTAAGCCAAACATCCATCTTAGCAGTCTCATTATAGCTAGTCTCATTCAGTTAAAAGATAGTTTCTTAGTTGCAGATCTTGTAAGCCAATCACCATAAAGTCAGACAGTCAACCATATGAAACCACGAGACTTACAACAGATATTGAATGATAAATAAAAAGTTTAAAACTGGAAATTAACATGGATTCAGAAATTTTAGATGCACATAGAAGCTTAACCTGTTTTCATTTCTTGAATTAAACATATTGGACTGAGCCGCAGGACTTGGAAGCGGTATCATCTCACTTTTGGATATAGCATATACTATGTGACCACCAATTGAACCAATTTGTCGTCTTTTGGTAATAAGCAACATGTAATAAGGTCCAAGAAACTTGATGAACCCTAAAAACCAGAAAGCATAATGAATATACAATGTAAAACTCGATTTTACTCTATCAAGACACCTAAAACATCAAAACCTACGTACCAACAATGCCGTAACAAGTTGTAACAAACTTGAGCCCTCCAGTGGATATATTTCCCTCATGTATCCTTCTCAAAAGGTCAGAGCATTCGCTTTCTGAATAAGTAGTGGAATCCTCACGAATACTAAGCTCGGCAGCTTCTGATCTGTCAATCTTTAACACTCTCCAATATGTTCTACTCTTATCTCTTCCTATCATATAGAATTTCTGAATAAAAAAGAAAAGGTCAAAAATTGCAGATGTTAATAATAGAACATTTTTCGGATCACAGATAACCTTATGAATATTTCATGATGATGTGGAATATAATCAATACTCAGAATAATTTACAAACGAAACACCTTTGATTAAATGAAAATGCAGGGTATACAGTTGAACTATAAAAGATAAACCAACAATTAATGACAAAGTAATGCTATTCCAAACATAAACTCTCACATAAAATGGTTTTAAAATATGCATACACTGACAAGTGTGCTGACAGGAACAGTAAAAATGTGAGGGGAAGTTCATATGGTAAGAAATTCATAGGTCGCCTCTCTTTGATTTTAATATAAAAGCTTTATTTCTCAGCATCTAGCTAATTTTTTTATATATATAAGAAAAGAAGTAAAGAGGAAGAATATATAAGTGATGGACAAAAGGTCCATCAAAAAACATAAAAAGAAGTAAAAGAAGCAAAAGCGACATTAAGAATCAAGAACTAAACAATCGCAGCAGCCCAATTCCGCTTGAAGTCTAAAATAAACGGTAATACCCCATCACTGAAATGGTCAAGTTATCGCAATCACGATAAAAGGGCAGATACAAGTTTGACTTTCGTTTGAAGTGCTTGTAGTCCCTATATATAGTCATATGATTGCTCACAAGTTCAAAATATCTATGATACATTTTACAACTGGCACTAACCCGAAACAATAAAAATGATCATCTTACGGGTCAAGTAAAAAATGACAAGTGATTCATTATAAAGAAAGAAGATATTTGCAACATACAAAATTGATGTTTGTAAATCTTAAATAGGACAATAGCAAGTAAAACAAATCAAAATAAAAGAACACTACACACAAGTGTTGGAGGGAAAGAAAATACCGTATGAGTCTCGTAAAGCCTGAATTTCTGCAAACAGGGAATTGGAGGAGAAGCTGCAGGAAGCATTGGTGTAGGACATGATGAAGGTTTCTGGTCAACGGTGGTGTCTTCTTTGGTCAAACTGTGTGGGGTAGGAGGTGAAACTGGCTCAGAATCTGACGCCATTTCGTCCTATTATGTGTTCTTTATTATTCAGGTTACCAGATCCCGAGCCTTGCTCGGGTGATCAAATCACACAATCATTCAACTGATAAAACAATCACTTAAGTACGTACCCAAACTATGATAATCAACAACCAGCTTGGTTGCTTCAAATACAGCATTCTCTTCCTTCAATGAACCCCAACAATAACAACATTCAATCACCCTAATTTCGTTGACTTTTTACAATTATTTATCGAATTACTCCTCTTCCATTCACTATCCAACCTCAATAATTAAATGGGTAACGATTGAGTTATACGTGGGAGTTAAAATTGGGATTGAGAAATGAAATACGTGTGATTTGGGATGATTCAAAATGAAGAAATCAACAGAAAAATCAAGAAATTGAAGCTAAAGACAAATAGAGGAAGGGAGATCAGAGACAAACTTATCACAATGAAATTTAAGGGAGGGTTCTAGAAAGAAGAAAAAATTATGAGGAAATTAAATACCTAAATGGGTATTGTTGTTGTTGATTGACGATGATGATTGTGTTTCCTCGTTATGAAAAGGAAGAGGGTTGGAAATTATCAATGATTGATTGAATTTTGATGAGAGGAGAAAGAAAACGGGAAACGGAGGTAGAGGAACGAAAGAACTAAGAAGGGTAGATCAGGGCCGGGGGAAGGGAAGGGAAGAGAGGAAATGGAAACCACAACTTGGGGTTGGGTGGCTGCACCCTCTCCCCACAATTGAGATGCAACACGTCTAGTTTACAAAAAAAAAATCTTTTTTATTTTTCTCACTTTGGTCATCCAACATTTCCAATTTTAATATTGATGGAGATTTAAGAAACTTGAGCTCTACAAATAAAAAAATATTAATTTGATCCTATTACATTATGATGAATGTACATAGATTTTTTTTCTCAAATAATTATTTTTTAAAATAATATTTTCTTAAATGACAACTCTTGGAAATTAATGTTCAAAATGAGAGTTTGTATTATAAAAAACGCGTTTTTTCTAAATTTAATGAAAAATCATTTTTAGTTTACACTGCCATTTAATTTGTACTGTCATTTTTCAAATTGACACTTTTTAATACTAACATTGACATTTTTTTACCCTACTAGCACTCTTTTATACTGACACTTAATAATACATGAGTTGGTCTTATAAAAAACTAGTTTTTTCTTAAGATAAGGAAAAACGTGTTTTCAAAATAAACGGTGGCAATTTTGTAATTACTGGCAACCATGTTCAAAATAAACGGTGGCATTTTTGTAATTACTGGCAACCATGATAAATGCCAGTGTTAATATTACAAATGACCAGTGATTTCATACTGGCATTTTATAAACATGAAACTGGCACTTTTTACACGGGCACTTTTATATACATGAACTGACACTCTTCACACTGGCACTCTGTTACACTAAAACTGGCACTTTGTTACACTAACATTTTTGCTCGCTCTAAAAAATACAAGCACTGGCATTCAAAAATACATGGACTGGCATTTGAAAACACATTTACTGGCACTCAAAAATGCATATACTGGCACTCAAAAACACTGATAATTATTTTTGCTGCCCTCAAAAAAACATGAACTGGCATTCAAAAACACATGGACTGGCATTCAAAATTACAAAAATTGGCATTCAAAAACACATACACTGGCACCAAAAAACGCTGGTAATCATTTTTACTGACTCTCAAAAATACAAACACTGGCACTCCAAAATACATGAACTGGCACTCAAAAAAACAAACACTGGCATTAGTTTACACTGGAACTGGCACATCAAAATCCCCCAGCAATACTCTCAAAAATACAAACACTGGCACTCCAAAATACATGAACTGACACTTAAAAAAACAAACACTGGCATTAGTTTGAACTGAAACGGGCACATCAATTCCCATTGTTTTGAACTGAAAACTCACTGATGTTTTCAAAAACCCCTTCATTTGGAACTTCGCCTTCGAGCATATTAAACGAGAGATTAAGCTTTCTAAGTAGACAATTGATCTAGAACTTGAATGCTTTTCAGTAGTCCCAAGATCTAGAACTTGATTGTCCTCCGATGAAGTGAAGACCGGTGACAATTGATCGGAGGGATTCCAGGCTATTAGATTCCGATGAGGTAATTTAATTCTTCTTCTTCTTCAGGGAGGTCGCCGGTAGAAAGGGAGGGCCGACGAAGTTTACTCGAAAACTCATCAACCTTGGTCGGCGGGCAGTTGCAATCGGACAAGAAATTGATCGGACTGTGTAATCTAGATTGGGCAGCGAGATACACGACCAGAGTAGAAAATTGAGAAACATCCGGCGGCCATGGGAGTTTAGTCAGGGCTCCGTTTAGAAAATTTGGAATTTGAGGTGAGAAGAAGGTGATGGCCGTGGCTGGGAGAGAGGGAGCGTCGTTGAGGAGGAAAGGTGAAGAAGATGATCGCATCAATGGGTTTTGCGTTTAGAGAGAGAGTAGTGTGAGAGAGAGAGAGACTTTATTGAGAGAACGAGAGTTTTACGGTAATTTAAAACACGTTTTTTCTTAAGCTTAAGAAAAAATGCGTTTTTTGTAAGTTTTTGGCATAATACATGCACTGGCACTCTTCATAATGGCATTTGTTTACACTAACACTTGTGTAGACACCCCATTATGAACCAATAATTCATGATTACACTACTCTTCGTCTCTCTTTTGTGTTTTGATGAAAGCATATTAGTTTCTGCATGTTTCGTTAAGTTTCTAATTAACCTCGTTAGTTTTGGACCTAACTGACTAACGGAATAATTGAAGAGGACAAAATGGTCAAATGACTAATTGTCCCGCGCGAAACAGGCGTGTCTCACATGAGACAACCCCTCTGCAGGATGTGCAGAATCACCTTCCTTCCCTGTTTCAACCTCTTTTCTTGATAAATCCTATCTAATCCGGGTCTCTACTGATTTGAGAGTTCTGAAACCTTCCAAATTCATCACTTAAGCCCCGAACTCAAATCTTTTCAAAAAGGTTTTTCTTATTGTTTTTCTAAATAAATAATAAGTGGCGACTCTGTTATTCATCAAAATCGCATCGCTACAGTTTTGGCGACTCCGCTGGGGATTTACTAAAATTAAAGCGGCTTAGACTTGCGTCAATTAAGGGGGGTTTTCAAAAAAAAATCGTTTACTGTTCAGTTTCAGGCTTGTCCCGCACGAGACAACACTTTGTTTCGCGCGAGACAAAGCCTTTGTAAACCATTTTGTTTCCTGATTCTATTTTAAGTAATAATTCTTATTTAAAACTGTGTGTGATTGGTTTTTGATTAAAGTCCGGTCCATGAAGGATTGGGAGTTGTAATTAATTTATTTTCTCTCTCTCTCTCCATTAAGTGGAACTACGAATGCCTGGGTCTTCCTAATTTGGGAGAAACGTAGGCAACCACTTGGTGCGGTCGTTATCTGTTTTTCCTTTAGTTTTCAAAAAAAAAACTCTCCATTTTTCTCTATTACCTAGAATTGACTTTCACACATGCGCACATCATGATATAACCGTCATTGCACTACATACCCTTGATAAACCCGGGACCCACACTAAGGACGGATGACGATAATCACCTAATTGCCGGTCTCTCCAAAGTTGGATCATCCCACTTCGCGTCTTCAATCCATCTAGATTGTCATATCGCGAGGAGCCTAGCCTTCCAGCCCTGCATCAACCACATATCATGTAGATTTACTTTTTAGGACACTCCGTGACCGATCGGTTTTGATCTTGGAGTCTTTGTAATCCCTTGTAAAGATCGTTTTTGGTGCAATAAGTCATGGAAAGGAAATCAAAAAATTGTCACTTCGAAAATGTCCCTATGGTTGTCCCTTCGGATTTGCCCCTAAAGAGAAAAATTTATTACCAAATTTATTATACAAAACTTGATGCTACTTGAGATGACTTCGACCCCTAGGTCCTTAGGTTTGGATTTTGAATGTTAGAAACCCCCAAAACGGATTTTCCGTCCGACCAAAATTAGGATTAAAATCAGAAAAAATGTGACTTCTAGAGGGGTTGTCTCGCGCGAGACTACTTTTCCCATGCGAGACAAGTGTTCTATCTTTTCGTGTTTTGGTCAAAACCTTCAAGCCTTCATATACCCTATTCAGTCGACTTGTTGGGACTCGATCATGGTTTAACACAGTTGCTACACATATAGGTTCATCGTCAAAGCTTGACACAATGTCTACTTCTCCTTCTGTCAGGGAAGCCGAAATCAAGAAAACTAAGGCCAAACTCATCCAAGCCCTGCTTAAGATGGATGAACAAAGTAAGAAAATTGACAAGCAAAATGCCCAAATGGCCGCCCTCATGCAAGAACTCCATGAGATGAAAGTCAAGAAAGGAAGAAAACAAAAGAAGAAAGATGAATCCTCCTCCGATGAAGAGGAATCATACCCCCAAAAAGAATAGGAAAACCAAGAAGTCAAGCAAGAAAGAGGAAGAATCCGATTCATCCTCTTCCTCATCCTCCTCCGATGATGTGGGACATATCTCCAAGAGTACTAAGACCAAGAAGGAAGGTAGTGATGAAACTACTCAGCTTGGTAACCATGTCACAAAGAACTACCTTGAGAAGAAACTTGCAACCCTTGACACTTCAAAGGGATCATTCGTCCCATTTGATCCCGATGCTCTTCAACAATCCATTACTAAGTTTCCTCGCAAGTACAAGACACCCGATATTGGCAAGTTTAATGGCACTACTTGTCCTCGAGCTCATGTTGAGACCTACACTTGGGTTATGCTTCCAATGGGCGTTGATAACACAATATTGGCCCAATGCTTTTCTCAAACTTTGGAGGGTGCTGCAAGGGATTGGTACATGTCTCTTCCTGCGGCTACAAGGCTTGACTGGTCGTCTGCATGTTTAGTTTTCCAAAGACAGTTTGAAGACAACTCCACTTACCGCCCTACTAGAAGGGATCTTGAACAAATCAAGCAACATGCAAATGAGTCTTTTGCTGACTTTTCTAGAAGATGGAGACTCAAACTTACTGAAATTGTCGAAAGACCTACTCTTAAAGAGAAAATTCACATCTTTCACCAATGCCTCTATGATGAATTTTAAGAGAAGCTCGCTGGTAATTACTTTCCTAGTTTTAATGAACTTCATGAGTCCGGAATTAAGATTGATGACTTCCTAAAAAGTAAAAAGAAGGAATGTATTATTCGCTTCAACAAGCCCACCACAAGTAAGGATGCCTCAGTCAATGCTATTGCATTCAACCGTCACAACACCGGCAAGTATTCTGCTGTTCCTCCTCCCGAAAAGAAAAAGAGGCACTATGACAAACTTGAAGGAATCACTCAAGAAGAACTCTTAGATGTGCTTGTTAAGAATGAAAAGGTCAACCCAAGGAAAGGTGGTCCTCCTAGGGATATTGGTCCTAATCATACTCATTACTTATTCTGCAAGTACCACAACTTTACCGGCCATGACACCAACACTTGCCACCATTTGAAGGACATCATCCAAGACCTCTTTGACAATGGAGAGTTAGAACGTCCCAACATCATCACCAATCCTCTCCCTCATAATACATGAAGAAGATGAAGATCCAAGAAGAAATCTACACTTACCACTTTAGGGTCTACAACTATCCTCTCCCTCTCTCCTTTGATAGAAGCAGATTATGTTTTAAATTTTCAAGTACAAACTCGAAAAGTCCTTATTTCTTTCTAGTACTTCTCACCTCCTCTAGTTTGTGTCATCTAAACTATCGAGGCTGTTTTTAATTTCTCCATTAATCAAATTCATTTTTTCTAAACGCTTATCCTAAAGTTGTTCTACCTCATGAGTATCATTTAATTCATGCAAAATAACGTACCCTCCATTCCCTAAATCATCGCAAAAATAGAAACTTCTAAACGAGTTTAAGAAAAAAGTTATCATTAGAAGGCTTAAGGGCTAAACATCACTCCTGCAGAAAGTCAAAGGTCAACAAACGAAGAAAGCCAAAGGTGCTGCTGTCAACCTTCATTTCAAGAAGAGTGAGGCCACTCAATTCAAAGCTTTGAGAGTACAAAAAAAATAAAAAAAAATATATATATATATATATATATATATATATATATATATATATATATATATATATATATATATATATATATATATATATATATATATATATATATATATATCAAGCTTTCATCACCCCCACAACAAAGGTGAAACTTCAAATGCATGAAGGACTCTCCCACAAAGAAGAGGAGCCAAGTGATGCCAACAAAAGGAATGAAGATTACTCAACATCCTCTTACATCATGTGAAGAAGACTTTTAGTATCAAGAAAAATGTTTACCCTTAACTCATACTAATGATTGGTTTTTTCCTCAAACTTATTTAGAAATTTCTAGATGATGCACGGTTCATTAAAAGGTAGAACAATTTTTATAGATCTTTGAGTCAAGTAGCATTTCTTGTTGAATCTAGAGGCTTCCTGTTAACCACTCTCATATACACTCTTGAGATCCAAGCATCAAAAATCGGGGCTTCCTAACCTTTCCTCCCCCAGTCAATCTCTACTTCAACTCTTCAAAATAATCAAATCTGCATTAGGAGCTTTCCTCTTTGCTTTTCACTCTCATCATTAGAGAATACACTTTTCTAAAGAGTTAAATCTTGGATCACCTTCCAAAGAATAGAGTCCGTCTCTCCTCAACTAACTTGAGATCTCATTTCTCTCTCCTCAATGAGATTTTCTCCGCTGAGTTTTCTTCGAGTTAACATACTATTTTCAAAAAAAAAAAGAGAGAGATGCCCGCTAGATTGAAAACCCGAAAGGGCAGTCTAGGCAAAAACCAGGGTGCGTCACTAAGAAAAAAAATCAAGGACAAAAGGAGACTATTCTTCAACCTTCTTCATCGAACATCATTCGATCCTATTCAAATCAAATCAACAAGGAGAGCCTTCTTCGATCATCTTCAAAACAAGAGAGTAGCCTCACAAGCTTGTTCACAAAGTCATCTACCACATTCAAGCAACTTGGGGCTTGAGACAGTAAAGAGACTTGGACATGAAACCATTACGACAGTCGACAGATTTGTGGTCGTTTACCTCCTAGAGACACGATTCAAGGGAGAATTAATAATGAAGATTCGCAACAGGCCTAGATGTGTTCACACAAGGTTACTCATCGAAATTCTACAACAATGAAGAAACAGTACAATACTCTCGCACGAAACAATCTCACTGACCAGCAACAGATTCTGCATAAACCTGATTTGGTCCCAACTTGTCAAACACAAGTTCACTCATACAGTTCACCCATCTCAAATATAAATCCATACAAATGTCCCTACATGTCCATATACCCTATACTCATACATAAAATCACCACCAAGATGACCAATCGCCCATTTATACGAACATAAATGGGCACCACCACATAAGTCCAGTTAAACAACTAAAATTTGAAAAATCTATTTGGAATCTTTATGTGCTAACAGGTGCAGAAAGGTAAGAATCATTTGGGTCCATCCGAGACCAGCATACATATATCCTTGTATTACAGGTAGGGGTGTAAATGGTTCGGTTTAGCTCGGTTTGGACAAATTTAGGAGCCAAACCGCTAGTATCGGTTTGGAAAAATTCCAAACCGAGCTGAGCTAAAAAAAAAATCGAACCGAGCTGAGCTAAATCGATTTAGCTCGGTTTAGCTCGGTTTGAACCGCGGTTTGAATCAACCAAACAAATTTACAACAAAAAAAGAATATGTGCCACAAAAAATTAAAGACGAAAATTAGGATAAAAAATCAAAACTAGCTAAGTACTGATCAGACCGCTTAGGAGAAGTAGGGAGCTCATATAATTATACGTTAAATTAATTCTCGACACCATCTACAAAATCATACGTTTATACCACTATTTACTCGTGATGTACTTTTGGATTATAAATTCTCACTACCTGTGTTAGTGGTTTTAAAGATCACATTTGCTTTCAAAAATGTAAACTTTGGTTGAAAAGGACATATTTATCTATTTTCATAAACAAAGTATGATTAAAAATAACAGAAAGTTGTGGCCTACGTTAGCAGACTTGTGTTGCAGGGCCCTCTCGGTTGTTTTCAAGTGAAAAACCTGTTGGGATTTTGATCAAAAGCTTAGATTGAAAACTCTATGCAAAAACTGTAGGGATTTTGATCAAAAGCTTAGATTGAAAACTCTATGCAAAAACAAAGTTCTACAAAAGGTAGCACTAATGAAAGAGGATATAGGCTACTAACGGTTTGGATTATAAATTCATAGCTCGGTTTCGTAGGTCAGTCTCGTAGCTCGATCTCGTAGCTCGATTTCGTAGCTCGATTTCGTAGCTCGGTCTCGTAGCTCGGTTTGAAAGCTAAACGGTTTAGCTCGGCTCGGCCCGGCCTCAGACCCTCAAACCGCAAGCTAAACCGAACCGCTCGGTTTGGCATTTTTTCAAACCGAGCTAAACCACTCAAATAAAAAAACCGAGCTAAACCCCACGGTTTAGCTCGGCTCGGTCTCAAACCGCGGTTTGAGCTAAACCGCTTACACCCCTAATTACAGGAGCCGACAGAACCTCCGCCTCAGCTGACAACTTCAAAGTCTGTGACGGCAGTAACGACAACAAAGTCCGTGACCTCGGCAACAACAACGACACTTATGAACTCAGGTGGAACATCAACAAAGTCTGTGACCTCAGCAACTTCAAATTTCGTGACCTCGGCAATGTCAACAAAGTCTGTGACCTCAGCAACTTTAAAGTCCGAGACCTCGGCAACAACGACAACATCAGTAACCTCGAGCGGCGCATCATCAAAAAACGAATATTTCAGAAGTCCTTGATTCCTCAGTATGAATTTATCCATGGTTCGAAAGCACTCAAATAACCTCAGCTACGTCAGTAACCTCGGGCAGCGCACTTCAACAACTTCATCAACAAACAGGTATATTCAGAATTGGGTCATGTCTTGATTCCTCGGTATGAGTTTGCTTTTTCAAAAAAAAAATCTCTTCGATTTTCAAAATACTTTTCATAATACCTAAAATAGTTTTTTTAGTGTTTTGGAGTCGAACTACGTTTTGGTCTGATTCTCCGATAGAGATAAGTAGGCAGCCGTGCGACACGACCATCCCAATGTTCAGAATGATATTTTTTCTATCGACGACATGACTTCTTCCATAAGTCTTGTCGCCGAGCGGCTCTGTAGACACCCAATTCTGAACCAATAATTCATGATTACACTACTCTTCATCTCTCTTTTGTGTTATGATGAAAGCATATTAGTTTCGGCATGTTTCGTTAAGTTTCTAACTAACCTCGTTAGTTTTGTACCTAACTGACTAACGGAATAGATGAAGAGGACAAAATGGTCAAATGACTAATTGTCCCGCGCGGAACAGGCGTGTCTCACACGAGACAACCCCTCTGCAGGATATGCAGAATCACTTTTCTTCCCCGTTTCAACCTCTTTTCTTGATAAATCTTATCTAATTCGGGTCTCTACTGATTTGAGAGTTCTGGAACATTCTTTGGGTGGAATCCTATCTTGGTGACCAAGTAAATCAACCCCTATAAATACTTGATGACTTTCAGTATTTTAGGGGACGGTCGACAGACAATTTACTGGTTTCTCTCCTTGAAAGATTCATGTAAATCACTTAAAAAACAAACACCTAAATTCGTTTATCAACCTTGTTAATCAACGAGCGTCTAGATTCGAGCCTAGAATCAAGGCGAAGCTCTGTCCAAATTATTTCTCGACCGAGACGACACTTAGAACCACGTTTTAAACCAAATACTCCTTAAACACAAGGTAAACTCCTATTCTTCTTCTCAACCCCTCTAATTGCTTTTAGAGTAGTGTAATCCCATAAAAAAGGGTTAGCCTAGAGTCCCTTCAATCAATGGAGGCGATCTCAAAGCATACAACCCGACATTCCTAATTAAGAAATTAATTAGGGTTTTCTTGTTTTATTATTTAAATATTATATTGTTTAATTGATAATCCCCCTTAAGCAAGACTGATCTTCGAATTGGGGGGATGCGGTGCTCCTTGACCTTTCAAATCCAACACTTATGCCCCGAACCCAAATCTTTTCAAAAATATTTTTCTTATTGTTTTCCTAAATAAATAATAAGTGGTGACTCTATTATTTATCAAAATCGCATCGCTACAACTTGCACTTTTTAACACTAAAACTGACACTTTTTTACACTATCACTTAATAATACATGCACTGACACTCTTTACACTGACAATTTGTTACACTAACATTGACACTTTTTTACACTAACACTGGCACTTAATAATACATGCATGGACACTCTTTATACTGACACTTTGTTACACTAACACTACTAGCACTTTTTTACACTGCATTTAATAATACATGCACCGCACTCTTTACATTGGCACTTTGTTACTCTAACACTGGCACTAGCACTAGCGGGGGAATCAAAACACGTTTTTTCTAACATTAAATAAAAACACGTTTTTTGTAAGATTTTGGCCCAAAATCAAGGCCTTGGAAGAAATGTAGGCAAATTTATGGGTTTCATGGTATCACAAAGGGGTATTGAAGCTAATCCGGAAAAAAATCAAGGCCTTGGAAGAAATGCAGAAGACTACTAGCTTCAAGGAAGTTCAACGATTAAATGGTAGGGTCGGTGCTTTGGGTCGCTTCGTAGCCAAGTCTACTGAGAGGTCTCTTCCTTTCTTCAAAACTTTGAGGGGGACGAATGACGCGCCCCGATACGTGGTCCTACTTGGCCCCACGCCCGGGACATGCTCGAAAGACGTCATAATTTTCTTTAAAACTTTCAAAATGTCCTTTCTTAACTTTTAATATACAAAACCTGTTTAAACTTAGAAACTTTCGATTATACTACTAGAAGTAACAACATATTACCTAAAATCCAAACACCACATTTACAAACTAATTACAACTTAGGGAACATAGTTCCAAAACTTACACTCCTTACTTATCATATTTACAATCACTAGAAGTACCAAAATAGTGACATAAAGTTTAGGTCTCGGGTACACTATCCCATTGGTAATACATTTACATAATGCAACCAACACCACATACCCAACTCGACGTCCTCCCCGTGCTCAACGTGGCCTATTTCGTGGCTCGCCCTTATCTAAGGAAAACAATAAAAGGAAGGGGTGAGATAAATCTCAGTAAGCTATTATGTATGCAACAATATGATATGCAAATCATATAATGAAACATATATCAACATACTCATCATATACATCACAATCTTGTAAACACATAGAATGATGTATAAGATAACACGTAAGTGCAATAATATAACACTTAGAAGGATATTGAGTCAATGTTTAATCAAAAGGATATAGCAGTCTGAGCAGCATCAACAGCTGAAGAAGCGGTTCCGGAGCCAAGTAACCATCAACAACAGGGAGAAAATGACACAAAGGCATACCCCAAATATGCAGCTAGACTCACCCAAAGGGTGCTAGCCCACAACCCAACCATGGCCAATGGAAGGGGAAAAATGGGAAACCAGTGAATGTTATTATAATGAACTTGGCTCGGGTGCCATTATAATCTCATACCACTCCCCGAACAATCAAGTACCAGCTGAACTTTAAATAAAATCATAGTAATAAATACTCGCTTAAATAACCAATATATTATTTCAAAGTAGGGAACCATACCAAATACATCATAATAAGATGATAAACAAGTATTACTCATAAGTAGCACACAGACTAAACATCCTTGAAACAATTCATTTTAGCTTAGGATTCCAAAGTAGGGAACCCTATCAAACACACCATGAACGATGTCAAACAAGTCAATATTGTGTAACACGTAAGATCTACACACTCAACATAACCTTTCAAGATGAAAAAGGCATGGGCACAATTTACTTGCAGTTAATGAACATAGCCAATATAACTAATGAGTACTTTATAGATCAAGGTATGCATGTAAAAGAACAAATCCAGTCACTTGCCACAATTTCAAGAAGTGTATGCTACTGGTTGCAATATTATGTTCACCAAATATCATATTTCAGATCGACTTTGATAATCAAAACAATATGCAAATGCTGAGGTACATTTACCATAGGAAGGAGCCTCCAGAGGAACAGATAAGTTTCACTGGTCAACTTCAGTAAAAGTTATTTACAGAAAGATAATTAGGATCTTCTTATCTACTCATGAATTATACATAACTTATCTATGTGATTAACACCTGGATACCTATGCTCCTACAAATGGTTTATGACCAAACTTGGCCTTGTTCTTAAGCAAAATCATTTCTGAAAATGTCTAGCTAATAATTTTGTAACTTTTATAAGAAGCCCATTGTGTCAAAGTGTCAAAATGCTAATTTTAAGGCGCAAATTCAGTGAACTTTATTTCAATATCTAAGTAGACAACCTACTTGCTTTCCTAACAATATTTGGTCAATTCACCCAATCCTCTCAACAAGCTATGACTTTAATTACAGGGATTTTTGGTGGATAATATAACGATTTCATAGGAGTGTTATATTATCCTTCTACTACTAACATAAAACACTCCTTCCTGATTACACATACATGGGATGGCCCCATGGACGAGGAACTGCTCTTGCGAGCTCCCCCCTCCTGCACGGCAATGAGAGGTCCCGGGCCGTCCACGTCGCTCTCCTCCCATTTTAACCGAGTATTAAACAACCTTCATATTTACCCCTACCATTTCACCTCAAGCTAGCACCGCCATATCACCTTCATTATAACTCATCCAAGTCCATTTCAACCTATTCCAAACTCAAGGAAAATGCTCAAATGCTACATGCAACATTTATACATCATAAATTTTAACTTAAAATCATATAAGCAAGATTAAAGGAAGGAAAATAATAACTTACTTCCAAAATAATACGAAAGTGTAAAAACTTTAATTGGATATAAATGATCTACTCCACTTCCCGAACATTTAGTCGAAGTCGGATCGAAGAACAGACAAGAATTGAATTTATGGGAAATTTTTGAATGAATGAAAATCTAATTGTTTTGCATGAAGAAGAACAGAGGAAACAACTTTGGTTTGGTCTGGACTGATTTTTTTCTAAGCTTCTCCATCAAACATGAGGATATACATTGAATGGATTATCACTTAAGCTCCTCCATGAATTAAGTTGCTGAAATTATTTCCTTAAGTTTAACCTTTACTCTAAAGCACCTCAATGTATTTTATAAGTTTTTAGTTAAATTTCAACAATTACCATTTCAACTACACAACTCCTAATAGTTCTAATTAGTCATTAATTAATTTAATTTAATTTATTAACATAGTTAAAATGCTAAATAAGTTATTAAAATATTAACTAACACAAAATGATCACAAATATAATGCAATTCATGAAATGAGATGCAACGCACGCCACAAACACGTGCTCAAACATTTATCAAAATAGGACCTAGGTTTAGGGTCGTGACAACGAAAAACTCTGAGTGAACGACCGAATGTTCCTCGTCATTCCAACAACTCAAGGAATACCTCGCCTACCCACCATTGCTTAGTATCCCGATTTAAGGAGAGAGTTTGTACATCTATCTTTTAGCTGGAGATCGAGCAGTGGCTGAAATTCTGGTCAGAGATGAAAATGGCCTTCAAAAGCCAGTTTATTATAGGCTCTGTCCGACGTAGAGGGGAGGTACTTCAATACTGAAAAGGTAGCCTATGCCTTAGTGGTAGCAGCCAGAAAGCTACGAGCTTACTTCTCCGCTTACCTAATTGTCGTATTGACCAACGCTCCATTGAGAAAAACATTCCATAAGCCGAAAGCTCAGGTCGATTACTAAATTGGTCTATAGAGCTGACAGAGTTTGACATCGAATACAAGCCTCGTAAACCTTTATAAGCTCAACCTTTGGCTGACTTCTTGGTCGAGCTTACGTTCACCAAGAAAGACAATGCAGAGACTACCCCAAAGAAGAACTCGAAGGGGAAGGAGCAATCGAGCCAACAAATTGTGAGTTTGCCCGACGATTGTTGGAAAATTTACTCGGATGGGTCCGCTACTAAAAATGTTAGCACAGCTGGAATTATGTTGATCGAGCCAGAGACTAGTAGAGCTTTTGAAGAAGCTTTAAGGTTCAAGTTACAAGCCTCCAACAACCAGGCCGAGTATGAGGCCTTGATCGCAGCGGTTGAATATGCTAGATGCTTTGGGGCAACCAAGATCGTAGCTTACTGCGACTCCCAGTTGATTGTGCATCAGGTCAAGGGGGAATATGAGGTGATCAACCCTATTCTGATCAAGTATTGCGAGCTGGTGAAAAAGCTGATCCAAGACTTAGAGCTTTGGGAAATACAGAGGATAGAACGCGATGAGAATGTGTTGGCCGACCTACTTTCCAAGTTAGCCACTTCAGACGAGCGGCATGGAAAACCAATCTCATACTTAGAGCATCCATTGTACGAAAGAGTGCATGTTCTATGCTCGGTTTATGGCTCTAAGTGTTGGATTGACGAGATGAAGGCCTACATTGAAACAGGCGATCTACCAACTGACGAGTAGAAGGCCAAGATGGTAAGGAAGAAATCCCCTAGGTTCACTATACACGGGGACACATTGTTCATAAGATCCTTCGTGAAACCGTTATTAAGGTGTGTTCATCCTATGGATTCCTCAACTCTTGCTCGAAATACATAGTGTAATATGTGGTGGACACCCGGGCCCAAGACTTTGGCGGATAAGATACTCACCTTGGGGTACTACTGGCCTCATTTAAGGGAGGATCCTCGTGAGTTTGTGCAGAAATTTGATAAGTGTCAAAGATATGCCGACCTACCAAGGCTCCCAACAACTGAGCAAACACCCGTAATCGCAGCTTGGCCGTTCGACATGTGTGGGGTAGATGACCCTTCCCACCCGCCCGAGGAAATTGTAAGTATGTGATCGTGGCGATTGATTACTTCACCAAGTGGATCAAGGTAAAATCTTTGGCAAAAATAACAGAGGAAAACACCATCAACTTCATCTATGATTACATTTGGTGTCGCTTTGGGGTGCCACATTCAATTGTTTCGGACAACGAACGGACTACAATTCTCAACTGCTTTTGAAATGGAAATGAAGATATTAGGAGTGAAACACCGGAAATCGTCAGTTGTTTATCCATAAGGCTACAGACAAGCGGAGGCGTCCAACAAGTTGGTATTAACAACACTAAGTAGGGGCTTAATTGATCGAGCTGGCAGATAGTTGTACGAACTACCCCTTGCTCTTTGGGCAGTCCGCACAACCACCCGGGGGCCTACAGGGGAAACCCCATTTGCTCTTACATTTGGGTCGAAGGCCATGACACCTACCGAGCTACGAATTCCTACAGCAAGGGTGGCTTTATTTGATCAAAACCAGAATGACTCCAACAAATTGCTCCAATTAGACCTATTGGAGTAGAAACAGACGACTGCTCAGTTTAGAATGGTCAATTATAAGCAGAAAACTAAGGGTTATCACGACAAGAAGGTCAAAAAGAGGTCGTTTAATGTTGGGGATTACATCATACAGAAGATCGAGGTAACTGGAAGGAAAGCTGAACAGAATAAGATATATCCGAAGGTAAGTAGAGGATAATGAGGTGGTCTATTAGTTTATTGAAAAGATGGAAACGAACAATATGTGGATCATCTGCCTCCAAATCCCCCATACTCTTACTAGCTGGGAACCCTACCTCGCCATAGAACAAGCTCCACCTATCTAGAATGGTTATACACTCCTCTCTGTTCAGTTCCCTCCATGGACCCTCTAACCTCTTGTAAATCCTAAGGTTTATGCAGTTATACCCATACCTAACACCTAGCTCGAAGCCAAAGGTTCTAGCCATGACAGAGTAAAGGGGGAAAATATGAAATTAAACCTAAAATAGAGAAATTGAAGGGTACCTTGTTGATTTGGGGAAGATGGAACTCAACGACAAAATGGAAAGCTCGATTACGCTAGAAAATCAAATTCCTTGCTTTTGTTCTTGATGGAGTATTTGTTTGCTAGAGGATTGTAAAGTTTGGGAAGGAAAGGAATCTTTCCTTTTATACGCCTCATTTTCCTTACCTGAATTGGAAATGGTGGGATAAATAACCGTTCCATTGTCAGTTGTCCAATCGCCAGAACTGTACCATTATTGCGAGAATTATGGCGCATTAAACAGCGTATCCAACTGCCAAAAGTGAATCGCCGAGAGTGACCTACGTCTACTCAGTCAACCTCCAACAACGAGCAACGCGAATCATCACAAAATATCTCATAACTTCCTAGTCGACAAAGTCATCTCATAAAGTTGAGGGCACTGAACGAAATAAAAGTTACAGGTCAGGCCCAATGTATTAAGCCCAATATTCCAAACATCGCAAAGACACAGCTAGTGAATGGACCAATCCAATTGCCACAACTCCGACAGCCCAACAAAGATCAGTCGACCTAGCTAATTGTCCGACCATCCTTGGTCCCGACCTAGCTTCGTCCGACATACGATTATCTACTTGTACAATATCTGCCTAGCTAAGGCACAAAGTCAGGTCGACCTCGACCTATGGAGACGTGCGTCTATCTACGACTCAATCTTTAACCGTCTTCTACAATCACGGGGATCGTTACGCCTACATTATCTCCACGATTTAAGGGATTCCTTATTATCATATGGAGCTTTTATATATACTAGACTACATCCAACGTAAAAAGGTAATGCATTCTTGGCTATTTTGTGATTACGTCATTTTCATACAGTTTATACCCCCCATAACTCGACATCTCATGATCACGCCGGAGGGTATTAACCGAAGACCACCCCGGCTAGTCGTTTGTTCGTGGTTTCAGGTATTAGTTGCTGGAGATCAACCTATTGTTGGACTAAGATTGATCTGGACCGTTTCCTTCGTCATCAAATTGATATATTAATTATTATTTATATATAAACTCCTATATTTTTTTAGTTATTTTAAAACATAAAAGAAACAAAAGAATCCAAAAAAAAAAGTTGTTAAAAAAACAAAAAAGAAAATTAAAAGGAGGAAAAAACAAACAAACTGTTCTTAATTACTGTAACATTTATCTAGCCTTCAAAAAAAAAATTATAGCATTTATCCTTAAAAATAAAACAAAAAATTAAGAAAAAATGTAAATCTCCCAGCCTAGCCCATTTGTGTCTCTTTCCCCACTCCCACATCTTTCTGCCACTCCCCGCCTCGCCCCTCCCCTTTTCTCTTCTATCTTCTTCTCCATCATCCCAACAACGCCGCCCATCTCCATTTCTCAAATCTCTCTGAATAAGTTTGACTTGTTCAACCTGTTTGTATTTGCTTAATCACATCTTCGGTCTAATTTGATTCTCCACCCTTATGCACTGCCCTTCTGAGCCCTAAACTCCGACTCCCTTTCTTTCTTGCTCTTGGGTCGGCCGGACACTTGTTATCCAAAATCTCCGGCAACTCCAGCCATGTTCTTCTTGCTATTCAGCTTCCCCAATAAATAAAAATCAAAAAATGCTAAAACACAAAGAAAGAAAAAAAGAAAAATAAAAAGAAGGAAAACAAAAACAACAAACTCATTTCCTATTGAAAGACATATATGCCCCTTAAATATAACATGTGAGTGGCCCATGACACGCTTTTCATTATGTTTTTTAACGGGCCATACAAATTTATATATGACTGCAATAAAAACACAAACTAAGTAACCAACTTGTAACAAATGCAAATTCAATAATCAATTGAAACATCTTGTAAAACTCGATAACTAAAATGCAATTTGCCCATTATTATTATGCTCAATATTAGTAAGTTAGCACACTATCACCTTCACTAGCATCAGAAGCTACATTCTTCCTACTAGAATTTCTCTAGTCATTCACATGAATTTCTATGCAATAAATACCAATACGAGAAACCATGATATCCATACAAGTTAAATTAAATTCGTTCTCCAATAGGCGACGAGGTTTATCTTACTCATTTTTTTTTTTTTAACGGTTTTAACAATTATATACTTAAATTACACACTCGCTATTCCTAAAAGCAGGGGTATATGTACATTTTTTAGTTATTTTAATCATCCTACTTACAATTTTTGGAATAATGAGTACATATTTAAATTACAATGATTAACACATGATTAAAATTATAGCTCGATCAAAATGGGGTTAGATGTAGTTATGTTTTATTATTTTTTTCTAAAAAAAAAAATAACTCTCAAAAGAGTTGGTCTTATAAAAAATCAATTTTTTTAATCTTAAAGAAAAACCATTTTTGCACCGCTGGTAATTAAAAATACATGCACCGACTTCCCTCGCTAGATGCCTTCCCTATACTAATACCGACACTTTTTTATATTAATACTTGCACATTTTACACTGACACTTAATAATACTTTCATTGACGCTCAACACTCTTTAACACCAACACTGATACTTTTTCAACACTACCACTGACACTCAACACTCTTTAACACTACCATTGACACTATTTTACACTTGTACTAACCCTCTTTTACACTTATACTAGCATTCAAATACACAACACTCTTTAACACTACCATTGACACTATTTTACACTTGTACTAACCCTCTTTTACACTTATACTAGCATTCAAATACACATGCACTAACACTCTTTCACACTTGCATTGCCACTCAAACACACCTACACTGACACTCTTTTACACTTGCACTGACACTCAAACACATATATATTAACCCTCTTTTACACCAACACCGACGCTCTTTTACAGTTGCATCGGTACTCAATAAAACTAGCACTGACATTATTTATGCCTAACACTGACATTATTTATCCCTAACACTACTGACACTCAAACACATATGAACTAGTACTCTCCTGACACATTTTATAATATGTCTGACACATTTTATACAATTTGCTGACATCAAATCCCTAACACACACACATCAAATCTTTAACCCACGCATTACCATTGTTTACGTGATCAAAGAAAACAAACCTTGATTTAACAATATTTGGGCAGTTTCGTTAGGATGCATATTGGTCTCTTATAGGGCCACATAATATCAGCATCAGAGTGGTTACCAACAATTTGTTTGGTAAATTGAATGGTTTTGTGGACATTGGGAGATATGAATTGAGTCTTGCCTTCGATTTGCGAACATGCAACCTTTTCTTACCAAACAACTTAACAAATAGAGAGAAAAAAAAAGATTGTGTAAAGAGAAAAAAAATGAATATTTAATGACGAACAATTGAAATGATCCAAACCCTAGAATAGTTAATTGGGGATGAAGGAATGAGATTAGGGGGAGGTATTTGAAGAGATCGGCGGGAGCACGTAGTGAGAATGAGGGCGTGAGTGTTTTGGTAGCGAGACGCCGATACATAGGTAGTGAGAATGAGGGCGTGAGTGTTTTGGAAGCGAGACGCCGATACATAGGTAAGTTCTGTTCATATCTGTTTTTTCATAACTTTAAAAAAGAACATTTTTTTTAATGAGATTTTGAAAAAAATAAAATAAATAACTCTCAAAATTGAAATTGTACTTTCATTTTGGGCAAGTAAAGTAGCTAAGAGAAAAATAGGTGTCCTCAAGGCAAAAACCATATTTTCATCAATAAACTATAATATTTTTTAAAATGTTCTCGGTTAACAATTTTTTTTTTCAAAATGTTCTAACTAAACTTTTATATTTTTTCAAAATGTGCTAACTTCGTTAACATGTTCGCTTAAAATTTAACGAAATTCAGCCACATGACCTCATATAACTAGTTTTGTTAAAAACAACATAGGGTAAATGTTTTTTTGGCGGGAATTAATTTGTAATACTCTCTCCGTCTCAATCGAAATGTCTCAAAATGGGTTCGGCACGGGAATTAAGGAATCTATATTATAAATGGAAACCCCCTTTTGAACAGTGGAATGAACAGTTCACGGAGGAAAATTTCCATTTTGCTTTCATACATTTGTCCTTTTTTCATTTTGCCCTTAATTTTTTTTTAATTTAAAAAAAATTTAAAAAAAAATTAAAAAATAAGAACTAAAAAATTACGTGGCCTTGAACACGAGTACGTGTTAGTTTTGAATATTTTGAAAATGGGGAAAGTTTAGTGATAGTAATATTTTGAAGAAAAAAGCTAAAGTTTAGCGTGGAAATATGGTTTTTGCCGTCTCCTCAAAACCCTAGCGAGTAGTCGCAGGTTCGGAATTGAGAGGAGAGGAGAGGAGAGGAGAGAGAATGAAGGCAAAAAATTTCCGGAAAAGGAGCAGAGAAGACGAAGGAGAAATTCAAGCAATTGAAAAAGATTCAGATGAAGAGCAAGAGAGAAGGTATGCTTAATCCATAATCCGTTGCTCGTTTCAGAAATCTTAATTGCTATATAGTATATATCTAGATCAAATGATTGATTTTTGACATTGAACTTGAAATCGAACCAGACTTGCCCTAGAAGAGGTGAAATTTCTTCAAAAGCAGAGGGAGAAGAAATCAGGAGTTCCAGCAGCAGTTAGTAAAGCAGGGCAGGTTTCCACCAATGGTGGTTCTAGCGCCGGTGGTTTGGTTTCCAAGGTTAGCGACAAGAATGACGGGGATGGGGAAAATGATGAGTTGGTTTTACAGGATACCTTCGCTCAAGAAACTGCTGTCATGGTTGAAGATCCACACATGTATGCATCTCATTTTTCCTCATTTTTGCACTTACTTTTGTTTCCTGAATTATCTTAGATTTTCTTGTAGGATCTTATTGTTGACTATCATCGATATGATGGAAATGGCTGCAGAAAATCTCATTGATCATGTTTCTAAATTGGGATTGGTAGTTTCTGCCTGAATTATGAGAAGCCCAGTCTCTCTGCACCTTCCATTCAGTCCGAAATCAGAGCGCACATCATTTGACTCTTGAAAAGTAGATTTATTTACTTTCCAGTTATGTAAGGTGCAAATGATGATTCACAATTACCTAGTTCTATTTTCTTGTAATTTTTGGCCCAAGGAATTGGACAAAGAACCTTCAGTCTGGGACACACCCAAATGCCGTTCCCGCATTAAAAGTGAATTAATGAGGTTGCTAGCATTGCTTAAATAGTCTTTCTAAATGCTACTTTGGCATGGCTTTTTGAAGGACCACATTCGACTTGTACTGGTATCATTAAATGTTAATTGAATTGGACCCAAAAATGTCATCTTTGTTTCCCTTAAGAATGGAAACAGCTCTTCCTTGAGATTTTATAAACTGATTAACCATAGTAGTTAGGGGAGGGGAGTTAGAAAGTAGCAGATTTGGGACATTTTGTTCTTTGTTGTTTATGGTTATTGTGAGCAATAATGCTCAAGAGTGGTTTAGCGCCTCAAGGGACTTGTGTCAAGGAAACCCTCCTTTTCTGTTTACTCTTGTGGCTGATGTCCTTAGTAAGCCAATCTTGAGAAAAGAGGATGTTGAGTTGCAGAAGGGTACACAGTTGGCGAGGACTTTAATACCTGGAAAAAAAATCATATTTTAGTCACTGAACTTTAGCCTATTTCAAAATGTTCTCACTGAACTATTTTTTAAAAATATTCACTGAACTTTCACATTTTTCAAAATGTGCTCACTCGACAAATTCGCTTAAAAATCTAACAAAATTTAGCCACATGACCTCACTTGAATAATTTACTAGGGTAAATTGATTTTTGGGAGAATTAATGTGTAATATTTCCTATAAACAATGTGCTAATGACATTTTATATTAATTATTCTGTAGTCTTTATTATATATGCCAAAAACCTTAACATATTGGTTGAAAAAACTTAATAAACATTAGTCACGTGGCTAAATTTCTTTATGTTTTAAGCAAATTTGTTAACGGTGTGATCATATTTTGAAAATTGTAAAAGTTTAGTGAGAACATATTGAAAAATATTAGTTCAGTGAGAACATTTTGAAAAGAGCTAAAGTTGGTGACTAAAATATGGTTTTTGCCTTAATACATCTCATGCTGACAAGTCCATTGTTTTCTAATTCGAGGCGATCAGAAATTTTTATAAGTCCTTACAATAACTAGATTCTTGAGTCTGTTTTTGTGGTTTTGATTTACCTTGCCAAGTATGGCATATGATCATGTGATTAATGTTTATGCAACATTGATTAGGTGTCTGATTCTTTTGCGGCTTGTCTGAAGCTAGGTCGTCCTCCTTTGGGGATGGGGTAATCCTCTGCCTTGGTCCTTATGAGTCCCTGGTTTCGGAAAGGGTACTAAGTTGTTTTATCGAGTGGAAGAGGAACTTTTTTATATAAGAAAAGAAGATTGTGTTAGAAAACATGGAAAGGATTATGAGGAACTTCCTATCAGAAGGATCATGAAAGTAAGGTTGTATTTCTTGCCTAGAGTAAGTATTCCTTACAATGGAAGGTAGCTTGTTCCCATTATTAGTTGTTTTACTGCGCGTTTTCATCCGTGTGTTGTGTAAGCACCCCTCTTATTTTTAGATGAAAACAGACCTTCGAAATACATGTCTCCAGATTGGCGTGTGTCGTGTAAGCACCCCTCTATATTTCACTCCCATCTCTTTCTACATTGTGAATTTTCCTAGTTTCTCTACCCCTAAATCATATGCCAGAGAAACTAAGTCAAACTCACAATGTAGAAAGAGATGGAAGTGAAATCTAGAGGGGTGCTTACACAACACACGCCGATTTGGAGAAATATTTTACAAAAGGTCTGTGCAATTGCAGTATGTAGGTGAAATTTCAGTATAGATGAAGTTAGTTCCATCAGGATAAAGACAATCGATATGATTTTGTAGTTAAGAACTAGCTATTCATACAGGCTCAGAGCTTGCCATTGTGGAATTAGTTCTATCCTTTTATCCTATCCGGGTACAGAAATTGGGGCTTCCAGCAACCAGGTGTCAATCTTGAACGGTTGAACCTATGCAGCAACTAAGCTCAGTGCCAACAGATTTGGATAGTTGAATTATCACTTGACTAAGCATCGTATGTTCTCCATCCTCCTAGTCTGAAAGGCGAAAAGAGCACCTACTTTTTTCACGTTTCTTTTTTCTTCTTCCATTTTCTTTTGTTGTTTGTATTCAGTCTGTCTGCTGTTTCTGGTACAACATTCTTGGTTAGGTGTTGCATGTTATTGGATAGTTCAAAATACGTTTACCCACAAAGTATACATCAAATCCCACTTTGCACCATCGTGCGAAATTTGTCCCGATGTCATACCTAATACTTGAATAATCCCACTTTGCCCCTGGATCCTAACAGACGTTAGGAATCTAATGAGAATGGTCATCTGCATATCACATCACATGACATGTATTTTGGTCATTCCCATCATAACTTTTAATTTCCCTTTAATTTACTTCCCCACTCTTTTAATCTTGTTAAATAAATAAAAAAAAATTCTTTATACATTATTTATAACATAAATAAAATAAAATAGTTAATGATAAAATAACACTAAAAATAAATATCCTAACTACCCTAAAGCTTTTAATGATCCCTAAATTAATATTCTAACTACACCAACAACAAAAAACTATTATGTCTACATTCCCCCTCCCCTCATCCCCCTTCCCCTCCTCCCTAACCAGTCACCACCCTTCCCCTTCGTGCCCCTCCACCCCTCCCACTTCACTTCCCTCCCCTTACCCATCCCCCTTCCACTTCACGCTCCAACACCGTTGCAACCTGGCTACCTCCTGCCTCAAGAAGCAAACTTACATAGCTTTCAATTTAAGATAAAAACCGCGTAGCTTTTATCTCAGCGTAACCCTGCTAGTTCACACAATTCTTTTACAATCTCAACAAAAAAAAAAACACGGAAAGGAACTGATGGAGGACATGGAACAAAAGTTTGGTTATAATTGTCATTGACGCCATACCAATTCTACCCTCATTTCCCTCTCGATTCCCATCCTCACTAGCATATGTGAAGACCAGAAGTTTTTTTTTTAAATATAAAAGATTTGATTTTTTTTCTTTTTTTTAATTTTCGGTTCAATTTTAGCTTCATTCGTGAATTTACACTATAACTGCTTGGTTTTGTGTTAAATTTTAACGTTCAGATTTCTGCTATTCCTCGTTAATGCGTGGGTTTTGTTAAATTTTTTGTTCTGGAGTTTGGGGAATATAGAGGGTGAAAGATGGTGAAGTTGTGGTGGTTGAATCAGGTTGCAGGTGGCCAAAATACCTTTCCCCATTTATTTCTCAGTGGACCAACAAAGAATTTACATCCATGCCCTTCCCTTTTGATAGAGAATGACCAAACTACCAGTAATGTGACATGCACATGATCATTTTTGTTAAGTTTCTGACGCCTGTTAGGATCCAAGGAGTAAAGTGGGATTATGCAAACATTAGGCATGACATCGGGACGAATTTGTGTGAGGGTGCAAAGTGGAATTTGGTATATACTTTGGGAAGGTTAAACGTATTTTGGCCTATTGAATATTTGTGTGTACCCAAAATTATTAGTTTAGATGAATCGGTAAATTTGGCCTGTACCCAATTTACCTACTAAATCTTGATGAAGCTTTGGTCTTTACCTAAACCCAACCACCGCCCCAAGTTTCAGGTGACGATTTCCCTCTGTGCATTTTCTGAAGTGCTTCCTCTGTCCCATTATGAATGTCGCATT
Source organism: Adenophora triphylla var. japonica (assembly GCA_022495995.1). Classification (NCBI taxonomy): domain Eukaryota; kingdom Viridiplantae; phylum Streptophyta; class Magnoliopsida; order Asterales; family Campanulaceae; genus Adenophora; species Adenophora triphylla. Next base: position 601,956 of record JAFEMH010000598.1, on the reverse strand, counting down.
TGACTTATCAATCTTTATAAGAAATGTGTTTTACTTGTTTGTACATTGCTCGTATCATGTTATTATTGCACTAAGCCTATTTCCTTGTGTAGAGCGTCCATAGTCATGACTCCCAAAATGAGAGTCATGATATTCCTCTCTCCTCTATGTCACCTCATCATCGTCATTAATATTCATAACCAAAACATTTTAGCCCCAAAAATAGCCCAAGTCATCATTTTCTCTCTCTTATTGTTAAAATGACCTTAAAATAAAACAGTTTGTTTTTTTTTTTTTATAAATATGCAAAAATATAAAAAATTGAATATCTGTTTATAGGGTGTGAAGAAATTATTAACATTGGAGGATTTTTTTTTTTAATTTTTCGTTTCTTTATATGTTTATTGAAATTTTCGTAGAGAAAAATCATTTATTGGAAAGGACAAGCATCATCCTTCCATTTGCTCCTTTGCATTGAATTCACTCTTTCTCTCTTCATGTCATGGAGTCATTTTGAAGACAAAAAGCCATTTTGTGGAATGGAGTCATGAATAAGGGAGTTATGGGTTGCCACATCACCTATGACTCTAACCAAAGTCATTAATGTGGGCGGTGTTAGAAATGCGACACTTATTACGGGACAATTAAAAAAGAAAAGTGTGAATTTTATTATGGGAATGTGGGCTTATAAATTTATAACAAATTGTATTTTTGGTATAATTGTTTCTTTTTTAATGAGCAGGGTAAGATATGTTGAGCAAGAGTTGGCTAAGAGAAGGGGAAAGAACATTAATGAGGAAAATCAAGTTGAGAATGATATTAAACATGCAGAGGATGAATTATACAAAATTCCTGATCATCTTAAAGTAAGCAAGCTGGTTTATGTTTTCTATCTTGTTTGATGTTGTCTTGTGTCTCGTTGTTCCTGACTTCCCACAATTTTACGTGAATTAATTGATCTTGGGTTATGTTGCACTCATAGTTGCGAAAGGCTAGCGCCTCTCTCGCCCACCTCGCCTTTTTGGCGCCTTTAGGGGTCGACCGCCTTTTGGTTTTATGGCGGGCTGTTGTGCTCCTTTTAGGCCAAGCGAGGCCTTTCTTGGTTATGGTAAGAGGTGTGAGGAGTCCGCCTTTGTCAAAATGCATAATAGACGTATGTGTAGTGTTAAACTAGGTCATTTTGTAATTTTAGTTTTAATATTTAACTTACCCAATGCGTTGTTTGGGGAAAACATGGGGTAAAAATAGCTTGTGGCGTGCATGAGAAAGAAAGAGATCTGTAATTTCTCTTTAGCGATCAAAAGAAAATAAGTGCGATAAATAACAAATTAGAACAACGACAAAGGAGTGAGACAAAAACACTACAAATAGCTTGCTTTATTCTAATTTTTAAAGAGTGGTTTGCAAATTTTAATATGTTTATTAATTTACTTTGTTTTTTCACTTTACTTTGGATCTTCTTTGTTATTTGAAGTTTTAACTATATTTTGTGTTCATCTCTAGGTATGGAATCATACATTGAAATTATATATTCAAATTCACCTATTTTCACGCTTTTAAACGACTACCTGTTCACTGATTTGAACATAAAATGTGTTTTTTTGTCTTCTCACTTTTGGGTGTTTTAGTTGTTGTGTTGATTTGCTACTACATGTGAAATTGTGACCTTTATTTAATTCAAAATTCTTATTAAAATGTTTAAGTTTTGTTTAATATATTTTACATATATATTATTTTACCATTCCTTTTGTTCTATTTTACCGCCTTGCTCGCCTTTCGGCCGCCTTTCGGCTTTTCTAGGAACTTCTCGCCCGCCTCTCACCTTTCGCCTTTAACAACTTGCACTGCGTTGTAAGTGTAAATGTACAAAAGAACCTACCATAGATAGAGCATACGTCATCCTTCATAACTACTTATAGAACCCCTGAAAACCATCCTAAAGTTAATAGCACCCCGACCCCGCCCCACACACGCATACACAAAACAAACAACAGCTGCACCTGCATTAATACTTGAACTGTTTTTTTTTAATTACTAGTTAATGAATGTGATTCTTCACTCCTGTAATAACATATTCTTTATTCAAGGAAGATTTTCTTCATTGTTTTTGAGCAATCTAATTGTTTGACCTAGGTGAAGAGGCGGAATTCTGAAGAAAGCTCTACTCAGTGGACTACAGGAATTGCGGAAATCCAGCTTCCGATTGAGTACCCACTACTTCTATTTCATGTGCTATATGCCTATTTATTCTTTTCTCATTTCATGAGGGAAACCATTCTTTTAAAGCACAGGCGTTTCTCCATTGTTGGCATACAAATCAGGCAACCTTGTGTGCTTGATTTTGCTGTGAAGAATAGAAAGCAAATAGAGTGAGGAGTGGGAAATAAACTGGTTGTCATATTTTAGGCTTGTAAATGGATGTAAACATTTTAGATTGTGTATGGACAACCCAAAGCCATATCTACTAATAGTAAATTATCATATGGGTAGCTACTCCACAAACCGAATCCAAATAATTCATCAAAACTGATGGTGCATACGCTTTTAAAATTCAAATATTTCCGATAAGAAGCTGTATTTGGGCCAGCCGGCTAAAAAGTAAAAATAAAATAAGAAGTGGAATACAAAAGGGGGTTCGGGTTAGCTCTTGCCTTTAATTTTTTTTACCTTGATATTTGCTTCACTGTTACAACCTTGCAGATTCAAATTGAAAAATATTGAGGAAACAGAGGCGGCCAAAAAGCTTTTACAGGAGAAAAGGCTTGTTGGTAGAGCCAAGGTCGACTCAGGCATACCTTCGAGCTATAGTGCAGACTATTTCCAACGGGGCAAAGACTATGCTGAGAAACAAAGGAGAGGTTTGTGACAGTTGTTTCCTACTCATTCCTCCAGCTATCACACATTCACACGCAAGGCTATCCACATACTTCCACACATATACATGCACACAGCCTGACACAAATATACATGCAAGTGTGAATAGAGAAGGGAAAGATAGATTTTCTTTTCTTCATACTCGGTTAAGGCCTAGAAAGTAAAGCTTTTCAGTAATACCAAAATTTTGATGCTTGAGAATCATCATGTGTGCCTTTGTGGCGGACCCAGGCCATTTTTTAAGTGGGTGCACAAATAACACTATAAAGCTTCGAATTGTAAATTGTGAAAAGAAAATGCTTGTGAGATTCAAACCTGCAACCACAAGGTTAAAAACCTAGCACTTTACCCACTGAATTAGACAAACTATTTTATCAAGTGGGTGGGTGCGCTTGCACCCGTAGAAGCCTTAGGTCCACCAATGTCATTAAATCCTTTCTTTTATGGGGATCTTTAATCTTGCTGTAGGTGGTATTGTGAACCTGACTGGTGCAGATTTCGTTAACAGATTTGGCATTTTTGGTGTGGGTATTTTTCTCTTTAACTTGTTGAAATCCTTGTAGATCATCCGGCGTCTTATAAGAATACAGGGGCAGAAAATAGTGGTGGTTTGGAATCCAGATCTGGTGAGCCCTCTGTAGATGGGGTTGGGCGAAGACAAGCGGCAACAGATGAAATCATGCTTGAGCGGTTTCGCAAAAGAGAACGTCATCGTGGCACAAGGAGATGACCCACATATTGTGAGCTGATACTATTCTAACCTGGCTAGAAATCTTAGTTTATGAGATTGGTTCTCAATATGTAGTTGGTCAAAGTGACTTGTGCAAGGTACATTTGTGAATGCTGCAATAGTTTGTTTACATGTATGAAGTACAGTATATTATTTGATCAGCATTTACTGTTCAAAACTTCAAATATGCTGGAAGATGGGTTGATATTACTTTTTTGTTTTTTTTTTGTTTCTTTTGTTTTCCTGTTAGATAATTTAAAATTTAATTTGTTTATTCAACAATTATTTTAAAGTTTTTTTTTATTTCAAAATGAATGGCCTTTCGAAGATTTTTCATAAAAAAAAAATTCCTAAATGATTTTTTTTCATTGTTCATTGAGTTGGTCTTATAAAAAACTAGTTTTTTCTTAAGATAAGGAAAAACGTGTTTTCAAAATAAACGGTGGCAATTTTGTAATTACTGGCAACCATGTTCAAAATAAACGGTGACATTTTTTGTAATTGCGGCAACCATGATAAATGCCGGTGTTAATATTACAAATGACCGGTGATTTCATACCGACATTTTATAAACATGAAGCGGCACTTTTACACGGGCACTTTTAAATACATTAAGCGGCACTCTTCACACTGGCATCTGTTACACTAACAACGACACTTTGTTACACTAATATTTTCTTTGGCTCTCAAAAATACAAGCATCGGCATTCAAAAATACATGGTGGCATTTGAAAACACGTTCCGGCACTCAAAAATGCATAAACGGTACTCAAGCAACGATAATTATTTTCTTTGATATTCAAAAAAACATGAACTGGCATTCAAAAAAACATGGTGGCATTCAAAATTACAAGAGCGGCATTCAAAAATACATTGACACTCGGTTACACACTTACCGGCACTCTATTATACACTAGCGGCACTCTATTATACACCAAATGGCACTTGATTATACGTTAGCGGCACTCAATTCTAAATGAACTGGCATTCAAAAACAAAAGCAACGGCACTCCAAAATACATGAACTGGCACTCAAAAAAACATATACTGGCACTTCAAAACTCACAGTCTGGCACTCAAATTCCCCATCATCCCAAGAACACCGTTCTTTCAATTTACCAAAACCAAACACCAAAACAACTACATAGAGCAATTGAACAAGAAGAAGAAAAAAAATTCGACAAAATCAATTTGTAATAGCTATTTTTAAGGTTCCTTCAACTTTGAAAAAAATTGACACATCACGGCCAATTAACGGAGATGATAAAGAGGTACCGATTCAAAATGATTGATCGGGTGATTGACGGACGGGGACCCGTCGGATCGGACGGGGAGAGATTCACGGATTTGGTGGCGGTCTTTGTGGGTAGAAGAATCCATATTCATCGAAAAAGTGGTAAGCATGAGAGGACGATCCTTGGCTTCTTCTTCGTCTTCTGGTTAGGCTTGGGTGAGAAATTGAATCGATTGAGAGAGAATTAGGTGAGGTCTCGGTTGGGTCGCGATTGAGAGAGGTTTGGGTTAGGTTTCCGGCTGGGAAGGTCGCCGGCCGATGGGTTTAGAGAGAGAGGCCAGATGAAGAAGATGGTTAGGGAGAGAGCAACGGTTTTCCGTTTAGAAAGAGAAAGAGCAAGCCTGCGTGTTTAGAGAGAGACTGAGAGATTTGCCGGGAAAAACACGTTTTTTGTTAAGCTCAGAAAAAACACGTTTTTATAAGTTTTTGGCTTGTTCATTATGTTTTTGCAAAATTGAAAATTTGAAAGTGAATAATAAGATTGTTTATAATTTTTTTTAATTAAAAATCAGCATTTTTCAAATGATCCTTAAATTTAAAATGGTTTCTTATTTTGAGATGGAGAGAGTACTTACTTTTATCATCCTTCATTTTATATATCTTTATATGTTTCAATTATTTTGTAAAAGGGAACTCTCATCCCTTCCTACTCTCCATCAAAATCATGTGGGTATTCCACTCAGAGACCTTGTAGAGACCTTGTCGGGCAAGTTCACAAACAACTTGGGGGTCTTAGCCTTAGCCTTAGCCGGGGTACTAATACCAAAAAGTTTTATCATTTACTACCACCTTGAAAAATCTCCTAAATACATTCATGCAAGGTTCGTACCTTATAAATCTGCAGACCATGGCAAAACAAGCTAGTACCCTAACGGTGTTGGCACCTAGCTGCATGGGGACCGTGGCCAAGCACTCTAAGAACTCACAGATGAAGGGGTCCAAGGGAAGGCGTAGGCCGGCCTCAAATTGACCATAGAAGAAAGCAACCCGGGCAGTATTCAGACCCCAGTGCATCCAAGGCATCCAAGACTGGGTCTTCCTCTGCCTCTCAGTAAAGTGGGAGAGATGGAAATCATCCCTAGAGACCCCAAAGAAATCATGCAAAATCTTGATTCTTGACTCTGCATTCTTCTTCCCGACTGCCGGCCGTGGGGCCACATAGCCTTTCTCATTCCGGCCTGGAACGACCTTCGAGCAAAACGCATTTATGATATTACCAGAGGAGGAGCTCGATGTAGCAGAAGCGGATGATCCTTGAGCAGCCATATCTACAGATGACACAAAAACAGGGGAATCAATCCTAGTCGATATATGTTCTGAGCTACCTATGGGCGACCTAAGATTCTCCTGGCAATTCTAATCTTTCTCTCCTTCCAGGGACCTCTAGACGTTTATAACCCTAAGATTTCTAGAGTTATATCCATACCTAACACCCGGCTCGCAACCAAAGGTCCTAGCCATGGCGGAATCGAGGAAAAAGCTTGAAATTAAACCTAATTATAGAGGAATCAAAGGGTACCTTGGTTGATTCGAAGGAGAGAAAACTCGAAGACGAGAAGGTTGCTCGATTGCTCCAGAAAAACGACTACCTTTGCCTTTTGTTCTTGCTGTGTGTACTAGAAATTTGGGGATTGTAAAGTTGGAAAAGGAAAAGGAATTTGCCTTTTATACTTATCTCAATCCTTACCTGAATTGGAAAGGGTAGGGGTTACAACGGTTAACTCCGTCAATTAATGTCAGCAACGTTTCCCAGACGAATGTCCAAACGCCGGCATCATGTAATCATTACGGAATTACGGTGCTCCAACGGATCTAATCGTCAAAAGAGTCAATGGCCTATATCAAGCCACGTCAACTCAGTCGACCATCCGACAGCGTCGACCATTCAACGACGAGCTATATAAGGCTCCACAAATTTTTCATAACTTCCTGGTCGACAAAGTCAACTCAGAAAGTTGGGGGCCACTGAACGGAATAAAAGTGACGGGGCCCAACAAATCAAGCTCAACATTTCAGTCACCAGCCTACTCTATTATCGAATGGGCCGGCCCAATTGCTGCATTGCCAACAGCCCGACATCGATCAGTCGACCTAGCTCATTGTCCGATCATTCGTGGTCCCGACCTAGCTTCGTCCGACATACGATCAGATACTTGTACAATTATTATCAAGCCAAGTCACAAAGTCAGGTCGCCCTTGACTATTCAGTCGACCTCGACCTACCAACACGTGCGCCAATCTACGTCGTTATTTGTAACCGTCTCCTACTTTCTCGGAGTCAGTTACTGTAAGTACCCAAATCTGGCTCATGCCTTCCGGTTAATTTTCCCGACATTTCGGTAAGTTTTCCGGTAATTCCCCGGACTTTCCTAGTGTTCCGGAAATGTCCTGGAACAGTCCAAATTTAAATTAGGGCTGTAAGGAGCCTTCCTAATTAAGAAAACACGTTTTTCTTAATTAGGGAGAAGCTTCTAGAATGATGCCACCTTGCATGGTTCTAGAATGCTGAGTCATTGTGGATAAGACCGCACGGCCTCATTTGCAAAGGGCCTGCAGCCGCACGGCTTCATTAGCCTTATCCAGACTGCCTATAAATAGAGCCCTCCTCTACCCATTTCAACAACAACAACAACAACACCAACAATCAAACACACACACTCCATAGCAGTCCAGACGTGAAGAAAAACCCTTGAAGGCTCAAGAAGGCGAAGAAGAAGCTCAAGAAGCCATCTCCCTCCTCCTTGAAGACCCAAGAAGAACCTCTCCTCCTAGCTCCGTCCGAAGAAGCGAAGGAAACGATTGGTAACCTCGCACGCCCTAACCTTGCATTTTAATTGATATACTTGCTCATTGCATTCATATATCTTGCTTGGGACTTGGCATTTATTCATAAAGATCATATCTTTATCACCCCCTTTCCCCTTTGCATGCATTAAGACCTCATTTGTCATAAAAATGTAGTCTTTTTCATAAAGGTGCATCCTTTGCACCTAAAATCCCTATTTTCCAATAAAAATGTTATCTTTATGCATCATTTGCATATAAAGATCAAATCTTTTTCAATAAAAACGCATCCTTTGCATCAAAACCCCTTTTTCAATGCATCATTTGCATAAAAATCAAATCTTTATGCATCATTTGCATAAAGATCATTTCTTTAAATCAAAAAGCATCATTTGCTAAAACCAAAATGTCATCTTTTCATTAAAGAGTCATTTTTTTATCATGCATTTCCCCTTTCCCCCAACCTTGGAACGGACCGGTGTAAAAGTTCTCATCTTTGCATCGTTCCTTCCATTAAAGGTTCATGATTTCTTTAGGAAAAGGATAACCTTGAACCCTATATCTCCGATTATCGCTTAAGAATGAGTATGAAGCCTCTATACGAGCTCGACCGTCTTAAAGCGTAGGATTGATGGGCTAAGGACATTCCTTCCTAAAGAACCTCATCTTTGACCAAAAGAGAGTCATTCTCTCGATCACGCAAGTCCCGAGGGTCCCGAGGTTTAAAATGCGATGATCATAAGTCATAAGATGAGGACGGGATCATAATCCCAAATACATAAATTCCAAGGAATCGGCGACAACCAACAAATGGTTTGTACGTCAGGAAGACAACTTGGGACATTCCCCCTTATTTTCAAACACATGCACACAAAGAAAGCACGCAAGCAAACATGATTAATGAAATCTAGGGAGACTTGCTCCGGCAAGGCACTTTGGGTGAACGCCAAACGTTCTTCCCGAGGGTAACTTAACCTCCGAACCCATAAAACCTTTTTTTCAAAGTTTTGAGGTAATCAAAATGGCGTGGCGACTCCGTTTTTCAAATAACTCGGATGTCTTCAAACTCGCGTGAATTCCAATAAACAAAAGAATTTGGGCACACATTCACAGTTTGGCGACTCCGCTGGGGATCATCCCAAAGGAGAAAAGCTTTATTTTCAAAACAAAAGTCGATACTTGGTATATAGGTGGACCCCACTTACCCTTCCTGTATCGCTCCCTAACCCGGGGCTTGGGATAACAAGGTGGTTTAACAATCCCACGTACCAGTATCCCTTTTTTGAAAAAAATTTTGAAAAAAAATACAAAAAGCTTTTCCCTTTGAGCGGGTTAGACTCCCATCGCCGATTTCATTAATCGTGTTTGCTTTCTTTTACCATGCATTGCATCATTTGCATCTTGGAATCTGTGCATACTTTGAAACGGGAAACAACCCGAAAAATAGCAAAAGGAGTGGAACCTGGAAAATTGATCCATGCAGTCGTACGGATAATCCTCATTGGATTCGACCATACGACCTCGGTGGCAATTCCACCGGGAAAAATCATGGTTAATCTGGCGAGTCCTAGCGGCTTGGGGCTATTCGGCTCCATGGCGGCCAGGGCTCCCGAGAAAATTTACGTGCTTATGTGTTGCATTTTCCCCGTCCCGAAAATCATTCCTTTAAAACACATTTATGAAAATCTCTGTTTTAACTCAAAAAGGAACATTTTTAGGAGACCGCACACTACGCGCACTTGATATATCTGTACACTTTTGCACGCACGTCCTTGAGCAGAGGTGGTTCCAGTGCGATCACGGACGGCCTTACGATGCTCCGGGCGCGCACGGAATCATCCCAACCTCCCATGGCGGCCGGTGTCGACCAATGCACGGTCCGTGTCACACGTTTCAAAAATCCGTGACTTTTGGTTGGTTTTTGGTCTAGTCCGTGTCATATAGCCCGGTTGCATACCCACGTAAAGGTCAAGCCTTAGCTCATAACGGAAACCAAGATTTTCGCTCAAGCGAGTGCGAAATTCCGACAAGGAAAAATCGGTGGGATCTTGACTCAGACATTGACTATTGACCTTGACCCGCACGGAATGCGTAAGAGTCAAGACCAAGTCTTTGCCAAAATAAAAGATCTTTCGCTCAAGCGAAGCTGCGCAAAATTCCGACAAGGAAAAATTGGCAAGATCTTGACCGGCATTGACTTCGATTCCGACTCGCGCCTTTGCGTATGCAACGAAGTTCAATGTGACCTTTGCGTCATCCGGCTTTGCCGCCCGACCCATGCCTATTATATTCTCGGACATTACCGAAAGTCAAAAACCGTCATTCGCTCAAGCGAAACTCATCAAAGATCCGTCGAGGCGAGAGACGAGACTTTCACGGTATTGCCTTGACTATAATCCGCATCGCTCGTGCGTTGAAAGGTCCTATGACCCGCTAGACCCGATAGGAGCGTTCTTTACTCTCGGTCGGTGGGATCCGCGTGCCTATAGGACCCTCGCCGGTGTCCACCTGGGAGGTCGAAATACGGGTGGAATACGAGGGGCTTATAGACGTAGTGACGGAACCCGGCGATCCGGGATCTAGAGTAGTTGTGAAAAAGAAGGGCGAGAACCCCTTTTCCAACCAAATAGATATTAATAAAAGACAACATTTTTTAAGTAAACTTGAAGATTCTAATTTGCATATTGCACGAGCCTTGGCTAAACACCTACCCCGAGTCTAAACCTTTCCTATCCCTTTCCCTTGGCGAGAAAGAAGTGGGTGAGAACACCGGGTCGGCGACTTGTTAGCGCGAGAATCCTCGGAACGGTTCGCGAGAATCCTCGGTTTCCTCGGTTCGAGAGAGTCGAGAATGACCGATTTGACGAGAAACTTGATCTTGGTTTGGGTAACCGGATGACTAGGAAGAAGAGCTAGCCTATAACCAATGCCCTCCCCCATCTTCATATGACCCATTGCCAAAAGCTGTCCTTTCTCGGTCTCCTCCAATACCCCAAGTTGTTAGGGTCCCGACACCTCGCTTCCTCTGAATCCCCATGGGACCCTTTTCCTCCTTTCGGCGAGCCAAATTTCCTTACCTTGGAATCCCGGTGCCGGTTTGACCTTTCCAATTTTGTCAACGCCTTTGTGAATTTGCCTACCTCTCGAGATAGCTACGGCGAAGAGTCGATCGGGAATGAGAATAGGAATGGGTGGATTCTGATGATGATGACGGTTCGGTAGAAGGAATGGACTTGGAGCCAACGGAAGTGAAACCCGAAGGGCAAGATGAGGCGAGAAAGCCGCGAGACTGGAACGAGGGGATGAAATCACTTCAAAGTGTGTCTGCAGCCTATGCAAAGGCTCGGAGAATGATGAGGCAGTGTATGAGTCCTATATTCTAGAGTTCAATACTCCGTACAAGGACTTGGTAGGTGAATGGAGAAACTTGATCGAAGCTTTAGCCAAAAGAGGAAAGTGGGCTCCTCCCGCGATCTAGAACATGTAAGCGTCGCCGAAGCCAAACTCTCATCGGGAAGGGTAGACTCTATTACGGTGTTAGTAGTCACTCCTGAAACTTGGTCGGAAGAAGAATGTATGGATGCCTTGGAAAGAGTCACGAGTTTAGGCGACCCCGGTCCCCTTTATGTCCTACGATGATAATGATGTCTTCTGGTAATCCCTAAGCCCGAGGAAGAGTCGAGATACCCCTCATATGGCGTCAAGTATCCCGACACTGCTTTTGCCCTCATTGGTCATAAGAGCCAAGACGAAAGTTCCCACGAGCTGCGTAGTGACAACGATGAAGACACGGTCGAAGTGCCGGAAGGGACAATAGAGGAGTGGTTAGCCCGAAGCCAAAAGCCCGGAAAATATCTCGACGGTAAGGAAAAGGAACCCGCCATGAGGTTTGACCCGAGAAATCCTTATTGATGATGGAATTTCCCATTTCGAAAAGTGTTTAGCCAATGTCCAAAATGCCGTCAAAGGTTGACCCCAGGGGAAAGAAAAGACATGCTTGACGGTGATGAGGAATGTGATCCTACTCTGTTAAAGAAGTTGCTAGGATCGGATGAGAAAGCCATTTGCCAAGCTCCAAACTACTGGAAGTGATAATTCTTGTTGCATCTTGACTTTGAAAAGTTTGAATGAGGCTGTGAAAGCTTTAAACGGAGAATGTGAAAAGGTCAAAAGCCGGTAACACAGGACCGAGATTCGGGAAGCCGCCTATGCTTCCGGCGCCGTCAATCGAGATCAATCAGCGAAATTGGCCATACGCCGGTAAGAATCCGCCTCGACTTTGAAAGAATTGTGAGAATCCTCCGGTAGGAATGATGACCAAGGAAAATCCAATGTCTATGTGATGACTCGGTGCAGACGAGATGAGTATTGAGCGGCTAAGGGTGACAAAAGGAATGCCGTCTCGGAACCAAACGAGATAAAAGACCTTATAAGCTAGAAGCGAGAAAAGCGACTACGATAAGGAGGATCCGGTCCTAACTCGGTTGAAGTGTACCCAAGCCAATATCTCCTTATGGTCCACTGTTAACCTCTTCGTACCCTCATAAGTTGAAACTAGAAGAAAGTTTGGCCAAGACCATGGTGCCCATAGATGTCACCCACGATGAGGTCGTCCAAATGATTGGAAATATCCACTATGGAAACATCATTACCTTGAATTGGACTGCCAAAGTATGGGGCTAGTCACAACGAACCTCTTTACATCACAGTCCGGTTAGAAGAGCGTCGATTGCCACGAGTACTAGTTGACGGGGGAGTGCAATGAATGTCTTGCCGGCTAAGATGATGGATTTATTGGATTTGAAGCCAACGAGACTTAAAGCCTTCTAGTCGAGACTATTAAGGCCTACGACTCCTTTGCACGATCGGTTTTGGGGATCGCCACTCTCAAGATGTGGTTCGGAAAAAGGTCATGGATGTTGATTTTCAAGTTATTGACATTCCGATTTCATTTCTTGCCTTCTTTGGGACGGCCTTGGATCCACCGGATAAACGGGGTAGCCTCTACTTTGCATCGGTGCGTCAAATTTCGGTCGAGTGATGGAACTATCACCACCATTTATGGGGACAGTGTCACGATAGAAGGAACCGGCACGGGGACATCCCGATATTGGAGATCAAGCATGATGATGAAGGGTTAGCATTGACCGGATTCTCAGTAGCTTCTTCCAAGGCACAAGTGTGTTGCCCGACCTCACCACTACTTAGATAAAATCCCTCCTGCCATGAGGATGATGCGAAAAATGAGCTATCTTAGGGACTTGGATTGGGTAGAAGACTTCAAGGTCGTAACACCATCATTGATGTGAAGGAAGCGAGACTACCGAGATATGGCTTGGGGTACAAACCGAACTCTCGGGATGCGGAAAAGCTAAAGGCACGAAAGGTGAAGGGGTCCGGCTCCATCCTTACAGTCTGTCTCGACCCATTACTTTATAAAAGGAGGGACACAATATGATGAAAGTGATCGCCGGATCTCCTTGCGAAAACCCTTCTAGAGAACCTTGAGAAAGTTAGGGAAAGCCGGCCAATCCCGTTCGAAGAATGTTCCTTGATTTGCCGAGATATCCACAGGGCTACCACTACCGTTCGGAATGAGTACGTCTTGAAAGAAATCCGGCCGGTGTCAAAAGGTCGGCATAGGGACAATGGACTTCTCCGCCTTTGAGTTAGCTCTTCCAAAGATCGACGGATAGAAGGCTGCCCGGCGGTGAAGACGATCGATGGGGTTTGCAAGAGTTGTTTGACGAAGAAGCACAAATCCCGAGACTTGATCGACTTGATTCGAGATGATGAGATAGTTGCCGTTATTGGAGACGATGGTGAAAGTCATTTTGATCCTCGCACTTTGGTGACTAAGACAGAAATGCCATTGAAGAATTGGGAGACATTCTCGGGGCCGATAGCCGATCGACGGCAAATGATCACGGAGCTTGGATTGGTACCCGTCCTCCTCAACCCGGTCGTGTCAAACACCTGTTGTCTATTCGGTTGAGTCGGGAATCTTCGAATTCCGAGTCCTCGAGAGTCATCAGAAGGCCTCACGCACGAGGATTATGAAATGTAATCGATGTCATCTTTCCCCTTATCTTGAATGAAATGACAAATCTTTACGATTATCCTCTTATTGCCAACTTAACAAATGATAAATTAACTCAAAACTTAACAACGAGTTAATAATGAATCATTTGAACAAGATGCAAACACACTAAACGAACAATACATTAAAGAAATCTTTAAGCGAGGTTTCGAGAAAAGAGGAAAACCGGGCCCAGTGCTGAGGAGATTTTGATAAGTGTGAACTTGGGTACTATTGAGGAACCTAAAGAGACACGAGATTGGAAGCTTCTTCCGGGGGGTTGAAAGGGACAGATTGATTGAGTGCTCGAGAGAATACGTCGACGTGTTTGCATGGTCATACAAAGATATGCGGGGCTAGACAGGGTTCGATAGTAGAACACTGAGAATCCCTCTAGCACCGAGATGCGAAGCCGGTAAAGCGAGCGAGAAAGATCAAGCGGAATGGTCTCTACGGTCAAAGAAGAAATTGAGAAGCTACTGCGGGTAGGATTCATCGAGTTATTGAATACCCGACATGGTTGTCCAACATCGTGGCCAGTAACCAAGGCGATGGGAAGGTGCGGCTGCTGTGTGGATTTAGAGATGCGAACAAGGCCGGCCCAAAGACGACTACCCTGCGCCAAACATAGACATCTGGTGGACTCCACTTTGCCAACTACGAAGTCAAATCCTTCGTTGATGGTTTGCGAGCTACAACCGAGATCAAGATGGCCGAGGAAGACCAAGAAAAGACGGCCTTTACCACACCGTGGGAACCTCTTGTTATACGGTAATGCCATTCGGGCTCAAGAATGTGGGGCTACTTACCAAAGGGCGGCGACCGCACTTTTTCATGACATGATCCACAAGGAGATTGAGGTCTACGTAGACGACATGATAATCCACTCCAAAGGAGAAGGTGGGCGGCACTTTGTTGACCTACGAAAATTCTTTGAGAGGTGAGACGGCATTCCATGAGACTAAACCACGCCAAATGCACCTTCGGAGTGACAAGGGGAAAAGTGCTCGGGTACATGGTCACGGAGCGAGGTATAGAAGTTGACCCCAGAAAGATCAAAGCTATCATGGATATGAGGCCACCTCAAACCCGGACGGAAGTCAAAAGCTTCATGGGAAAATTGCGGTACATCGGCCGTTTTGTCAATCGGTTGACCACTATGTGCGAGCCCATCTTCAAGCTCATGAAGAAGAATGTGGACACGAGAATGGACCGAAGAATGCCGGGACGCCTTTGACCGGATCAAGGCATACTTAGTACATCCCGGTACTATGCCCCAGCACATAGACGAAGCCTCTTGCTCATCTAATCAGTCGTCAGAACACGGCGGTTGGGGCTATGCTTGCTCAAGAGAAGAAAGACTCTCGGGTAGAAAATGCCATTTACTTTGTCGGCGGAAGCTACTGAGGAGTGAGCTCAATTACTCGGCATGTGAAAAAGACTTGTGCGGGGCGAGTGCAGGTAGTCGGCAAGTTGAAGCATTATATCTGAAGCCCGCCTGTGAATTTGGTCTCGAAAATGGACCCCATCAAGTACATCTTTGACAAGCCTTCCCTCTCGATGCGTCTAGCGAAGTGGTCCTTCTTCTTGGCAGAATACGACATCAACTATGTGACCGAGAAAGGCCATCAAGGGTCAAGCATTGTCGAGATCACCTGGCGAATTTCCCGGTAATGAAGACAGAGGGCCTGAACCCCAATTTCCAGATGAAGGAATCTTTGCAGTTGAGCCTGAAAATAGATGGCAGTTGTTCTTTGACGGAGCCGCTAACAAAAGAGGAAATGGTGTAGGAATGCTATTGGTCGATCCGAAAGATGAGCATACCCCCATAGCCCTCAAGTTGAACTTTCCTGCCACGAACAATGCCGCCGAGTATGAAGCCTGCATTGCTGGTTTGGAGGCCGCCTTAGAAAGAAATGTCAAGGAGCTCGAAGTTTACGGAGACTCAGCCCTGATCATCAACCAAGTCTCCAACAAGTGGAAGACTGTGGACCCTAATTTGCAACGGTATCATGCCCATATGGAGGAGTTGACTGGACAGTTCAGAGAAGTGACTTTCCACTACTTGCCGAGGGAAAAGAACAGATTCGCAGATGCCCTAGCTACTCTAGCCTCATTGGTAGAGATCCCCGAGGGAAAAGCCATAAAGCCCTTCAGAGTGGGTAGAAGAGAAGCCCCAGCTTTCTGTTGTGAAGTGGACCTGGGACCCGAGCCTATAAAGGAACCTTGGTACAATCAGATTTACCAATTCCTCAAAGACGGAGAGTCAGCTTTCAGAGACAAAGAAGGTAGACCGAAAGAAGGTATCAGAGCCAAAAGCTTGCAAGCCCTGAAAAGGTTGGCTTCTCAGTATGTCATTCTAGGAGGCAACCTATACAAGAAGCGGTATCAAGGACCACTCCTCTTATGTGTCACTCAAGAAAGAGCCAGAGAGTTGATGACCGAAGTCCACAATGGTCCCTGCGGTCCTCACATGAATGCCAGAGCCCTGATGCAAGTGATCCTCAGAATGGGTTACTACTGGATCTCCATGGAAACAGACTGCGTTCAACACGTCCGAACCTGCGACAAATGCCAGCGGTTTGCCAACCTCAACCATCTCCCACCTCATGACCTGTACTGCATGACGACTCCTTGGCCGTTTGCAACTTGGGGCATTGACGTGATAGGGAAAATATCCCCGGCAGGAAGCAATGGGCACGAGTTCGTTTTGGTAGCCATTGACTACTTCACCAAGTGGGTAGAGGCCAAGTCCTACAAGGTCCTCACTTCCAGAAAAGTGGCCCAGTTCATCAAAGAAAACATAATGTGCAGATATGGGGTGCCCAACGAGATCATTTCTGATAATGGATCACACTTCGAAGGACCGCGATAGGCCGCTGTCGAATTGAGTTACTCGCCACAAGTCGTCCCCGTACAGACCTCGCACCAATGGAGCCGTGGAAGCTGCTAATAAGACACTCGAGCGAATCATCAGGAAGATGGCCACCCGTGGTCGTGATTGGCCCGAAAGCCGCACCTAGCACTCTGGGGCTACAGAACGTCTGTCAGAACAGCCACAGGAGAAACTCCTTTTGCCCTAACTTACGGGATGGAAGCAGTGTTACCAGTGGAGTTGGAAATCCCGTCATTAAGGGTCCTCCTGCAAAACAGTGTCAATGAAGTGGAATGGTTGTGCTAGGCCGGCATGATGAGTTAGCCCTGCTTGACGAGAGAAGGCTAAAAGCCATGGAACACATCCGAGCCTACCAAGGAAGAATGGCCAGAGCCTTTGATAAAAAGGTCAAGGCCAGAGACATCAAAGAGGGCGACTTAGTGCTGAAAGTAAAGCCCCCTACCAGAGACAACCCCGGGAAAATGGGTACCCGTCTGGATCGGCCCTTATGTGGTGCGAAAATGCGTCGGGAGGAGCAATGAAGCTTGCAGACTTGGATGGCAATCCCTTTGTCCACCCGGTCAACGGTGATAAACTCCGAAGATACTATGTCCGATAAAAAAAAAAATAATAATAAAAAAAAAAAAAAGAAGAAAAAAAGTGCAAAAGAGTAATGCCCGGCTAAGGGAAGATCCCAAAAGGGCGGTCTAGGCAAAAGATGTGCACATAAAAAATATATATAAAAAAAAAAAAAAAAAGAAAGAAAAAAAGTGCAAAAAGAGTAATGCCCACTAGGGCCGAAAACCCCAAAAAGGGCGGTCTAGGCAAAAGACAGGGCTGCACATAAAAAAATTATTAGTTCACCAGAATGAACTACGAAGACCTGAGCCCCTTAGCCTTTCTTGTAAAAGGGGAACGTAGGCAGCCATATATGGTTCGGTCTAAATAATAAAAAGGACGACTAAGTTTCCATGAAATGTGTCCTAAATAATAAAAAAGACATTTGAATTTCCATGAAATGTGTCTTGATTAATTTCTAAAATAATATGCCTTGTTCATTACAAGTTAAAAACTTCTTGATGAGTTCAAGCACGGTCTACCTCTTAACTCTGCTAACCTGCTAAAAAGATCTAAAATACAACAAAATGCCTAAATAAACTAATGTGTTTGCAAATGGCAATAAGAGGATCTTGAGAAAAGACTTGTCAGTCGTCATTCGCTGAGTCTTCTTCAGTCTTCTTCCCTTTTCCTCGGCCTCGTCGAGTCTTCTTCCTTTTCTTCTCAATAATGTCGGTATCCCTCATCCCGACCTCTGGTATCCTCACTGGAGCCTCTACCAACCCCGTGTCAATGAGCGCTCTCTCTATACGAGCACGAGTCCGCACCTCCTCCCTCCGAGCCTCGAGTCAAAGGAGCGACCTCGGACAATCTCTTGTACCGAGCCTCCATATCTCCGACCAAGTCACCTGACCGGTTATGGCAACTCGCCTTAGCCTCGCCTCCCTCAGAGTCCTACTCGAGCCACGGTCGGCTCCCAATAAAGCTCGACGTCTATCCTCCAAGATAACCCGAGTCGCTCCCATCTCCCTCTCGTACAAGTCCAAGTAGACGGTGGTCAAGATGGTGCTCTTCCCGCTCCCGAAGATAGCCCCTGGGTGGGAAAGCGAGTATGTGTCCAAGCCCTCGAGAAGAAAGAGAGGCCGGCCGGATCTCTCATATCCAATGACACCACCTCCATGGTCCGGATGTCCTCCCAATCACTCAATGGCTCCTGTAAAGCCCCAAACTGCCTGGATACCAAGCGGGTATGTAGAAGGACGACCGGCGGAATCCTGGAACCCTCACAAAGATAAGACTCCCGAAATATCCTCCTGGTCCGCAACCTCCAATGTGGTATCCACCAACGGATGTCCGAAGTGGATAGCCTAGCCATCATCAGCTCCAGCTACCCCGTTCCTCCCGCCTAGGTGCACCTCTCCGAGAAATCACCCAAGGGCACCGAGTCGGCAAAGCCCCGTGCAAAGCCCCGAGCCTCTCCTGCAGCCACAAAGTCAACATAGCCGGACTCCGGACCTCATGAAACGGTCTCCCGAGCCATCCTATCAATCCCATGAAATGTCTCTCCCAAAACCAGCGGGACAATATCCTTCCGGCACTGCAGTCTCTGACCATGTCCAAGAGACCACTATGACAGATCCCCACGGACTCAGCAGTGAACAAAATAGAGAATACGCAGAGAATGAAAGCATCCATAGCCACTGTGGTCGCAGCCATATCTGGAGACCCAAACCTGCCCGGGATATCAGAAAGGTCAATCCTATCCGGGGCTACCATCATCCTCTCAGCCTCTCCCAAAGGAATCTGCAGAAAAGATGCAAGCTTTACCGTCACCGGCACGTCTCCGATCAGCGGAATAGATATAGCCTCAGTCTCGGGACCCCCAATCAAGGCTCTGAAGTCTTCGTGCGTTGGAACAATTTCGTTGTAAGAGAAACAGTAAACATGTCTCCGGACGTCCCAGAACTTTGCTGCGGCTCTCAACAGATCCCAATCGGGCGGGAGATCCCTCAAATGCCATAAAGACTTGATCTTGAAGGAAGAATCAAGCAGCCCCTTGTGATTTTGGAAGTTATATCTCGCCCAAGATTGAAGACCGGATAGAAAATGGTCTCGCTTCCCCCTTTGCAATCTAACGGGATTCTCCATCGCAAAATGATCAAAGATGGTGCTTTTCGGTCCAAAATATGCTCTGGGAACAATTGGGACAAGTCTAGAGTGAAAATGAAATGAAATGGCCAAGCCTTGCTTTTATTCAGAAAATAACCGCTCGGGCAGAGACCGTTAGCCGCACGGCTACATTTGCCCTCAAGGCCATGCCGCACGGCTACATTAGCTCTCTAGAAAAATTCTGCAAAGAACCAAAGTTGCTGCCCAAGGAGTTTTCACCCCACTTTTTCAACCAAAACCTCGTGCAGAAACATATCCGAGAAGCCATTCAAGCATTCATGCACCATTATAAATCATTTTGGCCCGCTTTCAAGCCCCAATTCCAAGCAAAAAAGTCGCCCCAAGGCTCAGATAATATGCAAATTGAAAAAGCATGAATTAGAAAAGCAATTAAAACATAAATACAATGTTTTCGCCCCATCGGCGCCCAAATAAAGCAAAAAATAAACAAAGTGTGCATAAAAATTGTTCATTGTTTGTTTTTGTTCCAAATCTACTCTAGAGACCTCCTAGGCCTCCGATTCTTCTTCATCTTCATCGCTGCTCAGCTCATAAATGCTAGCCTCCCTCATCAGGTCCTCCTGGTCGCTCACATCAGATAGATGGACACTATCGTGCCCGTACTCAGCCAGTTTGCTTCCGAATGTCGGCGTTGGGTCCCCGCCCGAGGCATGGCACTGGAAGAGTACTCCGAGGCCGATGAGGTAGACGCTGTGCCCCGACGTGCCGTCTCTTGCGCCCAGGCTCCTGTGCATCCCGCCGCCTTCGAAGCGCAGGCCAGCTTCCTCAGAAGAGACCGGCACATGTCCTTCCAGCCCCTATTTTGCCTGACCAGCCTATCGTAAGTGCGAGCTGGAACCTGAGAAAAAGAAGAAAAAAAATCTCAGAGAATCTCAGAAAATCTCAGAAAATTGCAAAAGCAGAAAATCTGAAAGCTAAAAAGGGAATAAGACCCTAAGAGTACACTTACAGTGCTATCAGGCGGCAAGGTGACGGGGCTCCCTAGCATCGGGGACAGGTATCCTCATCCTCCTCGGCACTCCATGGACCACATAGGACAGATGCGCGGGAGGGATCGGCGGGTCGTTAGGCTCATCCTCCCCATATCCCCGAGTGACCGCCGGCTTCACTAGCTTCGTGGCGTCCTCGGGCGCTGTTCCACAAACACGGCGTAGGGGTACCCATATCAAAATACTCCTCCGCGGCCACGCCGCACTCGGTACCTCTCAATCTCATCCACCTGCTGGTCCTCGGGCTGCGGCATCCGTCTGGAGGGTCGGAAGGAGTAATGGCATCTAGTGGGGAACATGACCACGCCGCCTCGAGAAGCGGTCCCCCAAGTAGATGACATCACATGTCAGCCCTGTGAGCCACCTCCTCGCCTCGTCACCTCAATAGCATCTCCCAAAGAAGATCTCTGGATACCTGCCCCAGGGGTAGAAGTCCACTCCATCGTGCCCATCCCTGTTGATGACCGGCCTCACCATTTTGTAATCGAAGGTAATCCGGGTCTTCCCCGTGAATTTATCTCTCGCATCTCCCCTCCAGCGAACCATAGCAGGGAAGATGGTGACATCACTCTGCTGGTTCCAAGGGAAGAACCCGATCACCTCACAAAACCAGGCCTGCATGTTCAAAACATCAAAAGGTCATTTTCTCTCTTATAAAAGTCTCAAGACAGGAAAAGAGAAAAGAAAAAAAAAAAAAGGAGACTACCTCAAGGGCAAATGAGAAGCAGTCCATCGAAGCAGCCTTGTTCCGACTGTACATGTCCAACGAGAAGTACAACTCCGCCAATCCGGCCTCTCCCCAAGAGACCGTCCCTATCCCATCAACATCCTCCAGAGAGTCGAGGAGGCAAGTCATGGCCAGCGTCCCAGAATTAGCAAAAATGGTGACTGATAGCATCAACCATATGAATGCTCTAGCCAGCTGCTGGGCAGTCACATCATTAGCAGCAAAATTCTGCATGCTAGTCTGAACTGCCACCTCGACATTCCGTGTCTCCATCCCCAGCCCCTTGGGAATCAGCTCAAATCCAACCAAAGCCTGGAACTCCTCAGCAGTAATATGGTCTCTCCAAGTCACGGGCCTCCCGGTGAACTGTAGGCCAGTAATAGCGGTGAAATCGGCAGGAGTCACTGTCAGCTCTCCCCAGCTCAGGTGAAAGCTATGAGTACTGTCCCACTGTAACTCCGGGAAGGGGCCTGGGACCAAGCCTCGCTCTTCGAGGTGATGTGGACACCCCGGCCGATAGCCTCTACGAATGCAGCCAGGCCGGTAGCCCTCACCACCGCTGATTTGCCCCATCCTTCTCAAAATCTGGCATCCTCTGCCAAAGCTTGACCGCTATCTCCGACGGTCCTCTAGACTTGTTCTCCTGTAGACAAGCACATCAAAAAGAAGCGTCAGTCCTTCATATCATTTCAAAAGCATGCATATATTCAAAAGTGCACATATTTTCAAAAGAAAAGCATTCATAAAAGTTTTTCTAGCATATCTTTTGCATAAAAAACGTGTCTTTCATCACTTGAAACGCGTCATTGCTTTCCTAAAGCACAAAATCACAATTTTTCGCACATAAGCATTATTTTTCAAAAAATGGCATGCATGAAATCATTTTCATCTTCCAAAATCATATTTTCTCATTGAAAATCAGAATTTTGACCTAGTTCTAGCACAAGGCAAGAACCCCGTCTCATATTTTGAAAAAATTCTCATTCTTACTTCATTTTGCGAGAAAAAAGTGAGTCATTCTCATAATTTTTGTCAAATAAAATTGCACATGCATATTCTTAGCCTCATAGGTTGTTCATGCATCTCAAAATCATTCAAAAAATCATTCAAAATCCTATAATTCGGGTCAAGCCCTAAATCATTCAAAAATCAAGCAAAATCATCGGATTTGAGCAAAATGAGAATGCTTACCCCAACCGATCGCGGGTTCGTTGATTTGTGCTCCCTTCTCCCCGGATAAAGCTCCGATGGAGGCGTAAGGAAGTCATACTTCCTCTCCGTCCTCACGAGCTCCTTCCTCCTCCTTCTCGCGGCCGCCGAGATGTTTCTCCTTGCTTGCCTTGGTATGGGATTGCCCTCCGGATCCATTCCAATCAAAGGGAAGCAAAAGGGTTGAAGAATTTCGAAATTCTCTCTCTCTCTTCTCTCTCTCTCTGCGTTCTTGGGCGGCAACAAGTGCCCAATGCCCGTTCAAAACCTGATTTTAAATAATCTGGAAAAAACAGGCTTCTAGCCGTACGGCTTCTTTTTCTCCATCTCATGCCGGGCGGCCTCATTCGCTCTGAGCAGAAATTACAATCCTGCCCCTGGACCTTCCACCTGGGCATGCAATTTCCGTTATCTTTTAACCAAGATAACATCTTTTCAGAAAATATCCCTTATTTCTTTAGCAATCAAGCTTTATTCCCAGTCGCCTCCGTTAATTCTGTTATAACGGGATAACACTAGGTGACAACCTCCGAATTGTCAGAACTCTAGACTTGTGCTACCTCTATCCGCGAAATAGTGAAGTATGCCCAAGTCATTCCAACTTGTGCTACCTCTATCCGCGAAATAGTGAAGTATGCCCAAGTCATTCCAACTTGTGCTACCTCTATCCGCGAAATAGTGAAGTATGCCCAAGTCATTCCAACTTGTGCTACCTCTATCCGCGAATAGTGAAGTATGCCCGAGTCATTCCAAGTCATTTCAAATTGTGCTACCTCTATCCGCGAATAGTGACGTACGCCCAAATCATTCCAACTTGTGCTACCTCTATCCGCGAAATAGTGAAGTATGCCCAAGTCATTCCAACTTGTGCTACCTCTATCCGCGAATAGTGAAGTATGCCCAAGTCATTCCAACTTGTGCTACCACTATCCGCGAATAGTGACGTATGCCCAAGTCATTCCAACTTGTGCTACCTCTATCCGCGAATAGTGAAGTATGCCCAAGTCATTCCAACTTGTGCTACCTCTATCCGCGAATAGTGAAGTATGCCCAAGTCATTCCAACTTGTGCTACCTCTATCCGCGAATAGTGACGTATGCCCAAGTCATTCCAACTTGTGCTACCTCTATCCGCGAATAGTGACGTGCAGTTTCCCAACTTAAGTTACCTCTATCTCCGTCATAAAGAGATAGCGCCATAAGCTCTAGCTTCATCGTGACGCCTCCGAATTGTCAAAATCTCAAGGATCCTAGACATCGTTCCTAACTATCTAGTGATGCTTGAACTACGATCAAGGCTTGATTCCTCCGGATACGTAGGTAGCCTTTTATAAAAGGTTCAGCCATTCGACCACTTTGGTCACCCTGTTTCTTTGTCACTCCTCGGTGATAAAGCGCCCCTCATAAAAGCTCAAAAATTCGACCACTGGGTCACTCCTAGCATGTCCCCGTAGGATCAATTGCTTGACCTCCTAGGTCATTTTCTCTTCTTCCTTCCCGGCGGATCCTAAGCCCGAACTACTACGGCTGGCTTGATTCCTCCGGGATACGTAGGTAGCCTTCCAAAAGGTTCAGCCACTCGACCACCTTGGTCTCCCAATCCGTCTCGGCATTCGCCAGATCGGATCCTTTTCTATCGACAACCCCACTCGCCTTGCAAGTGACGTTGCCGAGGGGCTTCGTAAGTACCCAAATCGGCTCATGCCTTCCTGCTAATTTTCCCGACATTTCGGTAAGTTTTCAGGTAATTCCCGGACTTTCCTAGTGTTCGGAAATGTATGGAACAGTCCAAATTTAAATTAGGGCTGTAAGGAGCCTTCCTAATTAAGAAAACACGTTTTTCTTAATTAGGAGAAGCTTCTAGAATGATGCCACCTCGCATGGTTCTAGAATGCTGAGTCATTGTGGATAAGACCGCACGGCCTCATTTGCAAAGGGCCTGCAGCCGCACGGCTTCATTAGCCTTATCCAGACTGCCTATAAATAGAGCCCTCCTCTACCCATTTCAACAACAACAACAACAACACCAACAATCAAACACACACACTCCATAGCAGTCCAGACGTGAAGAAAAACCCTTGAAGGCTCAAGAAGGCGAAGAAGAAGCTCAAGAAGCCATCTCCCTCCTCCTTGAAGACCCAAGAAGAACCTCTCCTCCTAGCTCCGTCCGAAGAAGCGAAGGAAACGATTGGTAACCTCGCACGCCCTAACCTTGCATTTTAATTGATATACTTGCTCATTGCATTCATATATCTTGCTTGGGACTTGGCATTTATTCATAAAGATCATATCTTTATCACCCCCTTCCCCTTTGCATGCATTAAGACCTCATTTGTCATAAAAATGTAGTCTTTTTCATAAAGGTGCATCCTTTGCACCTAAAATCCCTATTTTCCAATAAAAATGTTATCTTTATGCATCATTTGCATATAAAGATCAAATCTTTTTTCAATGAAAACGCATCCTTTGCATCAAAACCCCTTTTTCAATGCATCATTTGCATAAAAATCAAATCTTTATGCATCATTTGCATAAAGATCATTTCTTTAAATCAAAAAGCATCATTTGCTAAAACCAAAATGTCATCTTTTCATTAAAGAGTCATTTTTTTATCATGCATTTCCCCTTTTCCCCAACCTTGGAACGGACCGGTGTAAAAGTTCTCATCTTTGCATCGTTCCTTCCATTAAAGGTTCATGATTTCTTTAGGAAAAGGATAACCTTGAACTCTATATCTCCGATTATCGCTTAAGAATGAGTATGAAGCCTCTATACGAGCTCGACCGTCTTAAAGCGTAGGATTGATGGGCTAAGGACATTCCTTCCTAAAGAACCTCATCTTTGACCCAAAAGAGAGTCATTCTCTCGATCACGCAAGTCCCGAGGGTCCCGAGGTTTAAAATGCGATGATCATAAGTCATAAGATGAGGACGGGATCATAATCCCAAATACATAAATTCCAAGGAATCCCGAGCGACAACCAACAAATGGTTTGTACGTCCGGAAGACAACTTGGGACATTCCCCCCCTTATTTTCAAACACATGCACACAAAGAAAGCACGCAAGCAAACATGATTAATGAAATCTAGGGAGACTTGCTCCGGCAAGGCACTTTGGGTGAACGCCAAACGTTCTTCCCAAGGGGTAACTTAACCTCCGAACCCATAAAACCTTTTTTTCAAAGTTTTGAGGTAATCAAAATGGCGTGGCGACTCCGTTTTTCAAATAACTCGGATGTCTTCAAACTCGCGTGAATTCCAATAAACAAAAGAATTTGGGCACACATTCACAGTTACGCCAAGAATATCTCCGTGATCCTAGGGATTCAAGGTAATCCTACATCAACGCTATAAATACCCACATCATCCGGCGTGAACGGGTATTGTCTTATTTGCCATTTGAGTATTCCATTATTCAATTAAGTTTATAAGCACAATATACGCTATCTCATCATCATGTCAGAGGGTCTTAGCCGGAGATCAATCCGGCTAGTCGTGTGTTCGTGGTTTCAGGTCTATTAGTTGAATAGCTGAAGATCAACCTAATTGCTGGACTGAGGCTAATCTCTAGACCGTTTCCTTCATCATTATCATCATCTCTCTCTCTCTCTCTCTCTATATATATATATATATATATATATATATATATATATATATATATATATATATATATATATATACTAGAATAAGCCCGTGTCCGAGGACACGTTATTTTTTTTTTAAGCCCGTGTACGAGGACACATTTTGTTTTTTTTAATTTAAAAAAAATAACATTTTTTTAAGGACAAAATAGTGAGAGCAAAATGGGAATTTCGGTGATTGAAACTATTCATACAACCTGTTCATAGTGGGGGTCTAATTTATACTATATATATATATATATATATATATATATATATATATATATATATTTTTTTTTTTTTGTGAAGTTACTTGATCCTCTCAATCATCGTGTTCAGGTATACATTTGAACTTATGATATGATATGGTGCAATTAAGGTATTTATGTATGAAGTACTAAATATGCCTAGATATGTCAACTTTTCTGTTTTGGGGAGAGTGGGTGAGGCCTCTTCTTTATTAGTTACAGAGCAACAATTATATACAAATGAGTACTTATAGTAAACAATAAACCAAGTAATATGTTTGAAGATGAACATAAACACAGTACTAGTCAAACAACAAACATCAGTTGATCCTTAATAAACTACTTCTGACCAATTTCTCCGTCCGGCCGGCGACATCTCTTGTCTAGGAATGCCACTAAGATAGTCACTTGCAAGAATCATATGATAAATGTCGATAACATGATGATGATCATAGTGAAGCCTTTTAGTCTTATTAATGTCAGCCCAGATGATGAAGTTGCCGGATTTCTACGACTTGGCTCATGCCTTGACAAGTCAATCATGATCTCAAATCTGCAAGTCGAGATTTGAGAAGTTGGTTCTACACTTGTAAGGACCGATAAATTGTTGAATTGCTCACACGAACCTTTCTCTTGATTCATCGTCTGAAAATACATGTTAAATGCGTAAGAAGCATTGCTCCTAACATCCAACCCTCCGCACGAAGATCCGTACCCTAAACATGTACAATCTGCATAGGTACAAGCGTCGTTTATGCTTCGGGCCAAATTCGGATCTGATTCACTTGCCTCCGGAGACATCACACACCATTGTCTTCGCAAGTACCTTACACCTTTTGCCGGTACGTGATTACTACTGCTGTTGCTGCTAGTACTTGTTTTCAGGTTGTATTTTAAGGTACCATCGAAATTGAATAGACCCCAATGACGTTCAAAGTTTCCCGGTTGGATGCTCTTGGCGTCCTCGTCAACCAACCCGAAAAAGTAAACATCCGGAGATTTTTTTTGCTTCGGGGTACCTTGGCCTTGAGCTATGCGATCGAGAAGACCTTGGTTGAATCTACGTGCGAATTCTCTATTCGCATTTTTATCACCATCCGTTGGCCATCCCACTTCTCCAACAATAATAGGTACCGATGAAAAACCATTCTTTTCCAAAGCCCAAACAAGGGTATCAAAGTTGGCTTCGAAAACGTTCGTGTAAGAAATCGAGCCATCAACAAGAGGAGCTGCGGAGGAGGGGGAACTTTTGTCGGGGAAGAAAGCAAAGTCGATAGGGAAATGTGGGTCCGCGTATAGGCTGAGAAAAGGGTAAATGTTAATGGTGATCGGGCAGGCGTTGTCGCTTAGAAATTTGATGAGGGAGATCATTAATTGATGGATATCTGACCGGAAATTGCCTCCGGAGGGGAGATCGGTTTCGCTCTGGTAAACATCGGCGTTGAGAGGAACAGTGACCTTGACTTGACGGCCTAATCCAGCCTTGATGAGTGCAGCTTGAATGTTTTCAACTGCAGGAAGTGTTGTGTTAAGGAATGCATCTTTGTATGTCTTTAGGAATGGCTCATTGCCAACGGCTACATACCTAAGGAAAGAATGATTCAACACAGAAACATAAGTGCTTTTAGATGAAAGTTTCCTATACCCATTACCCCTTTTTCCTATAATCGAACATTTTTTCATAAATTCGTTATTTTTAAAGTTTAAAATTTTGTATTTATATCTTTAAATTTTTAAAGGTGGATGGATCATGGATGAGATGAATTGAATTATACGTGAATCTCGCCAAACATCAAATTTATCATGCCCAATAGTATCAGTCAAACAGAGGAAGATGTATCCAAATATCGAATGAATATAGGAAGACGTGAGTAGCATTTCCGGGTCCCTATTCTTTTCTTATTTTTTGCATACCCAATAAGGATGAATGGTGCTTTTTCAAATAAAATTTTCATAATACCCATTATACCCTTTTTGTTAACCATGCACATAAACTTAACAAAGTAACTGAAAACTAAGAAAATATAAAAACAACCAACCGTATGTCAACTCCATAGTGTGATATGTAGGCTGAGACATTTTGTGACACCCAATTCTCAGCATTTGTGACACTAGAAGCCAAGGGCAGCAAGAAGTCATTTGGTATACCAAGCATAACCTGAATACCAGAATTACCAAGAGCCTTAAGAACCCGAGCCTCAGGTTCAAACAATTTGACTTTGTCAAACCCATTATCCTTCATCAGCCTTACTACTATATTAGGCGGCAACGGATGCGTTGCCCGAGTACCCCAGTTCACTCCTAGCCCCGACCCCTCCGACGCCATCAATATCACTAAACTAATCATCAACAGTATAAAATATCGTCGTTTTAGAAGAAAAGGCAAATCGTACAACTCCATATATAATAAATTTTGTTAAAAACTAAATATTTTTAGGTGTGGTGCAAGTATGTTATATTTGCATGCATGGGAGTAGGAAATGGGAGGATGTCCTTTATTATGGGCAACTAAGGAATTTGTGAGAGATGTGAAGGGAAGAAAGGAATAAAATAAATACTTTATGTACGTTTTGAAAAGGTATGATTAGGTTGTAATGTAAGCAGGTGTCCTGTTATTGATTTCCAATGCTCAAGAAATGAATTTCATTTAACTTTTGGTATTAAATACATTTTGACCAATTAATGTTAATCTCATCATTTAGTGAAAATATAAAATTGTTATTGATGAAGAAGGGAATAAACGATGTTAATCTTTTTTCCTCTTTTCTTTTCATGAGGTAGTAGGGTGTTACGTCCCGAGTTTATTGTCATATAACCTTTGTACTATTGAATTTTTACACATTGATATTTGTACAAGGGTCGTACAAAAAAATAATTTTTATGTAACCGATTATTTGATCCGGTCCTAATTTTGAAAAAAATATACACAGTTTTATATCGTAATCGGAACGATTATAATATATATATATATATATATATATATATATATATATATATATATATATATATATATATATATATATATATTATTTATAAAATCCTTAACCATATTTCAATATCTCCTTTCTTTAAAAAAAAAGTTTAGGGCCAATTATTCCTTTAATCCAATATTTTAATCCAATATCATGTTACTTTTCAGCTTTTGCAGTTTCATTGGATGTACAATCTAGGAATTTTTTTCAGATTTGCTATATAAAGATCATTGTTACTTATAAGGTGCTTTAGTAAACTAGCTGAATCAACACAATTTCTGTAATTTAGGGTTGTTTTGCATCACATTAAATCTTTTGTATCATAGTGTGAGATTTTGTTATCACCGTTGATTGACCTTTTTATTTATTTTATTTTCTGCAATGCGGGGAGAAGCAGCGTTTAGCCTATCGCTTATTGTACTTTTTAATTTTTAATATAATTTAGGGGGCATTGCCCTTTTCGCCAAAAAAAAAAAAAAAAAAAAAAAAGAAGCAAAGTTGGAACTTGAAGGTGGAACAATCGACTTGATATTGCAATCTTTAGCTTTTAGTTTTCATTTTAATTCTATTTTTATGGTTAAGTTTATAGGTGAACAATTAATATTTAATGTTGTCTATTTTGTGGTTTGAATATTGAATATTTGTGACAGTTTGTTTATTTATTTTTTTGTTGATATAACTAGTAATAATATTTATTTGAATTTTTGTTTTTGTTATTGTAATTATTATATTATATTGTATTTGTAGAACCGGCAAAATCGGATCGAAACCGGACCATTAGAATCAGATCGATGGGATCAGTTCTATAATGTAATGGTGTTGTAAAAAGTGTTTGAATGGTGCATACTGCAAATAAAAAAATCAACAAAGTTAATAAGAAAGTTTTGGTAACATTAAAAAAAAATCAATAAAAAATATTACTATGCTATAAGCAAGTTTTGACATATTCTCCCTTTTCCAATAATTTATTGACAAGTTATCAAGATACTTAATTATTTCTCTCTCAGTATTGACAACATAAAGTGTATAATGACCACTTCATTTATCACCTGCTAAGAGATCTGTAAGAGAATAACAGTGCAAGTGAGTGAATTGTCTAGAACCAGTGCATGTGTTTCCTAATGCTAGTGTTTGTGACTTAGCGTACCCGTGCATGTGATTGTGTATATGAGTGTTTGGGTTTCGTAGTCCCAATGCTTGTAATTTAGTGTACTAGTATGTACCTTTATAAAATGACAATATATACCAATTTAACTTCACTCAAATCAATACCCCCAACATTGACATTAAGCTCAATCCAATGTATCAAAGACTCTGTAATTTCTTGAACAACATTTTGCACAATATCTTAAGGATTTTTCATTGTACGTTGTAACCAAGCAGCCTGTATAACACATTAATATTTCAAATTAAAAAATAAGCACAAATATAATTTAATTAATAAAGAATAGTATGTAGAGAACTTACACAATGAATTAGCCCAAAAATAAACTTTCTCATTCTACCAAACTTTCGTTCATAATTATTAAGAAGCAAATCCCAACACTCAATGTTATTTGAAGTTATTTAACTATCTTCTTCCAAGCTCAAAATATCTTCGAGTAACAAGCTATGGACCATTGTATACATATGATGACACTCGCTAAAGAGAAAATAAATTGGTAAATACTTTTAAGTACCAGTGTATACATTTATTGAGTGCCAGTGTTTGCGTTTATAAATGACAACACATATATTTATAAAAGGTGTCAGTGTTTGTGTTCATAAGGTGCCAGTGTTTTGTATTGATAAGTGTCAGTGTTACATAAATTTATAGCTTACCCGTTAAGAGTTCTTGAAAAGTATGTAGACATGTATAAGTCAACAACCTCCTTCCCCAGCTTCAACATTGATCGAAAAACATCAGGGTTGCTAATAACACTTTCTCATTAGTTGCTCCACAAATCAATGACTACCCTACATTAAACATCTCGTAACAACTCCCAAATCAACTCTCATTTATATTCTTTACCAAATTTCCAACATATTTCTCAATATGTTCTCCATCATCTTCATGACCTTTTTCATATATCATGTCACATAGATAAACTTCATGTAAACCCACGCAAATTCTCATTTAAATCTTGTTCGTTTTGAACCATGTCTTCTTTTTTTTCCTCTCCTGATTGCTGAGAAAAAGGTCAAACGACGGAGTTGAACATTTTCTCTTTTTTTCCATATCAGTCTTTGTTTTCTTCAAAATTTCTGAAACAATAGTATCAGGGCCGGCTCTCTAGGTGTGTAAGAGGTTCCTCCGCTCCGGGCCCAAATTTTAGAGGGCCTCCGTTTTATCTAGGTCCATTAGGTATATAGCTTTAAAAAAAATTATGTTGTGCGAAAAGTAATGATCAATGCAATAAATTATTTTTGAATTTTATTACTTAATTTTGTAAAACTTTAATATTTATATAAAAACACTTATATATACATATTATATTTTTGTATTAATTTTTAAACATTATGGGCTCAATATTCACATTTCGCACAGGGCCCCAATAATTATTGAGACGGGCCTGAATAGTATCAATCTCGCAAAAAATCTTAATAGTTAAATATATCTTCTTCTAATTCCTCCCCTCCCCTCC
This sequence comes from Adenophora triphylla var. japonica, assembly GCA_022495995.1. Taxonomy (NCBI): domain Eukaryota; kingdom Viridiplantae; phylum Streptophyta; class Magnoliopsida; order Asterales; family Campanulaceae; genus Adenophora; species Adenophora triphylla. The sequence continues at coordinate 570,205 of JAFEMH010000598.1, read as the reverse complement.
CCTCCCCTTCGTTCTTTTTCTCTTTCCCCTTCTCTCCTCTTATGCATTATTTTCCTTATCCTCCTTGATAAGTTTAAGTCTTTCTGTATATGCATAGACTGCATTATCAAGGTCCTTCCTATATATATACCATGACTCTTTAGCAGCCTGCAGTCTGCATTAATGAAAAATAGTAAGAATGAGTGCAATTGTGCTTGTACAAGCAAATGATTGGTTCCAGTTTCAGACTGCAATTATGCCAGTGCAGCCAAATGATGGTGCCAATCAGTATTTTTAAGTGTCAATACAGGAAATTAATGGTGCTAGTGCAAGTAATCAATAATGCCAGTATAAGCATTTCAAAGTACCAGTGTAAGAGTTTCAAATTGACAATACTTACATCACTTGATTCCGTGTTTCTCTCCTTTGCAGCACTTTCAATGCTCAATGGAATATAATCTTCATGAAACTCACCCGGTATATTATCCACAAAATCGTCTTTATGGGTACTTATAGGATAAACATCATTTTCTTAAAAATTAACTTTCCCACCCAACTTTAGCTTCATAATCGATCCTCAATTTGAATTTATTTGCATTCCAATGCCGAATCAAATGGCGAACTGTTGATTCTTTTAACCTTTGAAATGGAAATTTGTGAAGGTATGCAATCACCACAACCATCAAACATCCACTATAGTTTTTCGAATTCTTACGAGGTAGCTTAAACCTCGTAACACCCTAACATAGTTTGTCCAAAACATATTCACACCAATCAAACTTCCTTATTTGTGAAACATCTTCTACGAGGCTTAACAACGAGACATCAATTGTTTTTCTAACTAACAGAGCAAGAAAAATTTCAACAACAAATAGCACAAACATGCATTTTAATTCATCCCCACCTCACAAGTTTATAGGCAAGAATACCATCTTTATCGTGCCCAAATTTTTCAAAATACCGATTTCTCAATTCCATATTTTCAGTAGATGATCAATTTACCTTATCATTTGCAACATTCATAGGTAGACAAAATATATCAAACACATCTGACGTTGTAATTACATATTATTTCGATGAATCAATTCTTTGTATCCTTGTTATCGGTTCAAATATTTCAAAAAGAAATTGCACAAGCCTAAGCGGCAATAACTTAGCCTCAAGATTAAATAAGGAACAAAAACCAATGGCCATTAACATCTCTCTGCTGATCTGAAGTTAAACAAAGCTCAACAAGTCTTTTAGACGTACAAGAATGTTCAAATTTATCACCCCTATAGGTTTCTTAGTAATATTATCAAAATCATCATCATCCCCATCCCTTTTACAGTTTAAGGATTTTGATGGACCTAAAAATACATAGCAAAGAAAATTACATATTGCATGCAAATAGTTTTTTAAAAGTGTCAGCATTAGTTTGTTAATAGTGCCAACATATGTGTTTTAATAGTATCAGCATCAGTGTTTGTTACTAAACTAACATATGTTACTAAACTAAATGAAATAAGAGTGCCAACATTTGTTTTTTAAAGGGATATTATTAGGTTCTTAAAGTGCTAACATTAGTTTTTAAAGTGACAGTATTAGTTTGTTAATAGTGTCAGTATCAGTGTTTCAAAGTGCTAACATACGTGTTTCAACGGTGGCCAGTAGATGGAGGAAAACTCCTTCTTATTAAAATTACCTAGCAAGTGTACTAGTTACCGTTGTAATAGTATGCACAAGCAAGGGTCGAATCCACAGGGACTAAAGTGGAACAAGTGTATTTTATTAGTGTATAAAAGTAAACAAGAAAATGGGTTTTTTGATGTGAATTATTAATCCTAAGAAAGCAAAATAAATAAATTAAAGAAATCAAGAGACAAGGAATTCATGGATTAGGGATCATAACTATTATCAATTTATGCTATTTATTTCATGTAAAAATAATTCAATCTTATTCTTGGGTCTGTTCACAAAAATATAGGGTTAAGATGTTAATATCTTCCGCTAAGTCAATACTAACATTAAAATCCTAATAACTCTATCTTGTTTATAACTTATGTTAGGTTAATATAAACATTCAAGAGATTCAATTTAAATCACAAGAACATAAAAACATAGATTCATATGAATTCCGTTAGGTCATCAATTGAATCTATTCTTCTTAACAATGGTCAAATTACAAATCATCCACACTAGTGCAATGATTTATGTCCAAATAAATTTAAGATATCAAAAGTATATTCCGCTAGGTCAATACAATTGATCTCAAGAACAATAGTTAAGAATGTTGAGAAGAACAAGAACGAGAGAGAGATAGTAAGTATTAAAACCCTAGCATAAAGATTCAATTGTTACTTACCTCAATCCACAAATTAAATAAATTAGCCTTGAAGAATGACCATTAAAATAAATAAATCTTGAATCTTCAAAATAAATAAAAATCCTAATCTATGTAATATATTACAAGGGGAAAGAAAAGATAGAGAGAGGATCCCTCAAAAACTAGTATAGGGTTCCTTTATATAGGAGGAGAGAGGAAGACATCCTAAATCACAACCAAAATCTGTCAAAATCCAAGTCAAATTAGGATTCTGCCAAAATTTGTCACTGATTCTGTGGTAAATCTGCTGAAAATCTGGTTTTAATTATGTGACGGACCGATTCCGTCACAAAAATCCGTCACTAATTTGTGGCCAGCCATTGTGCAATCGCCCTTAGTTTCTGCCCAAATGGGGCGTTCGCTCGGCCAAGGCGCGGTCACTCGGCTTGTGGCCTGTTTTCCTCGGCCATGCTTACCTGCCTCGGCCAGCTTCCTTTATTAGCCCTGCTTTTGCGGCCACATGTTGTCATTTTGAAATACCAGTTTACTTACCAATTTTTTATAATTTCAATTTGGTCCCTGAACTTTCAAAATAAGCTCAAATTCTCCATTTTTTCAGTAATTGCACTATAACCCCTGAGCTTTTAAAACACTAACAAAACACGTTAAATTCTCGAAGTTTCGAGCATCAAATAAGCTAGGAAACATATCTTTTGGATGGATAAAATCACATCCATCACCAGCATTAGACTTTAATAGTGCCAATAACCTTATGAAAGTACAATTTATTGTGCAAGTGTTTGATATTACTAGTACCAATTAATGCATTTCATAGTGATTGTGATTGATAGTGCATGCGTATCTATAAGAACTAATAGTGTTCAATTGTGTGTCAAAATATTAAAATGAATCAATAATCAAATGGCCTAAATAACAATCGTCAATACAAAAATTTCAATTAAAACATTTTGAATTTAATGAAGTTCAAAATGAAGTTAAAAATACTATGATTATGCTAATCAAAATTCAAATCAAGTAAAATAATGTTTCGAAATCATAACTTCATTTCAACGCTTGCTCCTGATTTCTTTGATTTGGTTGGTCATGATCTCATAAAACAACTGAAAAACAGGTCGGAGAAGATGTTAATCAACATAAATTGATGAAAAATTGACAAAATAATGGACGAAATCGTTGATAAATAACTCGGATAAATCAAATTGAAGAGCATAATGACGAATAGAATTCAAAATTTGAAGTGTACAAGTTAAAAATGAAATCAAAGAATCAGACCGAAAAAACATATTAAAGAACAGTCCATTAATGAACCGCGGGTGAAAAAAGATTTTTGCTACGATGATAGTTATTTTGGGTTGGAGTAATTTTTTTTATGAACAATTTTTTCTTTTAAATTTTAAATTTGACTCTTTAATAAGGAAACTATTATATTTTGGAAATACTCCCTTCGTCCCGGTAATTAGTTCACCATTTTTGGCTCAACACGCAAATTAAGGGTGGAGAAAATGTTGTGAGTGTAATAGTAAAATAGAAGAGAGAATGAGTGGAGGATGTAACGACCCTAACCCTAGGCACTAATTTAGAATCATATTATATGCTTTTAATATTATTGTTAATATTATGTGTTCATTTTTATATACTTGATTTCTTATATTAGGATAAAAAGGATAGGTAAATAAAATAATGTTCTAGGAGAAAATATAAAAATAGAAAATAAATAAAGCATGAGATGAGGTTAAATTGTGGGGAAAAAGAAATTAGAGTAAAGGGTTTAATTTTAATGTCTTGAAATTTGAAGGACCTAGTTAGTTATGTTGAAAGCCTTGAATATTAGGGTGGGGGGATCATTTCCCTAAAACCCTCTCCTTTCCCCTCCTAAGTCAAAGGCCCCCATACCTCCCATACTTTCTCCTTACTCTTCTCATACTCCCTCTATCCTCCTCCATCATCCTTCTCCATCTTTCTTCTTACAATTTTCATGGAAGATCCATTTTGAAAGCCTCACCTTCCAAGACTTCTAGCAAGCTCATTTCTTCACCATTTTCAAATCAAGTTGTACTTTTGTGCTTGGTGCATCTAGGAAAGTTGATCAAGCCAAGAAAATCTTCATTTCATCTTGTATTTACTAAGGTGAGTTATTATGACTCTTCCCTTCTTTAAATGTTCATGAAGATTAAATGTTGTTATTGTTGTTCTAATGATTATTTGATGCTTGGGGAAAACCTTCTTGGATTGAGGAATTTGTTAGTTTATAGAAAATGTTGTGGTTCATGGAAGTGGTAATGATCTAGGTTTAGGGCATGGGTACTTTCGGAGATTAAATGAGTTAGAAGGAAGTAACAAAGTTAGAAATTTCCTTTAAGTTCATAAATTAGAAGGCATCTTGTTGGAAAATTGGATTCGGGAGATTGTTTGTTGTTGCTATTCTCCAGGTCCTGCTCCGAGGCACCAAGTCGAAAAACGAGTCGCGCCTGCCCCTTGAAGTGAGCGTACCCTTACGAGGCAGCAAGTCGTCGTCTGAGGCAGATTCCGTCTTAGTAATCTTAAGAGGAATGAGACACGAGTCGTGCTCCCGAGGCACGAGTCGTCAGCCACGTAAAGGTCACGAGTCGTGACTGGGTTAAAGGGAAGTCGTACCTTGTCCTTGCTTGGGGACGCTGTAATCGGAGTTGGAGAAGGGTTAAATGGGCACGAGTCGTGCTCCCGTGGGCACGAGTCGGTGCCTCAAGCTGGTTTCTCACATCAACTTTAGAGCCGTTCAGAACCCAATTAAACTTGAACCAAAATGAAATCTCTTTAGCACCTAGATTAAAGTAGAATATTTTGGCTACACAAATCTGACATCTTGCCGAAGTGATCGAAATAGAATTGGGAAAGTTACTTTAAATGTTTGCTTGGAAAATGCTAGTTACAGCCTGGTTTGGTAACTTGACAAATATGATTCCCAACTCGTGGTAGATTTAACTTCGACCTTTAAAGACGGCTGTGTATTATTGTATAAATGACCTTGTAGGATGGATTGATGATACTTCCTTGCCCTTTACTTGAGATTCATATACATTGTTTATATTATATGCATAGTGTGTTGAATCAAATGTTTCGGCACTTATGATATTGGTTGGGCATGAGTATATTTTACCATGTTGCTATATTGTTATCCCTTTTTGTGGATTATGTTTCAAGTAACTATTATGTGCTTCGATAATGTGTTAATCAGTCGGATGTTGGGGTAAGGAACATAATACGATCAATTATGGAAATGTAACATAATGTGAACAAATTATGTTATATCTGTGATCGTCCCCTCCTCAAGTGAGCGACGTCGGGGTTATAGCATCTGTAGTGAGCCAAAAGCCTTACGGGTTGCTACTATCTTATATAAGGAGTTCCCCTGAGAAGACGGTGTCTTATAAGATGTGAGTATTCTACCACCTAAGATGGGAATATTATATCCAATGTTGTGCGCGGCTATCGCTCAGACGGAAAAGATAAGCCGAGGTAATCAGAAAGGTGTTTGCAGCCTTTTCCAATGTGTGATATGCGACTTGTTATGTGTTGCATCTTATTTGACATATTGCTACGCATTCATAATAGCTTGCGAGATTTATTCTCACCCCTCTCCCTTTAATGTGTTTTTTAGATCCCGAGGACAGGCGGACCGGCCAAGTAAGGACGGAAAGGAGTTTGGAAGTAATATTTGGGGTGATTACCTGGGTACGCATAGGTTGGCGTAGAAAGTATATTTTGGTATAGTTCCTTCCATGGAGTTGTAATTATAAACTTTCGATTTCTACGTTATAACCACAATCTTTTGTAATTAAACAGTTGAATGTTTTCAAAGTTGGTCAACTCCTCCTCCAAATGTGGAGAGGAGTGGAGTTATTTTGAAATGGATATGTTAAGGTATGTTTATGTTTGAAGTTTAAATCAAAGTTTTAAAAGTTTAGGAATATTTGAGTTAGTTTGGCAGGGCGCTCCAGCTCTAGACACGTTGGTGCAGGTTCGGACCAGAGTAACCCCACAGAGGAAATAGTAAATTTGAAAAATGTTGTGAGTGTAATAGTAAAATAGGAGAGAGAATGAGTGAGTAGAATAGTAAAGCATTTTTTGCCAGGAAAAAAAAGGTGAAGCTTTAAATGAGACTAAGTAAAAATGGCAAAAGGTAAAGTTATTAATGAGGCGGAGGGAGTATATGGAGATTATAATCTTTATTAACCTTTTTGACAAAAGTGCGACAAACAGAAGAGTGTCTTAAGCTTTCCGTTCTCTTAACTCCTGACAGAAAAATACTTGTCAGGCGAAATCGAGAGAGAAGTGCTGTTCAAGTTGCTTCCAGTGTGGGATCGGTGCTTCTCCGTGCACGATCTGATCTGATTCGATTCAAATTGTCATCGTGATCCTGATCTATCCGCTTATTAACGCCGTCGCTTATCGAACAATAAGGTAGATCATTTCTGATTCATTGATGAGCTTTTAATCTGTGTTTCTTTTTTGCATTTGAATTGCCGTTGATTTGCTATTTATGTTTGGATTTTCGTGTTCTTGTAGTGATTTCTGGTTGTTGCGGGGATTTGAGTAACCGAATTTTGTGCGTAGAGGAAATCTTCTTCAAATTTTGTTGAATTTTGGGGGTAATGGCAGCTCCCAGAGGTAACGTACCGCCTAATTATAACCCTAATTTGATTGCTGATAACCTGCAAAATCAACTGCATATCAATCGTGCCCCCAATCAGCCTCCCGGTGGTGGGCCTAGGATGCCAATGCCGCCCCCATTTGTGGGGCAGCAACAACCCCAGCCATTCACCTCATCGGGTCCATCCACATTTCCTGGACCCCAGTCTTCTTCGCCTTTCAGTCGTCCAGGTTGGCCTCCATCTGCTGGAGTTCCCAGGGCTACAATGAATCCTCCACAGCATATGCCCTCTAATAGACCCACTGGTCCACCTCCTGGTGTTAACCAGCCACCACCTCCGTTTGGTGGTTCATCGAGGCCTCCTCCTCCTTCTGCTGCTCTTAGACAACCTGGTCCGGGTCCTCGTCCTGGTCCGTTTGCATCATCCTCCCCTTTGACAGCAGGTATGAATGTCCCATCATCTATGGGCGGCCCAATCAGTAATGGCCCCCCTTCTGCTTTTGCTAATAGACCAAGGCCTCCTTCATCAGTTGGACAGCAAATGGCGCCACCACCATCAATGCCATCCTCTCTGCCTGGGGCTGCTCCCCTTGGTCCTACCATACATTCAATGCTTGGAAGTCCCCCTTCTAGTTCATCCAGAGGTCCTGCGGGACAGCTAGCCCCTCCATTTTCAGCACCATCACAAGGTCTACCTCCCTCCTTGGGTCCCTCACCATTTTCAAGCTCACTCCAAGGCAGGCCACAACCACCAACTTCTCCATATGGGCCTCAGACATGGTCAATGCAACCCCGCCATGTAAGCTTTTCAAAATCCTTGATATGAATTTATATTTTGTATATCAATCATTCTATCATTAGGGGTTCTTTTACCTGACCAATTATTGTAAGTTGCTGCTACTATCAATGCTTGGATTATGCTTTGTTTTCAGTGTCAAAAAAATTACCATGCCCTGGTTGAAGAGTCGTTAATGAAGTCCTAGTTTATACTTGTTTGTTACATACTCATCACATTGAAGTAGTGTTCAGACATTATTGTAGCTGTTTGCTATCCATCGAATTCTGGTATAACTATCCAATGTAGCTTAAGCAGCAGGCATAATGTATTGAAAAAAACTATATCATTTTATAGAAATGGATGGTGGAATTCGTTCTTTTAGCATTGTTTTGAGTCATTCTTTCAGCATTGTTTTGAGGACAAAGTTATTGAGAATCACCTTCTACATCGATATTGATCAAGTTTAACATGCCTATGGAATATGTCATATGGAGCTAAAGAAAAACGACTGTTCAAGACATCTTGTACCAGCCAGAATTTAGAGGCAAGAGAAGTTCTGTTTTTGTGAAACGCCACATGCTTCTGGGCCCTTTTACATGTAGCTATGGATACTTCTTATTTTATTATTCTCAATAGTTTTTCAGCTATTATGGAAGCCAAGGCACTAAATCTGTGTATGTATGTAAGTGGAGATATTTATTTAGCTTAGCCAACCATCATAGTAACTTGTGTTTCTTAACAATCTACTTCTTATATGAAGAATTTAACATTCGAGACTCCAACTAAACATTTTGTAGGTGAATGTCTCTTTATTTCCAACTAGGTTTGGAGTCTTTGTATGTTAGAATCGTTGATAGGTAGTTTTTGCTTGCAAAAAATGCAAATTGCGAGACAAAATGTTCTTTAGATCTAATGTAGATAAATTCAACTTGAGAGATTAATAACGTCGTTAAATATTCAGCCATTATTTATAAGATATAATGTAAGTGGATGGATTTGAGTGTACTTGGATACTTGGGTTGTTTTAATTTTGGCCTTTTGAATCTTATTTGGTTGTGGACTCTTTCCGCACTTTGACACGTATCCACTTTTTATTTTATAAACTCATTTTCTTGGGAGAAAAAGAGAGGTAAGACAAAAAGAGCACTGAAGCCTAAAGAAAAAAGAAACCTTATTTTTAAGAATGAGGACTTTCCACCAAGTGATTATCATTGCTGTAATAAAATCCCTTAGAGTTGAAGTTTTCTTGTTAGAGTGGAAATCCTATTTATTGGAGTTACTAGTTAGGAACCTTTCTGTTTGAGAGCGGAGTGTCTAAGGAGTTAATGCCACTTGTTGGTCTTATTAGGTTTCCTTCGGGCTTATTGATCTTTTAATAAACTAATGGCTTGGCAAGGGGATTTGTCTTTTGTGTTTCAATCCTAATGGCATGTTAACATATTTGTGGTTTTGAAGAGGCTTTAGTTGTAATCATTATTCTTTATTTTTAAGCCTTTCTCATTTGGAAGTTTGAAGTCCCTATCGAATGAAGACTTTTACGTTGTCTCTTGTGCTAAATTGTTTAAATAGTGATGGCATGTGACAATAAGGGTTGATCTCATAAAGCTTTGTCAAAGGACATATGTCGTGTGTGTCTAGGTCGGTCATTGTAAATCTCGTGATGGTCTCTTCCTTGATTGTTCAATGTCTTGGTCGGATGTAGTTGGTAAACGGGTTTTAAAAAAGCAAGTATTAGAGCATGACAAGTTTTTTAATCATGCAGAGCATGACAAGTTTTTTAATCATGCAACTTAAAGACAGAAGTCTTCAATATCTTGAATAGCCACCCTTTGTTATTATAGTCTTATTGTTAGCTATTACAGTTTAGTATGTTGCTTGAGCTTGAATGTTTAATTCAATTTTCATAACATTTTAGGAGTCAAGGGTCTTTTAGTAAGTTCCTTTTTATGAGAAAAGGTTTTCCTTGTTAAATTAAGAGTCTTATTTAGTTATTTGTTCATGAATTCTAATCTTGAAAGGATTTATATGTTAGTTGTCTTAATTATATTTTGTTTAGGAGATATTTTCCTTTTTTATTTAGGACTTAGTTTGCTTTGTAGTTTTGAAATTACTTGTAGTCTCTAAAAAAGCTTGTAATACCTTCAATTTTAGGCAATGTTCTACAATAAGCTTTCTCTAGTGGTAAGCAACTTTTTTTCGTGTTGAATCGTGTAATTCAACTCCCTTGGGTGTCCACAAGAACCTATCTGTGAAGCCTTCAATTGCCTAGATGTGAAGCCAAAATTTTGTTTTTTTTTTCTATTGTTTCATAACCAGATTCTGCATCACATAAGCATATTTTCTGCATCGAGGGAGAATCTTTATCTCTTAATTAAAAGTAAAGAGGTAGAAGTTGTGGAGGCGTGTTAGACTGTTAGGTGGGTAAGGAGAGTTTCATAGTTTCTCACCTTCAATTTTCTTCAATGATGATGATGATGGATGTGTTTTTACCAATCCAAATGATATATCTATCTTTAACCTATTTGATGCTCAACCTCGGGTATTTTTGATGACTTTTTGGAGTGTTTATAAATATAAGGAATAAAAGGAGAAAGTCGTGGAATATGATTTAATGAATAGAAAAGGAACGGTCGATAGCGCAACGATAAAGGAGGAAGGAATGGAATTTACAGTAGGACAAAGTGGAATGACCTTGGTCATTCATTACCATTGGATAGTACTCGTCGAGAGCTTTCCAACGATATGTGACACGTCCCAATCGGAGTCCGTATGAAGAAGTTATGACCTCCGAAAGTTTGCCGAGGAATGTACAAGCCAGCGAAACACGAGGGAGGCGACCGCACACCACGTAGGAGGGCGACGACCCAAGTAATCATAGGAGAGACGACAATCGCACCCCCCCCCATTTGGGGCGGTCACACCCCCTTTCCGTCACAAAATCAGACCCCTTTCCTTTTCCGTCACAAATCATACTTCCTTTCCGTGGCATATTTCGTGGCAGATTTTCTGATTATTTTTCAGCTTTGGTTTTTGGCCCTTGTTTCCTATTTTTGACCCTCCTCCTTCACCCTAGTATATAAACAACAACTCTAGCCATATTTTTGTATTTTTTTACAATCCTTTACAACCTTGTACATATTTTTATTCTTTTCTTTAGTTGTAAACAAGATCTTAAGTTTTTAATTCAAGAATTCCATCGAAGGTTTATTCAATTTATTGAAGGTTTGTTGATGTTTTTTATGTACATGACCGGCTAATTCTTTATTTCTATGGATGGCGGTAATGTATATCAATCATTTATGCTCTAATTAATCTTATGATCAATCAAAGGTTGGGTTCATCAAAAGTATTTTTAAATTAGGATTTTCTAAGCTACAATCATATGTGTAGATGTGATTGGCTTTTAAACTAAATTTGTGTGTGGTGATTGACAAGTGATTGCTTGATCTATACAAAGACAAACTTTTGTATGAATATAAATTAGGTTTTGACAAGTGACTGCAAACCAAAATTGTAGGTTCTTGATTCTTAGGGTTTTAATGGGTTCTTGAATATTATGTGGACTTTGCAGAAAATATGATATTTTGAGAACACTAAATTGTGTACGTGTGAACACCCAATTTTACTAAAGAGAATGAACCCCCCAACTATGATTGATTGTATTATTAAATTGCATATTGGTGAGATATATATGAATCCATTCCGTAGAACCTTCTCGTTTGGAATTCGGTAATTCTTTTCTTAGTTGTTTAATTGTTTTAGGAGTTAATTAAAACCAAAACCCCAATCTTTAATTTCTTGTTTAATTGTTGGAAGTCGAATTGCGAATACGCAAGTCCCTGTGTGGATTCGACCCTTGCTAAGTGCATACTGCTACATCGATAACTAGTGCACTTGCGAGGTAATTTATAACAAGTGGGTTTTTCCATGGTGGTGTTCTAGTTGAGAGCATTCAAAATTTAAAATATGTGTTCACCATCCTTAAGCTTTGTTAGAGTGTCTCTGGATTGAAAATTGATCTAGCCAAATGTAGGATTGTTGGGATGAAGATGGAGGAAGATGTGACAAACAAGTATGTTCATTTGATTGGTTATTAAGTCCTTTCTTGGCCATTATCCTATCTTGGGGTACTTCTGGCTGGTTAACCCTAAGCCTATTAATTTTTTTGGGACCTAGTAGTTATGAGAGTGAATAATTTGGTTGGATGGGCACACAGTCCTAATCGGCGTGGGCGATAATTCTTCATTGCTAAATATTCTTTGTTATATTTTTCTCATTGTCTGAAGAATGATTTATCAGGCGCTCACTCTCTATCTTTTGCTAGTTATGCTTCTTTGGGGTGTTCAGCTTTGAACTTTACATATTACATTGCTGGTTTTCATTTGTTATCTTTCATGTTGATTTAGTTGAAGATCCTGATTCATGAATAACAAGTGATGTTTTTGTCATTTGTCAAACCAACCTTTTTTTCTTAGAATGATTCTGAAATTTGATTTCTGTTTAGATGGCGCCGCCTCCAACAATTCCTGGTTCTGCTCAACCTCCAAGAATGTTTGGGATGCCACCATCTTTGCCAAATCAATCTATGGCTACAATATCACCTGCTATGGGGCAGACTGGAGCTACAGTTAGTGGGCCTTCAAAGATTGATCCCACTCAAATTCCACGCCCGATTCCAAGTGCCTCAGTGCATGTGCATGAAACTCGCCAGGGAAACCAGGCCAACCCCCCTCCGGTATTTAGTCTCTCTTTCATTGGGAAATGAAAGTTGTACTCGTATCAATTTGTTTCTTGTGCCATGCTCTATATCTTCCTTATAACATAGTGCTCTCGACAATTATTTGCTACAAGCTGCTAGTCGACACAGTTTTCTGTTCTATTTTCGTCTTCTGATATATTCTATTATTTGAAGCCTGCCACAAGTGAATATATTGTCCGGGATACTGGGAACTGCAGTCCACGTTACATGAGGTGTACCATTAACCAGGTAATGATAAAGATTTACTTTGGGGTGAAGTTTGTTTCACCTATGCTTCTAGGAGTTAATTTTTTCTTCTTGTTGTGTGGTTGCTTTTACTTTCTCTATCCTGTAAATATTTCTGATTTTAACATCAGATCTTTTGTTGTTTCTACAGATTCCTTGCACGTCTGATCTTTTGGCAACATCTGGGATGCAGTTGGCACTGTTAGTCCAACCCTTGGCTCTTCCTCATCCTTCTGAGGAGCCCATCCAAGTAATGCCCAATGATTTTTGTAATCCCTGGTTCTTCTATGCTGCATATTTGAACTGTTTTAGTCTATTCTTTACGGTTGAGGTTTATAACTGTAAACATTTATTGAACTAATAAATGCAGTTACAGACTTGCAGTGTGCAAACAGAGATATACTACAACAACAACAACAACAACAACAACAAAGCCTTAGTCCCAAAATAATTTGGGGTCGGCTAACATGAATCCTCATATGTCATCGTGTAAAAGGTTGTTAGAAAAAAAAATAATAATAAAAAAAAAATTAAAAAAAAAATACAAAAAAAATCAACCCCCTACACGGATTTTTGCCTTCCATTCCGGCCTCTTCAACACCATACTTTCATCCACTCCATGTAATCTCATATCATTTTCAATCACTCTAATCCAAGTTTGTTTGGGTCTTCCCCTACCTCTCGCCAATTTATCATTTCTCCACTGTTCCGGCCTCCTAACCGGTGCATCACTCGGTCTCCTTCTCACATGTCCAAACCACCTTAGACGGTGTTCCCTCATTTTATCCTCAATGGGCGCAACTCCTACTTTACCTCTGATCACCTCATTTCTCAATCGATCCATTCTTGTATGACCGCACATCCATCGAAGCATACACATCTCCGCCACATTCATCTTATGCACGTGACACTGTTTCACGGCCCAACATTCGGTGCCGTAAAGCAGCCAGGCCGGCTACTACACGTGCGGTAGAATTTTCCCTTTAATCTATGGGGCATGCTGCGATCACATAGAAACCCTGTGGCACTCTTCCACTTCAACCAACCTACTTTAATCCTATGAGCCACATCTCCATCAATTCTCCATCCTTTTGGATAATGAATCCAAGATAGCAAAAAAAACTCAGACGCTTGGACAATATTTCCATCAAATGTGACCTCCCCTGCCTCCCTACTTCCAACTCTGCTAAACTTACACTCCAAATATTAGTCTTGCTTCTGCTCAGTCTAAAATCTCGAGATTCCAAAGTGTCTCCTCAACTCCAATTTACTTTCAACACCCCAAAAAGAGATATACTACATTAACATAAATCCATAACAGTATAGTTTAGATCCAAGATTGTATTATTTGACCATGGTTGGACTTATCATGTGCAGTGTGCTCCCGAGTTTCCAAACGGAGAGAAAAGAAAGGAAGTGGAAGGAAATTTTAAAAAATTTCCTTCCACGTTGTGCTACCGAGTTTTACACGGAAGGAAGGGAAAGGAAAAGGGAGGAAAATATTTGAAATATTCCTTCCTTTCACTTCCTTCCAAAAGTGGGAGGAAGTGGAAGGAAAGAAAATTTCATTAAACATATTTGTTGATATACCTATTTTGCCCCTTAAATATAATTCTCCTCTTCTTTCATTGAGGGTAAAGATGTAATTTAAATTCTTTTCCTTCCTCTTCCTTCCTAAACTCGGGAGCACTTAAATAAAATGTTAAATTCCCTCCTCTTCTCTTCTTTTCTTTTCTCTTCTCTTCTCTTCCTTTCCTTTCTCTCCTCTAAAGTGATGGCTTGTCATCCAACCATGTACTAGTTGACCACTTTCTACTCCATAACCTAAAACTCTCCCAGATTGTAATAAACTAAATATTTATGCATTCAGGTTAACTTTGTACAATGTTTTATATGCTATACATGGCCCCTTTCAGGTAGTTGATTTTGGAGAAAGTGGTCCTGTTCGTTGTTCTCGTTGCAAAGGCTACATAAATCCCTTCATGAAATTCATTGATCAGGGAAGACGTTTCATATGTAACTTGTGTGGTGAGTGGGGTTTCTTCTTTTATCTATGCATTTCTCCCGATCAATTCTGCTGCTGATATTTTTGGCGTCCTTGCTGACAGTGTTCTTATTTTGGCATTGTAAATTTACATAGTAAGTTATAACAGGATTTTGTAGATTTTATATATTGTGACAACTCCCTAGGCAAAACAAGGGTCCTTTTTCTGATCCTTTTTGTCCCTGTTTGATCTGAGTTCTGTGGAGTACTGAGATGGGTGATAAGACTGGGCCCAAACTGTCCTTACAAAGAAGGGTCACCAGAATAGTGTGGGAAAAAGATTAAATGCAGGCTGGTTAGGCTTAGGGATGAAGAAGTTATGAGTCGCCGGCTCATTCTTCAACAGGCATAAGGCTTTTCTTGTAACTTTTATCCGCCGTAAATGAGGGGAGGGTATTTATGCTTAGATGAGCGCTAACATGGTTCCCGATATTTGTTGTCTCATTTGTGCACATACACCTCTTGCTTATGTGGGAACCATCCACAATTTTCTTTTAGGGCCTTGGTTAGACCAAGTGTGTCCATGTTATTGGGCTACGTAGCTGGCTTGACATTCCAATTTCCAATATTTAGAGACTTAAGGTTTGCAGAAGCCGTCCGCATGTTCTTGCCTTGCCTTAACCTTGTTTTGTGCATGGTAGCTGCGGTAATTAGAGAGTGACGTGAGTGTGTGCGGGTGCAAGAGCTGACATGTTGTGCGAAGATGATGGTGTGCACGCATTGTGTGGTTAGTTATGTGAATTAGAACAAGTGTCCCATAATGATTCTGTATCGTCTAATTAATTAACAAAAGTCTGCTTGCAATTTTCACTCACACTACTATAAGGTGGACACCATGCTAATTATTCATGTGCAACTAGAAGTGTTTGAAAGTCAATATCCTTATTAATTATTATGCTTAAACAACTATTAAAAATACATTATGAAAACTTTTGATCAATTTTTTAGTTAGAAAAATACACACCTCTGCCCCAATAAGCTGTTCTACTTTACCTTTTGGTTTGTCCCCAAGAAGGATCCCATTCTAAAAATAAATAAATAATAATTGTAGTGTAATTGTAACAAGGTACAAGCAAATAAATCATGACTCATAAAAATGTTGTCTCGTCAAATGGGACAATTTTTATAGGACGAAGGTAGTATATTATTTGGCTGATTTTTCTGAAATTTGGACTTTTTTTTTTTCAATGCCATTGCTTCCAGAGATTTTATTTACTCTTATTAGTTGAATAATCTCAAATTGGCTGGCTGTTGTTAATTTGGATTTAAATTTTATGCTCGTATCACGGTTCCTTCATGCATGATATGTGACTTCTTTTGTTTTTTCCTTTTTCCCCTGACAGGATTTACGGATGAAACTCCTCGTGAATATCAGTGCAACCTAGGTCCTGATGGGAGGCGTAGGGATGCCGATGAAAGGCCTGAGTTGTGTAGAGGAACAGTTGAATTTGTTGCCACTAGAGAATTTTTGGTAAGGATTATACTCTTGTAGTTTTATAGATGCCATTTTATACTTCACAATGAGCAGTGTCATACTCTTGTAAGTTTTATGCTTTTGATTTTGATTGAAGAACTAGTGCATGTTTGCAATCTTGCAGTATAAACTTTGAGTACAACAACAACAAAAACCTTAGTCCCATATGATTTGGGGTCGGCTAACTTTGAGTAAAGTTAATAAAATTATGTAAATAAATACAAACGAATAAATTAAAGAAACTTAATAACATGTAAATAACAATCACATTTACCTTCGTGGAGGTAAATGTGATTGTTATTTACATGTTATTAAGTTTCTTTAATTTATTCGTTTGTATTTATTTACTTACGTTCCTTCTATGTGATGGAAGGTTGTATTTTGTCTCTTTTTGCAGGGGGGGGGGAGTTAGAAATGCATTGAGTTAGTTGTGCATCAAGGATTTGACGTTCTAAATGGTTCTATCGTGTGATTTAGCTCATGGTTTCATTGATTACCCAAGTACTCTGTTGTTTGATAGCACTTATTTAATGTCGTTCCACCTGTAAGGGTCATATAAACAAGGATTTGACGTTCTAAATGGTTCTATCATGTGATTTAGCCCATGGTTTCATTGATTACCTGAGTACTCTGTTGTTTGATATCACTTATTTAATGTCGTTCCACTTGCAAGGGTCATATTCACAATGATTTTAAAATATAAATAGCCAAAATGTGAGTCTTCTTTCTGTAATATTACTTTATATCTCAATCAGCTAGTTCGTTTTATTTTGCTGTTTCACTATAGATAAAGATCAACTTTATATTATTATCTTATGTAGGTGCGTGACCCGATGCCTGCTCTATATTTCTTCCTCATTGACGTATCCATGAATGCCATACAGACTGGCGCAACAGCCGGAGCTTGCAGTGCCATAAATAGAGTGATTGCTGATCTTCCTGTAAGTTTGTCATTTATAGCATCTCCGATTTTTGACCTGTAAAAGGATTCTTGTTTGCCAATATCTAGTTTCCATGCCAAAGGTAACCTGCCTGGTGCTTTGTGCTATACTGTTTGAACATCAACGATAGGCGCCGGAGGCATAGTCCCAATAATGCCATCTCTCCAGATTTGCACCATGTCTTGTGGACGGAATAACAAGATTTTTTTTTTAATCCTGTCCAGTCACTTGGAAATTCTTCTGTTTTCTATTCGACAATCATGATGAGAATTGGGTTTCTCCCAAGTCGATGGAGGATCTGTTTGCATTCAGGTATTTGGTATTTTGGGGGTAGCAAGGACGCAAAGATTCCTTGACAATGTGGGGTTTGTTATGTTAAGGCATATGGAGTGAGAGGAAGCATCTTTCTGGATTAAGTGCTAACTTATATCCTTTGCGGGAGGGAGTTATTGTTTTTGGATTTTCTGCGGGTTTCGGGTTCAGGTGTTTTTGAGGATTGCCCCTGCTGATCTATCAAGAGATTGGCGGGCATTCTCTCTCTCTCTCTGGATAAGGGCAGGCGTCCTTCATTTTTCGCAATCCCCTTTTCCATTTTTTTATTCTCCGGGCCGTTCCTCCCCCCACCGAATAGCTGGCTTCTTTGCTGCTTTTGTACATTCTTCTATTGATTCCAAAACAAAAAATGATTCTTTAGCTTACAAATATTTATCTTCCATGCGGAATTTTCCATTTTGAGTTGCCTACAGGGTCAGTTTTTTATCTTGAAGTTTGTTAATGAACTTTGAATGGGGCGTTCAAATATTTATTTTTTTATTTGCTATTAGCACGAAGGAAAGAATCGAGATATTCCATGCCATATGACGACAAAAGGAGGGTGCGGTTTTCATGACATCAGTTCAAAACGCAAATTTCTACAGCTTCTCTGAATAATGATAACTTCAAAGTTATTGATGCCGTTAGATCATTATGCTTATTAAGTTAATCTGTGTATTTTCTGGTTGATAGACCAATTTTTCTTGATTGACTTTTTGACATGCATAAAACTCTTATTCTTTTTTGTTCCTTTTGAGGGCCGTCTTATATGCACTTTACTCATTTTGAATGGATTTAAAAGTGTAGGATTACCACCAGACAAAAATGTTCTAAAGGAAATAAGAATCCTCATGTTGTATTCTAAGTTAAGGAATATCGAAACTCCTTCAAAATTACTTCTCCATACCTGATAATGAAGTGCCATGAAGGTCACAAAAGTTAAGGAATTTCCAAGGACTTGCATAAAGCCCTATAATATGTGAGCCACCACCTTCAAGCACCTAGATCGTCAGACAAGGGGCTGTTCTAGCTGAAACAAAGGTCTGAAGTTTAGCTGCCCATTTGGTCCTACATGGCTCAAAATCGAATTAGACCCAATAGGGTGACTAGATACCTGTGGTTCAGACCGAAATGATAATGAAAAAAGTGTGAGCCACTGTTTTTGGAGGGGCTTTCAGTAGAGTTGGAGTCCTTGGTGTTTATGGTTCAGTTTATGGATCCCTATAAGAAAATACTTAATGTGGGGTGAATGGTGCATGCATGTGGTGGCTGTCCTCAGAGGCGAGATACTTTAGTTGCACTCTTCTCTAACAGTTTGCTGCTTTCTTCCCTCAAAGGTTTTAACGAATACACGGTTTTCCCATATATCATTCTCTTATTTTCTAATTCATGCTTAGTGTGATAATTGATGATTTGAGTAGGGGATAGAACCAGTAAGAATTTGGGTGATAGTACAAAGGCTAAAGTATTCTCTCTCTTCATCACTATGTGGCTGAAGATTGTTGGCTTCTCATTTTTTTGTAATTTTTCCTTGTGCTGTGGGTTTCTCTTAAGGTTTATAGGTGCTTTTTAGTGTCAGGGTTCAGCTCTTGGGAAGTTGAAATTATGTTGAGTTTACTTGTGTTTAAATATTTCTGTAACCCTTCTTTTGATACTGCATTATTTTCTATATGCTCTCTCCACCCCCGAAAGATAGTCTCACTTAGATTTCTTGGTCAACTTGACTTGTGCTTTGACAATAATAATGCAAATTTAATTATCTTCATAAAATTCTAAAAGGTGTTATTGGTGCAAAAAAATAAGAATACTTTTAAAAACATATTTAAAAATTCATGAGGATAATTAAACTTTAATTTTTTTGTTTGGTCAAAGTTCAATCAAATTGACCACAAAAAATCAAAGTGTGACAATCTTTCTGGGACAGAGGACGTATTATTCTAGATATTCTTATGTTGTTTCTTATGAAAATTTATTTGTCGCTAGTAAATTTGTGATTTGGTTGTTACAGGAGGGTCCTCGAACAATGGTTGGCATTGCTACGTTTGACTCGACCATCCATTTTTACAATCTGAAACGAGCATTGCAGCAGGTTCATTCATTTGCAGAAACTTAAAATTTCCTGAACCTGATTCTCTGTTGAAACTTTAGCCTCCAAAAGAAATATTCCTTGCATTTTGGGACGTTGTTGTTGTTTGAGATGTTCAAATCATTTTGGAACTAAGGCTTAGTTGTTGTTGTTGATTGGGATGTTGCTTTTGCAGCCATTGATGCTCATAGTTCCTGATGTTCAAGATGTTTACACTCCTCTGCAAAGTGATGTTATTGTTCCACTTTCTGAGGTCAGTTCTGCGAACTTCGACTCCATACCTGACAGTTTTTTGGGTGTTAATGGCTGTTTCAAAGTTTGTGAAATACTCATTTTACAATTTGTTGTGTCGTTTTCATACAAAATTTTAACTGACTGCAAGCTTCATTCACTTGTTTGAGGTATCAGTGTCGTCAGCATCTAGAGCTTTTGTTGGAGAGCATCCCATCCATGTTTCAGAATAGTAAAACAGCTGATTCATCTTTTGGTGCAGCAATTAAGGTACGTGGCCTGAATATCTTTAATATACAAAAATGTTTTTCATTTCAAGTTGAGAGAAAATAACAAGAAAAGACAAGAACTGTGTATCATGTTTTTTATACAAAGATATCTATATTTATAGTGGATGAACGAAAGGACACAAACAATGACGAGGACGAGAAGTCTGTCATATTCAGAGAGTATAGAGATGAATTAGAAGTAACAACGATTAAATCTCCAATTCCCTTTCTTCATTGTCCTTGGGAATCATATATCTTCAGTTCAAGCCTTATCTGTTTCTTGCATCTGAATTGGGGATGCTTCCTGATTGTTCCTTTCTTAGGATTGTCCTTTCACTTGTCTACCCTGTACTCCTTTCATGAGACTTATTAATCAAGAGGGCGTTCAGTTGTTGGTAATTTCCCTGAAAGGATTTTACTGAAGACAATTATTCTCTTGTGGCACCACTTGTGAGCTATGCTTTCATTTTTGCCAAAGTGCTCAGATGGAGTTTCTGGATGTGAGTGTGGTGGCCTTGTCCTAGATTAGTGCGGAATATCTTAATATCTTAATGGACCCGGTTCCTGGATCTACACCCCTATCTGATTATCGTATCCGAGTCTAGGTAAGATTGCTTGTGAGCATCCTGATAAGCATGTTTAGCCTCTGGATCTTTTGGATTCCTTCTTCTTCTTGGGGCTCTTCATATTTATAATTCTTCAATGCCCATATTTTGCTGCATATCACAGTTCGTCTTTTGCTTGGATAATAAGGTTCTGGTCTTTCTCAAGCCCCATATAACGAATGGTGCACAAGTTGTGTCATTCCTTACCAGTTCACTATGAAATCTTTGGTTTCTCTTTCTATTATGGAAGGTTAGTTTATGTACCATAACAAATTAGAAAGTTGTATTATATGCACACTTAGTATGTACTTTAAGAGTATATGTTCGGAATTGACATTACGTTGTTACTCCAGGCTGCTTTCTTGGCAATGAAGAGTATAGGAGGCAAGCTTCTCGTGTTTCAGTCAGGCAAGCTCTTGATCTTTTATATTCGTCTCCATTTATGGAAATATATAATTAATATGATTGCATCATCCTACTTAAATTTGTTAAAGAATCTAGTTGTTTTGCTTTATCTATTTGGTTTTCTTAGTAAAGTCTTAAGTAATTATATTATCAAACAGAGCACCATTGGATTTTGTTGAGAAAGTTATGGTCATTTTATTGAAGGTTGGTTCCAGGAGGTAGATTCAGTAAATTAGGTGGTATCTCTTGCTTTTCTGTGTCTTTTGATGTTTCATATTGTCTTATCATTAAGTAATCAACATCTAGTTCTTTCTCTTTAGTACTTGCGATTTTCCTTAGCTTGGTATAATGTTCCATGGGATCTATAAATACCATCTGCATATCATTGGGAAGAGAAGTTGAGTATGAGAAAATACTTGGCGAAAAGTTAAGCTCTACCTTGCTTTCTTTGTTTTCATCTCTTCGATTTCTTCCATTGGGCGAAACTTTCTTAACTCTATTGTTTTTGGTCGATTCTGTTGAGTGGGGAGGTATTTGTGCCTTGTATCTCCGGCATCACGATCGGTTTCTAAGACAAAACCTTTTTTTCTTTGGTTTAGTTGGTGGTATGTAGTTATTTGGCATTCTTTTTTTCTGGATATAATAATCAAGTGATGGTTTGCGATTTTCTTAATTCTGATTCTTCAATTTCTAATGGTGTTGTTGTATCTTAGTTTGAAGGTTATTTGTTATCATTTATTATTTTCTTTAGAGATACTGAAATATCTTATGGCCTATTACGAGAATACTCTAAAGAATAAGTGAATCTTACTGGTCTTGTCATTTAATATTTCAGTCTTGCCATCAGTTGGCGTTGGTGCCCTTTCAGCTAGAGAGGCTGAAGGAAGAACAAATATGTCGGCTGGGGAGAAGGTATACATGCTGCAAACATGAATGCTTGTTTATATGTAAAAGTACGCATAAGTCTAACCTCCCCCAAGACACACACACACACACACACACACATACCATGTAGACTTTATTATAATAGGGACATTTAATGTCACATATTGCAAAACTATAGTTTGCCGGAACTCTCCTCCCCCTTCGTCCCACGTCTCTGATCGTGGGTCATTTCTGTCCCGAGTCGCTGGGAACGCGACCCAAATCGCTCACCCATGCTACCCGAAAATAAAATGGTATTTGTAGAAATTGACCTTGGATTGTGTTTCGCGATGGAGAGAGAGGGACGAGCGACATGAGTATTAGTGGGGAAGAGAAGGAAGTAATCTAGGAGGACTAATAATGACTGAGACGTGAAGACAAGGTGGGTTTGTTGTTGGCGGTGCTTGAGAAGAAAGCTTAGTTTTTTTTTTCCTCATTGTTTAATCATTAGTTTAGGTTAGAATTAGATGGTGGGTCATACTAGGGATGCTATTGATTGTTAGTGTGGTTAATGTGATTACCTTTCTATGAGGTTTGATCAAATTTTAGTACATTTTCTTTTGAATTTGATTAATAATATTAAAAAACTAATTAATTTATATTTATGTTCTTTAACATTATGACTATATTTCACAATATATATGTATATATGCATATTAAATTTAGTGGCGGACCAAAATATTTTTAACAACATGCTGCGTTCCCTATTGGCATACCAACTAATCCTATCTCTAGCATACCCAAATTTTACTAAGCTACATTCCTTGTTCCCGAATCCGTCACTCGTCCCGAAATGTTCCACGTTCCTGGTAACGCAGCAAGACGCACACATGTAATAATAACATTAAAAATTACAATAACGATAATAATAATGACAACAAAACAATAATAACAATAATGGCAATAATAACAATATAATAAGAAGAGAAATAAATTCAAGTATATTAGCATTCAAGAAGAAACAATCATTGCATGTTTTCACTAGTTAATAAATTAAATCAAAGTTGATGTCTTTGGCTTTAGTATGGCCGTCTGCTAGCGAGTGCTCTTAGAGATGTTTCGGTTTCTACAATGCAGTGGGATTCAAGCGCTTTGATTGCATGAGTTTTCTTCATCTTATGTTATAGCATTTTTCTTTAGGTTGACCTTCTCTCAATCTATTATAGTTCTTCCTATCTTTGATATATCCTCCTTTCTTTTCGGGTAAAAGAAAACAAAAAACATGTAGTGATGCCGAATCGCTTGTGATAATGACCGAATTAGAGTAAGAACTTGTTCAAGAGAAACTACAGTTTCTGAGATGTAACCAACTTTCATTCAAAAACCAAAAACTGACTATTCAATGACTTTTTAAAATATACTCCCTCCGTCACATAATATACAGGACCAAATTGAAAAACATGGGAAGTAGGGAAAAATAGTATATATTGGTAGTAGAGTAGGGGTTGAGTATGAAAAGTGGGGTTGGAATTGTTAGTGGGATAGTTGTTGTGAGTATGACAAGTGGGCCCCATTAAATTAATAGGTATAATAAATTGGCTATTTTGGGAAGTGTAGTTTATTATCTGGAAGCAATAAGGAAATTAGTGTAGTATGAAAAGTGGGGTTGGAATTGTTAGTGGGATAGTTGTTGTGAGTATGACAAGTGGGCCCCATTGAATTAATAGGTATAATAAATTGGCTATTTTGGGAAGTGTAGTTTATTATATGGAAGCAATAAGGAAATTAGTGTAGTTTGTTATGGGATGGGGGGAGTAAATACAACACCACCCAGAATCCTAAACTAATAATAAGCTGTGTTACCCGGACTTGCCATTTTTGGCGTCATACCCGTGTCGACACGACACGATAAGGATACTGGTATGAAATCCGGCGCGGATACGGAAAATTTACCTCGGACACGGCCATAGTTGTCGCCCGAAGAGGTCTGGGCGAGGCGGGTGAGGGTTTTCGGCCGAGATCTGAAAATTTCCATTCCAGATCTAGGCTTCAATATTCAATATTAATGAAATCTAGGGCACAGATGGGTTCTTTCTCAACCTGCGAACTCATATGTGCTTTTGCCATCGCCGGAGGTCGCCGGAATCAGGCTCACGCGCCGGAATTTCTGACCGGAGCTTCACAGACTCTATCGCCGACACCCAACGAGCTTCGTCCCGAAGTTGGTTTGTTAGTTTTGGCAGATTAAGCTTGGTTTTGTAATTTTTTTTGTTTATTTTATTTTTTCCCCTACTTCAATTTTTTTTCTTCTTCCTAATGCACTGTGTTGCTTCATCTTTATCACTACTTAAGGTTTATTTTCCTTTCATTTTTAGATATTTTATTTGTTATTTATTATATTTTTAATTTGGGATTTTTTTCATTCTGTTTTTCGATTTTTGTAATATACCTTACTTTTTTAAAAACCCTTATTTTCTTTGGTTGCTTAACTATTTATTATATTATTTGGAATTTAAATTAGCTCAAAATTTCATCTTTTATACTATGTTAGGACTTAGTAGCATGTATTATGCTTACTTATAGCATGTTTTATTGAGATTTGTTAAGTTATATGTAATTTATATTTTTGTTTCTTAGTATTTTGGTATTATCGTATCCCATCCCGTACCCGTGTCCAAATTTATTATCGTATCCCGTATCCGTGTCCAAATTTAGGACGGTGTCCCGGTGTCCAAAATTATTAAGAAAATTGTATCCGACACTAGGATCCGTGTCCGTGTCGGATCCCGGATACCGTGTCCGGGTAACATAGATAATAAGGAAATAAAAGAAATCCAAAAATAAGAAATAAAATTCCAAAACAGAAAATGACGTTTTACCCATCATACTACATGGATGGCTAAAATTATGTCTTCACACCACAAAGCCGCGACTTGGTATCTTAACGACATTTCATATGTTGTGTGTGAATTTCGAGGCATTCCGAGACCGTTACTTTCAGACCAAATTACTCTTCCTTATTAGTCTTCAATGCTGATGGGGAATTTGCTCTTAACATAATGTTCAAATGTACAATTGGTGTCCGCTTTTACTCTCTCTCTCCCTCTCTCTCTCTAATGGTTCGCGATTCCTTTTCTTGTATACATGGCTTAACATTGAAGAATATTGTGGTTTCCCTTTTGGTTCCTTGTGCTAAATTTCAGGAGGCTCATAAATTACTCCAACCGATAGATAAAACTCTGAAGACGATGGCTATTGAATTTGCAGAGTACCAGGTGAAGTTTCTGACTTTGAATTTACTGATTAGATTCGATTGTTGTCCTCCTATTGTTTTCTGGCTTAGATCTAACTTCAATGCATGCTTTGAACTTTTTTTTTTATTTTCTTAATATTGTTTAGGTCTGCGTTGATGTTTTTATCACTACCCAAACTTATGTGGACATAGCTTCTATCTCTGTCATTCCAAGGACGACTGGAGGGCAGGTAGCTATTGATTGATGCTATTACACTTTATTATCCTTTAAGCCATAGAACATCGTGGGTTCCTGCTAATGCTTTGACTATCATGATCAACATTGTTAAATCTTTCATTGGTGCAACCAGTCTTCCTATTTCCTACTGCATAACATGTAATTCTATGGTAGCAAACAAATTGGAAATGGCTTTACAAAAAAGAAAAAAAAAAGATGAGACTTCAGTACATGTTTGCAAGGACCACATTGAACTTTATAGATGGTTACCCATGACTCTGCACATTACAAAAAAAAAAAAAAAAAAAAAAACATGCATGCCACTTTTGCTTCCCTATCGCAAGATGAATTCGTTTAATTTTAGCCATTTGTATTTTTATGTATAAAATGTAAAATATGAATATGTAAGGTATGTCAAAGGATATCATTTTTCAAAGTAACAACACATCAATTGAACTTTTGGAATGCATGTTGGATGTGTCTAACACGAGTTCTTTAAGACACATTACTCTTATGTTCAAGTATTTCCGCTGGATTTGCAACCAGAATGAATTATATACTCCCTCCGTCCCGCTTGAAATCGCACAGTTACTGTTTGCGCGGGGATTAAGGAAAAAATTATGATATAAATGTTGTGAGTGTAAAAGTAAAATAGGAGAGAGAATGAGTGGAGGGAATAGTAAATTATAATGGTGTTGTGAGTATTAAAATAATGTAGGAGAGAGATTGAGTGGAGGGTATAGTAAAGATTATTTGCCATTTTAGGAAGTGTGCAATTTGTAATGGGACGCCCAATGAGGAAAGTGTGCAATTTGTAGCGGGACGGAGGGAGTATGTGTTATTTGCTTCCACTAGTCAATAGACAATTAGCTTTTCTCAAAGCAATATTGTTAGGCCAGTTGTTTTTTATGGACTGTGTTGGTGTATGCAGTGTTATATTTTTATATTGTTATTGGAAGAATCTACTTGCTTCCTTACACTGTACCCTTTTCAGTGTATTGTTTTAAAGGCTCATAATTAGTTTCTTTAGAGCCAGCTGGGGTAGGTGTTGTGGATATGATTCTATATCATCTGCAGATGATTACACATTTTGGTCTCATCTAGGACATAACCAACTTGAATGGTGGTGACCACGTCACCCCTAATTGTGTTGCATGCTGTTTATCATTCTTGATTTTTAATGAGTGGATATCATTTCTTCTTGCTAATTTGGTAATTACAATGACTAAATGGCTGGCGCTTTAGTTAGCTAACTAGGCTTCCTTCATTCTGATGTGAGAGATTAAATAAGCTTTTCTTCTTCAACGAATGTCTGTATTTCAGAGATGCAATAGAAAGCAGTATATCAATACCACATATGAGCATTTAAATGTTTCTTTCATAGTTTTTTCTCTTCCAATATTTTGCTTTTACTAGTTATGTATTGATACTTGGCTATGCGTTTTTGCTATTCTTTCTTCCTTATATAAGGTCAAGTGCTCACCTTTTCTTCCAGGTGTATTATTACTACCCTTTCTCTGCGCTTTCTGACCCCGCTAAACTTTACAATGATCTTCGATGGAATGTCACAAGACCACAAGGTTTTGAAGCAGTGATGCGTGTAAGATGCAGCCAGGTGAGGTTCCGACTGTAATCCAGTGTCTTTTCTTTCTATGCCCATTGAGATCTTAACCTATTTTGTTTTAGACCCTAGATTTACGCACCAGTTGGGTAGAATACATTGATATGATGTGCTAACGTTTTACTCTTTCTGAAGGGTCTTCAAGTCCAAGAATATTCTGGTAACTTTTGTAAACACATTCCGACAGATGTTGACCTACCTGCAGTAAGTCCTACCCCCCTTTCTGTGCGTACACACACACACACACACACGTGTATTGGTGCATGTATGTATGCATGCATATGTGTAGTACATGTGTTTTAGCCTGCTTGATGTTTTTGATGTCAATCTTCTATTTCGATACTTATCCAGGTCAATACTGCCTTAGTTGTTCACTCTTCATGACGACCTTTTCATGGGACTAGATTAACTACATATTTTTCAGATTGAAAGTAATTTCTTATTCTTTGGGACTAGATTAACTACATATTTTTTCAGATTGAAAGTACTTTCTTATTCTTTCTGAGAAAAGCTTATCTACCTCTTTACACATTTCTGTTGAAGATGATGAATAACCTTCCTCCACTTATCGTCACCCAATTTTAGATGCCAGATTCCTTTCAACTCATATGTTGGTTCCTTTTGATTCTTTATTCATCTTCTGTGACATTTCTCTCTTCCCCCTTAGTTCCTCTAAAAGGAACCTTTTTCCTGGTCTCAGGCATCAAAACCAGCAAATTCAACCCTTTAAAGAGTCTTCTTGCTGTACTGTAACATAAAAAGTTTTAGGTGTGTGTTCCTGTGTTGGGAAATCACGCAGCGGAACGGCCCAAGACAATGGAGAGATTAATAAGAACTACACACGCGAAAAGTAAATCACACAAAGAAACACACAAGAATTGTTTACCCGGTTCGTTGCAACAAAAACTACCTCCGGGGGCGCTAACAGGCCAAAATATTCTCTCTAATATTTTCAATGATGTTACAAATTTGCTTCTAGGCTATCACACATATTTATAGTGCAATAAATCTAGTCCTAGGTCAATAAGGATTCATGTTGTTAGGTCCCAAATGGTAGGAATCAGGCTAGAGGGGGGGGGGTGAATAGCCTGTTTAAAACTTTTTGCTAAAAACTCTTAAGACTTTGAAAATATTTGAAGGTAAGACACTTACTAACCGGTGGAGTAAATTTGCAATGCGGATATTTCGGTTAGGCAAGTATAAAACCGGTAAGGTAAAGTTTCAAAGCCAGTAAGTTAAATTCTCATGCAACAAGGACAACTTTTATTTCCAAGTAAGACAAACAGGTTAAGCAGTAAGTTGATTTCAATAGATTGTGACCAGTTGAGAGATTATCAACCAGTTACAACTACATAATTAGAAATAAACAAACACACGAATAAATGACACATTGTTTGAAGAGGTTCACAGTGTTAAATAACTGCTACGTCCTCTACCAAGTTTGGTCGGAACTTGGATTTGTGAAAGTGCACTACTTTATTAATGGATCCTATCTATTACAAGTTGCAAGCCAATGATTGAAGGCTGCCAAAATAAAGGTGACCACTAATGGATCGTGCTACA
The DNA here is from genome assembly GCA_022495995.1 of Adenophora triphylla var. japonica. Classification (NCBI taxonomy): domain Eukaryota; kingdom Viridiplantae; phylum Streptophyta; class Magnoliopsida; order Asterales; family Campanulaceae; genus Adenophora; species Adenophora triphylla. The sequence goes on along the minus strand of JAFEMH010000598.1, from coordinate 541,623 downwards.
ATAAAGACCAGGTGTTTTCTAGAGATGTGCTCACAAGTTGAGCTGATTTCTCTAGGGTGTTGTGTGTGAATCAATCAATGTGTTCTATAAATAGTCTAATGAAGGAACACTACAGTATTGATTGAGGTGCTCAGTGTTTAAGTTCTACAGAGATGTCTAGTGAATAAGGGGACTTGCTTTGAATGCTTTGAACTAGTGGATTTGCAGGTTGGTAGTTCAGAGCAGCTCACTCTCAAGGATCATAAATGCACCAACCATCTTCAATGCTCCGGGGAAACTATTTATAGTGAACTTTGAAAAGGAGCCGTTGTCTTTGAAGAGGTTGTAATGATGACTTGGACTGGCAGGCATTAAATGAGAGTATCCTTGCATTAAATGCCTGAGATTGGATAGAGAGGATTTCCATAGGGAGTTGGGGCGCTGTGAGTACCGGTTACTTTGACATTCTCCAAGAAGGTACTGATTTGTTGCAGAGATGTCATGTCAGCATGCTTGCTTTACCAACTTTAGCTAAAGTTGATGGCTGGGTAGTTGGGGGCAATTAATGCATCGGCTAGCTGCTAATTGGAGGAAGCTTGATGAGTAAGCCTTAACCGGTAAGAGGAAGGACATAACCGGCGAGGGAGATGTCGGCTAGGTAAGGTGGCCGGTTAGACATGAATACCGGTTAGAGAGGTTAACCGGTAAGGCAACTTCAACAAGTAACTCACATGCTGATGGAAATTCTCAGGTCTTCAAGTCTTCAAGGCTTGAGAAAATTACATAATAAAACAGCACGTCTATTTAAGGAACCTATCATACATAGAAAAATTCTATTTGTTCTAATAAAATTAGGGGTCCACATTAATGCTTGTTATGATTGGAATTAAGCAATTCTAAATCTAAACATATATTTGACTAACACATGTCCAAGAAATGACTTATTTCTTTTAAAGCAAGAGATCTACCACAATTTGGAAACCAAATCCTAGGAAACTTCTTTTTCCCGCTGCACGGTCCTGGCTTGTTCCTTGCAGAGTCGTGTCAAGCATGTCTGCAAAAACAATCTCCCAGTTGCACGGCCGTGCCTTATTTTCAGCACGGTTGTGCAAGCCAATTTTTTCAATTTTGCCTTTGACCTCTCTCTTGCACCCAAACTTAAATCTTCCCTCGAGTTTGTTCTTGGTTATGACTCTAACCCTAACAATCTCCTACCTAGATACTAACCAAACCGTGATACCTCCGTCATCTTCCCACTCGAGTTTGACTTCCGCTAAACAAATTTCCGTGCGTTGGTAGCGCCATCCCCTTGTCTAGTTATCCAAGTGAGTTGAAGCTGAGCGAACTGTCAGTTCTACCATGCCTTGAGTCTTCATTCCCAATTATCATCGTTGCACATCCCCACTCACTTGCTTGTTAATTAATGATCTTTTACAGTACGAATTCTCGTGCCCAACACAGTCACAAGCTTGAAACTTCTGCATACCCTTAACAACATATCACATCACTATTCTAGATCCTACTTAGTGCTAGCCCGCTTGTATCCGTCTTGCGCTTCCTCCGAATTTCGTCGCCAAGGATCACATCCACGACATCCAAAAACTTCATCCGCACCTTCCCTGTTGATACGTTCATTGCTATCGCAGTCGTATCCCAACTTTCCGGCAAAGAATTCTAGTAACTCGTCATCAAGAGTAACATCAACGAAAGATAGTTGGATCGCAGTAGACTTGAATTCACTTATATGCTTTATTGCCGACATGCACTCATAGTTATTAAAGGCCCAAGGCGCAAAAGGTGTGCCCGGAGCCTAGGCGCAAGGCGGGCGCGCGCCCGAGTGACGACGCAAAAATGCCTTAAAATACTAAAAATATAGTGTACATACAACATCAAGATGAGCAATAAATCAAATGCAAGTAGTAAATCAAACATACGTTATGAGTCATAAAAGAAACAAGCACAAACATACGTTATATGCCATAAATGTAAGTATACTATACTAAAAATATAGTATACATACAACATCAAGTGATCAGGGAGATCGTCGGAGTTCTTCCCAGGTCGCCGGAGGTCGTCGCTGTTAGTTTGAAGGAGTTCCTAGTGATCGCTACTCTTATACAGATTTATGGCACGTGTACGTGAGAGAGTCGTGGCAGAGAAGAGTATTAGTCGCGTATTAGGTTTAATTACGATTTAATTGTTGGTCAATTATTGTGCCCGGAGCCTAGGCGCACACCATCAAGGCTCGCGCTTCAGCCCTAATCCCTCGCCTATGAAACAGCGCCTCGCCTAGCACAATCCAGGCTCCAAAGCTGAGCCTCTCTGCGCTCGGAGCCTAGGCGCGCGCCTAGGGAGTACTTTTTATTCATTTCTTTTTTTTTTTGTAATGCCGAAAGGAATCAGAACAAAGGTAAAGTTTGTAGACTGGGGACACGAAGTTCTCCCAAAAAAGGAAGGCCGGTGCACAAATCATCCCCAAGGGTACGGGGAACAAAGCATCCCCACAATGTAAGCAAAATTAAAACTATAGTAAAATAATAACTAAACTACTATGGACTAACAGTAATGAAACCAAGAAAAGCAAAAAAGATATAGTAAAAGAATAGCTAAACTGTAATAAAATCAAGCAGCCAATTCCTAAGAATCATGGAATGATGAACCCATGAATTAAGGCCCAACGTGGGGTTGCGTAAAATCATTAAAATGATATGAAGTGATTTTATAAGTGGTTTGCTGGTGGGTCTGCCTTTTGACTGACTGTAAAAGTAGTTTGCTGGCGGGTCTTTGTGTATTAGTCTAGTTTTTTCTTTTGCTTTTACTTCTGAACCTTGTGTTAAGTGTTGAATGCTGGCACAAATCTAATGGGTTAAAGACAAGATGAATCATCATACTACTTCAGTCAAGCTCCAGTTTTAAACATGTACTTTTTTAAAAATGGTTTTACCTTTCTCTTTGAAATACACTTGACAATTAACATCTAATCCCTAACTTGTCAAATTAGTTAACAGAAGCAAACATGGATGTAAAAGCATATTTTACTAAAGATAAATCAAATAAGATCCATTTTAGTTTGTGATTACTGTTTGCATCAGAGCATCCTGTCCAGTTGCATCCCATTTGTACATTTTTATTTAACTTATATTCATAACTTTAGATAATTTGTTCATTCATTTTTAAGATCTTGTTTTGGTTCCAACTGAGTCTGCTTCTATGCAGATTGACTGTGACAAAACAATTATGGTAACCTTAAAACACGACGACAAGTTGCAGGATGGCTCAGAATGTTCTTTTCAGGTATGGATGAATATTTGCCATTATAATGCTGAAGTTCCCTTTCCCTAGGCTTTATCTCGGAGTGTTTTCTGTTCTGCAAAAGAAAATTGCTGTTCCTAGCCTAATCATTCTGTGCATTGTTTTCCGCAGTGTGCTCTTCTTTACACCACTGTGTATGGGCAAAGAAGAATACGTGTTTCTACCTTGTCTCTTCCATGCACCACCATGCTAAGTAATCTGTTCCGCTCGGCAGACCTGGATACCCAATTCTCTTGCTTCTTGAAGCAAGGTTGTTACTACTTGTTATACTTAATTCCATTGTTTAGTTTGTTTTGTTTACTGTGCTGAGGTCTGTACTATATACTGTAAGTATACTCATTGCTGAGATCAGAACTTAGAAGGTTTTTTTTCCCTTTCCCATTTATGTTTGGTGCAGCGGCAAGTGAAATTCCAATCAACCCACTATTGCAAGTAAGGGAGCAAGTGACAACCCTCTGCATAAACATTCTGCATTCGTATCGTAAATTCTGCGCTACCGTGTCATCTTCGGGGCAACTGATTCTTCCTGAGGCACTTAAGCTTTTGCCTTTGTATACACTTGGTATGTGACTCACCGATTTAGAGCATCTAATTTGCCTATGATATCATCTGATCTTTCATATGATTCTCAGTTCATTCAGAAATATCTATGTTTTAGTGCAATTCTTGGTTTATACTACTTTTTGCTCCATGGTTAGGTCAGTCATAATTGAGTTGGATGAGTTCATGATGTATGTCTCAGAAAAAACAGTTGTTGGGGGAAGCCTCACACTTTTTGTTATTTTATTAGAATTAATTGAACAAATATTAATACGGACTAGTTTGCACGTCAAAACTTCTGATGTTCTCGTCATGTTTCTCTTTGTAAATAAGTACTACTTTGATAATGATGATTGAAGGACAGCTCTCTGTGTGCATGTGGGTGTGTCTCTCTTTCAATGGTAGGGCTTGAAAAGGTCGAATCCTAATATGAGGGGTGAGGTAAATGATGCCTTCTTTCTGTATGCTTTTGTCTTCTATCTAGAAAAGAAAGGAGGTGAACTCTGAATATATTTGAAGGTTGCTACTCTGACCTGTTAAGGCATGAATTTTCAGTTCTGCATATGTTGTGGTAGAGCTATTCCATAGCATATTCAGATGTGGTATCCGCAGAGAGGCTCACTCAAGTTGGAGGACCCGATCTTGCATTTGAACAATGAATTGCCACATGTTTGAGTATGTAGGATAGATGTCGTGGAAGGGTTGGTAGGTTGTGCAACACTAGGTTCAGGAAAGACATCGCAACGAAGGTTGCAGTCGATCCTCATGTTAAAGCCTCGCTTGGCATGTGTCACTTGTTTCCTCGACCTTTATAAAAGATAACATCTTTCACATTAATTGCATAGTATCAGAAGCTTTTTTGAATAAATATTTTTGCTGCTGTTGATCCTTGTTGCTGTATATTATTTCATAACCTTTTAACTACCATCTCCAGCCTTGACTAAGAGTACTGGATTGCGAACTGATGGACGCATCGATGATCGATCCTTCTGGATCAACTATGTTTCTCCTTTGTCAACACCTTTGGCGGTCCCACTGGTCTATCCCAGGATGATAGCTATTCATGAACTTAATTCAACGGTACAGCCAATTACTTGGTATGCTCTTAATAAATGTTTTAGCATGCACCTTATGCAGATTATGTTTTTGTTGCCGGGGTAACAGGAGATGGATGGATCTGGTATTCCACCAGCTATACCACTCTCAAGTGAACATGTGAGTGATGATGGAATCTATCTTCTCGAAAATGGCGAGGATTGTTTAATCTATATTGGAAGCACAGTTGATTCTGTTACATTGCGACAACTGTTTGATGTTTCTTCTGTTGATGAAGTCCCTAGTCAGGTACTTCCATAACCAGCTTAATTATATTTTTGGTTGCCATGCTTACGGTCGAATCTGAGTTCTGCACTGTCAATATTTTAAAAATATTTGACATGCATCAATAAGTCATCACATTTTGTTCTTAGTATATAGTGCACTGCTTTGTGTTAAAAATAAATAATTACTGGCAGTAATGCTATGTTTGATGACCAGAACGTAAGAATTATTTTTTTGCTATTATTTGCGGAGAATGAGAAACCTGTCATGAAATCACCACTGATTTATCTTTGCTCCCATTGAGTTCTAGGGGACAACACATGTAAAGGGTTATCTGTCTAGGATTCATTATCAATCTAGGAGATGGCGGCTGCCAAAGGTCATCTTTCTATGGTGCATTACCTATCTAGGAGACATCACGAAATCCAATTAAGGATCACGATCTATGAGGTCCACACAAGATTGCTCATTCCAAACAAACTGAAGCATCATGAATCCAAAGCTAGCACTTTTGGCATTGATTTAAATCCAGCGCTATTGCCTTCATCTACACTTCTTTCATACACATTATTTGGACACAATCCAATATTTAGAAATTGTTCCAATCCAAAATAATATGACAATGCAACATCTGCACATAAGAACTTCCAAAAGACTGAATATTCTTCTAATTAATGTTTTATTTTATTAAAGCAAAAATTGCATTGTGAATTCATATATGTAACTTTTGATTCCTTCTTTTCAGTTTGTGCTGCAGCAATATGACAACCCCTTGTCTAAGAAGCTTAATGACGTCATAAATGAGATAAGGAGCCAAAGATGTTCCTACCTGCGGTATGACCAGAGTCTTCTGCATTTATTTAACATCAAGTTGAAAACAAATTGTCTTCTATTATTCATTCTTTTAACTCTCTATTGCAGCTTAAAGTTGTGCAAGAAAGGAGAAGCATCAGGTTAGTAATGATTTTAACCAAACTGTTGTCAACTATATATTTAATGCCATTGATCAAGTAGATTATTTTCATATGTTATGCAATGTTGCTAGAGATGCTGCCATTATATTTATCTCAGATAAGCAGTTTGTGCCTCAACTTCCCTTTTGTTTTAGTTTTCTTCTTCCAGTCTTTGATGTCTTTTGTAGATCCGGAGTTCATGATTAGCTCATTAAGAAAATAACATGTTATTAGGGAGCATCTACAATCATGAGTCCAACATGTTCTGTTGAGCGATCAGTGATGTACTGTCTTAGCTCGAGGAGTCATAGACTAATCATTATTTTCTTAAAAGTCATTTTTTGGGAATCCCCACACACGCACACACGCGCGCGTGTGTGTGTGTAAATATGACGAGCTATGGTTAATCCCTCAACGCAACCTCTTATGAAAGATATGTGCTCCTTTTTCAATGATGTAAGTTGGAGCTTTTTAAATGAGGGTCTTGCATGTGTCCCTAGCTTCCTACTAGAGCATCTTTTTCCGTTGTCCTCTTTGTTTTGTACCAAAAGTAGATGCTAAACTAGTATGCTATGCATTTTTGCTAAGGCTTAATATACATAGTTGGGTCCGTATCTAATAGCTACAACTTTTAGATGGGTTGGTAACTTAGCGTGGTATCTGAGCTTTGGCTTGCCAAGGTCTTGAGTTCCGAGCCATCCCGTTTTCATCTGTTACCCTAAGCACTGTGAGTACATTAGTGTACCCTGTTTGCTTTGTGATGCCCTGGAACGACATGTTTGTTTTACTCTCCATGTATTGACTGGCGTGTGGGGTAGTGTTGAGGCTAGATATACGTTGTTGGGTCCGTATCTAACGACTAACGCTTTTTGATGAGTTGGTAACTTAACAATCTCCGTGTATTAATTGTAAACCTCCCATAAGCGATTCTAACTTCTATTTGCGTTCAGAACCCCAACACTGGTGATCTCCTTGCTAACTTTGTAATGAAGTCCATAAGCGAATTAAGGAATTGTAAATTCATGTGTTTTAGAGGATAAATATTTTGCACGAGTTCAAGGAGAAGCATAAATGATGTTACTTGTTACTAAAAAGTGCTTATTATAGGATAATATTATTTTAAAATTCACGTGGAAAATTTCGTGAGGTTTTCATCTGTGTAGAAGCCCAGGGTAATTTGGTCATTTCTAGAATTACCGGAAAATTGTCTCCATTTTGACCTAGGGCTCTTGCTTCAGTATATTTTTTATTTATGGACTCAGTTTCCTCTTGAATTGTATGTTTAGTTGTCTTATACTCCCTCCGTCCCAATCTAAATGTCCAAAAATGGGTCCGACGCGGGAATTAAGGAAAGTGAGGTAGGAAAGAGAAAAAGTGAGGTAGGAAAGAGAAAAAGTTTAAATGTTGTGAGTATGAAAAATTAAATAGGAGAGAGAATGGGTGGGAGGAATAGTTAGGAGAGAGAATGTTGTGAGTGTAAAAGTAAAGTAGGAGAGAGAATGAGTGGGTGAAATAGTGAAAAAAACTTTCCTTTTTTGGAAATGGGACATTTTAAATGGGACGCCCAAAATGGAAAGTTTGGACATTTAGATTGGGACGGAGGGAGTATTACTTTTTAGGAAAAGATTCCTTGTGATAACTTATGTCTCTCTCTCTCTCTCTCTCTTTATTTCCAAGCTATCAGCTTTATCGTCCTCCCTCAACCATTGGAACTTGGTAATTCACTTGATAATATATACCCTGCTGATCAGAAGTCCATTTCGTAGGTCCCTGGAGGGTCCAAGAATTTTTCTGTACCAATTCATTTGCAGCCAATGATATATGCGTAATTCTTGGATCCTTGATGAGACAGATATAAATGATGTGATGTGAGCTTTGTGCTATTGCTAACCTTTTAGAGTGTTGGTTCCTTTGCGAGACTGTAGTGATAGCTATTGTTTATTTGTTCTGTTGTTCAGGAGTGACTCGAGTGGAGTGAAACACTCCCTCCGTTCAAAAAGATTTTCCCATTTTTATTATTGTAAGAATATTACGTAAATTTCTATCAATAACAAATTTTATACTCTCTCTGCCCCAAAATGAATGATCATTTTGAATTTAAGGGTCATTTTGAAAAGGTTGATTTTTAATAGAAAAAATCATAATTATTTTTGCTATTCATTTTCTAACTTTTAGTTTTGCAATAATGTAATGAACTATGAAAAAATATTTGAAAAAAATCATTTAGGGACAGTTTGTTGAATGAAAAGTTTCAAAAGTTCATTCATTTTGGGACAAAAAAGGTCATTCATATTGGAACAAAAAAGGCATTCAATTTGGAACAGAGGGAGTAAGTCGCAAGAAATAGTAAAATGTTTGATCAACCTTCAATCATGCTGATCAAACTAGTGAAACTGGGACAATGGGCCTCATCAACCATGGATCTGCATCCTGTTTTAGGATTTTATGTTAGGTGAGAAGTGTGTGTGTGTATATATATAACAAGTTGTCTATTAGAATGTCTACACTCTACTCTGATTAATGACTGGGTCCACCCTCGGCTAAGGGACTAGTAAAGAAGCAATATATATATATGTATATATATATATACATATATATATATATACATATATATATATATATATATTTATATATATATATATATATATATATATATTTTAATAGGAAATATATATTTATATATATTCACACACACACACACACACATATAAGCATAACTCCTAATGTCCGGTTGAGGTATAATGAACTGCTATTTTGAAATCAAAGCACCTCCAATCTCTATGAAATGCTTCCTTACGAGCCATATAAGCTGCTCTATACCAAAGAAGATATCAAGGGAAATTCGAATTACTGAAAATCCAAGAGTTCATCTCAGTCCAGATTCATCATACGATAACAAATACCCAACACTTAAATAATTAACTAGCACTATCCCTGTCAAAACCCTTGACTCACTTGTTATGAAGATAGGAATCGAGCTAGCGCTAACTGAAACTTGTCCATTGCCTCAAACATGATATTCCAAAGGAACCAAGCACCCCCACATTGGAGTATGGATGATCATAAGAATTAAACGTGGGAATGAAAAGGACAAGAACCCTAAGCTCCCCCCCATGCTCTAGAATGAGATCAATGCAAGATGAGAAAGAACATCAAGCAAATCGGGGACCTTTCAGACTGCCAATCATCTAAACAAGGAAAAAAGTAAAAGTTCCAAGAAATTGAGTCCACTATGGGGCATTAGAAATTGTGTATTTGTGAATCATACGGAAATGGAAAATGCAAGGAGAAGTCAATACGATGAGGAGGCTTCCCCAACCACAAGTTGTCCCATACTTTTATAAGTAGCATCACTAACCACTTGAAAGCGAGTGAAGATGCAAAGGATAGCACAGATTTGTGATGGGGCATCACATACTAGCATCGACCCATTTAGCAAGTCAAACTTATATCGTTAATTAGTTAGAGTATCCCAAGGATAGCACGAATGAATAAACCCTCAAAGACTCCTATGGGAAACAGAGTACCCGGTCCTAGCATGACATCCATTTTTGAAACAAGCCAAACTTTCTCATAATCACTTGATGCAAAATAAAACACGATTCTTGGGGAGGGATGCTGAAGCCACCTCCGTAAATATTCCTACTAACCAGATGCCCCAGTGCCTCACTACCCTCAACTTAAATGTCTGTCAATGCAATAAGGTGCATCCTTTTCTATGCCCCTTCCATAAGAAATCTCATAGTTCTTTCTACATGACTACTTAGACAACAGGGGTCCTAAACTGTGGTGGCTAAGAAAGTGGTATGCTTGATAAATAGGCTCTAATGAGGGATCCACACCACCTAAAGAAAAGGAAGCACATTTCCACTCAACAACTGAGTCACAACCTCTGAACCACATGGTCCCAAAAAGGCAACATCCCCAGGTGAACCTCCTATAGCTACTGTTAAGTAAGACAGTGACCAAGATAGCACTGCACTAGATAAGATTAGCATAAGCACTTTCACCCGTCTTACATTAATATCACTTTTGACATTATTTTGCAAGAATCAGAAAGTATGACTCGCGTATAGCATTGTTGGTATCCTAGACATATCAAAACCTTGGAGTTTTCGATGAGAAGTTGAACTTTAAAGTAGAAGGATAGGATGCACCTTTGATGTAAATGCATATTCATTGTTATCACCTTGCAACTCAATTTTATATTGTACTAACGATGATATAATTTTTCTCTTGTTTCCTGATATTTTTGGTTAAAAATGTTTAATACCATTTGTTTGTGCTTCTTCATTTTGATGAGATGTTTTTAAAAATAATTTTTATTTTACGGAAAAAAAATTAATAAAAACAAGAAGTATCTGGATAAATGATGCACAAAGTAAGAAGTAACAAATATAATTTTCATATATTGAGGAAACATCTACTTTTGAAATAAGTAGAGCATTGCAGTTGATATTGTCTTGATAAACCTTTTATTCCAACAGTTTTCTGTGATCTCTCATTGTTGTCATTTTGATTTCAGGAATGCTTTTCTTTTCATATATGGTGGAAGACAAGTCTCCAGCTGGCCTCTCCTACGTTGAGTTTCTAGTGCATGTTCATCGGCAAATCCAAAGTAAAATGCCTTGATGACTTCTATGTGCTCCTTCAGTTTTCTTTACAAGTAGTGATTATATTTACGCGTTGGACACCCATGAAAAGCAAGCAGTAGGAGGAAAAATCTGATCATGCCCTTTAAAACGTGTTCTTGGAGCAAGACGTCTAAGTTTTATGCTATTGGTAGAGAGCACACTGATCAAAGTTTTGAAATTTTTATAGTTTTGTTGATTTTTGGGTAGCTTATATTTGAGTGGTCAATTGTAGTATTAAATAGATTTCATGATTTCTTTCTTATTTATTCTCTTTCTTCCCTACCATATCCTACAATTTTTATATGATTTATTGGTATAGGAATAAGTTGTGTATAACAGTCCCGTCTTTTTATATGATTTGCAATTGTATTTGTGACTTCTCCCCGGCTTGTGATAATGCCCGTGTGCTAATTGTTCTTTGTTTTCTCTTAATAATTTGTTTGCTCGAGTAGGGCCGTGATTCGTGTGAAGTAACAAGGGGGTTGCTGCAGTAGAGAGAGTTTCTAAAGCCTTCTGATACCTGCATTTGACAAGATGGAGTAGGAAATGCAGTGTTTTGAGTTTGTTGAGTCTCCCAGTTAGTTCTTATAGGTCTTCTATAGAAAAATGGATGGGAAACAAATTGTGTAGAAAGGAAGTTACAAAGGTGGGATACAAATATTATCAATAATATATTGAAAGGGAATTAGAGAGTTACTTGTTACTTGAAAATATAGAAAAATTTGCATCTCTAGTTGCTGATTAATATCCCGTCTCGTCCGAAGCTTCACCTTTTACCCAAATGGATGTCCCGGTAGAAGCTTCACCTTTCTTAAAATGGTAATAAATGTGGGCCCCATTTGTCAACCCCACTCACTTTTTCCTCTCACATACTTAAATTGTGGGGTTCACTTGTCATATTCACTCATTTCTTCCCTCTCACAACCCTTCTCTCACTCATCACTTTTCTTAATTTATGTGCTTCACCAAAATGGTGAAGCATCGGGCGGGACTGGTGAAGCATCGAGCGGGACGGAGGGAGTATGTTGCATTTCAAGGAAAATGCATTATATGGTGCCGAAGAAAAAAAATAATCTTCTGTGGTTTCTTTAGTTTCTTTCTTGTGTTTCTCCTTGCTTCTGACATGTATGGTAAATCCCCTATTGCATCTGGCTGATGGCTTTGGCAGCTGGTCTTCCATGGCTTTTAACTATAAATTGAATGAGCATCTTGGCTTATTGCCATTAGTGATGTTGGGTGAATTAACCTTAGTTTGTGGACATGGAGAGCATATTATATTATGTGAAAAATCCTTGATTTATTCATACTGCCTTGCATAAGGCTTATTAACTTGTGCTATAAGCAAACCAATTGAAGACATGCACAGGTCCTCAAAAGAGTGTGGTGTAGGGATTGTTATTGCGTTGTTGAGGAATAATTATTTGACAACTACCAAGAGCGAATTCAAGTTGTTGCTCTAGGTTAACTGGATGTCTCATAAATTTGGTAAGGGATTGGGAGCTCTTTGCTGCCTGTGTGGTCCTATCTAGACATAGGGAAATAAGAACCGGACCGGAATCGGAACTGGCACTGGCGGTTTAGCAATCATTGTCAAACAAGCAACCTATTGCATGGAAGTTGGCGCGGTGTAGAGAACCAAACTATTGTAGCACTAAATTACATTAAACCTAATTTTAAGAATATAACCTACGATGCATCAAAAACTATACTCATCCAGGTAACGTCAGTGAGATCATTCAAAAATAATTATGATTTTTTTTTTTTTTTTTGGATCAAGCATATAGAAAATGATTACAAATACTATATTACTCATTTTTAGTTATAACATCAACTCAAAATCTAGTAATTATACTTCAAAAATAATAATGTAAACATCTGGTTTGTATTTATAAGCAACCTTTAAGAGGAGCAAGGCGATCATCAATCGCATATTTACTTAATTATAATACCTGATTAATTATAACACCCCGCTTGATTTACATTCGATCAGAACGATACCATTATCATCATCATCATCATCATCCGTTTTAAGTTGAATAACAATGGCTGTATGCATGCATGCATACATACAAACTCAATAGCCATTTTTACCAGAACAAAAAAACGAAAAAATGAGTGCGAAAAATTCATCACGCGAACAATCCAAGACGAACTGGAATATCGGCGGTCTTTAACCAACTCTCTCCTTGTAAGAAAACTCCTGCTGTATATTTAACAGCTACTTCCTTCTTAAAATCCACCTTATAACCAGTCCACTTCACTCTACCTTTAACATCAGCCCCTGGACCTTTATTGTTGTACTCTGCATAGTACAATGTCTTAAGGTACAAATCTCCGTCCCACGGCATCCATCCATCAGGATGTATAACATCTCCAATCTCCGATTCCATCACAATAGTTCTCGAAAACTCCTTCCATGGCCTCCCAAGATAACTCCTGAACTTAGCTTTCTCCGGCTCAAGAATTTCATCTGCCATTATACTACATTTCTGTAAAACAAGCCCTGTGGTTTCGTGCCTCTCAATTCTTCCTTGTGCAGTGACAATGTTCTGTTGGTTCTCCATTGGCTTTCTTATGAACATCTCGCAGCTTTGGAAAACTGCAGCTGCATCGCCAAATATGAAGTCCACGGTGCCCGTTATGTAACACCCTCTGTAGAATTGTCTGTGTGTTTGTGCGTATAATGTGTCTTGGTACCCTTCCATGCGACAGTTCAAGAAGATTGAACGGTCGGATTGCACTCTGAGAGCTACTGCTTGATGCTTTTCTGGTCCTGCCGTGTTTCTGAATCCAATTGATTTTGCCATAAAACCATTTCCTATAGCCGCTGCATAAAGTCGAGAAAACAAGAAAAAAATGTGAGAATTTTGGGGTTGTTTTAACTTTTATATATACCCCTTTACAAGAACAATTTGCGTACCAAAAGTTGCAGTTTGGAACGTGGGAACCCCATCTACTTTGTTTTTGCTTCCGGTCACAATCGTCTTTTGGGATCCTTCCCCGTAGATGGTGATATTTGCCATCTTTTTGGTCACGATTACGTTCTCTTCGTAAGTTCCCTCCTTTACAAAAATGACGTAGCTGCGTTTCCAAAAGTGGAAACAGTATTAGTTAAAATGAACGAGCGAAGAAGGTATATCATCGTGTAAACATCAAAGAATGAGGAAGGAAACATATATATATACCGGCCTTGGTACGTCTCCGGCAATGCAGCCAATGCTTCAGAAATGGTAGTGAAATTTCCGCTGCCATCTTTGGCTACAGTTGCATTTGGAGTAAGCTTCACATCTTCCGCCTTTAACAACCTCCTGCTCTCGTGATCCATCCATGTCGGAATTCCACTGTCATCCAACGATGTTGTTCCTAGGAGACGTCTGCTAGAGGTAGTAGTAGCATTTCCTTTAAACGTGGAAAGAACCGAAGAAATTTGAGCTACAATGGCCAGAGAATTGCTAGTGAGTTCACGAACACTCTTAAACGCCTTCTCCACAGCTGTTTTTGTTTCCCCCTCAGGAAGCGCGTCCACGCATGTTTGCTGGTAGGATAATACGGCGCTCAACCAATTGTTTAGATCGGGGGTTCGTGATGGAAGATCTTTCCCACCAGCACTTGCAATAGAATTGTTGAACTCTTCCCTCGCGTCCTCAAGGACTTGCATGCAAACCTCGAGTGCCGCTTTTTTCTCCGGCGTGTCGGCTGCAATGAGCTTGGGTGCCTCTTCGGCTGCCTTTTCAAGCTCGTCTGCAGCCAAAGATATGGCAGCCTTCAGAAGGTCGATGGGTTGGGATGCAGAAGCATTGGAACGCACGGCCTTCTGAAGGCTGCTTTCGCATGTTTCTTTATAGTCGGAATCAGAACATAGTGTTCTTATGGATTTTTGAGCCGTGTTGACTGGTGGGGTTCCGGCCGATTTGGTATTGCCGCCTTCTTTTGAACTCTTGCTCGTTTGTGCTTGTTTGGTGTCGTCGGTTCTATAAACGAGAGCATAGGCAGCTCCGGCAATGCAAACTATAAGGACGACGCCTAGAACTACGCCAATCATGATTCTCTTTCTTAGCTTTTGTTTTCTCTCATTTTTCCGGCGTTCCGATATAAGATCAAAATCTTGAAATGCCATTTCTAACTAAGCTTGGTTTAGCTTAGGCAGAGTTTTAGTCTCTGCCTTGGATATTCTACCAAGGCAGAGGGTATTAAAAATTTCAAGAAAATATTAACTCTACACAAATCTTCCTCTTTGCCTCTAATTTTTTCACCCTCTCTCCCTTATTTATTAATTTTATAATTTTTAAAAAAATAGAAAATCAATATCTAAGGATGAATTTTTCAACAGAATATAGAGGAAGAAGGTTGGACTGGAGGAATTTCAGATGACAGAAAACGTTAACCATTTGTGCCCTTTGAAATCGCTCCTCTTCTTTGGCTCAAAATTCATTTCATAATTTGGTAATTAACTGTGAGGCATTACATATAATTCGCGCTTTCTCTCAATTATAACTAAAAATATTTCCATGAAATTTTACCCAAAAAAAAAAAAAATAGTTTCAATCTACATCTTAAAGATTAAATGGTATAAAAATATAACCCGGTTCATTCGTGTTATTACGAGCTCATGCTTTCGTACTCTTTGGTTTATCCCGCTGTACCCGTGTCATCTAGGAGCACAGGAGCGGAAGCATAAAGAAGGAAGAAAGAAGTGGAGAATTTTCCCTTGTGTTTCATTCCATGCTGAGAACAAATATATATACACAGACTCTAATCCTTAAGATACACTAGTACATAGAATATGTACAACCACCAAACTAATGCTATCTATACAATGAACCTATAATACAAACAGGTAAGCAAAAAACTGGTCATTAACAGCTGATACCCCCCCCCCCTCAAGCGAGACGTCCAAAAGGAAGATGAAGCTTGATAGAGAGAGCTTGGAGACGAGGCTTTGACAGGCCCTTGGTGAAAAGGTCCGCAAGTCGATCATCCGAGGAGACGAAGTATAACTTTAAGAATCCACGAGTAACCAACTCCCGAACAAAGTGATAATCAATTTCTATATTACGAGTTCGGGCATGAAAACCCGGGTTGCGGGCCATATGTATACCTGAGATATTATCGCAATGTAGAGATGGAAGAGGGAGGGGAATACGGAGTTCCCGAAACAAAAAAGAAAACCAACGAAGCTCAGCTGTAGTAGTAGCAAGAGCCCGATATTCTGCTTCACTACTAGAGCGAGAGACAGTGGTTTGTTTCTTGGCCGTCCAAGAAATCAAATTTGGACCAATAAATATACATGCACCTGTAGTGGAGCGGCGATCATCTGGATCCCCAGCCCAATCGGAATCAGAATAAGCATTAATAGAGAGATCAGGAGACGCGTGAAAAATCAAACCCATATCGATTGTGCCTTTGATAAATCGAAAATTGCGCTTAGCAGCAATGAGATGTGAGGAGCGAGGTTGGTGCATGAATTGGCATACCTGATTAACCGAGAAGGCGATATCCGGACGAGTCAGAGTAAGGTATTGTAGTCCACCAACTAAACTACGAAACTCTGTAGGATCTGAGAGTGAATCTCCATCCTTGCTGGAAAATCGGGAATAAGGAATAGTAGGTGTGGTCATGGGTTTACAATTTGACATATGAAACCTGTCAAGTAAATCAAGTGCATAACGGGTTTGACGAAGCTGCATTGTATCTCCGGTGCGAGAAGCCTCAATGCCCAAAAAGAAACTCAGATCTCCCAAGCGGCGACTATCAAAATTCGCACAGATATCGTCAATAACAGAAGAAATAATGGAGGAAGAGGAACCGGTAATAATTGTATCTCCGGTGCGAGAAGCCTCAATGCCCAAAAAGAAACTCAGATCTCCCACGCGGCGACTATCAAAAGTCGCAAAGATATCGTCAATAACAGAAGAAATAATGGAGGAAGAGGAATCGGTAATAATAATCTCGTCGACATACACGAGAATCGAAACAGTGGAGAGGGTATTATGCCGGATAAAAAGAGAAGATTCTGACCGACTATTGAAAAACCCATGTTGGAGAAGAAATGCGTAAAGTCGCTGAAACCATGCACGCGGAGATTGCTTAAGACCATAGAGTGCCTTACGGAGTTTGCACACATGGTTAGGCATAGAAGAGTGAACAAAACCGGGAGGCTGTTTCATGTAAACTTCCTCATGAATGACACCATTAAGGAACGCATTACGAACATCTAACTGTTTGATATCCCACTTTCGTGAGTGGGCAATAGAAAAAACTGTACGAATGGTGGAAGGCTTAACTACCGGACTGAAGGTTTCTTCATAGTCGAGACCAGCTTGTTGGGTGAAGCCTTGAGCAACCAAATGAGCCTTATAACGCTCAACAGTTCCATCCGCTTTTCGCTTGACTTTAAATATCCAACGACAACCTACCACATTCATGTTTGAGTTAAACGGGACCAAGGACCACGTTTGGTTCTTGTGAAGGGCTGAGATTTCCTACCGCATCGCAGCTTGCCAATGCGGAATGTTGGATGCTTGTTTAAAGGTACGAGGCTCATAAGTAAGAGAATCCTTTTGCATAGACAAAAGACCCTGAGGTAAGGAATATGGAGATGTAGCACGGAGAAGATCGAGTCAAAGTGCCTGACGGAAAACCGGCATGACTCCGACTTATAAAAGTCCACAAGGGATCTTGACTCGTCGTTGGTTAAGAGGTAATTACACATGGATTGGGCGTTAAACCTTGATGACTCGGTGTCATACCGGGAGCCGGTGCATAAACCGTGCGGGTCAAAGTCAAAGTCCGAGCCCCAGTCAAGATCGAGTCAAAGTTCATGACGGAAAATCGGCATGGCTTCGACTGAGTTAGGTCCGCGGAGGATCCTGACTTGGCGCGTTGACTAGGGTTTGACCTACGCGGGGTATACACTAACACGGTCTGACACGGACCGGACCAAAAACCAACCAAGTCTCGGACAAAAAGTGTGTCACGGATAAGTGCAGGGTCGACACGAGGGTAAACCAATGGCTGTTTGGGTCGTCGTGCTCGCACCGAGGGGCGTAGTAAGGCCTCCCAGGCTGCTACTGAGATTTCCCGGGTTAAGGACGTTGTGTGCAGTGTACGGTCAACGTGCGCGTAATGTGCGGCAGCCTTTTTTTTTAAGTAAAAACATAAATTTTCAAATGTGTCTTAAAGGCATGATGCATACAAAAGATTTTTTTTTTTTGAAAAGAAATTTTTTTTTTTTTGAAAACATTTTCGAGAATTTTTTTTTTTTGAAAGCATGTAAGCACATAAGCACATAAAATTTGAGCAGTTAAAGAAATTGATCCAACAGTCAAAATTTGACTTTTCCCGGGACGGTCGAACCGATAACAACGCATCGCGGCAGAACACATAACACACAAACACACACACATACACACACAAAATTTCAAGTGTTGGGACGGAAGTTTGACCCACAAAAGCTTTTTTTTATTATTATTATTTTTAGAAAAAACAAGCTTTGTTTATTTTGAAAAACAAGTTTTTTTTTTTGAAATGAGACCAGTACGTGGCATTGTTCTACCATAATTTATCCCCGGCTCCCATAAGGAGGCGTTTAACAGGAAGGTTAATGGTTTCCCGCCTATATACTTCGTATCATTTTTAAAAGAAAAAAGCTTATTTTTTTCCCAGCGGAGTCGCCACTGTGATGTCACTCGATTTTTCTTTTGTTGAAAATCATTTCGGAGTCGCCACGCCGTTTTTAGTTTAGGGGTCAAAACTTTGAAAAATACCCAAGATTTAGAGAAAATGAGTTCGAAGGTCACGTTACGCTCCGGGAATGACGTTTTGACGTGCACCCGAAATGCCTCGTATGACGAGTCTTCCTCACTTGAAACTTTTTTTTGTGTGTGTGTCTGTTTAAAAGGACTTTTCTGAAAACAAATGAAAAATAGGGACTAAACTAAAAAAACAGTTGGAAAACGGTGATTAAAACAGAAAATGACGAAAGCGAGAAATTGTTTGCGGTGACAATGTCATCCGCGTGGACAAGGCGTAGTGCGGTCTTATCCGCGCGGATATGCCTACGGCTCAATATTTTACGGTTTCGGTTTAGTCACTGTAATTTCCGAGAAAGTTAGCTGGATTTACGGGACTTAAGCTGAAAATGTAGCTGTGAACGAGAAAATGAAAGGATTGCTTGGATTTTTGGCATCCATGTTTTGTCCTCTCTTTCCCTAGACTTTGGTTAGTGGTCATAATTGATGAATCCACTTAACCAAGCCATCCCGGGGGTACGTTAGAACTTTGAAAACACTTCATTTGCTAGAGGGAAGGGGTATTTTGACATAAAAAAGTAAGTTGACAAGAGAGTTAGATCAAGATGTATCAACTTTAGAGAAAGATCTCTAAGGTGGTCATAAGATGATCATCCTTAAGATCTATACTCAAGTGTATCTCCTACATCTTGTGTGACCTATTTTGTATGTCTAGATGATTTTCATCCAAGGAAAGTGTTCCAAGGTGAGCATCTTAGACATAAGGAGGGGGGTTTGCAAGGAAGTAAAGATTATGGACCCTTTGAAGTGGTCATCTATGGAGATGGGCTCCAAGATGACCATACTTTAGGTCAAGAAAGCAAGTAAGAACTAGTCAATGTAAAGAGACATGGAAGTAAAAAAATATGGACCATTTAGAAGTGGTCACATATGGAGATTGACTCCAAAATGACCATCTTCTAGGTCAAGCAAGCAAGTACCAAGTAATGTAAAAGGGGAGTGGGGAATGACATAAAAGTAAAGGAGAATGTGGATCACCTTAGAAGATCATCCATGGAAATGGATTCCATCGAGATCCTCTTGGATCCTTGGGACAAGAGGGGAAGGGGAGTTCAAACAACAAGTAATAACAACCACTTTACATCATTTATGTATGAAAATGTATGTATGAGTAAGTTTTGAGTAAGGAAGAACAAGGGTATTACCAATGTTTCTTGAACTTGTGTGTAGGGTTTGAAGGTTTTAAAGGCTTAGGAGTGGTTTGGGATGGATTTGATGTTGAATTTAGTGTGGATTTTGAATTGTGAAGGTGTGAATGGCTATTTGAGAATGGATTTTGACAGCATAACAATAGGTTTTCATATTTTTTGGGTTTTTTCTGTGTTGTTAAGCTGAGGGAGAAGGGCTGTATTTATAGGTTGTCTGGATGACAATCTTATCCGCGTGGACAAGATTGTAGGTACAATCTCATCCGCGCGGATGACCCCAGCAGCGTGCACGATCTGTGCGAAAGCGATTTTGGGCTGTTTGCAAATGGTCAATTATTCTTTTTTCTTGGAAATGACAGGTTTCCAGCGAGGTAATTGTCCATTTTTTTATTCCTAAGAGGTCCTTCCTCATTCAAATTCTCAAAATAATGTCCAAAATGCCCCTAAATGATCATAAATCATTAATTTGGGCTGACGAAACATTAACGACCCATATTGGGGTACTTACAGGAGTGGGTCCTATCTTATTTGCATTTTAACGCACATAACCTACGTGCCTATCGGGATCAACTAGCATCTCTCACTGAGGATCAAATTATTTGGCAGCCATATAGAGATCGTGATGCTCCAGATTATTGCAGGCAGGGACATGATGTATGGAGGACGAGGGCGCCTCTTATCTGCTTTGACAGGGTAGAGTGACACCTACCTGATCGAGTTTTGAGGCAGTTTAGCATGCTACAGCCGGTCCCCGATCCATGTGACATAAAGGAAGATCTGCATAGTATTGATCGTCGAGGTAGAGAACACGTGGCTTGAGATTCTGAATATGATGAGTACATATCATTATGGAATGCACGAGCAGAGAGCGTGGTGTATAGTGTGTTGGGTGAAGAGGTCATGTATTATGCCCATCCATACTTGATCCGGTTCAAGAAGATCACATATTCATTAATTGTGAACCCCGTCCATGTAGAGGATATATGGTACAGATCACATGCGAGTGTCTTCGAGGGTTTGGTAAGTGAATATGATTTTACAAACTTTTAAATATTAGGATTTAGTGATTGTAATAATAAGTTAGTAACATTCTTGCCCTATTGATGTTAACATGTGCAAAACTTACAACCTCTGCATGAAATTGACGAGGAAAGTATCGCCAATGAGTTGGACATGGATAACTTTAGGCTTCAAATGCGGCATCTCATCATATCTTCTCTAACGCATATTCAACAACAACATCGACTTGATGCTCGAGCACCCCCAACACCGATTCATCGCGTACAAGGAGTGCCACACCTCGGGCTCCACATCGTCATGTACAGGGAGTGCTACGGAGACAACCTGGTCAACACTTGGTGGATGAGCAAGAGGAGGACCAAGAGAGACAGCCGAAACAGGAAGCTCAGGTAGAGACTTCGACAGATGCACCTATTGAGACTCAATTACATCTTGAGACTCAAATAGTGACAGAGTCACAAGGTGAGGTTACTCGAGTAGAGAGTCAGACAAATACACCGCCTAGCACACGGGGTCACGATACACAGGGTGAATGTGTTACGCAAGTTGAGGGGGGGAGAAATACCTAAATAAAAAACTTGCTAGCGTAGGAAAAAATGATCTCTACTAATTAACTCCTTCATGAAAATATTTGAGACATTTCCTATATGACCGGGTTGTGGTCATTTAATAATATTTTGTTATATTTACGTGTTGAACGTGTTTGTTTGTCAGAGGTGTTGAAATATGCTTGGTATATAAATATGTAAGTTTGATACATGTGTTGTTACAAGTTTGTAGGTTGGATGTGAACCGACCATGTTAGGCTGAAATTCAGATTCTAAAATTCGCTAATATTAGTAGCGAGTTTAGGTCGCCTAAATTCACTATTCACATCAGCGAATTTAGGTTGCCTAAATTCCCTATTCGCATTAGCGAATTCAGGTTTATCTAAACACACTTTCATTACTCAATGTTAAATAATTAATGTGAATTCGCTATTTGAAGTAGCGGGTTTAAATTTAACAAAATTTCCATGAATTTCTCGAAATTATTTACCTAAAATAAAATGAAAAATTTAGGACTCGCTATTTGAAATAGCGAGTTTAAGCGAGAAAGTTATAAATCGCTAATTGAAATGGAGAGTTTAAAAAAAGTAGTCATTTTGGTCAATAGTTTCAAAGGGTTATTATTTTGGAAATTATTATTTTAAGGTCAATCGACATTTTAACCCCCTGAAATATGTTTTAGCTTCAGTTTTAACCCATCTTGTATTTTTTTTAGCAGTTTTAACCTCTGTACATCAAATACGCATTTGTTTTTGCCCAACACACTAACTCCCTCCAAAAATGTTATAAAAAAAAAAAAAAAAAAAAACCTTAACGAAATCTAACAAAATTTAACGAAACCTTGTTTTTCTTACAAAAATGGTTTCCAATTCCCCCATTATACACTGTTAAAATCTCTCCCAACCCATTAACCCACTATATATCATTAATTCTATTTCAAAATAAGCACTTATCATTCATGCTCATGACCACTAACAAAAGTACATGATCATGAATAAATGGATACTCATTTTTAAGGTGAAGATGATATAAAATCCGTTCTCATTTTGAATAAAATGGATGTTTGCTTGTTGTTTATAATAGTGAGACTTACTTCAAACCATAGCCCAAGGACTAGTAAACTGCTACAATCTAAAAAACAAATAACAAAATTTAGATATTTCTCGGATTCAAATTACAGTGTGGCAACTAAAGCCATCAAAAATTTCACGTTACTTGATCAGTTCTCACAAGCCATTTTTTAAGAAAAATAATGCCTTATTCTTGAAAATTAGTGGAATATGAGATTTTGATAAGGAGTAAGTTAGTGGGAGAAGGAGAATTTTATCGGTGTATGATTGGGAAATTTAGGGGGAAACTATTTTTGTAAGATAACAGAGGTTTCGTTAGGTTTCGTTAAGTTTTGTAACATTTTTATAGAGTTAGTGTGTCGGGTAAAAACATATGCGTATTTAGAGTAAAGAGGTTAAAACTGCTTAAAAATACAAGGTGGGTTAAAATCGAAGTTAAAGCATAGTACAGAGGATAAACAATGTCATTGACCTTATTTTAAAAATGAATTAGTTTAAGAAAAAAAATCATTTTTCGAAAACATTTTTGAAACTATATACTCCCTCCGTACATTTTGTTGCTTCACAGTTACTGTTTACACGATTATTAAGGAGGGAGTATTATATTGAAAGTGTTGTGAGTGTGAAAGTAAAATAGGAGAGAGAATGAGTGGAGGGAATAGTAAATTATAATGGTGTTGTGAGTATTAAAATAAAGTAGGAGAGAAAATGAGTGGAGGGAATAGCAAAGATTCCTTTCCATTTTAGGTAAAAAAAACAAAGTGTGAAGTATGTATTTGGACGTCCAAAATAGAAAGGGTGAAGTAAGTAAATGGACGGAGGGAGGTAGTAGACTGATTAGTTTAAAATGAATTTATATCTAATATCAATTACAAATTCACATGATCTGAACCAAAATGTATAATATATAGACCAACATAAGCACAAAAAAACAAATGGTCAATTACTCTATTAATCCTTCAGCAATCAAACCCCCAATCCTGCAGTAAACTTAACCCCGGTGGCCGGCAACCACGAGTTCCCCAATATAAACTGCGCCACCGTAAAGTTGTTAGCCAAACTCGAGTCATTCATCGCATGAAAACCCGGCCACTTGACCCGGTTACCCAGACCCGCACCCGGTCCATAGTTCATATACTCCCCATAGTAAATAGAATTCAAAGCAAAATCTCCATTCCACTCGAGCCAACCTTCTGGCCTTATGGCATTACTAATGTAACATTGCATAAAAATGGTCCGTGAATATAACTTCCATGGGCGGCCGAGATAAGTTAGGGTTGAGTTTAACGACACTATCACTTCTTGTTCAACTGTCACATTTGTAAACTGAAAAGAGAAACCGGATGTTTGGTCCGGTTCTTTACGGCCTTGGGCTGTGATGGTGTTTTTTTGGTTAGGGAGACCCTTTCGGGCTCGAACTTGACAGTTTTGGAATACTGCGGCTGCATTACCAAAAATGAAATCGACTGTGCCCGTGATCACGCATTCTCTATAGAATTGTCGCATCGAGTGTGCGTAGAGCGTGTCTTGGTAACCCCGAATTGCGCACCGGAACAAGACGGATAAGTCGGAGTCGGACCGGAATGCAACTGCTTGGTGCTTTTCCGGCCCGGCCGTGTTCTCAAATGTCATGTCTCGGGCTATGAACCCGCTCCCCTTCACAGCTGCATATATGCATAGAAACATTAGCACAACTCAATTTTGCATTGAAATAGTTATATGGATATGCATATGATTGTAAAGTGGTTAATTACCAAATGTTGCAGAGCGATAAGTCGTCCATCCGTCGATGAAACTGCGATTGCCTGATATAATTGTACGGTCCATACCATCGCCGATCATCATGAGATTGGTCTTCTTCTTACTGATCTCTACGTACTCATTATACACTCCCTTCTTCACATATATAACATATCGTCGTACACTATAATCGGGGGCAGCCATTACAGCATCCATGATACGAGTGAAGTTGCTGCTTCCATCGGCAGCCACCACCACGTCCGCAACACTGGCCAATCCACTGCCAAGTCCACCACTAACACTAGTGCCATTTCCTTGAACTTGTTGAAGTAGTTCAAGGAAACGAGCATCAAAGGGGCCAGTAGTACCACTACCGGTGGCCCCTTTCTTGGATAATTTATTGGGGGCATGTGAAGCACTGACCGGGGGGCGTACCATGGAAAGAACATTGCGGACTAATGAGTTGACTTGGTCAAGGCTACCGGCTACCATTGTTGGGATGAAGCTATTTGTACCCTCAAAGCCATCAAGGCATGTATCTTGGTTACCTAGTGCTCCGGTCAACCATGTACTCATGTCGCCGCTCAGGTTACCAGTGCTGTTATCCTTGCCTGCATTTAATTTAAATGGTACATTATATTATATCATATGATTCAGAGAGACACATTTATGAAGCAGAATAAATGAAAAACACAATATATGTTGCATTAAGTCTAGCTAGTTTGATATTGGTTGGGGCATGCCAGAATTAATATGAGTACACAATTCTTATCAGCACATTTCTTATTAAAATAACAAAATACCCACACAATGCATCCCTCTTTAGTTGGGACTACCCATAATGGGTGAGGATTAAATGAGATCAGTTCAATCAATTTTTATTTTTATTTTTGAAATAGATATGACCGTTGAAATTATATTCTAAAATATGTGGTTGTTTAGAGTTTTTCAATTTTTTAGAAATATAAATTATTTGCTGAATCGTAATACTCTCTCTCCGTCTCATCAAAAGTTTAAAAAATAAGTTGGTTCAAAAAAAATTTTAAAAATGAAAAGGTGATATGTAATAAGTGTAGATACTTGGGTATGAGAGAAAAAGTGAAATAAAAAATATTTAGGGAATAATTATTGCGAATATGACATATAGAACTCACAAATAAAAAAGTAATAAAAAATTCAATTTTAAATTTTGAACCTGCTAAGGCAATTGTAGCGGCTCCTATTAGATCTCAACCCATCCTTGGGTTGAGGATGAAGAACGAGAGCTTAATATGAAATAGCGAGAGAGATATCTCCTCTTTTAACTCCTTTCAAACAAATTGAAGGCAGCCGTTGTTACTGAAAGACAAAAGCTTGTGGTATCGAATGAGATTAGATATCCCAGTAGTGCAGCCGTAAATGATGGATATTAGGCACATTTTCTGTTCCTAATTGATTAGAAAATTTGATATATGACTCATGCTCCTTTTGATTCGTAACACTATCAAAATATCTTGGGAATTTGCCCCATAAGTTCCTTTTGAAACAAATCACTTTTCACTAAGTTTCTCATTGTATTAAAATGATCAGGAAGTTCTTTTTACAAGTGAACTTTCAATTTTACCCTCACAACATTCTGAAAATATAATACAACATTCTGAATTTTTTTAAAAAAAAAAATTTCTGAAAATATAATACAACACTCTGAATATAATACAACATTCAGAAATATAAT
The DNA here is from genome assembly GCA_022495995.1 of Adenophora triphylla var. japonica. Lineage (NCBI taxonomy): Eukaryota > Viridiplantae > Streptophyta > Magnoliopsida > Asterales > Campanulaceae > Adenophora > Adenophora triphylla. The sequence continues at coordinate 515,834 of JAFEMH010000598.1, read as the reverse complement.
ATAACATTCTGAAAATATAATACAACATTCTGATTTTTTTTAAAAAAATTTTTTTTTTTGAAAATATAATACAACATTCTGAAAATATAATTCAACACTCTGAAAATATAATACAACATTCTGATTTTTTTTTGTATTAATTTTTTTTTTATTAATTTTTTTTATTATTAAATTTTTATTTTTATTTTGAAAATATAATACAACATTCTGAAAATATAATACAACATTCTTTGGGGGGTATTTTCGTCCAAAATGACAAAAAATTGATACACTCATTTAAAAAGAACTTATTGAACATAAATTTAAAAAAAGAAACTTATGGATCAATGACCCAAATATCTTTTAGTAAAAAATCGATTTTCAATTGAAATAATTTTTTAACTTTCAAATGAGATGTAGAGAGTATTATAATCACCATTAATCTGAAATGAATATAGTAGGTGAGGGGTTAAGGAAGGAAAAGGGGTAGGGGCAAGGTTCTACAAAGTGCTAGGCGGATGCTAGACGGCGGAGTTGGACCTAGCGTCTAGGCGGGGACTAGTCGGGATTAATCGAGATTAGTCGAGACCTAGGCGGGGCTTAGAACTAGGCGTTGGAGAGGGGCCTAGCGCCTAAGCGAAATCTAGGCGCTCTTAGGCGGGGTCTTTTAGAACTGGGTAGGGGTATATCCTTTCTATCTAGCTATCTATCTCCTTCACATTAAATTTTAAAATTGTTGAACCCACTCCTCCCTCCCTCCCTCCACCTTATCTGAATTTAATAAATAGTCAATTAATAAATGAAATATTTCACATTTCAAAGAAAGCATTGAATAATATCTGAAATTTTATTTAATTATAGGTGTAACTGTAACTGTAACCCTGCTGCATTTTTTGTCGTAAAAGAAATTAATCAAACATCACATAAGAAATCTGGATGCCCGGTTCTTTTTTTTTATATTTTGTGAATTAAGTAAAAATTAATTTTAAACGTCGTGAAAATTCCAAAAGCGTCAGCTATTTTATTTGGATTATAAAACAAGAATAGCATAGTATAATAACTTATAAGATTGATTTAAAATACTTCTACCTCCGTTCCAATTATAGAGAAAAACTTTTTGACTTTTTGTGAATTTAACCCAATGTTCATCAATAATTATGTCATAAAATTCTAAATATTATTATTAAATATTTCTTTTGATTCTAAATACTTATCGCAAAAGAATTTGGTCCAGCATAATTGTTGTTTTTGTGCCAAATTCATCTTTATCCTTATATTAAAACTTGATTTATTTTATTAATTTATTAAACTTTATTTATTTAAACCTCGTGTAAAGCCCAAAAACAATAGTTATTTTAAAACAAGGGAGTAGTATTTATCGATTTTTTTTTCTCATTTAAGTCTTAAAAAAAAAAAAAATCTAAATGATAACCCTTGAAAAGTATTTACTAAAATGATCAAGTTTGATGAAACTCGATACTGGAAATAGCAAATTTACATTTTTTTCTCGATAAAACTCGTTATTCCTATCGGTAGCTAGTTTACCCATTTTCTTCATAAACTCGCTCTTGATAGTAGCGAGTTTCACCAAACTTGATCATTTTTGCAAATGCTTTTTTCAAGACTTGTTATTTAGGAAAATATTTTGTAAAAAATGAATAAAATTAGAAAAAAAAAATCAGTATTTATCCACATTTTCTATTTTTTTGAGGAAAGTTGATCAAAATTAAAAATCACATGTTCAAGTGGGACGGATTAGATGAATTTAGCAGTTTTAATTACAATAAAGCTGACATGAAGGATCTAGCTCTGCATCTTTGCATGATAAAAATATTGAAGTAATTAGAAGGATTAATTAATAAAGTAATCAATTACCATAAGGGGCTTGAGAAGCATCGAGAGTCCAACTCAGTTGATCAAGAGAAAGATCAAGTAAATCAAGGCAATCGGAAATTGCATTGGACAGCCGGAAACCACCGAACGCGCCCGTGAATTGGGACACCGTAGATGTCACCTCTCTCACCGCACCTATCGTCGATCTCACCGAGCTCGCAAACTCCGAGCCCGGCACATTCAAGTACTCCAATTCGAGCCCCAGCTCATAATTTTCATCAGCAATGCTGCTGCTGCAACAGCATATTATTATCATGAGTATGGCGAACTTCCAGATACGTGAACGACAAGCCATAATAAAAAGAGGCAGTTGATCGCTAGGCGCTGGGGCAGGGCGTATGTTTTTTTTTTTTTTTTTTTTTTGGCTAAGATTGATTTTTGGTGCATATGAGTAGGCAGAACTTGGGCTTCAATGAAATGAATGAAGATGGATGGAGATATATATAATTGGGGAATGTTGCTAGTTGTAGTAAGCTTTCTTAATTTGGGGTGGTAGATATGTGATGGACTGAATAATTACACAATTTTAGATTATGTGTGTACCCACATATACAGATGGGATATGAGATTAATCTTTCCCTCCATTTCCATAAATCGCTTGATTGAGTGTTGTGCGGGTCGTTAACCGATGATTTTATGAATGTACAGATATTTACGTGCAATTCTAAAAAAAGTTATTGATAGTATTTCTATTGGTGAAGCAATAACAATTTTTAAAATTACAAAAAAATATCTAGATATTCATAAAATTGTCAATGACCCGCACAGTTGACCAACTGTGCGGTTTGTAGCGGGACAGTTATTTTCTCTCCTATTGTTGAAATTCTTGTATAAGGTAATTCCGAGTTTGACTGTCTTCTCCTTTACAACTGCAAATTCGTTGTTACTCCGAATGCATGCTTTGTATTATGTTGTGTTCATCATTGTACAAACTTATCAGTTCATTGTATTTATCGAGTGGCTAGATTTTATTTTTTTTGCACTCCTCGTACTTGGTATGAGTTGGCAGTATTTGCGGATAATCAACTCCATTTGGGTCGCAGTATTTGAGAAATCATGTTAAATAATCCCAAATTATTTTAAAATTAATATTTGTTGTTGTTGTTGTTAGGGTTTGCTTAAAAAATAAAGGATAATACAAGGATACAAAATAGATGTTTACAAAAAGTTTGACACAAAATGATTTGACGTGCTTTCATTGATGATTTTGATTAGATTGTGACGGGTTCAAAATTGATTTAACCAATAATTTTTGCCAACTCATTTTGTGTCCAATTTTTTGTGACTATATTTTATGTTCCAGATATTGCTCAAAAATAAAAAATAAATGTGAATGAATATGATAAAAGTTTATGCGTATCATAATGGCATAACAAAAATATATGGATATTAATTATTTATTTAATGAAGAGATATAAATGAATATTTTTAAATAACCAATATGGATATTAATTATTTATTCTATGAAGAGATATAAATGAACATTTTGGGTTAGTAGTATTTGAGAAATCATATTAGTTAACCCAAATTATTTTAAAATTAATATTTGTTGTTGTTGTTGGTGTTTGCTTAAAAAAATAAAGAATAATACAAGAATACAAAAAGTTTGACACAAAATGATTTGTCGTGCTTTCATTGATGATTTTGATTAGATTGTTACGGGTTCATAATTGATTTAACCAATAATTTATCGTCAACGCATTTTGTTCTCAATTTTTTGTGACTATATTTTATGTCCATGATATTGCTCAAAAATAAAAAACAAATGTGAATGAATAAGATAAAAGTTTACGCGTATCATAATGGCATAACAAAAAAATATGGATATTAATTATTTATTCTATGAAGAGATATAAATGAATATTTTTAAATAACCAATATGAATATGTCAACCAGGAGTAGTATTTAATTTGGAAGGTGATGGTCGTAGTCAGACAGACTTGGGGGAAGGGAGTAATAACTGAAGTTAGGGGACAGGTGAGAGGAAGAGAGATCGTGAGTATTAAATGAAAAGGAAGTGGGGAAATTAAGGCTTTTAAGACCTTCCTTTTGCATTTGTATTTGCATTTGCATGGTCGACGATCGTAGTTTATAAAGTAGGAGTATTGAGTTTTGACTTGTTCCATGAGCGGATGGAACAAAAATTGAGACCCGCGCAATGAAATCGAATGGTTAAACTCATAATAATTATAATCCGAGAAAATAAACGTTATAGTCCCTCGTAATAACTAATGATACACCGTGCGTTGTTAAACGCAAAATAAAAAAAGTTGACAAATTGTAGAAACAAAATAAAGAAAATTAAGATAACTATATAACAAGAGTAGGTCTAGGAAGAAACGCGTTTCTCCATAAGTTATGGAGAAACGGGTTTCTGGATATCCAGAAGCTTTAGGATTGATATTCAGAAGCTTTGAGACGGATATCCAGAAAAAAGATTTGAGACCAAATCCAAGGCCAAGACCAAATTTCTGATCTGGATATCACTTTCACAAGGTTCTGGATATCCAGAACATTGAATATGGATATCCAGAAGCCTTAAAACTTATATCCAGAAGCCAATTCTAAATTTCTGGATATCACTTACATAAGATTTTGGATATCCTTTCAAATAGTTCTGGATATCCAGAAGCTTTATAATTGATATCCAGAAGCTTTATAATTGATATCAAGAAGCTTTTTAATTGATATTCAGAACCCAAAACCTTTTTAATTTATATCCAGAAGCTTTATAATTGATATCCAGAACACCTAGTGAAGTACTTAGAGAGGATCTTGAAAGGGAGAATGGACTGAGCTTTTCTTCAGAAAGCTACATACCTTAGCCTGCATACAGTACCGTCATGCCATAGCTTTCATATGCAGATGTAATCGTAAAACTTCAATGGATCCGCTAGCCGATTGGGATTTATATTTGATGTTTTAAGTTGAATATCATATTTACGCTTTTAACTTGAAAATCTGGTATTGTTCCAGCTTTCCATATTCCTCTATGAAATATTAATTGTAGGAAAACGCAGCAATTTCATACGCTCAATTGATGTCGGAGTCATCAAAATCGTCGGCGTTGAAGAGGTCAGTCGGCAAGCCTAGGGAGAAATTAGATCGGTGAAGAAAGAGAAAGGGTGTGAGCCGTGTCCCGTAAAGAAATAAACCCGTTTCTTCATAAATTATGGAGAAACACGTTTCTCCCTAGATTTTGTGATATAACAATTAATTTGTAAAAGACTTTTAAATTTGATGAGTTCAATAAAAGTATACTGGCATTATCAAACAAATTTATAAATTTTGAAATATTTTCTTGTAAATAACATCCACAGTCTTTTCGTTCCCGTCACATATCAAAATTTTCTAACTATCACGATTAGTTATCATATACAAAGCAACATACAATTAATCACGACTAAAAACATATCTTTTCAGAAACAACCCAATATAAGTGAGTTATTGACCTTGGCTTTTGTTAATAGTCATTACATATGATACAACCAACGAAAATTGTATTCTTTGAAAATTGAATGATAAACGTATATCTGATGGAGTCAACGACATTCTCGGGAGAAAAACTTTTTCTCCAACATTACTGCCATATAAAATTTTTGCTTCCACTATATGTTGATCGGGCTTTGTAATAATTAACCTCGTTTCATTGCACAAACCTGCATCATGTTCATGTTCGATGTTCATTAATAATAGCAAGTTGGTTAGTATGCTTATTTCATTTCCTGATTACAGGTGCTTTTTTATGCTTTTATTTTATATTTTGTATATGTTGTTGTGACATGGAAAAAAACTATTTGATTTCATATTCTTGTGCTTTTCTTTTATCAATCCAGCGTGGTGAGATATCCTTTCCCAGTATCTAATTATTATCAAGTGGATTTAAAAAAAAAAAAAAAAAAAAAATCAACATTGTTTATCTAATGCGAATATTGTTCTGAATTGTCGTACTCGTACCCAAATGCTCATTTCCATTTTTCCCTAATATTATACAAGGTGTTAATTTCGTGACTTCTTTCTGCTCGTTAAAGTAAATAAAAACCTATATAAGAGTTTAAGAATTAAGTATCTAATAAGAATATGAATCTGACCATATAAATTATATGTACTCCTTATTAAATGGTGTATTCATGATATCATTACGTGTATTTGTAATTTGTAATTTCAGGGCTTCAGTTGGTTCAGGCGCCAACACTTATTTGAGAAATCATTGATGTTATAATTTAGTGTCCTTATCATTTTTCTTTGTTTGCTCATATTGTTGTTTGGTACCCTTGTAGCGGTTGCTACATTCCACCGGGAAATAAATAAGCAAGTCAAATAAATAAATGAAAAGGAAAGAGAAAATCTATTGAAGTGAGTAGTTTTAACTGTAATGTAATTATGTATATTAATAATGCAGAAGCATAAGACAATACTTAACTATTCCTTAGTAATATTCTTTGAGTTATTAGTCCTTGGATCAATGATTTTTTTGGGTATATGTAAATTAAGCTATCTTCAATAGATTTTTTCATGAATAAATCTCTCTCTCTCTCTCTCTCGATCTCGATCTCGATCTCGATCTGGCCACTAATCTGATATAAACTATTCATGTTTATTTGATGTATGTATTGTTGAACTGAAGTAAAATATGAGGAAAAATAAGTAGTGTCTTCTTATATATATGGGTGGAAAGTGAAGAGTTTTTTTTTTTAATTGTAAGAGTAGTAATTAAACATCCATATTCAAAGTTAATCTTATAGGAACTGGAAGTAATTGTTGCAAGCATGTGAATTTAATCATTACTAATGACTGATGATAAAAAAAATTATTCATTTATGTATGCACTTTAATGGGTCATAAAACTCCAAGAGGACCAGATGAGAATATTTGTGTCCAAATTTAACTTAGGTGCTAATTAATTTTTGGGACCATATATATTAATTACTTCTTATCTCATTTGGACCTACCGGACTTATACTATATATCATTAATTTTTGAACTAAAAATTAATAAAATTCTATCACTGTTTTATATAATGAAAGTTATTTTTTAAAAATAAATCACTTCAATCAGCCATATAAATCTAATAGGTCCAGATGAGAATATTTGTGTCCAAATTGAACTTAGCCACTTAGGCTTTCTAATTAACTTTGAGACCATTCGTTTAAATTTGTGTCTGATGCAGCAAAAAATGAGCGATATCGGGGATATCTGATCAGTCGGGAACACGGCGTTGGATTTCTGAACAAACGACGAACGGATCTGTAAAACAAACACCGTTAGGGCGCGGGGAGTTACCCCCGCACAAACCCTCCGGCGTGAGAATAAGCATCTGTATATGGAGATGATATAAATCGGGAGGAAAGGCGTATTATAGTATTGAGAGGGTGTTTGAATGTACCTTTTGTGTGAGGGATTTGACCCTTATTTATAGCTTTAAAGTGATGTGTCCTCCAAGAATAGGAGTTCCGTAGTTGACTTGTATTAGAAGAGTGAATCTTCGTCTAATTTAGGTTCCTTAGCCCGCTAGGAGTCCGCTCCAAATAAGACTTCTTGAGAGAGAATAAATCCTTATTGGATTAGGATTCTGTGTGCTTATTGCTTTCCTTATTTTTAGGGGTATTTAATAGGGGGAGAATTATATTCCGTTCAGTGGCCCCCGACTTCCTAGCTCGGCCATGTCGATGACGTGGAGGAAGTGAGCTCTACCTCTGTTTATAAGAATACGAACAGGCGTCACGTGACAAGTGCCGCTTCAGTTGTCCGCTGGTTCAAGAATGAAATGATGAGGCAGATGCTGGGGTGCCGACCGAGGAGACTAATGTCGAGGAGAAAGCTCAAACCCAACAAGTCATCATCCCGGATCCTTGCACGCAGGAAGATGATGAGGCGGATGCCAAGGAGACCAATGCCGAGGACAAAGCTCAAACCCAACAGGTCACCATCCCGGATCCTGATGATGACGCGGATGTTGAGGCGCAGACCGAGGAGACCAATGTCGAGGAGAAAACTCAAACCCAATGAGTCATCATCCCGAATCCTTGCACGGAGGAAGATGATGAGGCGGATGCCGAGGAGACCAAAGCCGAGGAGAAAGCTCAAACTCAACAAGTCACCATCCCGGATCCTGACCTGGAGGAAGACGATGAGGCCGATGCCGAGGTGCAGGCCAAGGAGACCAATGTCGAGGAGAAAGCTCAAACTTAACAAGTCACCATCCCGGATCATTGGCTGAGAAAGACGATGAGGCGTCGAGGGTGCGGGTAGAGAATACCAATGTCGAGGAGAAAGCTCAAACTCAACAAGTCACCATCCCGAATCCTGATGATGAGGTGGATGCCGAGGTACAGGCCGAGGAGACCAATGTCGAGGAGAAAGCTCAAACCCAACAGATCACCATCCCGGATCCTGACATGGAGGACTTCCTTGTCTTCATTTATTGCTTTAGTATAAACTGGGCAATATTTTGCCGATAAGGTCGATGAGCCGGGGGGGTGTTTCCTCGTCATGACACTTAAGCGATGTTTTGCCGATAAGGTCGATGAGCCGGGGAGTTTCCTCATCATGACACTTAAGTGATGCTTTGCCGGTAAAGTTGATGAGCCAGGGGGTTTCCTCGTCTTGACACTTAGGCGATGTTTTGCCAATAAGGTCGATGAGCCGGGGAGTTTCCTCGTCATGACACTTAGGCGATGTTTTGCCGATAAGGTCGATGAGCCAGGGAGTTTCCTCGTCGTGACACTTAGGCGATGCTCAGACTAAAGTCGACTTAGTCGGGGTTTCCTCTGTCATTACACTTAGGCGATGTTTTGCCGATAAGGTCGATGAGCCGGGGAGTTTCCTCGTCATGACACTTAGGCGATGCTTTGCCGATAAAGTCGATGAGCCGAGGAGTATCCTCGTCATGAAGTGATGTTTTGCCGATAAGGTCGATAAGCCGGGGAGTTTCCTCGTCATGACACTTAGGCGATGCTTTGCCGATAAAGTCGATGACCCGGGGGGTTTCCTCGTCATGGCTCTTAGGTGATGTTTTGTCGATAAGGTCGATGAGGGGTTTCTCGTCATGACGCTTAGGCGATGTTTTCGTAGATAAGGTCAATGAGTCGGGGTTTCCTCGTCGCCCGATGCTTAGGCGATGTTTTGCCGATAAGGTCAATGAGCTGGGGGGTTTTCTCGTCATGACGCTTCGGGGGGTTTCCTTGTCATGATGCTTAGGCGATGTTTTGCCGATAAAGTCGATGAGCCGGGTTTCTTCGTCATGACACTTAGGCGATGTTTTGCTTAGATAAGGTCGATGAGCGGGGAGTTTCCTCGTCATAACACTTAGGCGATGCTTTACCGATAAAGTCGATGGCCCGGGGGTTTCCTCGTTATGACACTTAGGCTATATTTCTTTATCTACCTATGCTGAGGAAGATGACTCGCACATAGGTCGTAGACGGTGATGGTCCCGCTATCCATGACGAGGAGGAACTCGCTCGGTCGTGGGTCTGGGTGATTAATGAAGGGAGATTGCCCTTTTCAAGGTCGAGGAGGGTGCCTCGTCTTGAGTGTTAGTCTTGATAGTTGCTTTGCTTGCTAGTTCATCTATGTCCCGAAGCTCTCCTTGTCTCAGTCGTGTATGTGCTCACTAGTGAGATGAGGGGCTATATCCGGGGTGGACATAACTGTGTCATTGTTGTCATCCTCACGAACGTTCTAGTATCTCCATTTCAACTAGTTCATCTACGTCCCGCAGCTCTTCCTTTTCTCAAGTTAGGATCGGCCCCAGAGCCCGCCGCCGACGAGATGAGGGCTAACTGCGGACGGACGACCCGTGTCATGAACGTCTACGGTATCGTAGATTTGACTCGTAACCGGCTTTGCCGTGCTGCTTCAATTGCTTTGACGAGCCGCTTAGGTTGCTCGCATGCGTGGTTGTCATTGCATTGTATCTCGACAAAACTACCCGAAGTATCATCCATCGGAATAGTCATTGTCCATCAAAGCAAGTGTGAGAGAACTTGGCTTCAATTATTCGACTTCGGCAGCGGCATAGAACATCTATTCAAAGTGAACAAACTCGCAAAATGTAATTTATTTTCATGGTGCAAAGAATAAACATGTTTTTTGCAAAGCCGTCAAGGAATTAACTTGTAATTCAAGCTATTGATATGCAATGATCATGCTATCCAAGTTTACAGAGGCAAAGGCTTTTATTTCCTTCATATAATATTACATGCTCGCATCATTATGTTGATTATAAAGCCAAGTTAATTTTGAGTTTGATTGCAATATTTTGAGACCCTTTAGATGCATAAGACCATAGCATTAGCAGTCAACCTGTTTAGGGTCCTCAAAGTGTGTCACGCTAATAATGAAAATATTATCTAAGAGTTAGAACGAGTGCACCTGGGTTCGGTAAGTATTGAACAGGATGGGCCGGTTCTTTACGAGATGAGAAAGGTCGTTGCTCCAGTAGCTCTATGGCTCTCTTTGCAATTTGAGGCCTTCCCGTTTTGTGCATGCTACTATCAGTAGCCATAGCAAAACAGGCCAAGAGCCACCATTGTGGTAACTCCATCTAGTGTTCTTTGGATCACATCATGTGGTATTGTAAGTGCTCCAATTTGAGCTTGTTAGAATTTTCGTTAGAAAATTAACGAAAGTTATAGCATTTCTAACAATTCCTAACAATCCTAACATTTCTAACAAAGTGAGGGCAAAATGGGCATTGATATTTAAATATAAACCTTCAAAGGAATCTTAAAAAGCAAAAGAATTAAGAAAATCCCGAAACAGCAAGTTGAAAAACATTTTTTGCTGATATTTTTGAATTTTATTCCTTGTGTCCAAAGCCTGGAGCTGCATTTAATGAACAGTGCACGCCACCAATCCCATCCGCGCGGACATCTTTGTAAAATTCAGAGGGCTATAAAATTGGAGCCCTCCGAGTCACAAAAATAAGGAGCCACAACACAATTTGCCTTTGAGAACCTCTTGGCGAAATATAGAGAGAAAACAGTGAGAATTCACTTGAATTGTCACCATTTTCTCTTGAATCTTTCCCAACTCACACTCACTCTCAAATTCAAACCCTAAACACATTCAAGCCTTGAACCCATTCAAACACAAACTCAAGGAAGATAGGTATAACCTCCCTCTTCTTACCCTAAATCTCTCATCCATGCATGCATCTTCAAACTACAAAATGTAGTTCATTCTTCTTCTTGTCTTAAGATCCAAGAAGATCACCATGGAAGTCCATCTCCATGGATGATCTCCTACAAGGATCAACATTTTCTTTAATGTGTTCTTGTTTTTCTTGCAAATGCATTTTCAAAACCCTAAAAACCATTTTCAAGCATCAAATCTCATTTTCAAAGGATAAAATTCCCCTTCCCAAGCAAATGAAGTGTTTAGTCCTAATGTACTAAGGATGGTTTGGTATAGTTGATTCACCACTAAAATGTCAAGTGATCACTAACCAAAACCTAGGGAAATGGGGACAAGCATGGATGCAAAACCCCCTTAAAATCATATTTTCTTTCTTGAGAAGTTGCTGTCCAGTAGCAATTTCCTCAGACCTCAGTCCATGGTCTAATTTTTTGGACACAGATAAATGTGGAATTTGGTGTTTACTACAAAACACTTTTTGTAGCCAACATCCAGATCTTTCCATACATATTTTTACTTTATTTTTTGGGTGAGTAAAACTCCTCTTTTCAAATTTTCTTTCAGAGGCTAGTTCATCAGCTTCTGGGAATCCAGATCTCATATCTGAGGTTTCCAGAAGGTTTTGACCCCTCAAATCTTCTCCAAAATGGAAAATTCCTTTGCACAAATCTTATTTAAGGTGTCTGGAACAACTTTCATTCTCTGAGTTTATCCAGATTATGAAGTTTTAAGACCCTTGAATCCATTTCAAAATCAAAGGTCCACTGCCTTTTTCATTCTGGCAGAAGTGGCTCTCAACTTCAAAAGGTCTTTTGAGTACCAAATCTCAATCCAAAAATCTTCCAAAAAATTCTGGGATCAGTTTAAAGTCTTAAAAGGATATCCCAATTTTTACTTTTCTGAGTTTCAAATTATTTTGGCCAAAACACATACACACACACACACAAATGATTTTCAGCTTGGAAGACTCGTTTTACGAGGCATTCCGGGTGCACACTAACGTCCTTCCCGGCGTGTAACATGACCTCCGAACCCAAATTTCTGATCTTGGGATTTTTTCAAAGTTTTGGCCCTTAAAACAAAAATGGCGTGGAAGACTCGTTTTCTATTTTACTCAGAAAAAGAATATAGACTGCTTGCACACTACGCGCACGTGACCGTACACTGCACACTACGTCGCTAACCCGGGGAAATCCTTGTCGCGGTCCGTTTGGTCTTATTACGCCTCTCGGATGAGCACAGTGACTACCCAAACATCCCATGGAGCCTCGTTGTCGACTCATGCACTTGTCTGCGTGACACACTTCTTGTCACAGTAAGACCCGGTTGGTTTTTAGTAAGTGCAGTGTCTACTGCCTGCAATGTGTATATACCTTTCCTTTCAAGCTTCTTTGTCGGCATCACCGAAGCTCAATATCTTTCGGGGACCCTAATCGGAGGTCGAAGTTCGCTGTAGGTTCCGCCGCGAGCACTTTGACCAAGATATTGACCAGGGCGCACTCCCCGGACTTCTGGCCGGATCCGGCAACAAATTATACAACCGACTCCCGGCAGATTTGACACTGAGTCATCAAGCGATTAATGAATATTCCATGCCTAATTACGGCTTAACCCCGACGACAAGTCAAGCATCAATTGTGGACGCTTATCGGAGTCCAAGATCATGCCGAGCTTTTCCCATCGAGCCCCTGGACATGTAATCTTGACTTTTGACGCGCCTTTGTCTCGTAATTTACATCGAATGCTCGTTAAGACTCGATTACCCATGCCGACTTTTAGGATCGTTTTCTTCTTCGCACGGCTGGGACCCGTCGCCCATAGGACCTGCTCGCCCGGCCGCCCACCCCGGGAGGTCGGGGGAATACGGTGTGGAATACGCAGGGGCTTATAGACGTAGTGACTGGGGCCCACCGATCCGAAAAGATCCGCAGTAGTTTTGCGAAAAAGAAAGAAAGCAATCTTTTCCAGTTATTGCACATTACCTTTGATTGCAGGTTAATAAAGCATGTTTTAAGTAAAACGTGAACAAATAATCTGCATGTTGCATGAGCCAAAAGCCCAACACCTTACCCCCTCGCTTCCATTCCCAGAGACATGCCGAACCTTCTGTTGATCCTTTCCACAGCGCCTCCGCACAAAGCTTGGTTTCGGGCACCGGTCATCGTTTGATTAGTTGGGAAGAGTCGCCGCGCCATCGCCTTCGCCGTTTGTTCCGAGCTCCGGTTTTGAAATGTCTGCACAAATGCCCGTGAATGATGGGGATAACGTCACTCCGCCTCCCGGGACCCTCAGACAGAAGTGGTCAACAAAGTGGAATCAGCTTAGCGAGCAGATGAGGTTACTGAGCTGGGAAAGCCTATTCACGCCTAAACAGCCCTTTATGGAGCTATTAAGAAGTCATGATCAGCCGCAGCCCTCAAATCCAGATGGCACCTTCACCGTCTGGGAAGAAGACGAGGATGACGAACCCAGCTCTCGGTCGCCACGACTTACACCAGGATGCCGCCACCCCACCTACCCCTACGGTGCCACTACCAGAACTCCATGCTCCTCGATTTTCGGGTCAGCCAGGCTTTCCCCAACTACGTACCACCGGATCCATGCGGCACAGAAGCTAAGACACAATCGCTGGGGGCAAAATCGCAGACGAATGTCTTCTCATGGTCGGGGCTATCTCGAATGCCACGCCTAATCGGGATCCCGCCTCGCCGTTCGGAAACCGATCAATCCGACCTTTCACAAAGCAATGTACTACGCTTCGACGCCGCCACAACTCGGCCTTCTCACACGGGCCAGAGTCGGCCAGAGCCCCTCGAATGTAAAAGTATCTAGTTCAACAGCTCGTCTCACACAAATCCATTCTCACTGGGACTTCGATGGGTTACCAAGCTTCCATCCCGGTGTCATCCGAATCACTGCATCGTTAGCACTCGGTTACATACACCTTCACCACAAGTGCAGCCTATGCAATAAACAATCCGGACAAAGCAGCCCCGCACTCAAGCCTAGTTTCTTACTGCCCCACTGAAATCCAAGTTATCCTACGGCTACATCGGGGGAGCCAGCTTCCACCTTACTTCACATTGAAAATCAACAAAGAGCAAAGTTCTCGCAAGGTTCTATCCGCTTTTTGCTCAGGCTCCTACCATGCTCCCAGGGGTAACTCGGCCCCAGGACAAAGTTTTCACCTACGTCCCCGGATCGGCCAAAGGTTCCCTCCACTAGTCTGCCTCCAGGTGGTAGCTCCTCCTCTCTAGCTCACCCACTAGCTTGAATGTTACGGTTCCGCCACCAAGCACCCTCATCCGGCACAGGTTCACTGAGCAAAGACAAGGAAATGAAAGCGCAGATCGCCGAACCCCAGGACCGTTGCACCCAAGCAAAGTTCTGCTCTTAGGCCTACGTAGCACCGGACTCCATTGTTCCTCTGCGCCCACAAATGGTCGTAGGAATTGCCTAATCTGGATCTCTTTGATGGGGACTGCATTCCCGAAAACCCATTTGGGACACATATACCTTGGCGATGAAAAGCCAAAGGGATGTACCAATCGGCAGTTGGCTGACTATTTCAGTCTATCCTTGAAGTCCAGTGCCTTAAAGTGGTTCTTCCGTTTGAAACACCCGTGGAAGCCGGGGCTACATGGGACAGGATTACCAATGCCTTCACGAGAGAAATATAAGGCCAACTTGGAATGGGAAACAAATAGGGTTGACTCTACAAACAACGGTGCGGCGTCCTGATGAGAATGTTGGGGACTTTACAAGCGGTGGAATACGAAACTCGGTGAAATGGCCATCCCTCCTTCCGAAGAGGAACAACTGGACATCTTCCGAGTCATGCTTGAAACCACATTCGAGAGCCTCCTCGGTCACTTCCCATACTCGGACTTACGGGCCATGGTTAACTCTGCGGCTAAGTTTGAAAAGGCCTACAATCGGCCGGCCAGGCTGCTGCACACGCCTACAGATATCGGGCTCCTCCTGCAAACACTGCCCTTTGCTCCTGCTAAAGGCAAAGAGATGATTAACTATGCGGGACAGGAATGTAACAACACGACTCCTTTTGCTCCAGGAAAACCAGGTAGAGCCCAGACCACGGGTCATGAATCTCGAAAACTTTGGAATGCCTCTGAATGACATCTTTAGGGACTGGTGAAGGAAGGCTTGCTGCGGCCTTTGGAGAATTTCCAACCCAGGAATCCGAATGCTCCTGTTGATACTACAAAGTATTGTGCTTTTCATCAAGCTCACGGACATCCGATCGACAACCGCTTTACTGCGAAAAAGGCAATCCAGGGGCTAATAGAGCAAGGAAAGTTGGAAGGCCCCAAAGGGCCTAACGCGATCAAAAATCCGGCGCCAAGGAACCATAATCAAGGTGAATATGATTGAATGCGGAGAATCTTCGCATGCCCGGGAAGATGCTCGACGAAGGTCCCCCAAATACCTGTGACGACCTCGTCGAGGATCCCGACTTCGGATTCCCCTCGGCCTTGAGGACATCGAACGAATCAACCCATCTTGGTCTCATGTTAGAGACTCCTTGCAAGAATACGAGGCCCGCTATTTCTCGGATGAAGGGAAGGCCAATCTTGAAGAGCTGGTACATTAGGTCAAAATATGAGAGGACCATTTACACAAGATGGTTAGAACAATCGAGAAGAATTGAACAAGAAAGCTTCCGCGAGCACTGTCTTGGGGCTTATCAAAGAAAGAGGCCGAAGAGCATCCTGGAGCCTAGTACACTTCGCAACCGTGGCTATTGGAGAAGTCAAATACGACCAGAAGGCGGTGAAATCGAAGAATCGGAGGAGGAAGAACCCTTCGCATTCTACACAGTGTCAAATACGTGCCACCCTCTCACTCTTCCCCCCAGCTTACGGGAGGAGAAGCCGAGTCACAATTACCACTTCCGGGAATGGGAGCATATGACAATTTTGCGGTACGCACCCATATTCCCCAACGGGTTTGATCGGCGTTCCCTCTCCGCCGAAATCCCTGTAGTATGGGAAGAAGATTCCGACGACAAAGAATGATGATGATGACGACGAGAGCGAAGAGTCAATCGAGGCCCTGTGATCCTGTGGAATAACTGGAATAATCATGCCTTAAATGAGCCCATGGGAGCTGTGCACAATGGCCGGTTATCGCAATGACGTTTACCTACGAAGAAACTTCGGAAGACGAATATGAGACCGAGGACATGAAGGCCATGAAGTTTCATGGATTCGAGCACGTGGATGTCTTAGAATTCAACACGCCTACCATGCTTTGGGGAAAGGGTTTTCAGGTGTCCGATCCAGCCGATAGTCGAAGATACGATCGAAAGAGGAAAATTAACTCCCATCCGCCCAAATGAGAAAAATAACCATGGTTAGATCAAATCCACCCTGCAACAAAGTAACACTCCTTGTCGGTGGTTACCCAAGAAGAGGTCACCTTCCCCGAATGTATGTCGGCTTTCGCAGAAGTCCTAGAAACCGGCATGATACCGGATGCGCCTCCCACGTAACGCTATAATTATCTCCCAACTACGAGTATTGGCGTAAAGGAACCAGAATGGGCTGCACTATACCGGGGATGAAATCGAAAGCCGCCGAGTCCCGACAAAAGCGACTCTTGTTGCATGATAACTATGAGCAAGGCCGGCCATGAGAGTGAATCGAAGGACGCCACAGCTCGCGTGGGCCATCCAAGGGCAACAACACAACCCCAAACCCAAAAGCTTTGTGACACAGGAAGCAGGATTATAAGGGCCGCCTGTGAAGGAGCGGTACAGCTCGGCCCCTCACCGTTGCTAGGCTCCGTCGGGCCGGTGGCCAATAGCCAAAAGGGCTCCCCGTTGACCTTAGCGGCATTGAAGAAATCCGGTCGAGACGGCGATGAGGAAGTTAATACGGTTGACCCGATCTCGGCGCGATCTTCCAAGAGAATCCCAAGGCGAGATAAGAAGGCTACAGATCAAGCACCGAAAGAAAGATCGCCGCCCTATGCTAAGGCAGATGAAACTCCTGCACCCGAGAAAGAGGATCCCGTGCTCACCTGGTTGAAGCAAACACGAGGCCAACATTTCCCTACGGTCTCTACTCACTTCGTCCTATCCCCATGGCTGAAAGTGTTTGGAAGAAAGCCCAGCCCGCACTCTAGTCCCTATTGATGCTACTCCCGATGACGTGGTACGGTGATTGGAAACATCCACTACGGGAACATAATCACTTTCACGTATCTCGACCTCCCTCAATTTGGGGCGATCATAACGAGCCTCTCTTCATCACACCAATTGGATTAACGACGCCTCCTCGGGTCCCGGTTGATAACGGGTCCGGAATGAATATTCTCCCTAAGCAAAGATCATGAAGCTTGCTTGATATCAAGACTACACTTGAAGCCTTCCTCCCTCACGCCAAAGCTTACGACTCAACATCTCGAAGCGACCCTTGGAGTTGCTACCTTGGACCTCTCGATTTGGCGTAAATTGATACCTCGTGGAATTCCAGGTTATTGACATCCCGATTACTTTTAATGCCTTATTGGGAAGACCTCGCCGCACCAGTCAAGGGGGTCGCCTCAAGCCTCCACCAAAGTGTGTGAAATTCGCCTCGAATGGGGATCTCGACGACCATTTACGGGGATTTAGTCACTTTGGAGGGCACAGATACGGGCGGAATACCTATTCTAGAAATCAAACATGACGAGGAAGGTCTCATGCTAACGGGCTTCACTTGCCGAGCCTCCCAAGGCCCAAGTGTGCAACATAGATCCGACGGCCACTCGGGATAAAATCCCACCGGCCTTGAAAATGATGAGAAAATGAGCTATCTACTCGGCCTCGGCCTGGGAAGCACCAACAAGGAACTCACAAACTCATCGAGGTGAAAGGACGTAATACTCGCCACGGCCCGGGATATGAGGCCTCCTCAAATGACACCGCAAAAGGAAAAAGATTTGAAGCCGCCACAGAAAGGGTCCCGGCCGACAACCCTAAATCTCTCCCCTTCAGTCCTAATTTGGCCGACTACTTTGTAAAGGGTCCCACACAACCAGGAAACATCACAGCCCACTCCTACTAGGCAGATGGCTAAAGCTACAGGATAGCCTCAACAAGTTTAGAGGAACCAAGGCTAACCCGTCCGTAGAATGTTCCCCGGGACCTACCCAAGATACCCGGGGCTACCACTACCATGAAGAGTGAGTATACCTTCAGAGGCGTGCCTCGACTCCGGTGGAACAGTTCGAGAAGCTTACCACCACAAACCCGATTGCCCAGTGAAGATCCGAAGCCCGGGTTCGAATTGACAAGCACTCAAAAGCTAAGGCCAAGGAATTTCCCTCGTATGATCGGGATGGTCTCAAGTTATGCAAAGAATTGTTCGAAGAAGAAGTCCAGTGCCAGACCCGATTGATCTCGGCTCTGGTCCAAGAGATGATAGCAAAGAATTGAGAAAGGAAAACAAAAACAAGACAGCTTCCCGAGTCATGAGGCCACCAACAAAGAAAGCCGCTAAAAAATTGGGAAAACCTCTCGTGCCCGTCCGCGACCAAGGAGGAAATGATCACCAAGCTTGGATTGGTCCCCGTCCCTTTGTGTCAATCTAGGACAAGTCCTCCCAGCCTCTCTTTGCTAAGATCGAGTCTCTAGGGTCGTCCGATGGCCTTACGCCTGAAGACTACGAGTCTGTAGCAAGCGCTGTATTCCTTTTCGTTTTCAATGAAATGACGAACCTTTCTGAGTATCCCTTGATTGCCACTTTAACTAATGATGAATTAATTAATAAATTTTTTTTTTTAATAATTCACTAGATAAAGAAGCAGGCACATTAAACAAAAAAAAAAAATTCAAACAACAAAAGAAATCTTTAAGCAGGTTGTCCGGAAAAAGGAAAATCGAGCCCAAGATGCCGAAGAGATTTTGACGAGTGTGAATTTGGGAACCGCTAAGAGCCTAAAGAGACGCAGACAGGTGATTTCTTCGAAGGAATTGGAAAGGATGCTCGCAAAGTCCTACAAAATCCTCAATTCAAAGAAAGTTGCCCTCTTCATCAAAGAAAACATCATGTGCGAGATACGGGTTGCCGCCGAAATCATTTCGTATAATGGATCCCACTTCAAGGGGAATGCGACAGTGCTGTCAAGTGTAATTCGAATAACCCGTCACAAGTCATATCTCACTGTGCCCTAAAACCAACGGAGCCGTCGAGGCAAAGAAACAAGACTCTGGAAAATATCATCCGGAAAATGGCCGTCCAAGGCGTAGATTGGCCCGAGAAGTTACACCTGCACTCGGGGCTACGTAACATCGGGCCAAAACGGCAATCGGGGAAACACCGTTTGCCCTCACATACGGAATGGAAGCCGTACTCCCAATCGAGCCGGAAATACCCTCGCTCCGTATACCGCCGGGAAAGCCGTATCAACGAGGTCGAATGGCTCCTGCAGTCGCCATGATGAATTGGCCCTACTAGATGAACGCCGATCGAAGGCCATGGAACACATCCGAGCCTACCAAGGAAGAATGGCCGTGAGCCTTCGACAAGAAAGTAAAGCATCGGGAGATCCGAGAAGGTGATCTCGTTTTGAAAGAAAAGCCCCCACCCGTATCAACCCCTCGGCAAATGGGAGCCCGTATGGGTCGGGCCATATGTCGTCCGTAAGATCTTCTCCGAGGAGCCATGCAACTTGCACCTCGACGGAATCCCTTTGTACACCCAAAGTGAATGGTGACAAGCCGCGCGTATACTACGCGTAAAAAAAAAAAAAAAAAAACAAAAAAAAGAGTGCTAAAAGAGTAATACCCAACTAGGTTGAAAACCCGAAAAGGGCGGCCTAGGTAAAAACAGGGTTGCACCAAAAAAAAAACAAAAAAAACAAAAAAAACAAAAAAAAAAAACAAAAAAAAAACAACAACAAAAAAAATCGTGTTGAACTACGAAGACCCGAGCTCCTCAAAATGAGGGAACGTAGGCAAATGGAAACGGTTCGGTCTAAAACACAAATAAAAGTCATACTTTGACATCAATACACCGATCGTACCATGAAAGCGTCTCGAAAAACTCAAGCAATTCAAATATTCATTACAAGTTAAAAACTTTTTGATGAGTCTAAGCCCGATTCATTCCTACAACCGGCAACCTCGCTAAAAGAAATTAAGATACATAATCAAACTAATGTGTCCGCCATGGCAAGAAAGGGATACTGAAAACTCGTAGTCACTCCAAGCCACTCGTATCGGCCTCTCCCCTCTTCTTCCCCTTCGAGTCTTCTTTTCCGAACAGAAAATGTCGGTCTTCCTCCTACCAAGCTCGGTATAGGAACAGGATCTATCAAACCAAACTCTCGCCAGGGCCTTAGTAGCCCTAGCGTCATCTCTCATCTCCCGTAGCCTAGCCGGTAGCATAGGAGCCCTCCTCTCCCGTCTCGACGTAAGCCTCATACGGTCGCCGTCTCCGCTCCTATCATGAGGGTTGGCCCTCGCCTCGCCCTCCTCCTCTCGAAACAACAGTCCTCCGCACCCACAATGGCCTCACGCCGTCTCAAAATAGCCACCTCGAGTCTCTCCTGCATGCCTCTCATACCAATCCAGGTACCAAGTGGTCGTGAACACCGGTCCTGACGCCCGAGAATAACCCGAGGAGGAAAGGCATCATACCTCCATGCTCGAGAAAGAAATGGAAACACCGAGGGATCATCCATAGAAACAGAGCCACCACCCCGGTGGCTATATCATCAAAGTCCTCCAAAGGAACCCGCTCCCAGCCAAACTGTCTCTGTAACTAAAGCCTAATATAGAAGCCGGACCGAGAAAGCCCCTAAGCATGACCACATGAGACCCATCTCGAAGCACTCGCGAGTCTCCACCCGCCAACAAGGCACCGACCATCTCGATATCTTCTCGTCCGGAGACCAGCCATCCAACGCTCCCATGAGCCCCGATCATCAAAATCCACAAAGAACCCCCTCCCGGCAAATGTCCAAGGCTTCGATCATGTCGGGAGTTTCCCGAAGAATCCCCAAACGCTCCATCGCCCATGTGGTCAAGAGGAACGGCCGCCCTCGCGCATATACCGCTTCCCGTGAGCGCCTATCAAGAGCATGAAAAGTCTCCCCAAAATCAAAGGAACGACATCTCTCGCCTGTGCGACAGCGAACGACAACATCCAAAGAAAGACCGATGGCAAATCCCAAAGGAATAGACCATGAACAGGTGCCAAACATACAAAGTGCAAAGGCATCCCAATAGGCATCATCCACCAAGCCTAGTCCCCTAAACCTATCGGGAAGGCCGGACATATCAAAATAATCGGGACCACGGATCATACCTTGCGCTTCCTCCGGGGAAAGATGAAGGAGGACGCACACCCGTCAACAAAAGAAGCTCCTCCGGCAAAGGAACCGCTTATCTCTTCCACCTCCGACCACCAAGCAAGGCCCGAAATTCTTCGACAATGGAACAATCTCGTTGAAGGAAAGGCAAAAGACATGCCTTCTAGTGTCCCAAAATGAGGAAGAAGCCCTCAAAAGACCGTAATCCGAAATCAATTCTGAGAGACCATAAGCACTTCACCTTGTACCTTTCTTCAAAGAAGGACCTCCTCTCATGCATAATCTCCGACCAATCCTTGAACTTGTTGAAGAATGACATTTGGGGATTCTTGGGACAATTTTGATGGAGCTTTTCTAAGGTTTTCCATGGTTTTTCTCTCTTTCTCCCCGAAAATGGCCAAGTTGACTGGAGGTTGAAGAGGATATTTGAATTTGAAATAAAGTGAGACCAGATCTCAAGCAAAATTAAAGGACAATGTCGATGCAGACTCCTCCGCGCTGACATGATTGTCATTCATCGTAAAATCCGCAATGTACCAAGCCGCTACACCAAAAGAGGAATATTCCGTCCCGTTGCTCGAAACCCGTGCAAAAACCTCCCCAAACCACCCATATACCAAACACTAACACCCTTGCCAAAAAAAAAAGGCTCATGCAACATTGCATTCATACCGCATCGCATTCATAAAAAATAAAATCCTAAATTATTACATTCCAAAAAGGGAGTGTACAAAAAAAGAAGAGTATGCAAAAAAAAAATCAAATAAAAAAAAGTAGGCATCAATAATCCTAAATTATTACATCCTAAAAAAAAAAGAAGAAAAGAGAAAAGAGCAAAAAAAGAATGTGTGCATAAACTGTACAAATCTCAATCCTAGTCATAAATCTCAAAATCTCAGAAAATCGTGGGGGTAATCAATCGTAATCCCTAGCGCCCGACGCCGTCCCCCGCCCTCTTGCGACTCGGCCCGCCTCCTCAGAGCCCCGAAAATCTCGGGCTCGTAATCGTCCTCGTCTCCAGAAAGAGGCTCGTCAGACCAACCGGCACGCTCCGATAGGGCAAGCCGAGATCCGCGAAAAATCGTATCCGAAGGTGAAGGCGTCGGACTCCTCGGACGTACGAAGACGACTCCACCATGCCGCCAAACGTGTCCCCGCCCGTGTGGATCCCCGAGAATGACGTGATCCGAAGGCAAAGACCGCGGGATCAATGAGAGGAGACAGAGGAGTCTCTCGAAGAAGTCTCGAACGAATAGGGAAGCCTCCCGCCCGACAGCGCCGCCGTGGTCGCCTTGCTCTAGCCTGAGGAGCCCCGCAAGCGACCATCCTCCTGATGAATCTCTTAGCTCCGATCACTTGCTTCGTTAGCTTCTCGACGACCACCTCCGAAAACTGCACAAAAGCAAAAGCGTCAGAAACAGTTGAAGCGAAAAAAAAATGATGACAGGAAAGAAAAGAAAAGACAAAAGCAAAAAAAAAAAGAAGGGGAAAAGGTGAAGCCATACCTTCATACTCCTGACGAGGCCGAAAGCTCGTGGAAGCCGCTCAGCCGAGTGGATCTCGCACCCTCAATCGGACCCCATCCCGAATATATGAAAATCCGTCCGAGGGTACCGCGGATCCCAAGCCCCTCTCTATCCGTAACTCCGAGGCATCCTCGCCTCCTCAAAACAAATACGGGTACGGCTCGCCGCCACAAATGCCGAGAAGTGCCGGCCGGCTCGGTAGTCATCCCAGTGTCACGATCTGTCACTCGGTGCATCATATCGGCGGGAGGCTCCACCGGTGTCCTCAAAGGCGAATTCACGCCATGCCGGCGCGTCACCCTCTCTCCTGCATAATAGGCATCGCAGTCGACCTCTCGTAATCCTCCGCCGCACAGCCCAAATCTCGCCGCCCTTCACCGCGCCACCTCGAAGCGATCCGAGGGATAAAATATCATCCTCTCATCCGTCTCAGCCTCCGTCAAAGGAAGGCAATCCGCGTATTCGAGAGTCGTACGCCCCCTGGAGCTTATCTTCTCGCCGGCATGCTTGGACCAAGAATGCATGGCCGGATACGCCCGACGTACTCCGCCGGCCGCCGCCACATCGTGACGTGGAAAACTCCAACGCCCATACCGCGAAAGGTAAAAATCCAATCAATCCAAAGGCAAAAGAAAAGTGTGTGCTCGAAAAAAAAAAAAAGGAAAGCAAAAGAGAGCTTATACCTCCAGTGGCAAACTCAAAGCAAGACAAGGAGCTCACAGCCTTCCTTGTACCTATCAAGAGCAAAATAAAGCTCGCGCCCGGCCTTCTCCCAGAGACGTCTCCACCATCTCCATGTCCTCCAAGGACCTCAAGAAGGTAAAGATCGCCGTCCTCAAAGATGCCCAAAGAGGGTGCTCGAAAAAGCAAACCACAAGAAGGCCCCCGGCAATCTGATCGGCGCCTATCCTATCCTCCCCAGCCTCGTAGCTCACAATGGTCTCCACAATCTTCCCGTAGACCACCGCATACTCCATCCCCATCCCCTTTTTGGGAATAGGGAAAATCCCGAAGAGCTCGCAGATCCGCATCACCGTAGCCGCCCCGCCACTCAATGCCGCGTCCGTTGAAGGACAAACCCGTGATCGCAAAGCATAGTCGGAAGGCGTAACCGTAGCCTCGCCCCGTAAGAAGTGAAACGTGTGGGTCGCATCCCACCAGTTGCCGCGCTAAAGCGAACATCGCCCTTGCTCTTAGTGGAACTTGACCAATCCCCTCAAGCACTCAACAAACTCCCAAAGCCCGGCCTCAACAACAACTGTCTCTGACTCGCAAAGCTCCTTGGCCCGCATTCGGAAGCCGGTCCCACAAGTCAACTACAGACTCCACCGATCCTCGAGTCTTCATCTTGTTCAGCTGCTCCGTAACGTAGTTGTTTCCACCCTGCAATAAAACAAAAAAAAAAGAAAATGTCAAAAAAAATTTTTTGCATTTGCACGAAAAAAAAGAGCATACATATGCATCATGAAATTTCAAAGAAAATTCGACAGCATAACAGCATACAATGAGCATAACCCCATTTTTCTCGCACAAAAAAAAAGAGAACAGCTTTCAGCAAATCCCAATGCATTCATCAAAAAAAAAATGCATTCCTACGGAAGTAAAAACTCCGTCCCATTTTCAAAAAAAAAGGCTCCTATGCATGCACGCATATCATCCATCATCTCAAAAAAAAAAAAAATCCTACATCTTACGGAAGTAAAAACTCCGTCCTATTTTCATAAAATAACATGCATACATAACATGCATTCAATCAACGGGAGGAAAAATCCGTCCCACTTTTCAAAAAAAAAAAAAATCAAATCAAAAATCATACATTCATATCATCATCCCATGTTGACAAAATGCCAATTCTTTTCTCAAGCAAAATGCACATTTTGGAACACCAACAAATTCATTGCAACATGCATATCATCAAAAATCAATATTCAAATTTCAAAAAAAAAATCACAATTTTCATCCATAATTTTTGGATACCAAAAAAAAAAATGGCAAAAATGCCAATTCTTTTTCCAAGCAAAATGCACATTTTTGGTTACTCATATACTCATAACATGCAAAGCATCAAAATCAAGATTCAAAGCCAAGAACATCAATCGTTCTAATTTTCAAAAAAAAATTCAAAAATCACCAAGCAAGAAATCAACAAAGGGAATGAAAAGATTTGAAGTATACCGTTCGGAGACTCGGATCAGAAGCCCAATGTTGCCAAGCATCGGGGTAGGGCTCCTCCGCAATCAATTGCGAAAGAGTATAGTGCCTCTGTGAGGACCCCGACCCGGAACCTACAAGTGTCCCGAGCTGGAGCGTCCTCAAACTAACCCAAAAGTCCTAAACTTTTAAAATCTTTATTTATCTTTCAAAAATAAATACAATTATTATAACCATTTCAAAATGACTCTACACCTTTTCACAATGGAGAAATAGTTGACTAACTTTGAAAGTAAGAAACTATTTTAGTTACAAAAGACATTGGTTATAACATAAATTAAAGTTTATAAATACAACTCATTAAATGAATTATACCAAAATACCCTTTCTACGCCAACCTAATCATACCCCCACAAGTCCCAAAATATTACTTCCAAACTCCTCACCGCCCTTACTTGGCTGGTCCGCCTGTCTCGGAATCTAAAAACATTAAAGGGAGAGGGGTGAGAATAAATCTCAGCAAGCTATTATGAATGCAGCAATATGCCAAATAAATGCAACATATAACAAGTCGCACATAACACATTGGAAAAGCTGTAAACACATTCCATTACCTTGGTTTACCTTTTCCCGTCTGAACAGTAGTCGTACAACATTGGGTATAATAATACTCCAATCTTACAGTGAGCTGCTTAAGCAATACTCACGTCTTATAAGACCCATTTTTCAGGGAACCAAATAAGACAGTAGCAACTCTGTAAGGCTTTTGGCTCAATACAGATGCTATACCCCATCCTGTGGCCACAGGAGGGGACGGCCACAGATATAACATAATCCGATCACATTAGGTCACACTTCCATAATTGATCGTATTATGTTATACCCCCAATGTCAGCTGACTCACACATTATCAAGCACATAATAGATACTTGAATAAATCCACAAAGGGGATAAACAACATAGCAACATGGTAAAATATACTCATGCTCAACCAACATCATAGTGCAACATTTCTTTAACACACTATGCATAAATAAGCAATATAGTCACATGGTAAAATATACTCATGCTCAACCAATAATCAGAGTGCAGCATTTATGTGATACACTAAGCATAATACAAGTCATGAATATGTACTCAAGTATGATAACAAAGCATCAATAATTATCCCTACTTAGACATTATTCAGTAATACATGATCTCTATAAGGACCCAAGTTCACTTTACCCAATGGAAGTCACATTTAATAAGTGTCCAGACAAGATTGTCGAATCAATTCCTGAGTCGTATTTAAAGTGCTTCCTTAGTTCCATTTAAACCCAATTAAGGTGCTCTTAAGTGTTCTAATATAACTTAAGTGTAAAAGGGTTAATTCATACCTGATTTGGATTAGGTTCCACTAATTCATAATGATTAAGAGTCATGCCACTAGGTTATTGGTAAATCAACAAGAAAAGAGACTAAGGAGGATCTGGCATGGTGGGCGACCGCCCAGACCACTTGGGCGACCGCCCAAGTGGTTCTAAAGAACACCCAAATTGCTGCCCTCTTGGGCGACCGCTCAACTCCTCTTGGACGACCGCCCAAGAGGCTTTCTTAAGGCACACTTGCTTCTGGCAGCATGGGCGGCCGCTCATGCCCTCTGGGCGACCGCCCAAGTGCCCACTCAGACTTTCCCCAGATGTCATTTCTTTCACCAAGTTTTATTTCCTTTTCTTTTATTCTAACCCAATATTCAAGAATACAAGGAGGATCTCTAACTTTACCATTCTTCATCCTAACTCATTTGAACCCCAAAATAATATAAATTCAAATTATCCACCACAAGATTTTCAACCCATTTTAATAACACATTTCAAATTAAATCTTCTAAACTAATTTCACCCATTTCTTATACTTCCAAATTCACTTCCATGAACAATAATATCATCCTATGTTATTTACCCATTTCTCAACTTCAAAGAGGATTCCAAACATTCTAAACTAATTCTATCCATTTCTTTCATTCTTTAACACTTCCAAGAACAACCACATTTCCTTATGATCTAATCAATTCCTCCACTCCAAGAGAGTTTCCAAAGCATCCAATGAGCATTTTAACAACAATAACAACAATAAATATCTCATGAACATTTAGAGAAGAGAAGGGTCATAATAACTCACATTAGGTTTTTAGAATGGAAGGTTGATCTTCTTAGCTTGGTTTATTCCTCTAGATGATCCAACTTCAAAAATGCCTTTGGACTTGAAAATGGTTAGAAGATGAGCTAGCTCCAAGACTTGGAAGGGAGCTTCCATGGATTGAGAGAGAAAGTTCAAGGAGGAGAAGGAGGGAGAAGGAGTATAAAATTGATAAAGAAGAAAAAGGGGGGGCCGGATTAAGAGGGAGTATGGGGAAGGGTATGGGGAAAGTAAGAGAAAGGTATGGGATGTTTGACAATTGAGGGGGATGAAGAGTGATTTAGGGAGGATGGTCCCCTCACTCTACTTATCCTATTAACCTCAAGGCTTTCACTACCATGACAATTTATTCCCCTTATTTCCCAAAGCATATAAATTTAAATCCTTCTACCCAAGTATTTATTCCACATACTATAATCCTCCTTCCACATTTTATTTATTTTCTATTTTTATATTTCCCTTTAGAACATTATTTTATTTCCCAAACATTTCATCCTAATATAAGAATTTAAAGATATACAGTAAACATATAAAGTTAACATAAATATTAAAAGCATATAATGTAATATTAAAATTGTGCCTAGGGTTAGGGTCGTTACAGCCTCCTCATCCGGACGAGCTCCAATCGTTTCTCCGCTACCGGGCCACGTCCTTGGCCTTGAAAAGCACCTTTCCCGTGTTCCATTGCTCGAAAATCGAAGAAAATCGGAAGATTTCGAAGCTTTTTTGCCCAACAATGGCGGTTTTTTTGCAGTTTCTCTCTCTCTGCTCTCGTAATTTGAAAACCGAATGGGAAGAGGAAGGGCGTTGGCCCTCATTAAAACCCTCTGGAATACGCTCCTATCCGCGCGGATAGGATTGCCAGGGTCAAAATGACCCTTTTGCCCTTTAAAAATCTGGGACTCTGCAGTTTAGTCCCCAACTTGACATAGTTAACCAAAGCTAACCAAAGTCAGCCCCGTGTCAAGAAAATCATTCCCCGGCAGTCAAACGTAAGACCGATCTCCCCGAGAAAGATAACGAGATCCCGTATCTTTCATCAATTTTCTCAACGGCAGTCAAACGTAAGATCGATCTCCCCGAGAAAGATAACGGAATCCCGTATCTTTCATCAAAATTATCCCCGGCAGTCAAACGTAAGACCGATCTCCCCGAGAAAGATAACGAGATCCCGTATCTTTCATCAATTTCCTCAACGGCAGTCAAACGTAAGACCGATCTCCTTGAGAAAGATAACGAGATCTCGTATCTTTCATCAAAATCATCCAACGGCAGTCAAACGTAAGACCGATTTCCCCGAGAAAGATAACGAGATCCCGTATCTTTCATCAAAATCATCAGACGGCAGTCAAACGTAAGACCGAACTCTCCGAGAAAGATAACGGAATCCCGTATCTTTCATCAAAATCATCCCCCGGCAGTCAAACGTAAGTCCGATCTCCCTGAGAAAGATAACGAGATCCCGTATCTTTCATCAAAATCATCCAACGGCAGTCAAACGTAAGACCGATTTCCTGCACGAATACGTCTGATTTTCCCCAGCAAAGGCTAACAAAATCCCCAGCAAAGTTAACGGAATCCCAAAAGCCAACGGAATCTCGAGTAGTTCTCGAACTACGAAAGGGCTTGATTCCCACTAGGGATACGTAGGTAGCCTGTCATTAGGTCCAGCCCCTCGACTAAAACGGTCACCCTCTCCTTCGGCAGCAGACAAAGTCCACCGAAAGGGCATTTCACATCAAGGTTCGAGGCACCTAAAATGCCATCATCAAGGTTCGAGGCACCTAAAACGCCATCAATCAAGATTCGAGGCGCCTAAAACGCCATCATCAAGGTTCGAGGCACCTAAGACGCCATCATCAAGGTCCGAGGCACCTAAAACGCCATCATCAAGGTCCGAGGCACCTAAAACGCCATCATCAAGGTTCGAGGCACCTAAAATGCCATCTCCAAGGTTCGAGGCACCTAAAACGCCATCATCAAGGTTCGAGGCACCTAAGACGCTATCACTAGGAAAGCGATAAATCGCAATCATCCCCAGCAGAGCGGATAGCCGTCAGACCGAAAATGTTCATTCCTATCCCCAGCAGAACGGATAGCCATCAGACCAAAAAGGGTCATCTCTTATCCCCATGTAGTTTCTCTCCAAGAACCAACCGCAGAACTCGCTCATCGGGTTTGAGGCACCTAAAACGCCATCATCTCCTGTGGTCAAAGACCCGAACTACGGCGCTTGATTCCCATTCGGGATACGTAGGTAGCCTATCGCTAGGTTCAGCCACCCGATCACTCGATCATCCCGCCAAATATGGAGCCTTACTCTTATCGATGACCCCGCTTCCTTCGAAAGCGCCGTCGCCGAGGGGCTACTGTAAGTGCTCCAATTTGAGCTTGTTAGAATTTTCGTTAGAAAATTAACGAAAGTTATAACATTTCTAACAATTCCTAACAATCCTAACATTTCTAACAAAGTGAGGGCAAAATGGGCATTGCTATTTAAAGATAAACCTTCAAAGGAATCTTAAAAAGCAAAAGAATTAAGAAAATCTCGAAACAGCAAGTTGAAAAACATTTTCTGCTGATATTTTTGAATTTTATTCCTTGTGTCCAAAGCCCGGAGCCGCATTTAATGAACAAAGTGCACGCCACCAATCCCATCCGCGCGGACATCTTTGTAAAATTCAGAGGGCTATAAATTGAGCCCTCCAGTCACAAAAATAAGGAGCCACAACACAATTTGCACTGAACCTCTGGCGAAATATAGAGAGAAAACAGTGAGAATTCACTTGAATTGTCACCATTTTCTCTTGAATCTTTCCCAACTCACACTCACTCTCAAATTCAAACCCTAAACACATTCAAGCCTTGAACCCATTCAAACACAAACTCAAGGAAGATAGGTATAACCTCCCTCTTCTTACCCTAAATCTCTCATCCATGCATGCATCTTCAAACTACAAAATGTAGTTCATTCTTCTTCTTGTCTTAAGATCCAAGAAGATCACCATGGAAGTCCATCTCCATGGATGATCTCCTACAAGGATCAACATTTTCTTTAATGTGTTCTTGTTTTCTTGCAAATGCATTTTCAAAACCCTAAAAACCATTTTCAAGCATCAAATCTCATTTTCAAAGGATAAAATTCCCCTTCCCAAGCAAATGAAGTGTTTAGTCCTAATGTACCCCAAGGATGGTTTGGTATAGTTGATTCACCACTAAAATGTCAAGTGATCACTAACCAAAGCCTAGGGAAATGGGGACAAGCATGGATGAAAAACCCCCCTTAAAATCATATTTTCTTTCTTGAGAAGTTGCTGTCCAGTAGCAATTTCCTCAGACCTCAGTCCATGGTCTAATTTTTTGGACACAGATTAATGTGGAATTTGGTGTTGACTACAAAACACTTTTTGTAGCCAACAACCAGATCTTTCCATACATATTTTTACTTTATTTTTTGGGTGAGTAAAACTCCTCTTTTCAAATTTTCTTTCAGAGGCTAGTTTATCAGCTTCTGGGAATCCAGATCTCATATCTGAGGTTTCCAGAAGGTTTTGACCCCTCAAATCTTCTCCAAAATGGAAAATTCCTTCGCAAAAATCTTATTTAAGGTGTCTGGAACAACTTTCATTCTCTGAGTTTATCCAGATTATGAAGTTTTAAGACCCTTGAATCCATTTCAAAATCAAAGGTCCACTGCCTTTTTCATTCTGGCAGAAGTGGCTCTCAACTTCAAAAGGTCTTTTGAGTACCAAATCTCAATCCAAAAATCTTCCAAAAAATCCTGGGATCAGTTTAAAGTCTTAAAAGGATATCCCAATTTTTACTTTTCTGAGTTTCAAATTATTTTGGCCAAAACACATACACACACACACACAAATGATTTTCAGCTTGGAAAACTCGTTTTACGAGGCATTCCGGGTGCACACTAACGTCCTTCCCGGCGTGTAACATGACCTCCGAACCCAAATTTCTGATCTCGGGCTTTTTTCAAAGTTTTGGCCCTTAAAACAAAAATGGCGTGGCGACTCCGTTCTTTTTCCCGGGTTTTATTTGGTTTTTTTCAAAGAAACGCGAAAAATCGAATTTTTTCCCGCGAAATGGCGACACATCATCACAGGTATGCCTCCATTGATGTCCCTCTAGAGCTGGATACGCAATTTTAAGTGGCATCTCTCCAATTAAGTCTTCCTAGCGTGCTTCGATTAAATCCATTATGGCTGTGGCTTGTTCTGGTGTTACTAGTGAGCTCAAGATGGAAATACAGTTGCCAATTAGGAACCACCAGAAGTCCGTGCGAGCTGGGCTGAAATTACCAATCAAATAACCTCCATTCAAGGGCATGAAATCAAACACCCAATCAGGGATTGAGTCTGGAATGACGTTAAATTTGTTAACGGCTGTGTGGGAATATTCCTCTGTTTTGTAACGGTAAATGTCATTCAGCTGGGCAAAGTCGAGCCAGTAGTAGGTACGGATATGGTAGCTCAGAGCTGTGATCCGCTTGTTAATCCACTCAATTATGTCCTGGGACTCCAGAGTAGGTATAAGCATCTATTGTGCACATCTCAGTGCAAAGAGGAAGAGGGCCTGGATCTCAAGTGGAAAACTGTATATTCCGATTGGCTCACGATGGTAGGGAGATTGTCCTCCTTTGGCTGCCTTGGTAGTAGCAGTTCTTGTTCTATGTTGTTTTCCATAGCGTGTAGCAGACTCGCAACCACATTAATTCTGCGTGAGCACGAACATGAGATTGCACAAACACAGAAGCCTTGGAGGTGTCCTCACCACATAGAGCTGTTGTATCTCTAGTTGCTTTTGATAGTGTTTGGGCATCATACGGTAGAGTTATCGCATGAAGATCAACAATGAAGAATAAGGTGTCGTATTTATCCTGCAATGAAACCCAGTTTTTTATTGCTCCAAGATAGTTCCCAAGGTGTATAGATCCTGTTGGCTGGACTCCGGACACAATCCCTTCTTTACAGGAATCGAAGAAGTCTCAGAAAGAGTAATTTCAGGGACTGATGAGCTATACAATAGCACCGTCTATGACTAGCACCATAGCCACCGGCAAAAATTTGTCGTGGGGGGGATTGCTACAGCTGGTGTCCTCAATAATTTACTTTGAATTCGAGATGGCCTGTCATGAATCAATTTTGACTGAAAACAAATTTAGACTTGGAATGCATTCTATATAATAATTACAGATATGTGTGTTAGTGTGTGTGTGTGAGAGAGAGAGACAGAGACAGAGATGAGGAGTTCAACGTAGCTTCCTCTCTTGCTATCATTAGCTTTAGAATTTGTCCGTCCGTCGTTTGCCATGTGTTAGTCTTCGTTCCCGGTAATGGAACCAAACTGATGCAGCAAAAAATGAGCGGTACCGGGGGTACCTGATCAGTCGGGAACGCGGCGTTGAATTCATGGACGAACGACGAACGGATCTGCAAAGCAAACACCGTTAGGGCGCGGGGAGTTACCCCCGCATAAACCCTCCGGCGTGAGAATAAGCATCTGTATATGGAGATGATATAAATCGGGAGGGAAGGCGTATTATAGTATTGAGAGGGTGTTTGAATGTACATTTTGTGTGAGGGATTTAACCCTTATTTATAGCTTTAAAGTGATGTGTCCTCCAAGAATAGGAGTTCCGTAGTTGACTTGTATTATGAGAGTGAATCTTCGTCTAATTTAGGTTTCTTAGCCCGTTAGGAGTCCGCTCCAAATAAGACTTCTTGAGAGAGAATAAATCCCTATTAAATTAGGATTTTTTGTGCTAATTGCTTTCCTTATTTTTAGGGGTATTTAATAGGGGGAGAATTATATTCCTTTCAGTGTCTCTTATTTTTTTCAGGTGACATGCTAGGTGGTCACCTTGATCATATGGAGGGGGACTGGACTGGACTGGACTGGACTGAACTTATAGTATAGTAAGCACAGGGCCGGCCCTTACTCAAGGCAGGTGAGGCCTGGGCCTCAGGACCCCTAAATTTGCCAATTTTTTTGGGGTCCCAAAATTTAGGGGTTTAGTGGTAATATATCGAAAGTAAGGGGCCTCATTATAAAAAAAAATTAATTATACCCCCTAAAAAAATACATAAAACCCCCCCTCAAAATATATAAAAAAAAGGGTTAATTGCAATTTAGGGCCTGAAGTCGATAGGGTCGATCTAAAACGGACCCTGAATTTTTTTTTTGGCCAAAACAGGGCCCCAAATGCAAAATTCACGCCAAATTGGGGCTTTTTGACGAATTTTGTTAGAAAAGTCAGTTAAGTGACGGATTTTGGACTAAATTGAAAAGCAAATTAGTTATTAAGGACTGAAATGTAAATTTTTAAAAATTGATGACCGTTACAAAATATTTTTTTAAAAATAATATTTTTTGAAAATATAATATATTTTGAAAAGCTGTAATTTTTTTTATAATTTTTAAAATATGTTAAAATAAATGTTATAAATATAAAAAATTGTATTTTAAAAATAAATTGTTTAAAATGAATTTTTTTAAAATAAATTGTTTATGTATTTTTTTTTCTAAAATATAAAATCTTCACATAAATTGTAGTATTTTTAAAAAAAATACAACTTTGTTATGTTAAATCTAAAACTAGGATTTGATTGATTCCTAATCCTAGTAGGACTTAGGGTGGGTTATCAAATCTTTGAAATTCAATTTTGTTATGGAATTGGACAAACCCTAAACATATAAATAGGGATGGAGCTCCATCGGCTCTGTTGTTAATATTTTTTATGATTTATGTATTTTTTTTCTAAAGTATAAAAGTTTCACATAAATTGTAGTATTTTTTTTTTAAAATACAACTTTGTTTTTATGATTGATGTGAAATTTGTTGTTTGAAATTAAATATACATATTAAATTTAAAAAGAAAAATAGACATTCATTTAGAGAATGAAGGAGTATTAAAATTTCAATTTTATAAAATTCTCACCTAAGAAACAAAAACGAAAAGTAAATTTGCTAATTTAATAATAAAAGAAAAAAAATAGTTATTTTAACATGAAGATATGTTGCCTAAAAAAAATCAATTGAATATGGAGTTTTCAATATTTAATATGGTAATTAAATGAAATGAGGAAATTTTAAACTGTAATAAAGAAAGTAACTTTTTTTCAAAATACATTTTTAACAGAAAAATAAATATTGTCCAATTTTTGTTTTTTCAAATTTTTTTCTTGATTAAGAGAAAATATGAAAAAATTAAAAAACTGAACAATTATTTTGGGAGAAAGGAGTACTTATTTTCGAATGCTAAAAAAAGAAAAAAATACAACAATTTTTTGCTTATATCGATTGATTCAATATTCAAATATATGATAGAGTAATTTTCTTATTTTTATTTTTTGAAGAAATAGAGTAATTTTAAAATTTCAAATTGACATCACCTTCACCTTTAGATTTGAATTTGATGAGGTACATGTAAATTGGTTAAGTTATAATTATAAGAAATAATTAGGGATTAGGACAATAAATAATGCAAATAAAAAATATAAATGATTAGACGTAATTTTTTTAAAATAAAATACAATTTTCTTTAAAATACATTTTTTTTATATTTATAACATTTATTTTAACATATTTTAAAAATTATAAAAAAAATTACAGCTTTTCGAAATATATTTTTTTTAAAAAAATATTATTTTCTTTAAAAATACAATTTTTTAATATTTATAACATTTATTTTAACATATTTTAAAAATTATAAAAAAAATTACAGCTTTTCGAAATATATTATATTTTTAAAAAATATTATTTTTAAAAAAATATTTTGTAACGGTCATCAATTTTTAAAAATTTACATTTCAGTCCTTAATAACTAATTTGCTTTTCAATTTAGTCCAAAATCCGTCACTTAACTGACTTTTCTAACAAAATCCGTCAAAAAGCCCCAATTTGGCGTAAATTTTGCATTTGGGGCCCTGTTTTGGCCAAAAAAAAAATTCAGGGTCCGTTTTAGATCGACCCTATCAACTTCAGGCCCTAAATTGCAATTAACCCTAAAAAAAAAAAACCACCTATATAATGATTTGAAATTGCAAAAATCAGTAAGCAGCACGTATTTACAAACCTCACCCTTCGTAGTACTATTCGCCCGCAATTCGCCGTTGAAGATGCCGCACGAAGACGAAGGTCGAAGGTCACGGCTTACGGCGTCGGTCACGGCAGCGCTCCTTCTCCGTTCAGGCGCTCCGGAAGGATCGTGGAGAATCGTATCACCGGACTTGACGGAATTAGGGTTAGGGCTTTCTTCAGCTGGTGGGGGATCACCGGGATTAAATCTAGCGGTGATAATTTGGTGTTTGAGGTTGGGTCGGTCTCTGCCAAGTACCCTGCCAAGAATTTCTTTGAAACTCCTCAATGCGAGGGGAAGCACTCTTCATCTTAGAGGTACTTTGTTCACATTAGAAATTACCATTATAATTGCTATTTTGAGGGAGTAATTGTTAATATGAGTATTAAGTATTTCAAAATTGAACATAGATATTTGAAATTTGAAATTTCATTGTTTCTACTAGCATTTCGTCCTGATCAAAGTGTCCACTGTTTGGCATTTGTGCATTTTTTCTTCAAGGATAACCAAGTTCAAGTGTCTTAGCAAGTACTGTAGCTTGATAATGCTAAGAAATTCTGATTCGACATATTAATTTTGCCGATATTTCGGCTATGTATATAAATTATGAGTTTGAATCCACTTGGGAAGTAACAAAGTAATATATTGTTGAATATTTTTTGCTCCTTTTAGCTCGAAGTTGGATGATCTTTTAATGACGTTTGCTTCTATTGAGGAAAAAGGAAGTTCATTTGTTTTTATACTTACATTTTGACATTGACTGATAAACTTCTTGATAAATTGATACTGTGAATCTGTTTGTACAGTCTGGATTAGTGAGGCAAGCATAGTGTTTCTACTCACATTTTGTCTGTCATGCGCCGAATTACAGTATATTCTTTTTGCTGCTGGTTCGATACTGATTAATATTGCCTTTTAATTGAGCACCTTTGCATACTATAAGAAGCATGAATGAATTATGTCTTTGCATAGATCTTAGATGGTATATTTTTCACTCTGACGATGTTTGAAGCTTGTTAATCCGTTAAGTTGCCTTCATTTTTCGTGATTTTTTATCCTGTGGGGGAAATGAACATTTGAACACCTAAGAAGGTTGATTTACTTCACATGGATTTCTTGGGATGATAGAGTGAGATACTGTTAAAAATCTTATGAACTTTAAAAAATGTTTTCTTCTGTATAAGCAGCAGTGCTTAAAGGTGAATTGTCTTAGCGGACACATAGCCCCCCCCCCCAAAAAAAAAATAAATAACAACAACAACAAAAACAAAGTCTTAGTCCCAAAACAGGGCTCGAAATGCAAAAAAATAATCGCTAATTTGGGCCTTTTGACGGAATTATATTAGAAACTGAAAGGCCCCATCCAAAATTACCGGCCTAGGGCCCCGAATATCACGGGGCCGGCCCTGAATAAGCATGAGGTATCACATTACAGTTCCCGTCTGTTTCAAATTTCTGATTTGAAATTTGTGCACAATTTTGTGTTATGAAATAACGTTATTTTTTCTGACATTTGTAAATAATGGACCCTATTTTTCCAAGACAGATGATATCAACTATCAAAGTGAAAAATGGGTAAGCACCAAGCCAAATAAATAACTTGAACTTCTAAATTAGATGTTTTATTGTTAGCTTTGAAATATAATTGCTAGTGACACTACTGGATATAGTTTTTTATTTAATAATTGATATATAATCTAATGTGTTAGACTGTTAGTCTGATTAATAAAAGAATTGAAATTATAGACATACTCTTAGATAAATGGGCCACTTAATTGGGCCCATAAATAATTACCACAAAACAGTTATTAAATTGGGCCATATTTGATCATTGGGACCATATAATGCTCATAAGACTAGATTTATAATATAATTTTTTTTTAGAAAGTAACAGTCTTTTAATAAAGGTTTTTTAAATCATATAATTTCTACAATAATCATATTTTTGCAAATCTGTTTATAGTATGTTAAATTTTTAAAATAATTTATTTAATTTAATGTATTTTTATTTTTTTTGGTATTTCGTTTTTTGGGCCAGATTTAGACAGATCCTATCTGGATCATAATAGTACTATTAGGCCTTTTATTTTCTAAATGTAGCCCAAATCATGCTCATAAGACATAAATATATTTTTTGTGAGAAAGTAACATTATTTAATAAATAATTTTTCAATCATATTATTGCTAATCATATTATTGTAAATATGATTTTAGTATTTAAAAAAAAATAATCTATTGATTAAACTTGATGTATTATTTTTTTTCTTGATATTTTGTTTTTTGGGCTAGATTTAGACAGACCTTTTATGCGATTATTGTTACATTGCAATCTATCTCTTTATTGTTAAACATTACACATCAGTTGTCATTTTTTTTACATTTTAGATAGACCTCTTAAAAACACACTTTTTAAAATAACGTGAGTCTGCCTTTTGGTTGTAGATCCACCATCTTCCACCATACTGTTAGTTGCAGTGTCATTCATAAACCCAATTCGTAGTTTGATCCCAACAATGTTTGGAAAATTGTTTTCATTGTCGCTAATAGAATCATACTATAGCTGTAGATATAAACATTTTTAATTAATAATCAAATATAAATATGACAATATTTCTTAGGAATGACGATAAATGATAAATGAGAAACTCATACCTCAATCACTTCTTCACCAGCTTGTTTCAATGCAGTCAAAACATCATTTCTCTAATATAATGTCAAAAAATCAGCAATGAATTTTAATGAAGTATGTTGCTTAAATAGTTAATAATATACCTTCCTAACCCATATGATTGTTTGCATGTACTTTTCAACGATTTTATTATCAGCACATACCATCCCAATTGAGAAATGTTATTTATCACCATTTAAGTTTTTTGGCATCACCTTAACTTTAAATATTGCATTCCTTCCCACCAAGCTCATTATCTCATCAAGACTTAAAAATTGGACTTCATTACTCATCTCAACACTTGAAATCTAAAAAAAAAAAAAAGAAGTTACTGTCTACACCATACACAGTAAAAATAAAAAAGCACTTTATTTTTATACCTTAAGATACTTCTCCTTTAGTTGTAGTGCTAATTTTCCAATCAATCTTTCGCATGCACTGTCCCATAACATGAAAGTAGCATTTTCATTTACAGAAATTATGAAAACTTTTAATTTGTACCTTAGGATAGGATTAGAATCAACTCTTTTGCATTCATTACAAACAAACCCTTTAGGGTCCTTTGATAACTTCCGCTTACATCGTTGACAACTTATAAAACTCCAACTCCCATCCAAGATCACCTTAGAGATTTGACCAACAGTCCAATAGTATCCCTCCTATAAAAATTGTCAAATGTCAAAGTTAATCAAAACAGTTATTAGGATGTTGCTTATAATTTAAATTAATGTTTTAATTTTATACTACCTGAACACAAGAATTTAGGTCTGCCACATCTTGACATCAATATTACCATTTTTCAAGTCACCAAGAGTACAAATGTTGGTCGTGAATGAAAGTTCATTAATTTTTTGTGATGAGCTCGAATCATACATAAACATCATATTTTATTGATACAAATATGTGGTTAGTATTGCATAATTTAAAGATAGACAATATAGAAAATAAATTAAGATATATAGAAGATATAACTGATAAAAAGAAACAAAAAATTGAAGAAGTTAAATGTAATAAAATGTCAACAGATCATACATTAATACAAAGGGTACAACAAATATGATAAATTTACAATGTAGTTTATGGTTAGACTCAAATAAATACTTAGAATTAACAATCTTATTAGACACAGGAACCACTAAAAGTGTTATATCAAACAGTTTGGTGCCACAGAATTACAAAAAACAACTCACTTATAAATTAGTAACAAGAACAATAGAATATAGGTTAATGACTATAATGTTGGGTTTTGGGATTACAAATGCAACAGAAGAACTTTATAAACAACAAAACCCTAGCCTTGAATCTGTCTAGCATGAAGAGATGAAATCATATGAAATAGGTTTTACATACCTTGTAGCGATTATGTTTGCTCAAAACGAATCTCAAATCGAATTTGAAATTCAACCTTTGAATTGATGCCGAACCTTTGATATTCTTCTTCCTTGTTCTAATCCTTGTGATGAATCAACAATTGCAAGTATTCAAGCTTTTGGTGATAAAGCAATCACCCTCTATCGGTAATTCACACGCGAACGAACCAAGAACAATTCTTGTAGGATTGCTAGATGATTCTTCGATTGTTGAATCGATATTCAACAATCAATGGCTAATATGGAATTGAACCTAGGGTGTTTTGATCTTTGATTCTCAATCAAAATCAAGAGAATTATGTTTCTCAAGCCCTTAAATTTGTGTGTCTTGACTGGGGAAAAAGGGCATATTTATACTTTATAAATATCCCTAACGGTTTGGAAGAAAAGCCCTAATCTGAAGCCAAAACGGATTGCTGAAACCGGGGCTGGGCGGTCGCCCACATGGGGCTCAGCGGCCGCCCAGTTGTACGGCGGTTTTTGTCTGTTTCGAAACATGAGCTGGGCGGTCGCCCACATGGGCTCGGCGGTCGCCCAGTTGTATAACCTTTTTAAGCTTGTTTTGAAATAACATGTGCGGTCGCCCACACCAACCTCGGCGGTCGCCCAAGTGAACAGTTGACTTGTGGGCGGTCGCCCACTGTGTTCACCAGCGGTCGCCCAGTTCATCTGTTCCATAATTGAGCAATTTTCAATTCGTTCTTTGTGTGTGACCCTTTAAGAATTACTCCCTCCGTCCCAGCCCAGTGTACACTTGTTTCCCTTTTGATCCGTTCCAACCCAGTGTGAACTACCATAAATGGTATGTCCTTTAATATTTTATATTCTCCCTACCCCACCCACTCATTAACTCCACTCATTCTCCACCACACAATTTATTCAACCAACCTACTATTTACTCCACTCATTCCCTCTCTTCATTTTCTACCACACATTTTCATTATCTTAATAATATTTCTTAATCGACGTGCCTTGGTCAATGGTGCACACTTGGGTGGGACGGAGGGAGTATATTTTATGTTGGTAGTGAGTTGAAACATCAACTTCACAAGACATAAGTGGTTTCTAGCAAGCCATTATGTTCACCCAATTAAATATAACATCAAAGCTTGATTCCTTGATAGATTACTGTCACAATCTCTTTGTCCACGATGTCAAATTGAACATGAGTCATGGTCCACGTCAACTCATCTTGTTCAATGCTTTCTCGATTCTGAATATGTTGATAATCCAAATGCATTTGATCTCTATCAAATCACTTGAGTGTGGCCACACATTTCATCAACACTATTCATCGAGGGGACCAAGCAAAACATCTCTCTCAATGAGAGAGACAAATCCCATCTTGACTAATCATTCTTCCCTACAAGAATCCAGTCTTGACAACATAGCCCTTATTGCTATCCTATTAAAGATAGTGCACGATGTTCATCATGTGGAAGACGATGAC
Organism: Adenophora triphylla var. japonica; assembly: GCA_022495995.1. Taxonomy (NCBI): domain Eukaryota; kingdom Viridiplantae; phylum Streptophyta; class Magnoliopsida; order Asterales; family Campanulaceae; genus Adenophora; species Adenophora triphylla. The sequence continues at coordinate 475,062 of JAFEMH010000598.1, read as the reverse complement.
AATCTCAGGTACAAAGGATTCTAATGACACGACTATCATGAGATTTAATCATGATATATATGACTATAGACCATGTCATAAATCTCATCGGTAGGTCATATCCAGTACTTGTTCTCTAGCAAGTACCCATAAGTGTAATGTGCATCTTATGCATATAATCATCTCCATGATTATCCATTACCAACTTATACTAGTTATTCATAATAACTAGGGACACAGGTTATTATAATAAATATGCAAACATATAATAAGTCAAATAAACATGCTCTATAATAAATGATAAAGACAATTACATAGTGGTTTAAGTTATAAGTCAAACATAACTAAACGCCTAGGGCATTACACCAACATATATTATATAGAACCTATAGGAATACAATTTTTGGATTTCTCAAATAATTATAGTTTAAAATATGATATTCCACAAGTTAACATAAGTCCAGAATATGTTAAATCAACAGATTTTATATTAGGATTAAATTTTATTCTTGGCTTACAAGGAACTATAACAATCACAAAAAAATATTTAACACTCAGTAAACATATCTATAGTATACCAACACTTAGATATCATCAAACATCAGAGTTAGCAAAGAAGCGTGGTGGACAAGGTAATTTAGACTTTCTACGCCACAATGAAAAAACAAATGTTTATGTTGAAAATGAAACCTTAAAATTATTAACCAATCTTTTAACACATGAATTAGAAAAGGGAATAGAAATAACAAAAAGCACTAATCATCCAATAATTTTACATTTAGAAAAAAATATGATTAATAGGAGAAGATCACATATACATGTAAATTTAAGTTAAAAAAACCCTGATATAACAATTAGGACAACTAATATTGAATATTGTCCATTAGATAAGGAAGAATTTAAAAAACAAATGCCAGAAATGATAGAACAAAAATTAATTAGAAAATCAGAAAGTCCTCATAGGACAGCAACTTTTATAGTTAGAAATCACAGTGAAATTAAAAGAGAAAAAGCTAGAATAGTGTATAATTATAAGAGATTAAATGATAATACAGAAGATGACGGGTATAATATACCTAATAAAGATTCTTTGATTAACCTCATACAGAAAAAGAAAATTTTCTCAAAATTTGATTTAAAGTCAGGATATAATCAGCTACAATTAGAAGAAGAATTTAAACCTTTGACAGTTTTCACATGTCCTGAAGGACAGTATGAATGGAATGTTCTAAGCTTTGGACTTAAGAATGCTCCATCTATATTTCAAAGATTTATGGATAATATATTCTTAAAATATGATTTTTGTCTAGTATATATTGATGATATATTGGTAGCTAGTGAAACAGTTAAAGATCATGAGAACCATTTACAACAGGTTTTTAAAGAAGTCCAAAAACATGGGATAGTACTTTCAAAAAAGAAAATGAAATTATTTAAAAGAAAAATATCTTATCTAGGATTAGAAATTGGAAACGAAAAAATAGAATTACAACCACATATTTCAACAAAAATTATTGAGTTTTCAGAAAAATTTGAAAGTTTAAAACAAATACTCCCTCCGTCCCACTACAAACCGCACACTTTCCTTTTTGGGCGTCCCATTACAAACCGCACACTCCCAAAAAGGAAACTTTATATTAATAAAATATTCACCCTACTCCACTCATTCTCTCTCCTACATTATTTTAATACTCACAACACCATTATAATTTACTATTCCCTCCACTCATTTTCTCTCCTATTTTACTTTTACACTCACAACATTTTATTAAAATATCATATTCCTTAATTCCCGAAAAGACAGTGTTAGTGCGGATATTAGCGGGACGGAGGGAGTACATGCCTTTTTAGGACTGGTCAATTATGCAAGAAAATTTATCCCTAATTTATCAAAATTAGTAGGACCACTCTACAGCAAAACCACAAAGAATGGACAAAGACATTTTAACAAAGAAGATATGAAATTAGTAAAAACAATAAAAGATGTAGTTAGAAAAATAAAACCATTAGAATTACCGTTGGTAACGGATTATATCATTATTGAAACAGATGGATGTAAAGAATGATGGGTAGCCGTTCTTCTTTGCAAACCTAATAAATATAGTCCTAAAGACAGTGAAAAGATTTGCTCTTACACTAGTGAAAATTTTAATAAAATAGAATTAAACTGGACAAGTTTAGATTTCGAAATACAAGCTTTAATAAATTCCTTAGAAAAATTCAAAACCTTTTAAAAAAAAAATTACAGTTAGAACAGATTGCGAAGCAATAGTAAGATTTATAAAAAATGATCAAAGTAGAAAAGTTAATAGAACAAGATGGATAAATATTATACAAGGTGGTGGATATAAGATTAATTTTGAACATATAAAAGGAAACAATAATACAATTACTGACATGTTGTCTAAAAATTTGAATAGGTTATTCCATTCAAATGGATAAAGGAAAGAAGAGAGTTATACACCCTATACAGCCAAAGAAAAGTTCCTCAATGAGCATATCATTCGAGGAGGAAGTAAAAGTGGAAAACACAGAACAGAAGGACATCAAAATTCCACAGTACAGCTTCACATACCCTACAGTCTATTCCAATCCAGTTCAGGGATTGAGACCTAAACTGGAGGTACAAAATTATAAACATTCACAGTTTTCACAGGCTGGACCAAGCTCTTAAAAAAAAAATACACAGTCGCAACAAAAAACAATCACATTTGGCACCTATGCTTTACAAGTATGCACAGAAAGTCATAAAAAAATCAGACTCATCATAGGCATGTATTTAACAGAAAAACAGCAATGTCTTTAAGACAATCTGTGACATATACACACTTTACCAAATGCCGTTATATTCAAAGTACAGGTTTTAAATTCTTTGGGATACTATTTTTTGGAGCAATCTCAAAATGTTCCAGAAAAAGTTACACATAAAAATTTTACACACTATGTTATTTTTAGAGGCACCAAAATAGGTGTTTTTAACAAATGGGAGACAATAGCTAAATTTATATAGTGTTCAAACCCCATTTTTAAAGGTTTTCACAGTTTTTAAGATGTCATAAACACAGCAAGAGAACAGTTTGGCATTAACAATTTTTATATAGAACCTGAAGAAGTAATTTTTTTTTTCAGAAATGGCAAAAGTTAATCCTGAGCAAACAATAAAAGCACAGAAAGAGCTTATTGCCAAACTTCAAGAACAACTGTTGCAATCTGGAAAAAATACACAAGTTACACAATTGCAGATTGAAAACAGTATTTTAAAACAAAAAAATTATATTCTTGAAGGAAAGAATACACAGTTACTAAACACTGTACATAAAAAGGAAAACCCAGTATACAGAAACTTTGACAGCTTCAAAGCCAGAATTCTTGACATTCCATGGAGATATACACTCAAACCAGTCCTGGATCAGTTTGAGGATTTGGAACAAATTATTTCGCAGAAAGTGTGTACAGAATTCCCTACAGTTCTATATAACTTACAACAAAATATTGTACATATTGTTTTCAAAGAAATAAATTACAAAGGAGTCGCAGTAGTAGAAAGAATAAACAGCGAATGAGAAGAAACAAGAGTTCTTCTGTTACAGATTGATTTGCTAAGAACAGGCATGCCTGAGGATTTAATTTTTCAATTCTACCACAATGGTATGATTGATTATATTAAATTCAGGCTAAATCCTAAAACAGAAAAGTTGCTAAACAAATTTGGAGAAAAGTTCACTTTGGTAGCAGGGAACATTGCTACACATGCTTTCCTACCAGATCTGGGATGCAAAATTTTTGCTTCCTTCCCAGATGCAGACAGTCACACATACAGACCGGCCAGAAAACGGATCTTCATCAGTCACAAACCACAAGATCAAGAACTGTTACAATTTGCAGTAAAAATTGAAGATAATATAGATTTTTCTAGTCGATACTGGCTACATGAAAAAGAAGTTTTTATAAATGGTGTTCACACTTTAGTAAATGGAGTTCATAAATTCTTTATACATAAACAACAACAGACACCTAAGCTTCCTAGCTCATTTCATTGGGAAGAATACAAATTAATGGCAGAAGGCCATTACACACAGATTTGGGGTCCTAAGAATTGGGACATGCTTCTCCTATTCATAGGAGAAGGCGACACTCTCGAGCTTAAACACATCATTTTCCAAGATGACATAGATGACTACCTAATGACAGAAGTACAATAAGATGCAGGAACTACACAGACCATTGACAGCACTCACAGGGACTTCTAGAAAGAGAAAATGTAAGCAATAACGTTTTTCACAAGCAAACAAACTGCCGACACATAGTAGTGCGCCATTAGTCCTCTTTTAATCATGTTTTCTTATAATATAATGGTAGGCCCCTTTCTGTTGTAAATAATGCGTCCGTGACTAGATTTATTTTGTTGTTTTCTCTTTTCCAGGGTTATATAAACCCATTCATTCATTCAGTTGTAAGCACGAGCATCATAAGAGAAATAAAAATTTCAATTTCTCTCTCTCTATATGGCAGCTTGAAACTCCTTCCCATTCCCTTAGTATCCTACCTTAGTTCCTTACTTCTCCTTTTGTTCTTCATAATATATCCCTTACAAAAAAAAAATCAAGATTTTTCGCTGTGAATTCTGGTGTACCTCATTCTTCATCGTTGTCTCTTCATCTCCTCCTCTCCTTCACTTTGTAAGTTTTCGTCATTTTCTTCCTCTTTCAATTAAAGTTTATAATATATTTTAATAGCAATATTATTATTGATATATAGGCTGGAATACTTCTCTCTTTCAGTGATAAACCTTGAGATGTCCACAAAGTCACGTACCATAATAATGTTAAAATCAATTTTACTGTAACATAATTTTTGTAATTAATTCATTTTATAGTGGTTTATCGAAAACCCAAAAAATTCGTCATACCCCCTAATTATATATATTTATATACTAATAGAATAAAATAGCTCTTAAAGTCATCAAATTCAAAAATCAAGTCATAAACATGTATTTTAGACGCAAAGAAGGCATTAGCAAATGAAACTTTGCCTATATTTTTGTAAATAGTTATATACTCATGATTGTTAATATCATCAACACTTTATCTTCCTAGTTCATTACGTAATTAAACTGATCGTACCTTGATATAACTTTACTTTCATCATTTGCAGCAAAACAATGAGAGAGTCAACACTAGCAGTCTCAATATAGGTTAAAATTTTGTTTGCATAGTCTTCCCAAAGTGTGCAGGCCAGCTTGTTTTTACTGTATTTTAGTTATTTTTATTTTCAAAAAAATAGTTTTGAAAAAATACAATTTCAAAATTAAAAACATTTTTTACGTAAATAATAAGTAACATAGATTGAAAACTGGATAAAATAGAAGTAACACAATTTAATTTGGACATTGCAGTTTTAATATGTAACATAGTTTATTATAGGAAAAATAGGATTAACTAAAAAATTAATTCATATTTAAAATAGAACCTGATATATTCTATCTCAATTTCAACAAATATGCCACCTGAGTTTTTGTAATTCTGATGCCTTAAAGATCTTTTCCCCACTACCCTGCATATTACATCTGCAAGAGTATACATATATGTTAATATGAGTATATGAGCTATTAACAACAATTTTTATAAATATTAGAGTTGTACCTATCAACTCCGAATTTGTAATATTTTCAATAGCATAAACTTCAGGAAATGACATAAGCTTTAATAAATTATTTCTCGAGAAATTTTTGTCACCGATGGAAATGACATATGTGGAAGCCATGAAAAATAGCTTGTATGGATTTGCCTTCACTTTATACTTAGAACGGTTATCAACAATATTGAAATTACAAAGTGCATAGGCGCTATACTTTTCAAGTTTGCTTTTAAACTTTTGAATGAGCATGACGGGTACGGTTGCTTGAATTCTATCACCCTAGCAGAAAGAAACAAAAAATATGTATCGAAAAAAAATGAAATTAAGAAAGAAAAGAAAATTTTATTTGTTTCCTCTGAGTCTATCAAAACGAACTCAACACTCAAAGGAAAGTTCATATCATTGCCGGCCTTAATTTCCCATTTACGTGTTACTCTTACATTTACAACCCAATTTGATCTTCCTTTCCGGAGATCACTAAATAGGGGAAACGAAACGGTCATCGTTTAAAATATGGAGTTGTTTAAGGTATTTTGTTTTTGATTGCTAAACATTTACAGTTGAAAAAAAGATCCCATATTTAAACAGCTTTAGACCAACTATTCGTATTCACATCTGTTCGAATTTCTGAGAAATCTGTGCACAATGTGTGTTACGAATTAATGTATCTTATTTGACAGATTTGTAATAATTTAGGTTTTGTAATCCTTAAAAAATGAAAGTAAATGAAACTTTTAAATAGTTCTAGTTGCTTGTACATATTCCATGGACTTTTTGAAATACTTTATTTTCTGTATAATTATTTTTCAGTTTAGTTATGTAGGATTTGTTATAAATCTGGACGTTATTATGTAACATTGCTTAATTGTATTAGATTTACGAAATTTGTGCACAATTGTGGTAGTTATGTTTTTTTTTTAAGTTGTAATAATCAAGGGTTTTCAATTTTCGTTTTATTTAAAGTCTTTATTAATCAGTAAATATAAACAGCATGCTCACACACTGATCGATACACTATTAAAGGCTTTATTAATTATTTTCGGCTAATATGATTGCAGGTGTATTTTGGGGTTAATGATTTCTAAAGGTGGTGTATTTGGTAACTTTGATTAGTGAGAAATGTATCTAGTTGCTTTTAAGTACAGGATCACGTTTAGGCGGGAAAACAGTGGGTGTGCTGAAGTGATTTGCACTTTAACTTTATTTATTTATAGATTTACGTCCTAAAATAACTTATCATATTTACCTCATGTTGGTTATGGATACTTTAACCCTCCTTGTTTTAGCTTTAATTTGATTGATACCATAACCTCATTTATATTTTTTGGACTTTAGGCACATATGTAATGAAGCTTAGATTTCAATTTTTTAGTATAAGTCCAATTTATAGAATATGATTATTTAGACTTGAAGACTGGTAAAATTGCATTGGACATGAGGGTTCAAGTCAAGAGGTTTTGAAGTCATGCAAAACCGCATTGCTAGTGCAAACCTTATGAATGAAAATCGCACTTATCAAATCGCTTGTGTAAACCTTATCATGAAACTGCACTAAGCAAACCGCAAGGTAAACCTCCTATGTGAGATCGCAATTTATAAGACCGCATCTCACCAACCTCATTCAATGATTGAAGACCATGACGAATTTGTACCATCTTGATAGACTAATCCACGTCAGCAATGTTGAGTTAACTAAGAGTTCAATCAACGTGTCTAACGGTTACTCAGAGTTGGTCCTCCTCCTCAACTTCATCAATTCCTGAGGGTCAAGAAGTTCTTCCGACATCTTCCTTTCTTGTTCGGCGGTCAGATCTGCAAAACGAGAAAGAAAAATTAGTAAAATTACAAGGAAGAGTGAAAAGCAGAACAAAAAAAACACGTATGAGAAAGACGAGGAGGGATAAAAAAATTTACAGCCGACTACACCGTCCTCGACCAAACACTTGTCCTTGAAAAGTTTGCATGTGTCACAATCAGAATGAAAAACAAAGTCGGGATGCACCCTCCAATCCGGAAATTTGTTCTCCCTCACGACTGGAACCATGGGCACAAGGCCGTCTAAGGGGCTGGCATGATCCCGCCCTGAACATAATACCTCTGGTCGGCCTCCAAAGTGGACTAGCACAGAGTTCATACCTCGACAAATTGCCTTATCCTCTCAATTAGTTGCCCACTCCATTCAGGCCTCCATACCTGCTCGGGCACACAAGGGCACTCCGAGGGAGTAGAAAACTCCCAGCCTTGTTGGCTCTCCACTCTGATGACGTGATTATTCCACCCCGACACCTTGCTCGACATGGGAAAAATTAGATTGGGATCACTCCTTATCACCATAAGTCTTGAATCCTCCTTATAGTTGACGGTGAAGAAATGATGGAAGGCAGACTGACAGTGTTCAAAACTTAAGCTACGAAAAAGGACAACGAATCCGGTGAGGAACCTCACGGCATTGGCACCTAGCATAACCGCGACGGCTTACATATCCTCAAGGAATTCGTTTATGAAGGGTCCAAAGGAAGACGGAGTCCCAATTGGAACTGCTTAAAGAAGAAGTGGACATGGTTCAGGCTATAGTAGAAGTCGGTCACGGCTTTATCGATTTTAAGGGGGACACCGGGAAAGTAACTAAGGCGGTACTCGTCCCTCGATACCCCATACCTAGAGTGGAGTTCCTCTATCATGGGTTCCCTTGTTCTTATGGGTGCCTAGGGGTATAAGTTCTACCTCGGCCTGATCCTCCCCGGCCTCTACCTCGGCCCCCAACATCGGCTCCCTCAGTGAATGCATCTATGATCCTCCCCGAAGTAGAGGGACCAGTAGAACGAGCAGAGTCAGTTCCTCTCCAAGTCATAGTTGCATAATAAAAAGAACAAGGGTCAAAATTTGGCAAAGGATGAAAGGACGAGGAAGAGTATCCCTCCTCATCCTATTAACTAAAACCGAGGAGGGATCCTTACCCAGCAAAGGACGCTCAAGATGGTCATTGATGGAGAAAAATTCCTCTAGTAATAAAATCCGAGCAAGTGGACTCACTACCGGTGTAGTAATATGCACGAGCAGGGGTCGAACCACAGAGACTCGTTGGTTTTAACAAGTAAATTTAATTAATGCTTAAAGTAACAAGATGGGTTTTGATTTGGTTTATTAAAATTAAGCAACGAAAGAAAATTAAAACAATTAAGCAACTAAAGTAACAATTAACCAAGCTAGCAAACGAAATTCAATGATTTAACAACTAGCCCACGGATTAGGTTCACCACATATTATCCCTTTATGCCCTTTTGAATGATAAAATATTAATTGGGTTTAGGGCTCCTTCGCTTTTGTAAGAATTGGGACGGTTCGATTGCCGGATTGCAATTCTTTTATTGAATAGTTATCAATTATCACGCAAGATCAAATTGATAACAACTCAATTCATTAAGCATCAAAGAATTAATGAAGCCTAGACTCAATTGATTCACGCAAGATCGTCAATCGAGTCTAATCATTCTAATAGTGTTCATGCACAATTCCCCACGCAAGTGCAGGACTTGTACCAAATAAAAATTAAGAATATTAGAATGAACTAACTCCACAATTAAATGAAATTTAAATATATAGCATAAAGTTCAAATACGGGCTACACCAATCCGTGAACTACAAAGAAATTAGCTACTCATGTTCCGGATAAACATCACAAAACATGAATAGCAACAAAACATCAAACCTGAAATCCTTGCAAAAACCTTGAAAATAAACTCTTTAATCCTTGAAAACCTAGGCAAGAAAAGTAAGAACAAAGATGTCTAATAAAAATAATAAAGGGAGTATATATACTCCTCCATGCAGTCCTAGGCTAATTAGGAAAATAAAATAATCAAATCTCTCCAAATCTGCTTCAAAATCCTTGCTGACGTCACAATACGCGTCCTGGCACGAGTCGTGATAATTAGCACGAGTCGTGCCTTTCAGTTCCAGTCGTGAGAACGACTCGTGCCAGGCCCCTCCACTCGTTCTGAACAGCTGTACTGGAAATAGCCATGGCCTCCACTCGTGAGAACGAGTCGTGCCAAAGGTCCCCATTCGTGCTGAGTAGCTGGTTGAAATTGGCTTGACTCCATTCGTTCCCAAGTCGTGCTCCACTCTTCTTCAGTCGTTCCCCACTCGTGCCAAATGCAGAATTGCCCCATTTTGACTCAGCTTTGACCTGGCCTTCGTCCCTTAACCATGTTTGACCCCGAGCTCGAACCTTGAACAACTCACTGCCCTTTTTCCACTGACAATGGACTTGCACGCTCCAAGAAGTTTTACAACCAAATACAAATAAAAAGCCAAAAATAACCTCAATAGATCATTGTTTTCTCACATCTCCTCACATAACACAATGTCATTCAAATACATCAAAACTAAACTAAATACATCAAAACTCATTGTAAATAATCCGGAAACATAGGTAAAATAATATGTATAAAATCCACACATCAAATTCCCCCACACTTAGACCATTACTCGTCCCTGAGTAATATCCTAACTCCAATCTAAAATTGGTCTAAAACAGATGTGCGGGAGAAAATGATACCTAGCCTCCTCTAACCACCAATACTAATCAAATACAATGATACCGGAGTGTACAAAACTCCGTCTCCATAACACTCCTCAAAAGAAGATAATGGCCCTAGCTTGACATCAAACTCCATGATAAAAATGATGTCCAAACTAGGGCCCTCACAATGTTAGTGGGGGAAACTAAAAATGTCCTAACCTTTCCCCCACACTTGCTCACACTACATAACGTACTCCCTCGATAAAAAGTTAATGTTAAGAAAAAGGGATGCTCAACAAAAACTTACCTCGTGCTTTTCTCCAACCCCCCTTATTACTCCAAGGTGCACGAGGATTTCTATCCTAACGCCTCTATTCACGAACCTCCATCTCCAAAAATTTTCCTACCCGAACTCCTAGCTCCCCCTTATGTCTCCACGCCGGTGAACAAGGATATTTTCGCTCAAATTCTCACCTTTTGCCTAAGTGCCCTTTCGGGTTTTCACTTAGCCACTCTAATTTTTTTTATTTTATTTTTTTTATTTTTTATAAAATTCACCACCCCCACACTTAAATCATGCTATGTCCTCATGGCATAGACCACGAAAGACACAAGACAATTCAAATGCAATGATGAAGAAACTAAAACGAAAATACAGAAAACAGTAAATGTTACCTCCATTGGGTTGCCTCCCAATCAGCGCTTTGGTTACAGTCGTTAAGCTCGACATTATGCCTCCACATAACTAGGTGTCCTCCTCCGAGTCCACCAACTCAATCACGTCAATCTCATGGATGTCCTCCAAAATTGACACCCCTTCGTAATATGGTTTCACTCGATGACCATTGACTTTAAACACATTCCCATCCTTTGGATTCTTGAGTTCAACTGCTCCGTGCGGATACACACGCACCACATCATACGGGCCCGACCACCTAGAACTCAACTTACCCGGAAAAAGCTTTAACCTAGAGTTGAAGAGAAGGACTTTCATACCCGGTCTTATAAACTTGGGCTTCAAATTTTTGTCGTGGTACCGTTTGGTCCTCTCCTTATACAATTTTGCGCTCTCATAGCTATCTTGCCGGAGCTCCTCAATCTCATCAAGTGCAAGCAGTCTCTTTTCTCCCGCAGCATTCAAATCCATGTTTAATTCCCTCACAGCCCAATACGACTTGTGTTCCAACTCCACCGGGAGGTGACATTCTTTCCCACACACTATCCGGTACGGACTCATTCCAATGGGCGTTTTGTATGTCGTTCTGTATGCCCACAATGCATCCCCCAACTTTAATGCCCAATCTTTTCTGTTGGGACGCACTGTTTTCTCAAGAACACCCTTTATTTGCCGATTGCTTACCTCCACTTGTCCCGAAGTTTGGGGATGATATGCTGTAGCGAGCTTATGCACCACCCCATACTTTTTCAAAACTGCATTGAACCTTTTGTTGGTGAAGTGGGTCCCCTGATCACTGATAATTGCTCGTGGCATGCCATACCTGTTGAAAATATTCTCACACACAAACTTGCAAACGACATTAGCATCATTAGTTCGGGTGGCAATTGCCTCCACCCACTTTGAAACATAATCAACAGCGATAAGTATGTACAAATAACCGTGGGACGGGGGAAAGGGTCCCATAAAATCAATGCCCCACACATCAAATATATCAACAATAAGATTACTTTGTAAGGGCATCTCATCTCTTTTCCCTATGTTCCCGGACCGTTGACACCTATCACATCTAAGGCAAAACTCTTGAGCATCTTTAAACAGAGTAGGCCAATAAAGACCCGATTGCAGCACTTTCCTAGCGGTCTTTTGGCCACTAAAATGACCCCCACATTGGAGTTCATGACAAAATCTCAACACACTACTCTGCTCATGGTCCGGAACACATCTCCTAACAATTTTGTCCGGGCAAATTTTCCATAGATAAGGATCATCCCAAATGTAATGTTTCACATCTGACTTGAACTTACGTTTTTGGTCATAAGTGAATTGTGATGGGAACATATTAGACACCAAGTAATTAACGAAATCAGCATACCAAGGCTCTTGGACATGTACAGCAAGAAGTTGTTCATTCGGAAAATTTTCATTAACCGGAATCAAACCTTCTTCAACATTGAGATACGAATAGTCCTCAAGCCTCGACAAATGATCCGCCACCACATTTTCAGTCCCCTTTTTATCCCGGATCTCTACATCAAACTCTTGTAACAACAACATCCACCTCAACAAACGAGGCTTAGCATCTTTCTTATTTAACAAATGTTTCAGTGCAGCATGATCAGAATAAATAATCACCTTCGATCCAAGCAAGTAAGAACGAAACTTTTCCAATGCAAACACAACAGCTAGAAATTCTTTTCGGTTGTGGTATAATCCATTGTGCATCATTAAGTGTTCTACTTGCATAATGGATAACAGAAGGCAATTTGTCAACCCTTTGTCCCAAAACAGCCCCAATAGCAAAATCTGAGGCATCGCACATGATCTCAAAAGGGTGAGACCAATTGGGACTAGAAAGAATGGGGGCACATGTCAACTTTTCCTTAAGCAAATTGAAAGCATCAACACACTCTTGGTCAAAAATGAACTCCGTATCCTTGGCAAGCAGATTGCATAAAGGCTTACAAATTTTTGAAAAGTCTTTTATGAATCGCCTATAGAAACCCGCATGCCCTAGGAAACTTCGCACACCCTTGACTGAATTCGGGGGAGGTAATTTTGCAATCACATCAATTTTAGCTCTATCAACCTCAATCCCCTTACTTGACACAATATGACCCAAAATAATCCCATGCTTCACAAGAAAATGACACTTTTCCCAACTCAAAGTCAAGTTGGTTTCACAACACCTTTTCAAAACAGATGCCAAATTCTTTAAACAATCATCAAAACTATCCCCTATAACAGAAAAATCATCCATGAAAACCTCAACGCACCTCTCAATCATATCCGAAAAAATGGAGGTCATACACCTTTGAAATGTCGCAGGTGCATTGCAAAGCCCAAAAGGCATCCTCCTAAATGCATATGTGCCGAATGGACATGTGAAAGTGGTTTTGGACTCGATCTTCGTGGGGCTATGGCAATCTGATTATACCCCGAAAAGCCATCAAGAAAACAATAGTAAGAATGACCGGCCAATCTCTCTAGCATTTGATCAATAAACGGCAAGGGAAAGTGATCTTTCTTGGTCGCAGCATTTAATTTTCTCAAGTCAATACACATCCTAAGGCCAGTCACTTCCCTTGTTGGCACATCCTCACCTTTCTCATTTTGGACAACAGTAATGCCCGATCTTTTTTGTACAACTTGTACCGAGCTTACCCACTCACTTTCGGCCACCGGGTAAATGATACCCGCATCTAGCAATTTTAGGACCTCTTTTCTCACGGCTTCCTCCATGTGAGGATTCAGCCTCCTTTGTCTCTCTCTAGACGGCTTGGCACCATCCAAGAGATGAATTCTATGCATGCACATTGTGGGACTAATTCCCTTTATGTCCTTCAATGTCCAACCAATGGCCTCTTTATATTCACACAAAACAGCAATCAATTGGGCCTCTTGGTCTTTGGACAAATCAGATGCAATTATGACAGGCAATGTTTCTCTCTCTCCCAAAAATGCATATTTTAAATTAGAAGGAAGAGTTTTCAACTCAAGGACTGGGGGAATCACAATAGAAGGCGCCAACTTCTCATTGAAGTGGCCTAGGGGGTGAAACGGGCCATCACTAGGATGGTGCTCGTCGGCCTTATCCACAGCCATCAGTTGAGCATCCGCATTATCCCTAGTTTTCTCACCGCCCATTGAAATCAATGACTCTAACTCCTCACAATCTCTCACATGCCATGAAATCTCACTCACACAATCATCAACTTCATCCAACTCATCAACAAGCATGCAAGACTCATCCTGACCCACCGCCTTTTTCATTACATCAAAAACATTTATTTCAATCTTTTCATTTGCGACGGTCATAGATAGAGTACCATTACCAACATTGATCACGATGTTGGTTGTTGCCATGAATGGTCTCCCAAGCAATATGGGTGAATCACGGCGACTACCCTCACCGCGAGGCATCTCTAAAACCACAAAATCAACTGGAATAATCAATGAACCAACCTGAACTAAAACATCCTCTACGATGCCCATTGGTCTTTTAATGGACCTATCAGCAAGTTGTAGGGCCATCATAGTGGGTTTTAGCTCGGGCAAACCTAACTCAAGGTACATGTAATATGGCAACAAATTAATGCTCGCCCGAGATCAAGCATAGCTCTCACCGTGTGAGAATCCCCAAAGTAATGGAAATTAGAAAACTCCGGGGTCTTTCATTTTCGGTGGGAGACTATGTTTGACTACGGCGCTTGCATTCTCATCCAAAAACAAAATCTCATCTTTCCCATCTTGAATTTTCTTGGAATTAATTTCCTTGAAGAATTTGGCATATGCAGGAACATTCTTGATCACATTTAACAAAGGCAAATTTATGTTAACTTTTGAAAACATGTCAATCAATTCTTTCATTTGGTGATCAAGCTTATTCCTCAAGAATCTGCCAGGTAAAGGAACAGGAGGTACATATGGCTTGGGATTGGACTTTTCTACATTCACATTTTGTCCCAATCCATTAGTACCCTCACCCTCAGACACAACATCCTCAACAACAATATTTTCCACAATCGGGGGTTCCACAACAGGGGAATCAATGAGTGGGGTTTAGCGGGAGAAGAAGGAGAAGTTACACGATTATCTACCTGTTTGCCACCACGTAAGGTGATGATGGCCTTGGCTTGCTCCCCTTGGCTCGGGAATGTACCCGGTTGTCGTCCCTGTAATGCCTCTGCCAATTGACCCATTTGGGTCTCCAACTTCTTCATTGCAGCAGCTTGATTGTTGTATGCTTCTTCTCGCCTTTGCTTGAAGTTGCTCCGCTCTCATCTCGATCCATTGCCTCTTCCCAAGGCTCTTTCTTCCTTTCATAAAGCCCCTGCGGAGGTGGTTGGGGATGAAGAGTCTTATTTTGTTGATTTCCACCCCATGACAAATTGGGATGTCTCGGTCTTGCTTGCCATCCTGGATTGTAATTGTTCCCAAACCGATTGTTGTTTGGTGGGAACCGTTGACCAAATCCTTGCATCGCCCGTACTGCTCGGTTTCATAGCTAAAGGAACTAGTAGAGGGACATGAGTTATAATCATGAGATTTAGAGCCGCATGTAACACAACTATCATACACAAGATGAGCGGTGGAAGGCATAGAAGAAGAAGAAGCATTTTGCAAAGCTAATTTATCAAATCTTTGGTTGAGCAATGCAAAGTGCTTAGCAATCTCATTATTCAATCCGACCTCATTTACCCCCTTGTTGCTCCCCTAGAACCTTTTTGTTGAGAATTAGCACTTCAACATCTCAAACAATTCCTGGCATTGTTGTGCAGTCTTGGTTCCCAAACTACCTCCCGCTGCATTATCAACCATGGATTGGTATTCGGGGATAAAGCCCCATAAAATGTTTGATGCGGCATAGAAGCGGGAAAATTATGATGAGGACATTGAATTTGTAGCATCCTAAATCTATCCCATGCCTCGTGGAAGGCTTCCCCAATTCCTGCCTCAAGAAAATCCCATAATTTTCACCCTAAAATCTGTCAATGCATTATAAGGGTAGAACTTAATAAGAAAAGCATCATGTAAAGCATCCCAAGTAGTGATGCTACGGGAGGAAGTAACAATAGCCAAGTTTTGGCTTTGTCTTTCAATGCATATGGGAAGCACTTCAGTCCTCAAGTGCTCATTGTAACACCCTCTTTTATAGGGAACCCACTCACGTAGACATGAATTCTCTCAAAATGCCAAAGTATCCTCACCAGACTAAACCATGAAAGTTTGGAAGCATATTAAAATATTGGCCTTTTATTTCATAAGCTAGTCTTTGCGCATCGGGCAACACTATGCACGACACCGATGTGTCAACTCTTGGCCTAGCAAATGCATTCATGACTTGGTCCGCCATCACAAAATTAAATTCTTCTTCTTCCTCGATGGAAGAAGTTTCCAACTCACTTAATTCTTCTTCTGTCCCGGTGACGAAGTGTCGTATCAGTTTCACTCACTTGAGTAGAGGGAATGCCTCTCTCAATTCTGTCTATATCATCGTTCAAAGGAACCAAATTAGGATCCAATGACCGGCGACCAAACATGCACCGATTAAATTAACTTGTTAAAAATTACAACAAGTCCCCGGCAACGGCGCCAAAAACTTGATGGAGAAAAATTCCTCTAGTAATAAAATCCGAGCAAGTGGACTCACTACCGGTGTAGTAATATGCACGAGCAGGGGTCGAACCACAGAGACTCGTTGGTTTTAACAAGTAAATTTAATTAATGCTTAAAGTAACAAGATGGGTTTTGATTTGGTTTATTAAAATTAAGCAACGAAAGAAAATTAAAACAATTAAGCAACTAAAGTAACAATTAACCAAGCTAGCAAACGAAATTCAATGATTTAACAACTAGCCCACGGATTAGGTTCACCACATATTATCCCTTTATGCCCTTTTGAATGATAAAATATTAATTGGGTTTAGGGCTCCTTCGCTTTTGTAAGAATTGGGACGGTTCGATTGCCGGATTGCAATTCTTTTATTGAATAGTTATCAATTATCACGCAAGATCAAATTGATAACAACTCAATTCATTAAGCATCAAAGAATTAATGAAGCCTAGACTCAATTGATTCACGCAAGATCGTCAATCGAGTCTAATCATTCTAATAGTGTTCATGCACAATTCCCCACGCAAGTGCAGGACTTGTACCAAATAAAAATTAAGAATATTAGAATGAACTAACTCCACAATTAAATGAAATTTAAATATATAGCATAAAGTTCAAATACGGGCTACACCAATCCGTGAACTACAAAGAAATTAGCTACTCATGTTCCGGATAAACATCACAAAACATGAATAGCAACAAAACATCAAACCTGAAATCCTTGCAAAAACCTTGAAAATAAACTCTTTAATCCTTGAAAACCTAGGCAAGAAAAGTAAGAACAAAGATGTCTAATAAAAATAATAAAGGGAGTATATATACTCCTCCATGTAGTCCTAGGCTAATTAGGAAAATAAAATAATCAAATCTCTCCAAATCTGCTTCAAAATCCTTGCTGACGTCACAATACGCGTCCTGGCACGAGTCATGATAATTAGCACGAGTCGTGCCTTTCAGTTCCAGTCGTGAGAACGACTCGTGCCAGGCCACTCCACTCGTTCGAACAAAGTGCATCGAAAATAGCCATGGCCTCCACTCGTGAGAACGAGTCGTGCCAAAGGTCCCCATTCGTGCTGAGTAGCTGGTTGAATTGGCTTGACTCCATTCGTTCCCAAGTCGTGCTCCACTCTTCTTCAGTCGTTCCCCACTCGTGCCAAATGCAGAATTGCCCCATTTTGACTCAGCTTTGACCTGGCCTTCGTCCCTTAACCATGTTTGACCCCGAGCTCGAACCTTGAACAACTCACTGCCCTTTTTCCACTGACAATGGACTTGCACGCTCCAAGAAGTTTTACAACCAAATACAAATAAAAAGCCAAAAATAACCTCAATAGATCATTGTTTTCTCACATCTCCTCACATAACACAATGTCATTCAAATACATCAAAACTAAACTAAATACATCAAAACTCATTGTAAATAATCCGAAAACATAGGTAAAATAATATGTATAAAATCCACACATCAGTCATACTTCAGATAGAAGAGGTTGATGTAATCAAGGATCTCAGTTCAACCGTGGAATAACACAATATTCGGGGACTCAATGTCAAGTCCGTCAATCTTAAACTGACTAGGATATCCCACGTCGGTTCGGGGTTATTGGTACCTCGTCAACATCTCCCTGATCTCATTAAGAAACAACATCATCCAAGGGCCATCGATCCGTTGATAAATCCTAAGGGTTTTTGTATGATAGCAGTAGAGGGCATTCGGGTTAATCCTCCAAGTTTGAGCCATTTCTAGTTACGAGGAAGGCACGAGATTTACTCAAGAAAAGTTTTAACCAAGAGCAACAATGGCGGCTCAAGAACACGCCAAGAACAATACCCAAAAAACCCATAAATCACCAAGAAAAATTGCAGAAATTAGTGAAAAGGAGAAGTTTTATAGTTGAATCGAAGTTGGATGAAGAACACACGAGCCAATCGAACACAAATGAACAGAAAAGATCAAAGAAATCAAGAACAGAAACTGGTGATTTGAGGCTTGCTATTTCTCTCTCAAACTCAAAGGGTGATAGAAGATTGAAATTGATGGGGGTTTTGCCTTTTATACCCAAATCTTAAATGGGTATGGGTCAAAACCGGGTAAAGACGTCGTCCTTTCCCTTGCAATTAATGCTCTAGTGGGTTCCCGAGACAAATGTCAGACCTAGGTGTACGCGCCCATCATTGTACGAATTAAACGGTGGAAACTGAAGCGCCCCATGACACGTAAGCGTCCGTTCGTATTCATTTAAGCCGAGGTAGAGCATTACTTCCTCCTCGCCATAGCCGAGCTAGGAAGTCGGGGGCCACTGAACGATATAAATCGAGGAACGAACATGGGCTAAGCCGGGCAAGCAAGACCCAATGGATTTGGCCCAAAATATAAATTCATACAAGTTTCACTTACAACAAAGGGAGTGGCCATTTCCTACCTTTGCTTGTTTTGCCTCCTCGTAATTATACCCACTATGTCGACCTAGACATAGGTGAGCGTATAATGACTGAGGCCCAACAAAACTCAGTGTCGATGATCAAGGCATCCATCAAGACCGGCCAAGGTTTCATCAAAAGGCCGACCAGGCCATGTACGACGAGTAAGCCCGCCTCTTAAGGCACACATGCAGATTGCTACTATCTAATACTACTCAAATAAGTGTTGTGAACAATTATAATCCTCCTAGGATTATAACCTTATCTCACACGCTTTTCTATTCAACATGGATTCTACAATGCTATACCTATAAATACAAGCCATAATTCTCATCATTTTGGTAATACATATTTTGACTCTAAACTCTTTTCAATTGATTTCTCTCTCTAAACACAAATACTTAGGGCCTGTTTGGTAAAACTGAAAATTAAGTTCTGAAAATGTAGAGCTGAAAATTAAGAGCTGAAATCATTAAGTTGCTGAATTTTGAAGACTTATGTTTGTTTGATAATGACAAACCACTTACATCTGAATTTTCAGAATTTCAACTCAACATTTAAAATATTATATGAATAATATTTATGATTTTATAATAAAATAAATTCATTATTGACATATACATTATTATTATTATTATTATTATTATTATTATTATTATTATTATTATAAGTAAATTTTAATCTTATAATATTTAAATATTTTTATTTGTACTTTCTTTATCCCATAATAATATTTATCTTGATTAGTTTGGTAAATATGAACACAAACGCTGACAAATAATAAAAAAAATTATATAATGATACTTTAATAAAAATATTATTAATTGTTAATATTAAAACAATTATATTTTCATACTTGGTCAAATATAATTTGTATGAAAAGAAAAAATATTTCAACAAAAGGAAGTAACAATAAATAAATAAATAAAATATGTTGATGTGTGGATTTGAACTCATTCCCTTTTTTTCTCATTCTTTTCACCTCTTACCTTGTTAAGCTACTCCTTGCCCACTTAAAATTAATAGCTTTTTTTAAGACAATATTAATTATTTAAGTGATTCAAATTTATCTTACCAAACAAGCTTAATTTTTTAATCTCTTAAAGTGTTCCAAATTAAGATCTTAATTTGGTTACCAAACAGGCCCTTACTCTCACGCCGGAGGGTCTTCGCCGGTGAAGCCCCGACTTAGTTTACTTGTTTGTTCATCTTTTTCAGGCTATTCAATTATACAGGATACAACCTGCCGCTGAATTTGAGTTGATCCAAACGTTTTTGACATTATCATGAACATAATGGTGGTTTCAGATTTTTTTTGAGTTATTGATTTTAAGATATTTAATTTTGAGTTTTGAGAGGAAAAATAAAGAAAACGAGGGAGGACCCTATTTGTGAACTTCTGCTACTTGTAACGAATGTGAAAAACAAATATAAACTTGAAACAATTGTGAATTATTCTAGTTGTTCATATTATATGTTGAATGTAATAGTTTGATTCGTATAGACGATATGAAAATAATGATGGTCTCAAATTTTTTATTTTGTTTTACCTCTGAATTTTAAGATGTTTTATTTTAAAGTTATGAGAAAAAAAAAAGGAAGAGGGAAATAAGTGTGACAGTTGGGCCTTAGAAGACGCGTCCACATCATTAAATGAGTGTCATGAGCGTAATTTCATCCAATTAAGTAGGGACAAACGTGTTCATCAAAAATTACCGGATCTGATAATCAATTTTAAAAATAAATATTTTTGGTGATAATTTTCATTAAAATATCAGACTAATCAACTGAATGCAATCACGTAATGCTATAAAAGTGAATAGAAAAATGATAGCCTATCTATATACTCCCTCCGTTTCGATAGAAATCACACGATTATTGTTTATACGTAAATTAAGGAAAAAATAATGGAAAAAATATTATGAATGTAAAAGTAAAATAGGAGAGAAAATGAGTGAAAAAATAATAAATTATAATGGTGTTGTGAGTATTAAAATAATGTAGAAAATAAAATAAATGAAGAGAATAATAATTTTTTTTTATTATTTTAGAAAATGTGTAATTTATAGCGGAATAGAGGGAGAGGGAGTACTTATTAAAAACATAGTAGCTAAACGTGTCCATCATTATCATTTTCCAAAGACAAGTGTCATACGTAATCATTTTTCCAACTACTCCCTCCGTCCCAGCGAAAGAGCCATTTATTTCCTTTTTGGGCGTCCCATTTAAAAAGCCACTTTCCCAAAAAGGAAACCTTAAATCACTATTCTCTCCACTCATTCTCTCTCCTACTTTACTTTTACACTCACAACATTCTCTTTCTTACATCACCTCCCACTCATTCTCTCTCCTATTTAATTTTTCATACTCACAACATTTAAACTTTTTCTCTTTCCTACATCACATTTCTTATTTTGCGTGCCGGACAATTTTTGTGGCTCTTTCGCCGGGACGGAGGGAGTATATCCTATTCATCAATCAATGTTAACATCAAAGCGTATTACAATTCACATCAACTTCTTTTATTTTCACACATACTTTTTTTTTTTTTTTTTTTTTTTTTTTTTTTTTTTAAGCGTATTTTCACACATATTTTCACACATACTTTTTTTTTTTTGTGTGCTATAGTGTCCCAGTGGTCAAAGGATCAACTAAATTTCTTCACACCAATGTTCGATTCCCAGCGCCAACTTTATTTTCACACATACTGTAATTGATTTATGTCTAAAATGATGTGCCTTTTTTTCGTTCAAAAATGAACTTTGAGCAATAATATTTTGTTATTTTATTATCATAATAGTAATTTAAAATTAATTAATAATAATAATATTTATAATAATATATTAGTAACAAATTATATTTTTTATTATAGTAATTAAATTATTTTAAAAATATTTCTCAGAAAATTTTTAAAATAACAACAAAATATATAAAAAAAATGTTGGAGATATCACTAATTCGAGATGGAGGAAGTATGATTTAAAAAGAGTTATCAGCTGCCAATGGATTGCGTCTCCCAATCATAGATAAGTTATCGAGTTGTCGCTAGAGTTAACCTTGGGCAATTGAAATGATTCATTAGATTTTATCAAGATTTTGCCGTGTCAAATGTGCAAGCTTTGACGTTAATTTTTTATATTCCGTTACTCCCTATTGTTGGGCAGAGCAGAGTTGATGATAATGACCTGGAATCAGTAACGTTATTGGTGTTGACGGATGATGAGCCCGGATCTACTGGGCGTGGCTCTGCCTACCCAAGCGAAGGCAGAGTGACGTGGCAAGATTCTGCAAGCCATTGGAGGGAAGACCGCGGACAATAGGCCGCTTGTGGTAAGACCGTGTCCTCCTCGCATCGTCCCCATCGAGGACCATTGGGACCCTCTTCCATGGATCCGTGCCCGCATGAGTCATGCCCGCATCAACCGTGCTCGCGTCTTATATCTTTGACCGCGGGCACAACGTTGACCGCGGGCACATCTGCTTCCCGGCTAATGTCAAGCCTTGCGAGCAAGTTAGCTGCAGCTCTGACGGGCCACTTGCCGGCTCCCCCATCACGCATTCAATGCGGCTCGGGCCGCGCCTACTATTCCATTTAATGCAATAAGCCGGCTACACGGCTCATGTCCCTTTCGACCATGTCCCTTGGACAGTCAATGTTCCCTCACGACGGGACCAATTAGGCTGCGGACACGTGTAGGCGGTCAAATACCAAAGTGCCCCCAGGGTGATCTCATTGCTTACCTCAACAAGCACCGTGGCATTGCCTATAAATAGAAGGCCTTTACCCTTGGGCAAGAGTAAGTTCCATATACAATTAAGTAAGCTCTATTACTCTTTAAACCTAAACACACACACTCCAAAGGTATTCAAAGCCTTATTACTCGGTATTCTTACTCACACCCGAGGGCTGAGTTGGAGTAACATCCAACTTTGACCTTAACGGTGCTTGTTTGTGTTGTGATCTAGGTACATCAAACCACCAAATATATCCTAGCCGGATATCCTTGAACCGCTCCCGACCCCAAAAGCGTGGCGTCATCGGTAGTTCCATTGCGGAATCCGACTTTCTTTCGTTTTCTCGTTAAAAATCTTTTGTTTTCAAGGCACCTCACGTGTCCTAAACAAATTCGGTGCCGAAAGGCTCTTCTTTTTTTTACATCATTAAGTTTTTCCCGTTTAAAACTTTTGTTTTCAGACACACCTTGTAGTCTAAACAACTGATCGTCAAAAGACACTTCTTTTGATTATTTTCGTCTTTCTAAGACATGTCTCAAATTACGAAAAATCTTTGGTCATTTGACCACTAGAGGAGGAGAACCAAGCCGAACCCTCCACCGTGAATAGGGAAAGGCAAACCAACTCTGTTTTCAACGGAATGGGGGCCCATTCTCGGCCTCAAAAATCCCCGGCTCAACGAGTTCTACAGGTTAACCGAGGAAGCTCGTCTTTGAAAAAGCCCAGCCTTACTAAACAATAGCCCAAAAACTCCCCAAGCTCACATAAAAAACACCACTCTAACCACCCCACTTTCCCAGAGCAAATCCCGAGAAGGAAGGAAATCCTGGCCTCCAAGTCAAAGCGGTCGCGGAGGCCGTGGCCATCAACGACGCGGAGATGGAAATGTTTGAAATAGAGGCCAATGGAGGGCTACGGTTCCCTCAAGAGGTCACAAAGGTTCTCCCAACGAGCTCCCGCTAACTCGCTTGCTAGTCAAGTGTGGGGCAAATCCGGGTTGACCCGGCCCTTGAGCGCGGGGCCGGCCAAACGGAGCGTGGTGCATGTAGAGGATAGCGAGGAAATGGGAGAAGAGGCACGGTCAAACCGCCGTGCGAGGTCCCAGCCCGGACCCTTGGCTCAGGCCAAGGAGAAGGCCGTGGCTCCACGAGCTAAAAGCGAAGGTTGATGATCGGAACCCCGAGTTTGTGGAATTTATGCGAAGATGTGGGAAACCCATCGGAAGGCCAGGAAGTGTGGCGCACCATGGGACGCCTAGCCGATGATAAAATTGCACGGGCGCCGATCCAGGAAGGAGCAAACCCCCCGAGATGGACACCTATGACGGATCCAAGAATGCCAAGAGTCATATGGGAAGATTTGAGGGCCGAGATGGCTTTATTCTCCGCGGACGAGTCGGTAATGTGCAAAGCTTTGGGCTGCGACCTTCATTGGCAAGGCCCTATCTTGGATGCTAGCCCTCAAGCCCGGTGTATCCAGGTCATTCGATCGGTTCGAGTTCTCTTCCTCAATGCCTTTGCCGGAGCAGTGTGCCCGCTAGACCAAAGACAGATCTTGTCCGTGTCAAGCGTGCACCAAACGAGCCTACAAAAGATTATATATCCCGGTTCGGGGAAGGTGAGCGAGGAGATTGTGGACTGGACGAAGGAGATATCGACTATGTTTTGAGGGCGGCCTCGTTTCCTCCTTCCTCAAAATGAATTTTGCCTCCAAAGAAACCTAAATCAGATGTGGAGGAAATGTATGAAAGGGCCTCGGCCATTGCCTCTCGCCGAAGAGCCTAGTGTGCCCGCTCCCCGAGCTTCTGCGAAAGAAAGGATAAGCCAAGTTCAGGAGACCACCGAGCAGCCTCGCTCACACCGATGTCGTGGCAAAAACAGAGGCCGGGGATCGAAAAGCTCAAGAAGGCTATGGCCGAAACAGTTTACACAGGCTTACCGACCCAAGGGTGGTGATCATGAGAGCCTCGGAGACTTTCTGCTCCTCCCCCAGTGCTTCGAAAGCCAAATGAGAGGAGTAGACTTAAATTTGTGTGAGTATCACAACGACCGCGGGCACGGGCGAGGACCGTTTCCAGTGAAGCGAGTAATCCAGAGAAAATCAATAACGGGGAGCTAACCAAGTGGGTTAAGGGAAACAATACGCCCCCAATAACAATGATCGGCGGGCACGACACACGCGGGGACCGGAGAGAAATGAAAGAGATAATTATGATGACGATTTTGGGGACTATGACATTAACTTCATTGGGGAGGAACCTCCCTCAAATAAGCATTGTCCCTCCAAATTCGGACATTAGAGAAGGTTTTCTCCATCCCCGCCTGGCTCGGAGGAAGAGCAAGAAATTGGGTTCAAAAGGAGTGAACAGGCCTCCACCCTTTTTCATTCCACACAGCCCCTCACCCTCGAATGAGAATCAACCGGGCAAACATAGGCCGAGTGTTGATAGATCACCGGAGAGTGCCCGCGACATACTCTACTACCATACTTTGGTTGGAATGAGAATGACAGAAGCACATCTCACTCCTTATGCGGGCATGCTCGAAGGCTTCACCAACCACGCTGTAAGGGTAAAGGGGACGATTGTGTTTGACGTAGCTATTGGGAAAAAACCCATGCAGAAGACGGCCAAGATAACTTTCATGGTGGTCGATCTTCCTTCCCAGTACAATGCCATTCTCGGCGTAATCGCTCAGCCGAACCGGGAATAGTTGCGTCCGTCCCCACCAAAGGGTGAAATTTAACACCCGGGCGGGGTTGCTACCATCAAGAACCAGCCCGGGAGATTCCTCCGAGCACTGGAGGAAAAAAGGAAAGAACAGAAAGGCCAAACCTCCTGCCCGCAGATAGAGGGCGAGGACAAAATGATAGAGGGAAAGGGCGAGGACAAGTCAAAAAAGGGGAAAGCTCTTGCACTCCCGCCGCCACCCGTACCGATTGGCATGCTTTCTTTCCATTCCACAAAGGTGGAGCTCAAGATGAAGCGTAAAATCGAAGCGATTGGTCGCCCTGTTGAGGAGGTTATATTGATCGAGGAATAGAGGGGAAATTGACCGTGATATCATATATTCAATGGCAACACCGACCGAAGCTCGAGGTCAACCCACCAACTATTGTCATTGACTCCCTGCACAATCGTGAAATCAGCGACCTTCAACCTAACGACGAGCTCGAGGAGGTGGTAATCAATCCCCACTTCCCCGAGCAAACAGTTAAGGTTGGGCTGGAAATTCACAGCGAGGAGAGAAGGATACTTATTGAGTTCCTTAGGGCAAATTGCGATGTGTTCGCTTGGAGGGTAGAAGATATGCAAGGCATCAGCGAGGACGTGATCCTCCATAAAATCAACGATGACCCATCCTTCAAAAACATTCACCAGAAATCCAGATATTTCTCCCCGGAGAAAGAGATTGCCATCAAGGAAAAGGTGGAAAAATTGCTAAAAGCAGGGATAATAAAGGAGATCTCCTACCCCGAATGGGCGGCCAATGTGGTCATGGTTAAGAAATCGATGGTAAATGGAGGATGTGCGTTGATTTCACCGATCTCAACAAGGCATGCCCAGGATTGTTTTCCTCTTCCTCGCATAGGCAGTTGGTGGATTCTATAGCCGGACACGAGTTCTAAGCTTCATTGATGCCTACTCAGGCTACCATCGAGATCCAGATGGCTCCTGAAGATGTCCGCTCTGTAGCCTTCATTCTTTGCTTGAGGCGAAGACATGCTATTCTGTTACACTATGATGCCACTTTGGGGTGAAAAATGCGGGAGCCACATATCGGCGCATGGTCAATCTGGTCTTTAAAAACCAACTAGGCGAGAAATACGGAGGCCTACATTGACGACATGGTCATAAAAACTAAGGAAAACTCCCACGAGCTCAATGTGGAGGAAACCTTCAAAACTTGCGCCACAACAGCATGAAGCTAAACCCCCTTAAGTGCGCTTTTGGGGTCAAGGCGGGCAAGTTCCTCGGATTCATGGTCAACCAAATAGGGATAGAGGCTAATCCAGAGAAAATCCAGGCCCTATTAGACATGAAACCTCACTGCTGCGTGAAGGATGTACAAAAACTCAATGGTCGCATCACCGCTTGGCCGCTTCATCTCGCGGTCGGCGGAGAGATGCCTCCCTTCTTCAAAACTCTCAAAGGGGAAGAGAGGCGATGAATTCACATGGAGTATTGAGTGCCATCAGGCTTTTGAAGAAGTCAAAACATACCTCGGGCAGCCACCTCTACTCGGCGGCCGGTGCCGGAGAAGAGTTCTTTTTGTATTTAGCCGATTCTTGATGCGCGTGGCTGCTATTCTTGTAAGGGAGGAGAATAACTCCCAAAAACAAGTTTATTATGTAAGTAAGGCCTTTGTCCGCCGTAGAAGGGCGTTATCTTAATATAGAAAAGTTAGCTTATGCCTTGCTTGTATACGCTCGAAAATTAAGAGCCTACTTTTACGCACATCCTATAACTATACTAGCGAGGCCCCGCTTAGAAAGGTTTTACATAAACCAGATTCCTCGGGGAGAATGCTAGCTTGGTCTATAGAGCTCACCGAGTTCCAGATCACCTACTCCCCTAGAAAGACAATTAAAGCGCAGGCCTTAGTTGATTTTGTAGTAGAATCATCATTCAAATTAGCGGACAGCGACCTCGGGAAGAGAAAGCGAGCAGAATCAGAGGATGACCCAGAAGGCCCGAGCACAGAAATTGTTCAACCCAGGGAGCGTCCAGAAGAGGTATGGACTTTATATGTGGACGGCTCCGCGAGCAAGTTAATCAGTGGAGCGGGCATACTTCTGATCGCACCTGCGGGAGAAATTTATGAGGGCCTTGAGATTCAAGTTCGAGGCATCAAACAATCGAGTGAATATGAGGCGATTATAGCGGGCATGGAATTGGCAAGAGACTTGGGAGTTCGAATATTGATATCAATAGTGACTCTCGGCTCATAGTTAATCAAATTAGGGGGAGTATGATACTATCAACCCGGTACTAACTCGATCTTGTGGCCTTGCAAAAACCCTCATCAAAAATTTCACTTACTATGAGTGAACCAAGTCATGAGAGAGGACAATGTGGAAGGCGACCTTCTCTCAAGAATAGCAGAGCAAGAAATTGGTGAGTTGGAGACAAATTGCCGGATTGAATTCACGGAGAGACCTGCTATTGATCGAATACGGATAAACAATATTGAGGATCAAGTAAGGGACTTGGTGGATGAAATGAAGGATTACATCGAGAAGCAAACCCTCCCGAGGACCCGGTAAAGGCTAGAGCCATCGGGCGGTGTCCGCGAAATACCTCGTCCTCGATGGGGTGCTTTGCGATCATTCACCAAGCCTTTACTAAGATGTGTTAAAACGCACATGGTCACCAACTTACTCTATGAGGTTCATGAAGGAGTTTGTGGCGGACATTCAGTGCTCGCACCCTCTCGAGACAAGATCAAATTCCAAGGATTCTTTTGGCCCACAATGAGAAGGGATGCGCGGGAGTATGTTAGAAAATGTGATAAGTGCCGGAGATTTGCGGACATCCCTAGACTACCATCAACAGAAGCGAGACTTTGGTGGTACCATCGTGGCCGTTTGATACGTGGGGATAGATCTTATTGGACCATTTCCAAGCTAGAGGAAGCATCAAGTATGCCGTGGTGGCCGTGGATTATTTTACCAAGTGGACGGAAGCAAAGGGCTTGGCCACTATTTCCGAGGATAACACTATCGGTTTGTCCACGACCACATCTATTGTCGATTTGGGGTTCCCGAGCAATAATTTCAGATAATGGCACCCAATTCTCCGCAAAATTCACTGCTTGAATGTGTGAGAATGAAGGTGCAACATCGTAAGTCCGCGAGTTGCCTATCCTCGGGAAATGGTCAAGGCGAGGCGCGAACAAGCTAGTCCTAAGCGCCTTAAAGAAAAATTTGGAAGGACGAGGAGGACGTTGGTTGGACGAGCTCCGGATCGCATTATGGGTTGTCCGCACCTGATAAGAAATTCAACGGAGAAACTCCCTTCTCGCTCACGTATGGTTCGAGAGGCAATGGCTCCGGTTGAGGTAGCCCTACCCTCGTACGAGTCACATACTTCGACGAGTCTCAGCGAGGCAAACGAAGGTGTGACTGGACGATCTCGAAGAAAGAGAATGCGGGCACATGAAAAAATGGTGAACTACAAACGAAAGCGAAGAAGCACCATGATAAAAGAGTAAATAAGAGGAGTTTTCGGTTAGGCTGGGTACTCGAAGCGTAGAGGTCGAGGACCCAACACAGCTTCAACAAAGTGTCCCCGAAATGGGAAGGTCCATATGAGGTCACAAAGATAGTCAAAGAGGGCACCTACATATTGCGACCAAAAGAGGGAGAAGAGCTTAAGCACGCTTGGAATAGCGACCACCTTAAGAGATACTTCTTTTAAAATCTTTGTAATTTTTTGGAAGGAGTATAAACTATATATATATAAGAGAAGTTGTCATCATATTTTGATGCAAAAATCAATTCCCACCGGCCTCAAAAGCTAGGGTGGATGCCGCGTAGCGGATGCCGGTGGGTTCAAGAGCCAACATATGAGCTCCTACTAACGATGCGCAAAGATTTAAGGATCCGCATGCCTATATATGTACAAAGATCCATTACGATCCGTACTATGATCGCGGGGAGGATACTCTCTGCCGCGTGACACCACCAAAAATAAGTGGATATAGATGAACGTAGGTACAAAGGCCATGATGCCCGTGCCTACAGTTCTAGTGGGGACAATGACACGAAGTCCGGACCCACTAATTGCGCGAAGGACCTCGTTAGGGCCGTTACTCGCATGCTGTATGTGACAAAGGCCTACATATAAGCCCGTTCACGGATCGCCACGAGACCCTCACGAAAAACCCTAGGGAGTTTTGAATAAAGGGTCAAATAAGTGAGAACCTCCAATAAGGGGATACGGATGCCGGGGTTAAAGGGCCTCTATGCTAAAATATGCTCCTACCTTTACATTGCGCGGACAATAGCCTCACGGCCACCTTACGCATGCCACATGAAAGTATGCTTGCCTTGGCTACTTTTGACTTACACCAGCGGCTCGCAAGGAGTGGGAATAAGTGTAAATGGATGAGAGTGATCAAACTAGTTTAAACAAAGCCAAGCAGACAAACGAGGTTAAGGCCTCGAGTTTGCCACAAGGCTAAACAAACGCGATCATAGAAGAATAAAGTGGCTCTCACAAAAAACCTAAGGGTTTTGAATAAAGAGTTAGGAAAACTCAAAAATGCGGGCGAAAGGGCCTACTAAGGCTTTGCCGCGGAAGGAGAGTATAAAGTTAATTGCAAGTCAAAAGCATTTGGAAAAAGTAATAGGCAAGAATGCAAGTATTAAGGTGCTCGAAAATTGCCAAACTACTCAAAATAGCCTACGAGACAAGCAATTAAGATAAAAGTACGAGGAGCCAAGTGGAGAAAAATGCTTCTATTAATGATTAAGGAAGTATTTACAAAATTCCTACACTATTACAAAAGAGATCCTAGTCTATTACAAAAGAAAAAACAAAAAACCTAAGCTCTGGAGCTTGCCCCTTAGGATCTTGATTGAGGAGTTGGAGAGGGCAAGTTTGTTCCTGAAAGGTTACGTGATAGGATCAAGGGCGACCTCGGTATTGGAGGCTGGAGCGGGAGGCGCCCGATGAGGAAAGAGGTCTCCTATGGCGGGCCCGCGGGTAGAACAGCGGGCAAGGGCATCCCAGAGAGAAATAGGGTTCTCCCAAACCTTAGCTCATCCCGGATCTGCGATGAGACCAAGAGCGATCACCTGCGCCACGGGGAGCGAGGCCGCGGCGGACGGCTCCAAGCCTTTCACCTCATCCTCGGACAAGGGAACTAATGCATGCCCGGGCAAGCATTCTTCATCGGTAGCAACAACCGAACCAATTACGGCCGGCTCTTGTACGAGAGAACACCGCAGTGGCCGCAAAATTCGAATTTGTGTGGGACCCCGGCCTCGTCTTGAGCTAGATTTTCGGCGAGGAGCCAATCCTTGAATTCACAGGGAGTTTTTGTACTCCTCCACGGCCTCCTTGCGAACATCGTCGAGGCGAGATTTCCCCTCAGCTTCCATCCTCTTGTAGGGAGCGGTGGTCGGACGGCTAAATCCACCTTTTCTCCAAGGCCAAAAGGTCAACCTTGGTGGCCTCCCGGCAGCGAGAGCTCCTTATTCTGGGCTACCACTCGGCTTTGTGCCGCGGAGCTCATCCGTGACCCGACCCCTTACCCTCTCGAGGTCCTTCTCCACCGTGGCGGCGGTCGGAGAAGTCCTTGAGATCGAGACTCATACTTGTTTGAAGGCATTGTCCTTTTCCTCCATTAGGGAGTTCAAGGTCCCAATCCTTTCTTGAGCCTCCTCCGGCTCACGAAGTTTGGCCGCCAAAATGGAAGTTTTGTTATCCACTTCGGCGGTCGAGTATCGCGGCTTTCCCTTAGCCGCGACACCTTGTTGCCCGCTGCGAGGAAAAGAGAACTAAAAGTTAGAAGCGAGAGGGAAGTATGGAATCAAAGGAATCAGGCGCTATCTACCTCGGTCGAGCAAGGCCTATGTCCCCCACCATGGCCGAGGCATTCTCCTCGACAACTATGTTCTTGTAGAAGTCGGGGGAATACAAACGGTTCACGGCCGATCCCCACGGAGCGTTGGCGGGAATTGCGGGCGTAGATGTCCACCCCCGATCCACGGCGGGCACCTCGCGGCTTTTTCTAGCTGCCGGCGTCTCCTCGCGGGTGGTCGAGAGGAGCAGCTGGATGAGGCTGCAGAGCAAATTGATCCCCGATGGGGAAGATGAGGAGGTCGCGGCGGGAGCGATCACGGTACGGGGAGGAGCATCCCAGGCTTTGCGGAGCTTTCTCTGTCCTGCCCGGCTCTCCTTCTCTGTCGCCCCTCTTCCGAGAATCCACTTGGTGGCCGGAAGGAATGGTGCGGCCAGGAGAACTAGCTCGGAGAGCATTGGCCGGGGGAGGTCCCTTGGGAGGTGGAGGAAGGTTCCCCGTAGTCAGAACGGTTTTGGAGCTGGTCAAAGGCTCCCCGGTTTTCTGGCGACAACGGGAATAGTTTTATCTTTGGTGGAGACTCCCAACTCGGTCCGCCTCTTCGCGGCCTCCCTATTGGCCTTCATGTTCTTGGCCTTCAGTTGAGCAGCATTCATGGGAGCCATCAAAAATTGTATTCTTCAGGATCTACTCTGGAGGGAAGGAGAAATGGTTAGAATGCAGTTCAAAAATTCAAAAGAAAAATAAAGGAGCAACAGTTATATAAAAAAAATCAGAGACCGATAAGTTCGGGGGGATCGCATTCTGCGCCCAGCATACAGGTTCTACAATGCGCCTCGGGTGGTAGTGCTCATGCACCCTCCAATCGGGGTCGCGAGGCGAGGCTCTATTTCTACTGCGGGGGCATAAGGGCGCCCTCCCTACGAGGAGCCACCCCGAGTAGATCAAGAGTGGCTCATCCTCAACTATGGAGCCCACGTCATAAACGAGGCTCCTCCCTGTCCCGAATAGGCGGCCGGGTATTTCTCTAAGGCACGGCGCGAGCATCAGCGAGAGGAAAGTGCGGATAGCTACTCGCGGCCACCTTCATCGGGATTGGATTTGAGGGTTTTGAGAAGGGCCATCCAAACCTAGACTCGATGACCAAGATGTCCCTCTGGTTCCATTGGTCAAATTTATTTGAAGGAGGAGAGAAGGTCGGGTAGAATAATTCCTAGCCTTGAGCTCGAAATGTTGCGGGCGATGCGGTTACGGTAGTAAGCATAAAGCCGGCCGGGGTAGGTTCGTAGCCATGGAATCTACGAGACCGCGATGAAGGAGACTATAGCCCTAATGGCATTGGGAGTCGGAGTGCGTGGGGAGCGGTGTTGAACTCCAAGAAAAAGTAGAAGAATGGGTCCGGGGGCAATCTTAGGCCGTTCTCAAATTGGGCACCATAAAAAACCGAGGCCCTATTGTCCTCGCGGACATCGGCTCTTGTCTTCGGCGCGGTTTGTCCTTATCCTTCAAATGTATGTGCCCGAGGGTGCGGACACGGAAGGCGTTACGATCAACATTATATACTTCATATATATCCTCCTCCCAATCAATGGTAGCCACTTCCTTGGCTTTCTTATTTCCGCGGCCACGACCGGGACCGGGGTTCACCAGTGCTTTGGCCTCTTGCCTTTATTTCGGCCGGGGGCCACCACATCTGCCTCCTCCTCGAGTCGGGGGTCGGAAAAGGCATCCACAATATTTGTGGTCTCGGCGGCCTTCTTAGAGGTCCCCGCGGCCCTCCTAAGTTCGACCTCGCGGTCATCCTCCTCGGTCTCCGTGCTCGTCGAGCCAAAGAGACCCGGTGGCATCACCGCGGGCGAGAGGTCGCTCCATCCTCATCCTCCCCGCCTACGGTAGTCTCAAAATTCGAGGCTCCGGCTCCTCACTACTACTCGGTTGAATGGGTTCGGCACCGGGGCCGCGGGCGCCACGTTGGGAAATACGGTCCTCGGGGCGAGAACATCGAGGGTCATTCAGTGCGTGCCGGTGCCGCGCGGCATTGGTTTGATGGGGGTCCATTAGCTCACACTTCTCCCGATCGGTTATTTGTTCGGGGACACGAATCGCTCTCCTCGCTAGTTCAACGGCGTTCGAGCTGATCTCTCTCGCGGGAAACACACGAAAACCCCATTACAAAGTTTCTTAGCTACGGTGATCCCCAACACCGGTACATCCAGGTTATATATATATTTTCTCTTGCCCTCCCACAACCGGGGTGGGACGAACGGCCCCCAATCTGCTTTCTCACGAAATACCGAAAGCTTGGCAGCGAGGATAGCCTAAGCCACCAGGCCTACCTTCCTAAAAATTCCCAGTCTTTTTACAAACGGCAAAGACATCGGGGGTGGCTCCATCTCCTAGTTCTACGGGACGGCAGGGTCCAAATTCACGGGTGGTCATCTTTCAAAAGCCAGAAAAGAAAAATAAAATAGAGGGAGATGAAGAAGAGAAACACCCAAATACTTACGAAGGAAAACTTGAAGGTTGGATTCGAAGAAGCACTAGCACGGATTTCGCAGCAAGAAAATCTCTCTCTAAAGCTCTTTGAAGGTTTGGAAACGGTAAAAAGGGTTTGAGGTTTAAGGGTTTGGTATTTATAAGGCCTACCTATATGGGTTAACAGTTAACCCGTATTAATTAGCCCACAAATCCAACCTCGGACCCTGAACCGTCTCCAACGTTTGAAAATTCGAAAATTAAATAAAATTTTGCATTTATTGCCCCCCTTGGGTGAGCGACACGTACCCCCGTACGTACCACTAACCCGTCTTTTCATACGCGAGGACCCGCTGTTAGCCGGGAGGCACGCCATACGAGGACCACGTGTCACTCTTGGTGCCTCCCGAACGTTCCCTGCGGCCCGTAGGGCCAAGCAACAGAGCAGCGCTAACAGCTGGTGCTCGCTCGAGGAGCAATTGGAGCGGCCAGAGCTTCTAGTAGCTCCTCACTCGGACCATAAATAATCACACTTGGAGCTAGGGGCCATTGATGAGCCCGGATCTTTGGGCCGGGCCCGCGCTCGGTCTAGTCCAAGGAACCGGTGACGTGGCATTTCCTAGACATTTGGAGGGAAGACCGCGGACAAATAGGCCCTTGTGGTCAAGGCCAGTGTCCCTCCTCGCATCGTCCCCATCGAGGACCATTGGGACCACCTTTCGCTGGATCCGTGCCCGCATGAGTCATGCCCGCATCAACCGTGCTCGCGTCTTATATCTTTGACCGCGGGCACAGCGTTGACCGCGGGCACATCTTTCCCGGCTAATGTCGAAGCCTTGCGAGCAAGTTAGCTTGCGCTCACGACGGGCCACTTGCCGGCTCCCCATCACGCATTCAATGCGGCTCGACCGGCGCCTACTTATTCCATTTAATGCAATAAGCCGGCTACACGGCTCATGTCCCTTTCGGCCATGTCCGCTTGGACAGTCAATGTTCCCTCACGACGGGACCAATTAGGCTGCGGACACGTGTAGGCTGGTCGAAATACCAAAGTGCCCACAGAAATTTGATCTCGTGCTTACCTCAGCAAGCACCGTGGCATTGCCTATAAATAGAAGGCCTTTACCCCTTGGGCAAGGTAAGTTCCATATACAATTAAGTAAGCTCTATTACTCTCTAAACCTAAACACACACCCTCCAAAGGTATTCAAAGCCTTATTACTCGGTATTCTTACTCTCACAGAGGGCCTGAGTTGGAGTAACATCCAACTTTGACCTTAACGGTGCTTGTTTGTGTTGTGATCTAGGTACATCAAACCACCAAATATATCCTAGCCAGATATCCTTGAACCGCTCCTGACCCCAAAAGCTGTGGCGTCATCAACGGAATTATTAGAAAACATCGTTAAATCAGACTTTTATTTGCTAACCATCGATAACTTCAGACCCTTATTTGCTAATTGTTGCTAACTTCAGATTTTAAATTGCCATTATTTAACAGCTATTTCTAATGATTATGTCAACAAACTCTTAACTGTCAACTTTTGGTAAGTTTGAATCCTTAATCGCCAAAAATAAAATATTGAACCCTACAGTACAAACATCTCCCATACTTTGAACCCTGCAGTGCAAACACCTCCTATACTTTTGTATTCTTATTTGTAATATGCCCTTGAAAAAGTTAAACTAACAAAACTAGGAGAATATAAGCGAAATGACAAAATTTTCTTCAAAAAGTCATTGCATCATGATATACATATTTTGAGTTCATTAAACAAATAAAAAGACTATATTTGTTAAAATTACAATACGTATATGAACGGTATAAATTGAGATACGAACGTTGATACGTGGTCGAGCAAGTGCCAATATATTGGGCCCAAAATATAATTCATACAAGTCTCAATTACGACAAAGAGAGTGAGTCTTTTCTAGCTTTGCTCGTCATGTCTACTTGTCATTTTTCACTATGTCGACATAGACATATCAGATCGAATAATGACCAAGGCCCAACAAAACTGTATGCCGAGCAAGGCATACAACAAGGCCGACCTAGGCCTCATCCAGATACGAGGAGACCTTCCTCGGTCACCATTCAAGACAAGAAAATGGA
Organism: Adenophora triphylla var. japonica; assembly: GCA_022495995.1. NCBI lineage: Eukaryota > Viridiplantae > Streptophyta > Magnoliopsida > Asterales > Campanulaceae > Adenophora > Adenophora triphylla. Next base: position 439,356 of record JAFEMH010000598.1, on the reverse strand, counting down.
CTTCTCCATCCTTATTTATCTATTCCTCGACGTCAATTCAGGTCGATCAAGCAACACATGCCGAGAAACCTGCCTCCATGGCGCACGTGCAGATTACTATTATCTAATTCTACTCAAATAAGGACTGTGAACAGATATAGGGTGAGTTTGGCATTGCTTCTGATTCTCTGAAAGTGATTTTTCAAAAGTGATTTTAGAAAAATTGATTATTTGTAATAAATACTAAAATTTATAAGTATGTTTGGATAGTATATGCTCAAAACTGATTATTGAAGATAAATATCAAAAATGACCTTTATGATATGTATCTCGATATAATAAATGTATAAAAGAGATAGAAGTTATTATTGTAAAAACAACACAAATAACAGCTTCTAAGAATCACTTTTAGCAAAAGCTGGGTCATAACTGCTTCTACGAAAACACAGTTTTTTGCGTTTTAACAGCTTAAAATCATAATCAGTATTGTTATTCAAACACTATTAAAAGTGATTTTGAGCTTCAAAAGTGATTATAAGCCACAAAAAAGCACTCCCAAACTCACCCATAATCCTACTAGAATTATAATCTTATCTCACACATTCTTCTCCAATATTTATTCTACAATGATATGCCTATATATACAAATCATAATTCACATTATTTTGGTAAGACATCTTTTGATTATAAACTCTTGTCAATTGATTTCTCTTTCTGAACACAAATACTTACTCTCACGCCGGAGGACATTTGCCGGTAAAGCCCCGACTTAGTTTACGTATTTGTTCTTATTTTTCAAGCTATCAATAATACTCGTACAAAATACAACATGTCGCTTGATTTGAGCTGATACAATCATTTTAGCAATTATCAATATATATTTTTAAAATTGAAGCGACTAGATTGGACAACTCAAACTATTACACGAAGGTGTAAGTGAATAGTATTACATCATGGGCGGATCTAGCCATAGGGAGAAGAGTTCATGACCCCCATAACTTTTGTAAATTTTACAAATTGACCGTTTGTAATTTTTGAATTTACTATATTTATTTTTTTAAGAGAAAATTTCGTGGAACTAGATCTGGTACTGCTTTATATCAAATTGGATGTAATATTAGTCACTTGCATCAGATATGATGTACTCCCTCCGTCCCTAAATGTTTGTCCCATTTGACTTTTCAAACATTTTAATTTAGTGATTTTGAAGCTTTAATTTTGGTTATTTTTACGAACGCTTTGAAAATTATTGATAATATACACCGCCGTTATGTAATACTCCGTCCCTAAATGTTACAAGTTTTGAAAATTTAGTGATTTCGAAGCTTTAATTTTGAAAATGAGACTAACTTTTTGGGACAAAGAAAAAGGGGAAATGGGACAAACATTTGGGGACGGAGGGAGTAATTTACAATGTTCATTGGAGTTGTGAATGGTTGCAACTTTAGTGTTATAAATGTATGAAATGGCATCCATTGAAATTGAAGTTACTGGGCTCGTTTGGTATGCGAGTGTAATTAACTCATATTAATAGTGAGAGATTGTTAATCATATGATTAATAATGAGGCTTCCTAATAATTCTAATTATAAATATAAATTTTTGTTTGGTAGAAATCACATAAAATAAAATAATGTTCTTTTAAATATCAAATTGCCCGTAACAATTATCAAAGGAAACAATTAAAGAAAATTAGCATTTTTTTTTTCTAAATTGACAACATATTAACATTTTGTGTAAAGAGAATTAAATATGAAATGCCAAGCTATTTAATAGTTGATATATGTATTGGGGATAGTTTTGTCAAAAATATTTTTATCCACCATATTCAAATACCCTCATTAATAATATCATCCTTCCGTTGGGATAAATAAAAAAGGAGAATAAGTTAATCTCGATGAATAGGATAGTTTATATTGTTGTTTTTTTTTTTTCCTATCAAACACTTGATTTCGAGATTATTATGCTAATATGGACTACCAAACGGGCAATAATAAGAGTACAAATAGAAAATATGGTGTCCAGAGAGGATGACACTCAAAATTCAATTGATGAATCATCGTACATATCATCTTCTCCATGATGACAGAGACAAAACTTGAGTAGTTGGGTACTTTGCCTAACTCCTATACACTTAACCACATTCACGTGATCCTTTCTCTCTCTCTCTCTCTCTCTCTCTCTCTTTCTCACTCCAAACACCCAACGTAACAAAACAAACAAACAAACTTTGTCCGAACAGAATCACCGACGATCGTTTAATTTCTCTCCGGCGCTCCGACCACCACCGGCAGCTGTTTCAACTCCATCCATATCTGATTCTGATGATCATTCCTTAAACAACAACAACAATCTTCAATTGATTCATTACAAGGTTTGTTTTCATTCTTTGATTCATTACTTACCTTCAAATTTCTATTCCCCTGCTATTTTTCCTTTTCTGTTTGCTCTCCGTGTCTGTTTAATACTCTCTCCGTCCTAAAATGATTGTTAAAAAAACTTTTAAATTTACTCTTAATTTTGATCAAAAATGAATTCAAAAAATATAATCAGACATTCATTTTAGAAACAGGAGGGAGTAGATAATCATCGGGATGATCATCAAGTAATATCTCAATCTCAATCTCAATCTCAATCTCGCTTCTTTTAATATCTATAATATAAATTACACCATGGGTGTACAGTACTATGAACAGTATCAAATGTCAAATTTTCCATTTTGCCCTCAACTAAGTTGTTCCTTTTCCATTTTGCCCTTTAATTTTTTTTTTAAAATTAAAAAAAAAAAAAAACACGTGTCCTCGGACACGAACTTTTACTAGTGAGTTTATAAACAATGCGTGTGATCATTGGATTTTGTTTATTTTTCTAGAATTATTAATTATTTTAATTGTTTATTTATTTTCAAACGTTTCTATTTATAAATATGGTACCAATCGAATGTGTAATTATTGTCCCTATTAGCTTAGGATCCCTGCGATGATCTTCATCTTTGTGTTAAATGGAAGATGATTGATAAACAAAAATTTATTAGGCTAATTTTTTAGTAGATGGCAAGGAAGCATGCCAATGGGATGGGAGTGTAATTTTTACAAATTATTACTCCCTCCGTCTCAAAATAATTTTTCCACACCTATGCAACAAGAAATACTCTTGCACACACACAGGACCTCAAATTTTTAAGGACCCCCTAAATTTTATAATTTTGTCTTTTTAGCCCTTTATTTTTTTAAGAAAATGTTGTCACGACCCCTTAAAATTACAACTAACCCTTTATACAAATTTATATTTTTTTTGTTTCATTGATAAGTCTCACTTTTCTCAATTTATATTATTATTATTATATTAACCCTATCACATTTGTTATAGTCACGCTTAATTGTGAGCTCCATTAGCAAATTCATCTCACTTTCTACCCTCATAGCTACTTTTTCATTCACAATATATTTAATTATATTTAATTTTTTCTTAATTTTTGTGCACACTCAATTTTATTCACTTTGTTATGGGACAGTGGGAGTGTGTGTACATGTGTGTGTGTACATGTGTGTGTGTGATGATTTTATAAAATTAAGGGTCCAATATTATATTCAGCATAATGCCCCTATATTTATTGAGACAGTTGCATGCTTATGTACATATATACTCTCTCCGTCCCACACCTACATGCATAATTTCCATTTTGAGCGTTTCAAACCTACGTGCACATTTTCTAAAATGGAAAGAAATTTTTACTATTCCCTCCACTCATTCTCTCTCCTACATTATTTTAATACTCACAACACCCTTATAATTTACTATTCCCTCTACTCATCTCTCTCCTATTTTATTTTCACACTCACAACACTTTCAATATAATACTCTTTCCTTAATTTACGTGAAAAGTCAAAGTGTGCACTTAGGTCCGGGACGGAGGGAGTATGTTACTATACTATTGGGTGGGTATGTTTTTTAATTTTTATCTCACTTTCATATCAAATTTTTCCCTACATAATGATAATTTCACTTTGTATTTTGTGATTAATTTATTTGAATTTTGATCAAAATTATATATAAAAATATTTATTCGTGCAAAATTCTATTTTTTTTTAACCAAATGAATCCATTTTATTAGCAAAAGCAGATAACAAAGGGTTGGCTACTTGGCTATGCACAGTACTTGATGAACAACCTAAACGGTAGGGATTACAAACGTAAAAGAAGTATAAGAAATACAATCGGCCAAAGTATTGGCTCGATAAAACAACTAAATGTACCGATAAATGATTATTAACACGAAGCACAACTCAGCATGTTTGAAGGAGGCTGCCTAATTCAGTTAAACACACTTTTACGAGACTTACAAATGGATAACATACGATTCCAAATAAGCTTGAAATTGGTCGGAAGATTAGTTGAAAATCTTCCTTCTAAGCATAAATCTGATGAGGTGTTGTTCTGTAAAGAAGCAAACAAACCGATAACCAATTCATTATATTTGTCATGTATGGTAGATTGAGATTAGCCAACAAATATTTTAAAGTAGCAACAAAAATAATGCATAAAACCATCGATAAATGAGAAGAAACATAAGCGCTAAACAAAGGAGGAATGCCTCTCACATATGAAGAGAGAATAAGCTAAAAAAAGAAAAAACATATATATTTCTTATCTAAATTATTGAAATGACACTTATTGGGAATCTAAAAAATTACAAAGCATATATGAACAAGATCAACAAATAATTGTTTGTAACTTCAAAGATTATGATTACTAATTTGAGATCAAAGCGGGTGAATGATAGAGAAAATCTCCACTTGTAATACAAATCCTAGCAAGCACACTATTTATCGTAATAGTAACGGCCGAAAGCGAGAGTCAATCACATAGATACCAGTATATCAACATTTCGATTCTCAACACTAAAAAGGAAATAACAAGACTGATTTTTGATTTTGTTTTTGACTAATTAGTAAATCAATTAAACTAGATAAACAATTAAAAACAAGAGGAAATTCAGATAACGAGAAGAATTCATATGTTTGATTTCACAATACCTTCACTCTATGCTATTTTTATAATTAAGGATGCCAATCTTATTTTAGGGTACATTTACAAAAGTAATAATTGGGACATTTAGGTGGTCGGATTGCAATCATATTGTTCTCTTTATATTATGTATTCTATTACGGCTACATAGTATGCGAAAAACGAATTAAACACTCAAGAATTATATAAACCTAAATTCCTTTTATTTCAATTGCAACTTCAATTAAATTTATTCAACAAAATAATGATCAATGTATTAATCACCCAAAATTAATGGTCTGATTAATACACAAGTAGTTTAAAGATCCAAAATTATTTTAATATAAAGTTGAAACCCTAAAATCTTAAATTAAGAATACTTTGAAAAACTAGAATAAGATTGATCAAATGAAGAATATATTATAGCATAGAGAGTCGATTTCGTTACATCCAACCCATGAATCTAAAAATAATAGCTACTTATAACCATAAGAACAAAGAACATAAAAACCTGAATCTTTAATCTAAAATCCTTGTTTACAATCTTCAAAAGTATAATAAACACATACAATTAAAGATAGCCCTAAAAGTGGATGAAGTTGTGTTACTTATACTTGGGGAGAAGAGGGGTCAAAATTAGAAAACAATCGAGGAAATTCTTTTCCGAGTTGGAAACTAATAAGTTGCTGGAGATGGGGGGCCACCCTCAATAAAGGGGAGCGTCCGCTCCCATATGGACAGTCAAAACTTGGTTTCTGTAATTTGGGAGCGTGCGCCCTCAATTTTTGGGTGCGTCCGTTCCTCATGCCTCGATGACTTGTATCTTTCTTGAAAAACTTCTGTAGGTAATAACTTCTTAATACATACTACGGTTTGGATGTGCCACATATATTTGGAATGTTCTCGTCGAGTACTATCCATTGTTCTTGGTGCTCAGAGTCACATCCTTATTGTTTTTTCTGTTATTTTCATTTTTTACTCTTTTGTCGCACCGCTTTTGATCGTTCCTTTTGTACTCTTTAAAAGCATAATCCATACAATTATTCTTCTATTACCTATATTTATAAACACTTCAAAAAATTATTAAAACATCCCTCATTGAATCAAATCAAGTAACAACAAAGATATGTGAAACATTATTTGATGAAGAAGACAAGAGAGAAAGAGAGAGAGAAGAGAGAAGACAATTTTATTAATAATATTATCGATGTACAACAACAAAAAAAAAATACTTTTAATAATATAAGGAGTAACTTTTGTGAAAAACTAGTTTTTTTCAAAATGTTATAAAAAATTAATTTTCAGAATCGTTCATCACTCTTATAAGTTAGATTTGGTGTTTTAAAACTAGTTTTTTTTTTTATGTTAAAAAAAACTAGTTTTTTTTTTTATGTTAAAAAAAACTAGTTTTTTAAAAGATTTTGGCTAATATAAGTGAAACTTCATTATAATACCTAATTTTATAATTTATTGATTAAAATTTAATTGAGTTAATCATTAAAAATAAAATGAGATTACCAATCTAATTATGAACCAATATTCAATGCTGACATCAAATTAATAATAAATGGTAGGTATGATAATTGCCTATTGACTTTTATGCTCTTAATGGAAGGGATAGGCTTTTAAATGATTTACACGTTTTTTTTTTTTTTTAAAGAAAATGATTGACAAGATAGGAGTACTTTTAACACAATAATTATGAAAATAAAACTAGGTTTTGGGACGAGAAAAGTATCTTTTTAGTCATTCAATTTGTTTAAATTTTACCTTTTTGAACCAACTTTTTTTTATCTTTTCATTCTTAACCTATATTTTTTTAATTATGTCCTCCTCTATCATTTTTTTAATTATGTCCTCCTCCGGTCAGTATGCCGTCCAAAATTTCGTTAACTTGTTGATATGGCATGTTGATGTACCATTTTTTTGACTTAATTGACACGGTACATGGCTTATTTGAAAATACTAAGGAGTAAGGAGTATTGTGAAATACCAACTTTAGATCCTAAATATTATTATAATGATTGTAAAAGGTATAAAGTTGTAAATTTAAAATAAAATCCCCACCCCACAACCCGTCCCCTCCCCTATTTTCTCTCACACTAATCAGACTCTTTTTCTCTCTCCACCACAACACTTCATCCACTCCTATTAGGCCATATTTTTTGTCGGTGAAGTCGATTTCAATTGAATTTTTCATATCATTGTTTTAATTGATTATTCAACTGCACGTAGAATAAAAAGTGACAACCTGGTGTCAGCTCATATGTGGTTAACGGAATTTTGGACGAAAGGCTGACGGAAAAATCCAAAAAACGATAGGTTAATGATGGGAAAATAAAAATAATTAGTTCAAATACGAAAATGTAAAATTTAAACTAATTGATTGAAGGACTAGAAAAATATACTTTTCTCGTTTTTGGACGAATATACTCCTTTATGACAATCTATAGTATAAATCACAACATGCCACCTCAGTCATGTGAATAGTACAATAAATAGTGTCAAATGTCAGATTTCTCATTTTGTCCTCATTAAGTTGTTCCTTTTCCATTTTGCCCTTTTAAAAAAAAATAGAGGAAAAAAATAGAGGACACGGGCTTTTACTGGTTTAGAATATTATGGGTCGGTGGAGTAAAAGTGAAGTTTAAGGTAAAGTGGAATGTTTACGGGAGGAAGTAAATAGGGATGCAATTTTGACCCTCCAACTAATTAGCGCGGGAGAAAATTAGGGATGATATAATCGCATAATCTTTGAAGATGATTTGAGATGATTATGACAATCGATTACGACGGCTTTGTTTCAAACAAGAGAGTCGATTATACATGTCGTCGCCGGCGGAATGACGCGATGATCATGGTTGGCGTGCGGCTAGGCTTTTTGATAACTCAAGGTATCAATTTTATGCACATTGTTGATAAATGTTTTCGTGGCTTGAGTTTGGTGGTACCTGAGTGAACTGTGAGCTGTATTTTGTTTAATTTGGGGTCTTATTGATCCGGCTAGCAGCTTCTTAATAATCTGAAAGTATTATTTTCAATTTATTTATTTATTTTATGTTTGTTTTTCTTGGTTGAAATCAGCCTTATAGATTTTAGAGATTAATGGATTGGTGGATATGGAATGTAAATTGTGATGAAAAAACTGGAAAAGTTAATTTAAATCACTGAGGGAAATAATGGAGGTGTTTGGGAGGGATCCGAAACCATCATGAATATATCCCTGTGAGCTTTGAGTGATCATGTGAGTTTAACTGTTTATGTTATCATTTTAATAAAAATGTTGTGCCCTCAGTGAATATGCTGAGTCTTTCGTAAAATGTTCTGGGAATTTTTGAAAAATGTTGAAACCATTGGATCAAGTAGGGGCAACTGAGGTTTAACCTCAGCTGCAACCTACAACAAACTCGCAAGGAGCTACTCCCAGAGGTTCCGGTTCCAGTTGGTATACGTTAGCATTGGAGGCTTACGAAAAGAATGACATTGTTGAAAATTGTTCTTTTGATGAAGCGACAACCAAATTTGTTGATGGGTGATGATAAGGTTATTTTTGCAAACGTTGAGAGTCATATTAATAGGAAGGTTATAGTATCTATTTGCATTCTAAAACAATTGTCTAGGAGTTCCAATGTCGTGCTAGAAATGGCCGAGTGTTACCACTTACCAGTTACTACCATGACTTTTTGAATATGAATGAGGATTTTACAGTACTTGTACTGTCTGACAATGTCGACGAGATGAGATCATAAATGAGAAGTTAATAAGTTATTAATCTTTTAGTTCTGATGCCTAGATTTTGTTTCAACAACACTTGGGAACGGGAGTTGTGGTTCATCATATTTAGAGACATCTGAGAGGTCAGCACTGGTTTCATAGGGCAATGGTTATCATAGAGATAGAGATAGAGCTCGGGAAGGTTCTTAAGGTGGGACTCATGATTATAGAGCTCCCAAGATATTGTTGGATCTGTATTATGCTATCATTGTAGAAGACAATGCCATTTCATAAACCTGTGTCTTAAGCCTCATTCTCAGCCGTAACAACAGTTTCATTTCCTTTGTACCAAAAAAAAAAAAAAAAGCAGTAGCAACAGCATTGCTATCAGCAACGCTAGTAGCTGAAGTTTGCTCGTATAGTATCACAAACAATTGAGTCTACTTTTCACCCAGAAACAAATGCAATGGTCATGGGGGGGGTTGAAGATTTTTCTAAGTTCACTTGGTATAGATATCTCAGCAGCTTTCTTCAAAAACAACTATATCCAAATCAGAGAAATATGTACCCCTCTGTCCCACTCGAATAGGTGTGTATTCCTTTTTGGGATGACGTCCCGTTAGAAGAGCAACTTTTCCTTTTTGGGCGGACATGTTTTCAATCAATTGACTAACTAACCTTCATTTCCCACCTAATTGAGCTCAAATATTTCCTGTGTTTGAATGTAAGCGTTTTGAGGGGCAATTAGAGATTTAATTAATTGTCAACCACTTTCCTTTTTTGCGTGTATGTTCAAACCACACCTCTTCAATTGAGACGGAGGGAGTAATATTTTTCTTTTCTTTGGGTGTGTACATGAATTAGGGACCTGATCATATGATAGGAGACTCGAGTATATTGTCAATCTATCAGTTTGTAACAAGTCTACTACTGCTATACTAAGCGATGATTCATCTTCATAATTATCGGTAGTGGTAGTACTAATGTTAAGTCCTGTTTCCATTGTCATCTATGTTGTATTTACCAAAAAAATAAAATAAAAAATCATTCAACTTACGTTGCGAGTACAAGATCCTTACATCGTTGTGTTTCTGTTTTCCTGTATATGATCCTATTTCATAATCTGTTGACTTAAGAGATTATTGTTAGAGGAAGTGTCTGATGACTGAACCTGCATATTCTTTCAATATGGCATCAATCACATGTCGGAGGGCTGGCTTATACCTCTCTAGTGCAATGTCGTTATGGCCATCCTTCTTTATCCATTGAATTTGTGTGCACTGAATCTCTGTTGTAAGTCAGAGACTGGTATTTGATATTTTATTACATTTTTTGACAATTACTCAAGAAATGATTGGTTAATATTTATATAATCTAAAGATTGTCAGCTTTTGTTCCTTTTCTGCTGAGACAAAAACCTACTTATATTGCAAATGCTAAAAAGTAACAATCCGGTGTTTATGTTTTTTGTTTATGTCATGAAATGATCAGACTTCATTTATTGTCACTCCTCAACTAAATGGTTTTGCAAGCACAAGAAATGCCAATTTTGAAGGGTGCAAGAACATTGACTTTCCTAAACCATTCTGGGTTATGCAATTTACACTCTTGCCTCTCTTTATAATCGTCTTCCCCTTTTGCAAATTCCCAACTCTGTTATGTGCCCTTCTCAGTCTTGGTTCCTGATACCTCCTAAGATATTCAGTTTTACTTTTTTTTTTTTGGTGTGTGTGTGTGTGCTGGATGTCCACCAACTGTTAGAAATTTCAACCATTGCCTCTATTCAGAAAGCTGCCATTTTGACTTGATTAATACACTATACAATCTGACCTTGTTAATGTTTCCTCACTTACTGGACCTCTACCAAATACCATTCACTGACACTCTATATGCTTAGTACTCTATGCCTAGTTCTGTCTCTCAAGTAAACCACCTTCTCTACATGTTTATGTAGAAAGGTCTTGCTGAAGGTGTTACCACTTACCAGTATACACATGTTGAAACTGAACTGTTTTCTGTCTGACCACCACTCCAGCAAGTGATTTGTTGTTGATATCATCACCATCCAATTTGGTCGAACGTAGTTTACCACATGAAAAACTCGTTGATTAATGGTAGGTGGAACTTGTTTGCTTTTAGTTTTTTCATTTTGAGGATAATATTTTCCCTGCAATTTTGGATGATATAATTTTGAAAACCTCTATGCCTTTGACATGCATAAGATCTAAATTCTCTTTGCAATTTCTTACACATCTCTTTGTTGTCGGTTCAAAATCTGCATTCCGACCTTAAAGGCAGTTATACCCTGCTACTGAAATGAATATTGACATTTGATTGACATTAATGACTCCTTATATATATATTTTTTTGTGCTAGTTAATATTTTGCGTAAAAGTAAACATGATTGGCAATGGAGTTATTGGAATCCTATCAGAGTCTACAAACAAGTGGGAAAGAAGGGTTCCTCTCACTCCAGCACACTGTGCTCGACTTCTGCACAGTGGCAAAGGGGAAACTGGAGTGGGCCAGATTATTGTGCAGCCTTCCACAAAGCGCATCCATCATGATGCACTTTATGAAGATGTTGGTTGTGAGATTTCAGAGGATTTATCAAAGTGTGGTCTCATCTTGGGTGTCAAACAGCCAAAGGTGACATAGTTTAGTGTTGTTGGCTTCTTCTTGCTCAAAGTTCAAATTCAGAATAATAGATGATTTTTTTTTTTGGGTGCAGTTGGAGATGATTCTTCCTGACAAAGCTTATGCATTTTTCTCTCATACTCACAAGGCACAGAAAGAAAACTTGCCTTTGTTAGATAAGGTAAGGCCCTTTGGTCTGATCTTTATTGAGAGCCATTATATTTCAGGATAATTTTGCCTGTGATTAACATTTTTAACTGATTGACTTTTAGATTTTAACGGAAAGGGCATCTTTGTATGATTACGAGCTTATTGTTGGAGATGATGGGAAAAGATTACTCGCCTTTGGGAAATTTGCTGGTAGAGCAGGATTTATTGACTTCTTGAGCGGATTGGGACAAAGTATGCACCACTTAATCTTTCTGGAACTTCCAATTCCTGTTTGGTTTTGTTCTTTTCATTGATTTATCACATATGTTGACATGCACGTGGAAATAACTTCTCCATTCATAGGCTGAGTGCATCATGTTCCAGTTCCTCTATATGCCAGACAGACATTGCTCTAAGTTTCTCTGATAAGATAGAGAAGAAAAGTATCCCTATTATGATTGCCATTTATTTACTTGCAATATTCATTCCATCTCATTTTATTATAGCTATAAAAAATGGCTCCAAGGCTACTCCATTTTAATAATTTGAATTAATAAAGCCTGATATATGTAGTTGGGAACTCTATCTGAGATCATGAGATTTTATACATGTGATATGATATGCTTAATTAAAGCCTCCTGATGCATGTATAAGTTAAAGTAAAAATATTACTCGTACTTTTTTGGGGCATGGGTTATTTTCAATCTTTTTGCTGATCATCTATCACTTCTACCAGGATATCTCAATCTTGGATACTCAACCCCCTTTCTATCATTGGGTTCATCGTACATGTATTCCTCACTAGCTGCTGCAAAAGCTGCTGTGATTTCCGTTGGTGAAGAGATTGCAACAATGGGATTGCCCTCAGGAATCTGCCCTCTGGTTTTTGTTTTCACTGGCTCCGGGAATGGTAATTGATTTTTTTAAGTCTAATTAATGACGTGATGATAGTTCTTGTACCCTCCTGTTTCTATCAATCTCATGCACATATAACAAGTAAATTGTAGGTCATCATGCCAAATGTGTACATATTTGCATTGCTACTCAATTTTGTTTGTTTTCAACTTTTTAGTCACTGGGAGGATTTATTTTCTTCCTTTCTGCTAATGAAATCTATCGATAAAGAGCAATACTACACATACAGAAAAACAAAAAACAACATTAAAGCATTGTCGAGTACAGTTATCAGTGCACTGGTGGGGGTACTCTAAAAATCTGCACCACTTTCAATTTTTATTTTTCCTGCATGTTTTGCAAATGTAGCATCGCTCCTTAAAAGAAAAACAAAAATATTATCTTGTACATTAAGTTACCTCTGTTGAGAACTTAATGTTCTGATGTTTTATGTAGTTTCTCTTGGTGCACAAGAGATATTCAAGCTTCTGCCTCATACTTTTGTGGATTCAAGTACGCTTCCAGAACTATTTGACAAGGTAATGTTAATAAGTTCAGAAACAGGATGTTTTACTTCTTGATGTTATCGAGCTATTAAATAAGGTGAAACAGGGGAATAACCTTGCATATCTGTAGGTCATGTGAGGATGAGAGAGACCTAACATTTTGTGGCTTGAGCGAGAGCATGTGATACTTATTGCCTTCAAATCAATTTATTGAGGTGGACCAACTCAGGAGAAGTAATCGGTAATTTGGTGGGTCTCTGACTCAAACTCCTCCCCCAGCTCCAGGGGGCGCAATAAAAAAGGAAGAAAAAAAAAGACACAAACATCCACAAAAGCAAACTAAATGAAACGAGTAGAATCTGTCTACATGTAGAGAGAGATCTGTTTTGTCACTTAGTAAACACAATCGAATGCAAAGATCCTACCAAAGTTCACGTTGTTCTGAAGAAAGTACACGAAAATATATGTCGGAGGAACTAAAGGGGAAAATTTGGAGGGTCAAATGAGATTTATGGACTTTGGGTCAGTGCCCCACATATAAAGGCTTTCATTGTAAACTCAACCTTTTTATTACCTAAACAATTTCCTTACTAATTTGGATGTCCTGCCATTTTCGAGTATATTGGAATTAACTTTCCATCACTGAAGTTCATGTTCATGTTCATGTACATTGTTATATTTTTTTTTTCATGTTTCTTAGGTCATGGATCTTAATCAATCATCACGGACATCAAAAAGAACCTTCCAAGTCTATGGCTGTGTTGTGACTTGTGAGGACATGGTCGAATGCCAAGATCCTACCGAAATATTTGATAAAGTAAGTAAACATTGGTTTATCAGCTAAGTTCAGCTTTGATATCTACCTTGCGTTGGTACTTGGTATTGTTACGTAGCTTGCATTTTACCTTTCATCTCCTTTTTTCTTCTAAATATTGTTAGTCCGAGAAGCTACTAATCCGTTCATGCTTTAATCCTGGAACAGATGGAGGTAACAAAAGCCTAATTAAGTTAATCAATAATCACTGGTCAAATGCAAACATAGGGACCTTTGGATTGAGTAATCACAGCTCAACTAGTGCCTTAATGTGTGGAGAAGAACTTAAGAAAATTAACAACTGGATCAAGAATGAAATGTTATACAAATACTCCTACTCAATAATTTATTTATCAAACGAATATGGCGAGCTAGCTTAGTTGTGACCATTTACTTTTGGAATATGCATCAATTTGTGATGCACTTCCGTCCAAAATTACTGTTTCTGATTCAAGTTAATTTGATTCGTCTCCTCCTGATCTTATCTTTCCGAAGCAGCTTTTGCAAATATACAGATTTAGATATCTACTATGCTGATCTATTACATAGGAATTCTATGAAAGACAACTGGATATACATATTCGTTTATGAATTATTAAAAAGAAAGGCGTAGTAATGAGGCAGTTGATGACATTGGTTATTTGTTGATGAAAGAAATATCACCTCATGATGCATGTTTCAGTTTATGCGCTTTAATATAAGGTTTCCATGGGATTGGTCTTGTCTTAATTGGTGAAGGACCTTTTGTTTCAAGCTTTGATTTAAGATCAAATTATTATTGTTTTCTATCAATGTACTAACTTAATGGTTCTAGAATGTCCGTATCTTCCGCTATAACTGCAGTACATTATAAAGCTTAGGTATGTTTTGCAGTTTTTTTTTTCGTGATGGAAAATTACTTTTAGTTAGCTGAATATGGGAGAAGCAATGTCTTTGAGATGCTTGTGATATCTTCATGTGACAGCACGCTGCGATGTTTGAGATATTTTTGTGCAATATATTAACACTGAGATGCTGTCTAATTCCAGGCTGATTACTATGCACATCCGGAGCGTTACAGACCAATTTTTCACGAGAAAGTAGCCCCGTATGCATCTGTTATAGGTCTGTAAGCACAGCTTCTTTGTATGATATCCAGTCTACTATACCAATTAGTATACTTATTTAGGTACTGCAGTTTTATTACAGAAGAATTATTATACAACTAGATCAAGTAAACTTTTACAAAAGGTATGATTAGTAGGTCGATCTTTCTCCATGTTCTTATGTACAAGTTTATTATAATTTTGACAAACAATTCAAAATGGTTATATAATTTAGAAAATACATATATATTATGAATTAGGCATGCACAATTGAGTTTGGGAAATTAAAATGAGTGTTGTGTATGGCTAGCATCTGAAGGGACATGAGGATGCTCCTCTATGGTGATGCTGTAGTAGATGCCACACTCAGTAGCTACCCTTCCATATGGAAAGCAGCCCGTCTCTTCTTTGTCTTCACCTCACTGTTCATTTGCCTATCTTTGATCATTCCAAACTGACGACATCTTTATTTGTATTTGCCTTTCTTTTGGTTCTTAATGGTGTAAATAAGCCCATTTTGTTTTTCTGGACAGTATGTTTCAAGATTTTGATAAAAAGTTATTATGTTTATTGGAGTCCCTTACATGTATTTAAAGATTTCTATATATTAGTGATATTTATTTGCCTCTGCCGTTTAGGCTACCAGACCCTACCTTCACTGTCAAAACATTGGTCATTCTGAACTCTTATTACAGACATTTTGTTTTGTAGTCAATTGATTTTTACTTGGGTTGTCTTCTATTGTCTCTTTTGGTGCTTGCAGTCTGATTTGATGATCTTCCCTCCATTGTTCTCTCATATTGGTGTGTGAGGCTTCTTAACATGTTTTGTGGCTGTAATTTCCATTCAGTTAGATCCTATCACTAATTTCTTTTTATTTCCTCTTTTCCCTTTTTTTGGAAGTTAAATAAATAAGTAAAAAGTAGTACTACTATTCATGAGTTCATATAACAGACCATATTTAGTAGGTAAATGCTGGAGTAAGGTAACTGTGAATAGGAGCGAATAGTGATTTTGAAAATTATAATTATGTAGGCTGCAGAGACGAATCATGATAACACATTTAGATGTTTTTGAGCACTGGTGTCGATGATCCGGACAAATCTTACTTATGAGGGTATAATTATTGTTTTTTAACGGTACATATAATTACTGTTTATGAGATTTACTGTGCATCTAGCTACCGGTATTCAAAGGTCTGGGTGAGGGAGGAGGTAAAAGAGGGATTCTAGGTCTTCTTCTACAACAATGGGGTTTCGGCATTGATCTCTGTCTAAACACATTTTCTAACTTGCACATTTAGTTAAATCGCATGGAATTCAGATGCGGAAACTAGCCCAAATCAACAATCATGTCTCTGCTATTTAGCTGTGTCTTCCAGTTTACTACATGCTCGGTGACCTTTTTGGACCTTGCCTTTCAAATCTAGGGACTATGGTATTGTCGCACTTTGATATATAAATAAGCATTTGGATAAATATTATGCAGGCATTATCCAGGACATATGTATTTTACTTCTCTTTTGGCGATGGATGTCTTGTCCATCTTTATGTATATTAAGGTTCATATAATAAATCTTTTTGCCTATCAAAAAAATAATAATATCCAGGCAATAATGTGCTTTTTCTTGCACCTCATGAAACTGAGTATAAACAAAAATGTGGAAACATATTATCTGGGATGCTCAGTTCACTTTCTTCATTATTCTATTTCTGTCTTGTAAACACACACCTTGAACTAGATGGATGGGGTCACACGTCTTTCTTCATTTGACTCAAATCAGTTATGTTTTTTCTTAATAAAAAAAATTCTTGAACAAATAAGGTTAACTGTTATCTGTATCTTGCAGTAAACTGTATGTACTGGGAGAAAAGATATCCTAGATTGTTGAGTACCAAACAGCTACAGGATCTGATGAAGAAAGGATGCCCACTTGTTGGAATATCCGATATAACCTGTGATATAGGAGGATCAATTGAGTTTGTGAACAGAACGACATTAATTGACTCCCCGTTCTTCAGGTACTATCATTTGTGTTTGCTTTCATAATGTGGAAATTTTGACTGACGTCTTTATCTTGCATGTTGGGTTGAATACTCCCATGCCCCAGAAACATAGTCCATTTAAGAAGTTGAACTTCTCTGAAATGTAGCTTTTCTTGTTGATACCTTCTTGATATTGTACCAAAAGTATAGCCTTAGTTTAGAAATGGAACTATTGTCTTAGAACAACCAAAAAGGAAAGAGGCACGATCGTTATGGGTGGAATGGAGTATTTGATAAATAGTCCGCGCTGCTAATATATGTAACTGTATAGTTGTACGTTATCCTCCGTGCTTGGTAACAAGTGTGTTTCCTTGAGAGCCATGGGGATAGCGATGCTGATCTAAAATTTTCCATTCAATAGAGTAGGTTCAATGACCCAGATTAACCTTTTCTTTTAGCTTGAATGAAGGGATGCATTCCGAAGAAAAAATAACGACTACAGTTAACCTTATTTTGTGTATGCCATCTCATAATTGCTGTCAATTGTTGGCTTCCTCTTTCTGAAAGCACTTAAAGATGTTAACGCATTACTTTGTCATCATCATTAACGCTAATTTTATTTTTATGCTCTGTATTATCTTCTACACGATGGCTGCTAGATATGATCCCTTCCGTGATTCATACCATCATGACTTCGAGGGTTATGGCGTGATATGTTTAGCTGTTGACATTCTCCCAACTGAATTCGCAAAAGAGGTACAAAACTCTTACGCTTGACTCCAGTTAAAAGTCATATTTTTTGTTTTGCTTTTTCCTTATGCGCTTCTTTTATTGAATTATACTCCCTTTACCACGTGCCAGAAATTATCTTTTTCTTTTCCATTTTTCATCCAATATGGTACAAACTGTCAAACAGGCTTCCCAACATTTTGGTGATATACTATCCCAATTTATTGGCACATTGGCTTCTACGGAAGACATTGAAGAGCTACCTGTTCACTTGAGGAGAGCATGTATAGTCCATCGTGGAGCTCTTACATCTTTATATGAATATATTCCTCGGATGCGAAACTCTAGTCTGGAGTAAGTGTCTAGCCTCAGATATTCCCATGGATTTTCATCTAAATCAAATTTCTGCTTGGTTATGTGACTGAGATGATGATTGTTTAAGATTTACTTATCATAATCAAGGCATAACTACAATTTTGCAACTTTAAGTTTCTATTCATGGGGTTTTAATCGTTGACTTGTTCTGATTTGTTGTTCATTCTATCTTATTCGCGAGAGTTTGATATAGATGAATTGCCAACCAACCCATCTCAAATGAAACCAGAGGAAACAAAATAAAAATGATCCAAACAATTTGGCTGGGCTCGGTTTGAAATCTCTTGAAAACCAAACTTTTGATTCGGTTTCGGGTTTGGCAAATATTTATTATGGGAAACTGGCTGAAACTCCATATAAGGGGGTATATGTGTATCTTTATATATAGGTCATGTTATATAATGTCCCAGTTCCAGCTTTTCAGGTATAAATAGAAGGTTGAATTTAATTTTCAACCATTGTACTTTGGTCCGACTTCCCTTTTAAGCAATATACTTATTATTTTGCACGAAAAACACTGTACTCTGTGAAATGTTTGCCCCAGCCCTAAAGAGTTAACTCTGTTAGATTATAATGGATGGAAACTTTAGTTATTAACACTTCCACCCCTCCATGTCAAAGTTTAGGGGGTGGAAGTGTGAATAATTAAAAACTTCCATCCATCATATTAACATGGTTAACTTTTTGGGGCTTGGGCGAACATTTCCCAGAGTATATTGTTTTTCGTGCAAAAAAATAAGTATAATGGTTAAAGTTGAAGTCGGTCCAAAGTACAATGGTTGAAAATGAAATATAACCTAAATAGAAAGGTCTTCCAC
Organism: Adenophora triphylla var. japonica; assembly: GCA_022495995.1. Classification (NCBI taxonomy): domain Eukaryota; kingdom Viridiplantae; phylum Streptophyta; class Magnoliopsida; order Asterales; family Campanulaceae; genus Adenophora; species Adenophora triphylla. Next base: position 420,664 of record JAFEMH010000598.1, on the reverse strand, counting down.
CCATAAATTAACCAGCTACGCACAGAACCATCGGCCCCCTCAATGCAGCTAGATGTGGCATCTCTGCCCAATCCCTTCCAATACTAGATTCACCATAATGCCCTCCCATCCTTGCTGTCACATGGAAAGATGATGATTAACATGCTATGGCCTTCCGTGCTGTCACGTGAGAAGAAGTTGATTATTTGGAATCAAGAGCTGAGGGTAATTTTTTGATTGAATGAAGGCGTGCTAGTCTGTTCGTATTCTTTAAGGAAATTGCTGAAAGTTATTTTTAGACCTTTGGTTTATCTTGGCGGCGTAGCTATTTATGTATTTTGTCGCATCAAGTCCAGTATGCTCTTAATATTTACATAATCCCTCCCTTCATTGTCAACGTTCATACTTCAAGTTGCCCTTGCCTGCCGGCTCACATGGGGATGATCTGACTAACCAATTTTCATAAACTGATGATCCAAATTGTATGTCCCTGAAATTTCATTGGAAAACATAATCTACTGAGTTTCATTTTAAAATACTTATCTTGTGTTAGTGGATGCTAACTGAAGTTTTTTTTTATTTGCAGAGATCCATCTCAAAGTTATGCAGACTCCGACATTGATAAGAAGACATATACTGTCTCGGTTTGTTTCTCCATATCGCATGCATCATTTGGTTCTCCATGTTAACATTTATCATCTGGACAATATAAGCGATGAAGGTACCAATCATATAAATTTGTGCCTCAATGTCTCATCAGAGTTTTTTTTTTCTCTCTGAGACTGACAGGTATCTCTTAGTGGTCATTTGTTCGACCAGTTTCTGATAAACGAGGCCTTGGATATCATCGAAGCTGCAGGTGGCTCCTTCCACTTGGTTAAGTGTCAGCTTGGTCAATGTACAGATGCTATGTCTTATTCAGAAATTGAAGTAAGTTGTTTTGTATTTACTCGAGGATCCATCTTAGTATCAGTGATATGTTAAATAGATGCAGTAGAACCTACCCATCTGACTCTATCCTTCAATATGATTTTCAGCATTTTTAAATCACATTTGTTTTTTCTTTTTCAAAGAGCACCAAATTTTATAATTTCTTTGGTACTACTTCTCCTTTTTTATAATCGAATGGCCTTCGACCAAGGATAGTAATACGTTTTCCTTGAAATTTGAGGAACTTTTGTGTCAAAAAAAAAACATGGTGTCAAAATTTGATTTCTATGAAACTTTGGGAACGAGTGGTTGAATAAATACTAAGGAGAATTGTGAAGATTTCAGATAACTAATTTGGATTTATAACTGGAAGATCGACTATGGAGGCAATCTATCTTTTAAGACAAACCATAGAGAGATATCGGGATAAAAAGAAAGATTTGCATATGATTTTTATGGATTTGGAGAAGGCGTATGATAAAGTAATAAGAGAGGTACTTTGGTGGGCTTTAGCAAAGAAAGGTGTTTCAAAGAAATATATTGGCATCATCAAGGACATGTATAATGGAGTTAGTACTAGTGTCCGTACTAGTGTTAGGAAAACAAAAGAGTTCTCTATTACAATTGGAGTGAATCAAGGTTCTGCACTTGGTCCCTTTCTCTTTGCTACTGTAATGGACGGATTGACGAGGTCAATTCGAGATGATATACCATGGTGTATGTTGTTCACGGATGACATTTTGTTGGTTAATAAGACAAAAGAGGGTGTTGAAAGTAAGTTGGAATTGTGGAGATAAACTTTGGAATCTCGAGGTTTTAGATTTAGCAGAAGCAATACTGAATATTTGGAGTGTAAGTTTAGCAAAGTTGAAAACAGAGAGGCAGGGGTGATCACATTTGATGGGAAGATTGACCAAACTTCTGACTTTTTTTCGCTATCTTGGATCTACTATCCAAAAAATGGAGAATTGGATGGAAATGTGGCTCATAAGATTAACGCAGGTTGGTTGAAATGGAAGAGTGCCACAAGATTTTTATGTGATCCCGTTATGCCCTATAGATTAAAGGGAAAATTCTACCGCACGGCAATTAGGCATGCACTGCTATATGGTACTGAGTGTTGGGCGTAAAACAGTCGCATTTATAACATAAATGTGGCGGATATGCGTATGCTACGATGGATGTGTGGGTATACAAAGAATGATAGGTTGAGTAATGAGGTGATCAGGGGTGATGTAGAAGTTGCACCAATTGAAGATAAAATGAGGGAGAATCACCTAAGGTGGTTTGGTTATGTGAGACGGAGATCAAGTGATACACCGGTTAGAAGGCCCGAATAGTGGAGAAGTGATAAAATGGTGAGAGGTAGGAGAAGGAGTAAGAAAACTTGGATAAGGGTGATTGAAAATGATATGAGTTTATTGAAACACAATATGGCGTTGAAAAGGCCGGAGTGGAGGGCAAAAACTCATGCTGGTGGTGGGGGTTGATTTTTCTCTTTATTTTTTTCTATATATTATATATGTATATATTCTTTTTTACTATCATTCTTATTCTTTTTTCTAATTTTCTTTTTTCAAATTTTATTCCCACCTATCTTCTTATATATTTATTATTATTATTATTGTTACTCTCTCTCTCTCTCTCTTTCTTTTCTTCCTCACATTTTTTTCTTTCACGATGTCATATGAGGATTCATGTTAGCCGACCCCAAATTATTTTGGGACTAAGCCTTTGTTGTTGTTGTTGTTTTGTATTACACGTGATGGTTTTTGTGTCAGGTTGGTGCTAATAATAGTGCAGTCCTCGAGAAAATTGTAAACTCTTTAACTTCTCTTGCTAATCCAAGGAAAGCTAATGAATTCCACATGGAGAAAGCAAATATGGTTTCACTTAAAGTTGGCAAAGTCCAGGAGAGTGCCATATTAAATGGATTTGATACAAAGAGGAGGAATGTAGTCCTTATATTAGGTGCAGGCCGGGTCTGTCAGCCTGCTGTCAAACTTCTAGCCTCAGTAGGAAGCATCTCATCTCCCCAATGGTTAAAATCATGTGTGACAGCTGAATTTGATGAAAAGAACTGCGTTGAAGTTGTTGTGGCATCTCTTTTCCTGAAGGATGCAGAAGAGGTACACCTGTCTTGTTACTTATGAGTTGGCAATTTCATGAATTTCTTCTTTAAGCATGATGTAATTCATTTATTTCTTGAAAGAAGTTTGATTTTCATGGTGCATAACTAAATATGTTCTCTTACATTATTGCGTTTCAAAATAGTTTTACTTGGTGGTTTGGAGTATAAGTGGAGTGTATGACAAACAAGGGAAAATTCTATCACACAAACAATGAAATTACAAGTAACTCAAGATTCCTTGTAGGCTAAGACAATTAATTATCGAAACACCCGAACCCCTCCTATCATGTTGGTTCACAAATGTCTTTCATGCCCAGCTTTCAAAAAGTTGGATGAGACAGTTGCTTCCTAGTTCTAACTTGCACAAAAATGTAAGCTGATTGCATACAAGGCCAAATAAAACAACAAATGTGCCTCTCTTTGATGACGTGTCTCTCAATAGATATATACTTGGTTCTCTCAATCTATGCTCCCCTTACCATTACTTTATAGCCTCTTGGGTTCATATTTCATGTTGTAAGCCATCTGCATTTAAGTTACTCCCTCTGTCCCTACACGTATGTCGAAAAAAGATTCAAATTTGATCTTGATCAAGAGCAAATTTGAAACTTTTTTCAACATTCATTTAGGGACGGAGGGAGTAATATTGTTGAATGATGCCAATACTCGGCCTCCACTTCACCAAGCCGTTTGACGCTCGCCCAACCCGACTTAAAAAAAGGGTACCCCAGACGATTATACATGGACTCTCTAAAGCTTTGTAGATACCCATAGTGCCACTTTCTTAAGCATACCCAAGGGGTACCTAGAGGTTAACAATTGAGCCAAAGGTCACTTCCTCCTTCATTTCGCCAAGCGGACATGGGAACACTTCAGAAATCAGAAGTACACGGGAAGGACAGGAGGTCCTTCTTTAGAGCATCAGTAGTTCAGGAGCTAACCAACTTTGGAATTCATTGGGGTGTTGGAATGGTAGCTAGAGGAGAGACCTGAAGGAATTCCTCCTATGGGACTTGTGTCATGAGCTAATGCATTAGCCAGCCAGCTTTTGGTGCAAGTTTGATATTGACATACCATCATTGTATATAATGATCAGCTCAAACAATAATATGTATTTATCGGCCATCAATTATTGAGAAGATTCCAGAGAAGGCCACTTCGATTATGGACCTCGGGAACCCTTTAGGGAAAGTTTACCTTCTACGAATAGTTTAAGGTTTGTAGATGTAACTTAATTCTGCATATCAGAAAAGGAGTAAATCATTTCACATGGCATCATTACAGCTACTCAATGCCTTTCTTCTTCTGCATAATGTGGTATCAGAGCTTTAGAGCACAATTCCTTGAAGAATAGTGGTCTTGAGTTGACTTTCCAAGAATTGCTTATTATTGCTGAAGTGAGTGAACAGTATTGAACCTGTTTTTGTAGTTTGGGGAGCGCCCAACTGCACACCGATGTGTCTTTGGAGCAGATTGAGATTGAGTTGAATTGTTTTGGGTGTGTATTTGCAATCTTGTTTGAGGACCTTTTGTGTTATCAACATTTCTGAATTTATGAAGGTGATACCATCTTTTATGATAGAAAACATTCCACTCTCCATAAAGGTTACTGGTCGAAGTTTAATAGAAGTAACTACTTGGTGTTTATGTTCTGGGTTGCTTATTATTTTTCATCATCTTATATTGTAGTAGTAACTGTTTGGTTGCTTCACCTACATCCATAGAGTGGTATATTTATGTTTAAGAGTTCAACATCTATATTTTGTTTCCGATATTGAAAAAGTTTAAATCATTACCAAACTGATGATTGGCTGCAGATCGTAGAAGGTATTCCGGGTGCATCTGCTGTTCAGCTGGATGTAGCAGATCATGAAAGTCTACGTATGTACATTTCACAGGTTGTGTCATCGTTACAATGTAAATTTTCGAAGTACAAGTATTCATAATAAATTAAGAATTTAAGAAAATGTATAAATTTTAATTTTTCATGGTTTTGACACAAATCGTTAAGATGAAAGGAATTTAGTGTCTTGTTAGGACGTGCAAGTGATATATAGGACGTGCAAGTGATATATATATATATGTGTGTGTGTGTGTGTATATATATATATATATCCGAAATCATGAGTGTGAAATTGCGCTCTGCATGCCAGAAGTGGTATGTTTGTTAACCTCTCCAAGTGTGTAAAAATCCCGGGTCACATGTTAAGGGAGATGTGTGAAATGGTTTGATGTACATTGTTGGGTCCCTAACTGAAAGCTTAAGCTTTTGGATAAGTTTGTACCTTAAACCAAACTTATATATGCATCTGTGAGTGTGTGTGTGTTTTTACTATCTTCCTCTTCAGGGCTCCAAAGTCTAATCTTTTTTGTTTCCGTATAACTTTGATTTTTCTTTTTTAAATGAAAAACAAGGGTACTCTTTGTTGATAAAAAAAATTTATACAATTTTACACATCATTAGTTGAATAAACTGCTCCTTGGTATCATTAGTTTGATTCTAAGATATGTTTCCCTAATTCTTATTGATCATTGTTACTTGAGCGAAATTTATTTGCTGTTCTGTACACGTTTTCAGGTTGTGAAAACCTGGTGTCAGTCTAATTAGTCAATCTGTTTGCTTGTCCATATGCAGGTTGATATAGTTATCAGTTTGCTGCCTCCTAGTTTTCATACTACCATAGCAGATCCCTGTATTCAGGTATTCCTCATGTGCGTAGATGTTTTACTATTAATATTTCATTCTCGTTATCTCGGTTACATCCTTCAGGTATCCAATAGCTAGAAACAAAGTATTTCATACTGAACCTTAAAGAACTAGGTAGATAATTTGTTATTTTTGTTTTAGAAGAAAAACACAATTTTTATTAGAGGAGGAAGAATATAATATATGTTGGAAAAGATATCTGCCCTTCAAGACATAACTTGGAGAACGAGAAAGAAATAACAAAACATAGTGAGAATCAGCATAAAAAGTAAACTTACCTATCATAATAACAATGCCATGAAAGCCCCAATATTGCCTGGTTCAAAGAGATGCTAGATATACTTGTGGGGCCAATTTTTTTGTCATTATGCTCCAGCTAAGCGCACGAAAGAAGAGAAGAATAGACCACATTTTCAATGCAACTTCCTTTCTTTATCACTGCAATACCCACCTTAACAATCGGCAGCTAGAGAAAAACAAAAGTTTCTTGAAGATGGAGAACAGAGTGTTTCACAATAACTGAGTAGCCATATAGTAGAGCTAGAGGTGAGAATGCTATTCTGTTTCCAGCATGCACAGACTTGAGACATGTGGCCTTAAATGTATATCTATCAGCTCTTTGATGGTAGTAGAAGTACTGAGTTTTATAAGGCCTTTGCTAAATTGAATCACAGAAAAGATAGTTCTACCGTAATAGAAAAACTAATCTCTTAACCAAAGCATAATAAGATTGAACTGTGATTCAATTTAGTTGTGATCCTAAGATTATACCCTAAATAAAATACAAAATAATCTAGAATATATTAATAACAATTAAATGTATTTCTGTTTAATCCGTCGGATATTGGATGACAATCTTACCATGGACATTTATATTCCAGTTCCTGGTGTGCCCTTCAATACTTTCCCAATTATTTGAGAGAAAACTCACCCATATGAGATTTTATGTGATGCACGACAATCAACAACGCTTGAGATTTAGTCGCATGATGTTCCACATTATCCAAAAATGAAAAGTGAGGAAAATCAAGTTATGGGTGAATCAAATTAGGGTGTTGGAACTGATGGATCGATGCAAGTATCATAATGTATACTTTTTAGTTTACCACCACAAACTTTCATCTACTTTTTAACATCCATCATCTATGAAGCTTCAACTTGCTTCTTGCTGGCTTGCATAGGCTGGTGACCCTTAACTTGGTTCAATGATTGCAATCTAGCATAAGTGTTGCATTTATTACCACCACCAACTTTCATCTCCCTCGAAATCCATTTCCAACTCAGATTGATGTCCATGGCAGCCGCCTTGGAAGTTGTGGTTCCGGTGACGATTGTTACTTGGACCTCTGTGTTGGTGATGTTGACATTCTTTGGGAAGTCTAGGAAGAAGAGGGAGGAGGGTTTTTAGTGATTACTACTAAGTTTGGTGTTTTCTTTCTAGGGAAAATTTAGGAAGGAAAGTTTGGGGAAACTGTGTTTCATGAATAACAGGGAAGAGGGTTTCTGCTATTATTTGTGAAATTTTAGCTGGACTTATCTTGGATGCGGGTAATCTTAAACTAGGGGGGTTTAATTTGAATTGCTTGTTGCTTGGTGAAATGATGGTGGGAAAATTTGGGGGAGATCAGTTTTTTTGGGATGAACAGGGAAGAAAGTTTGGTTCATATTGCTAACAGGACTAATTGGGTGATGTTAAAATTCAGTTTCCTGCATTGTTACCATCTTTGGGTGTTTGGGAATGGGTTTTATTTTGCAGGAGTTGAATTAGATTTGGGAATACCTAATATTAACCGTATGATACTTGCATTGTTGTTGATGTTCATCTTCTTTTTTTTTATGCTACGACAATGGAAAGAGGATAGATGATGTATATTTATTTTTATTTTTTTTATCTCGACAATGAGATATAATAATTTAGAAGGTTAAAATGGGTATTCAGGCATATACGGATAATCCTTTGAGTTCAATTATCAAGCAACTGTAATAATTCAGAATTCAGCTTTCAGATGCCGTCTCTTGTGAATTCTGACTATTTCAGATATGAATTTACTTTTCGATTAGTGGTAATAATACTAGGAATGGTATAATCATTGCAACCAATTTACTAGAATAATGACTATAATGGGTTAGTAGGCCCCAACAATATTAGTTCCAAGTAATACTAGGGCCTTTTAACTTATTTTTTAGCTCACTTATCTAGGAAAGCGCAATACATGTTTGTTGATGCAGCTGAAGAAACATCTCGTGACTGCTAGTTATGTAGATGGTTCCATGTCAAAGCTTGACGAAACAGCCAAAAGTGCTGGTATTACTATTCTTGGTGAGATGGGCTTGGACCCTGGGATAGGTAATACTTTCTGTGAGACATTTTTTTACCCGTTAAGCTACTTTTCATTTATATGATTGCAATGTTTGAATGTGATGAGGGAGTGGGCAAATATAAATTGTGCTTCAGTGAAATGCTTAATAATTTGAAGGTAAGATTTGGTTGCTTTCAGCTTCAGGGGTATATGTATGAAATTTTATTCTGTATGTTGGTTTTCGGGAAACCAACATTGCCTCTTTACAGGAGTTGAAAGTCACCAAAATCATCAGAAGCCTCGTTACTGCAAAAGTTGCAAATCTTACTTATTCTTATCAATGAATTGGGAATTTTTTGATGCCCTTTTAAAAAATATTAAAAAAATGTCTGATCGTCAAGTTTCTTCCGCAGTTGAATCCAATTTAATCAAACAAAGCCTTTATCGTAACTAAATGTGTTAACAAGCACGTAGACTCCTTAGTTCTAAACATGAATTGGTTATTGCTGCACAAAAGATAAATTATCAATAAAGAGGCTTTGGCACCCCCATCCCAAAAGTAGTAACTTCAAGAAATGGCTCAGATTAGGTGCCAGTAGCTTTTTGAAAGGTCATTCCGACTATAGTTGATATGTATGGATGTCACTTCCAATATATCTATGTAAAAGGAGGAAGATTCAACTAGCCGTTTCATGTTCAGAAAATAGGTTGCCTAGGGTCTTACATGTTCAGTCGTATACCTCCTAGCAGTTAGTTAGGTTACATTTTGGAGGCTCTGTTGTTCTATTGGAAATGGACTAAAAAGAAAGGCATGGGACTTGGTAGCATTGCATCTCTATGTATCTTATCCACTTGATCCTCATATGGGCACCTGGTATCCTTGATAACTGAGCTTCTTTCATAAAATTAAGTACATTCATTTGTTTATACTAGCTATGTCCCAAAATGAATGACCAAAAAAATTTCAACTTTGCTCTTGTTCAAGAGCAAATTTGAAAAAAATTCGGTCATTCATTTTGGGACGGAGGGAGTATGTTTTTAGGTGTTCAGCAACGAATTAGAAGGTTTATGGATATCTTTCCTTCACATCGGATGTTAACTCGTATTCCTTCTTTGGTCATAAGTTCCCTTGTCTTTGCCAACTTTGGTGAGGAGGGAGTTGGGATTTAAATATTTCTGATTAGGACATACCCTTTGACAAGGCTTTTGCACCAAAGACTAGTATAGATATTACTTCATGGACAGACATTGATTAATGACCCTTATTCCCTGACACTAGGGGGACTATTTCTCCTATTTTGATGATTGCTACAAAAATAATACCTCAGATCACATGATGGCAATGAAGATGATCAACCAAGCACATGCTCGAGGAGGGAAGATCAGCTCGTTCACCTCTTACTGTGGAGGTATCCCTTCTCCCGCTGCTGCGAATAACCCATTGGGTTACAAATTCAGGTATATTCAGAAGAATCTGGTTGGATAATGTTACGCTTAATATCTATAGATGAGTCCCTATCTAGCAGCTTAAGCTTTTAAATCCATTGCATGTGAATAGTCCACTATTCTTTTGTGGGATGTTCCATTTTAAGCGTCCACTTTGAGATATAAGTATCTCTTTTTCCCATGTAAAAATATAATTGTTTTCCAACATGTTGTAGAAACAATTATATTTAGTACAACTTATAAGAAATACAAAGGCAAGTACAAAATTAATAGTCAAGCTTCAACGGCCTCTGAACGCAGAATAGAGGGAGTAACGTACTGTCACCTATAGCCATTATTCATTATGTTGCATTATCTTTATAATAGAATATGCCATCTGTACTCATCTTGTTGCTTGAAACATTCTGCATTTTCATTTAGTTACTTGCATCTTCATTTTGCTCTTAACATTCCCTGGAAGGCTGTAGATTAGAACGAACTTTAAGCTTTGGGACCAAAATATATGCTATCTCGTTCTGTTTTCTTTGCTCTTTGTTCACTTGAAACAGCTTTTACCGTTAACCATGCTAAGTATGCAGTATAAATTCTTTCAGTTGGAATCCAGCAGGAGCTATAAGAGCTGGGCGCAATCCAGCCACCTACAAACTCGATGGAAAAATCATATATGTTGATGGTAAGTGCTTAGCGATCAAGGTTGGCCAGTGAATACTAACCCGAGGACAAACTTTCTGATGTGCACTTTAGGTTTTCTAATTTTGATTTAAAGTTAAAAACCAAGGAATATTGTTTCAGGGGATGTTGACATTCTCTTCCTAAAACTAACCCTTTTCATGTTAAACAGGGTAATGAACTGTGATTTTTGAAACCCTGTGTCGTACTGCTTTTTCATTCTTTTTATAGAATCTATTGGAGATTCTTATTATTACAACTGCAGTTAGGAGAGATGAAGGATGTGAATTATTCAGTATTAATTTAATCTTTTATATGATTGACAAAATTATATATATATATATATATATATATATATATATATATATATATATATATATATATATTGAAACGAGATGCAAGTTTTATTTTTGGACCAGCATTACAGATTTTTATGTAGATTTCTAAATAGCAATAAGGATTTAGGTCAATCAAATGCTAATCTGTAAACCATGGTAAGCACATTGCAGTAAACAAAATAACATCAAGAGATATTAACTTAGTGATGTTCACTTCTTTTCTTAACACCCCCCCCCTTTTATCGACTCATCTCTCCTCCAATGGAATTTGATGATCTTTTTTTTTATCTATTTCCTTCTGGGGAGGGGTGAGGATCAGGTATATTATGGTTCTTAGAACTTCAAAAGTTCGCATATATATTTCGTTTTTATACTCCCTCCATCCCACGTGAGCGGTGACTTATTTCTTTTTTCGTCTGTCCCACATGAGTGGATACTGCCTAATAAAATTGCAAAGTTTTTACACTATTCCTCCCACTCATTCTCTCTCCTACTTTACTTTTACACTCACAACACCAATCAATTTACTATTCCTCCCACTCATTCTCTCTCTTATTTAATTTTTCATACTCACAAACATCTCCTCCCACTATTTCTCTCTCCTACTTTTCCTTAATTCTTGTGCCACAATTTTTGGTCTCCATTCACGTGGGATGGAGGGAGTATATGTTAATTCATTCTCACCATTTGTGATGCATACTTTCAGGGGAAAAACTTTATGATTCAGCCAAAAAGTTTCGGATACCTGATCTTCCAGCTTTTGCACTTGAGTGTCTTCCAAATCGTAACTCTTTAGTTTATGGAGATGTCTACGGAATCGGACAAGAAGCATCAACCATCTTTCGTGGAACCCTTCGTTATGAAGGTATTGTATGTTTTCATATTTAAGTTACCTACTCAGTCCCTTGTTGGAGTCCAAACTGCTCAGAAAGTCTAATACAGTTGTTTTATGCTAGGTATTTTTTCCACTTTTTATCCTTCCTGATGATGTATGCTTAGTTTCAAAATTTGGGTTTAATTGGAAAGTAGTAAAGTACCTTAAGGTTGTTTGAAACTTAGGTGGTTTACATATTGCAGGCTTCGGCGAAATAATGGGGTCACTGGCAAACTTGGGCTTCTTCACAGCTGAAGCTCATCCGAGTCTTACAAATGGAAGAAAAATCACGCACAAAACATTCTTAAGTGAACTGCTAAAAGTTGAAATCAAGAGCACATGTGGATCCATAAAGCAAGAACAGCTCATTGCAGAGAGGATTCTTGCGCTCAGGTTTTGCAAAGATCAAGGAACTGCACTAAGAACGGCTAAAACAATCATGTAAGTTGGAGCGATTGAATAGATTGTTATTCTTTCTACAGAACATCATATCATCTGTTTCATCTTGGACTAGGTTTTTGGGATTTGATGAGCCAACTGAGATTCCTGAATCATGCCAAAGCGCCTTTGATGTGACCATCCTCCGAATGGAAGAAAGGTTAACCTACTCAAGCATGGAACAGGTAAATTCTGGAATTCTGTGTGCATAATTGACATATACTTCTCCTCCAAGTATTATTAAACCATTTACGTTTCTTAATTGATGTTTTCTTCTCTCTTTTTCATTGATCAATTTCCACACTTTCTATCTTAGCAATGACATTTTTGGTAGTATGTTAGTTTCCTTTGCTTTGGCCCGAAATCAAATCTGTTAAGAACTTTTGTTTAGCAAGTAACTTGTCCAACAATATTGGAACATAGACCCTGGTTTTAAACAGTTGCATATCAGCAAGGCCCATCTTTTACCGAAAGTAAATGTTCGAGTATATATAGGTTCATAAGCATAAAATTTGTAAATGGAATAAATGAAGCATCATTGACTAGTCTCCCCTAATTTTGAGTTTTGACATAAATGTGTTTTCTAAAACAATTCGTTAATTCTGTGAAAATGTTTTCCCAACTCTTAAAACTTTTCGAGTTCTGCTTGTTAAAAATGAGGGGGCACTCCGGTTTGCGGGCACTACGCAGGTTTTCATTAAACTCTAGCCACCTCTGGGAGCTTCAGAAACTTCCCCTGGCTAGAGGAATCTCTGAGGACTTTGGCAACTTTCGGCAGGTGGCTGGTGTCATTTGTTGGTGGGCTGGAGTGATGTTAGTCAAATCATTACATTAGCCAAGTTACTTTTGACTTTCGCAAAGCATATAAGTAGTAAATTCCTTGGAGGGAAATATTCTTTACTTAGTTCCGTAATGCAATATGTGACAGGACATGGTGATTTTGCACCACGAACTAGTGGTAGATTTCCAAGATGGTCGCCCTTCCGAAAACCATCAGGGTACTCTATTGGAATTTGGGAGAACCGAGAATGGTAAAACAATTACTAGCATGGCTCTTACTGTTGGGATTCCAGCTGCAATTGGAGCTCTGGTATCAAGCTACTTGCTTCAACTCTCTTATTTTACATACCAATATCTCAATTATTTGATCAAGAAACTAAAAATATAGATTTAACTGTCACAGCTTTTGCTTGCGAACAATATCAAAACAAAGGGTGTTGTAAGGCCTATTGATCCAGAAGTTTATGATCCAGGTAATTTCCCTTTCTTGAATGAACTGTTCTTAGTTTAAATAGGTAATGGTCTCTCCGCACATAATAAATGTTGCAGTTGACTGGTCAATATTTGTAAGGAATTTGTTTTACTTGTTTGTACATTGCTTGAGGCGAGTCTTGGCGCAACGGTTAAGTTGCTCCTTTGGTGACCATAAGGTCACGGGTTCGAACCTTGGCGAACAGCCTCTTGGCAATTGTCAGGGGAAGGCTCTAGCAAATGGTTCCCTCTCCCAATCCCCGGAAGGCGGGGAGCGCTTGGCGCACCGGGGTTTGCCCTTTTTTTTTTGTTTGTACATTGCTTGTACCTTAATGTATAAATAAATAAAGCAAGGAGTTGTGGTTTCCGTTTTCTGACGGATTGAAGTGATTTCTAGTAGTAAAGGGATCTAACAGAATTGTTTGTCAATGATTTTGCAGCACTGGAAATTTTACAGGCTTATGGTTTCAACCTGGTCGAGAAGATTGAGTAGCAGCCTGGATTGTACAATATAATGTACATCTGTTGTTCCTGGATAAAATCAATTATGCCGTGCTCTGCAACACTTTGTTACATATAGTTTGAATAAAATTGCATGGTTTATAGAGACAGAATGTAAATAAAAACTTTTGACAAAAGTTTGTAGATTCTACTGTTGATTGTGCCATATATTTTTAAGTTCTTTAAACGTTAAAAAGATTTACCAATTTCGAAACACAAATCTATATATATATGTATATATGAGAGAGACTATGTATAAACTAGGGAGAGAGAGAGAGGAGAGAGAGAGACTGAAAGAAAAATTCTTTCTATTTCAAATTGTGCCTTTCCAACTGAAACCAATCTCTTCTTATATATAGGGAGAGAAAAATGCTTAGCCAAATAAGCTAAGACAAACAACTTATACAAAAGTAAATAAAACAAACAATTTTTACAAAAGTAAAAGACATTATTGATGTCGGGTACACATTGGGCCCCATCGTCACATCCAATAATGAATACAAAACAAAAAAGCAAAATACTTTAATACTACTTTAATAAAGCAAGATGCTTGTTGTCTAAAGCAGAAATTATTACTTGAAGAGGGTGGGCATAGTTGCCGACATGATTATTTCATCCAGTTATATTGATGAGATGCTTGAGCTGTATGAGCATTAACTTGATTTTGAGCCTGTCTTTTTTTACCATAGCAAATTATTTAGAGAAGTGTCTAAATTGGTCCAAACTTCATGAATTTTTCCTCCTTTCCTCATTTATTTCCTCATTAAGAAGCATAATCTCCTTCTTAAGCTTCTTCTCTCTCTTGTTGAGCTGTTCAAAAGATGATTTGATCGGAGACATTTAATCTTTATCAACTGGGGATTTCCCCTTAGAAGCCCTCGATTATTGAGCTATTGCCTCTATTAGAGAATCCCATATATCTTCTTGTGTAGGCTCTTTTGTCTGGGTTTCGCCTGCTAGACAATTGAAAGTATTAATTGAATCCATTGATCCATGAGACGACACAGTCTTCATTGATTCATCATCATTTGGGGACTGTGATGGGAAGGTTTTTGAGAAATTGATTCTTCATATGATCCAAACTTTAACCATAATTTTTTCATCCGATTCTTTTGGATATTTTTTCTGAAAATAATTTTTCAGACTGCTCATTGAGCCTTGTTGGAATTCTTGTTCCTTAGGACCCTTACTGTGGTCGTCATTGATAACAGTTTGAATATTAGCTATCAATTTTTGGATATCTTCTGTACCAATTTTATTCCATCATTTGAAAAAGAAATTTCTTTGTATTATGGGAATATCTAAGCTATCAGAAGAGAAGGAAATTGTCCATCTCCAAATCCATGAGATTTGGAATTTTCCAAAAAATAAGGACATTGTCCAAAAATCATTTTCTCGGTTTGTAATTTTGAAGTTAGAGGACTATTGTCACACCAAGGATTATACAAATTCATAATTCCTTTTGGCAATATTTTCAAAGAAGACCCAAATTTTGACCACCAGTTGGAAATTCAATTGGGAACTGATTTTTCCAGAATTTCTGGATTTATAGTAAAAAAATCAAGAATGCTTATTCTTGGGGTTTTGATAATAAAATACTTTAGAAAAAACTTGAATATAATCCCAATAATTAAAATAAATGTATTTTCCTTCAGCTATTCTTATAATTTTTTCTCCATTTGGATTCAATCCCCATTCTCTAGGGAGCAATATCTTATTGATATGACATTTGCTATAGTTTATAAAACTTTCAGGATTATTATTATTATAATGATGGGTAATGGTTACTGATTCAGTAATTTTTAGCAAGATTTTCAAATTTGATCTTGCTTGCCCATGTAGGCCTGGATATCCTCTTGTTTCTAGATATCTTATTTTTATCGACCACCCATCATTATGGGCTATCTGTATATCTTCATCCTCGATATAAAAAATAAATTATGTGACAGAATTCTCAAAGTATTCATGTTCCCGAGAATTCTCAGTAACTGTTATCTCTTTGTAAGATATTATCTTACTAGATGAGGTGGAAGCAATTTCTTCCCTTCTTGGTGGTGCGGGTAATTGCTGCACATTCCTTGGCCTTGATTGGTATAGTGTCCAATCCCCTATTAGAGGAACAGTTGGTTGTTCTTGATGGGGTAGCATATTGTTATTCCCATTACCTCGGCCACGGCCATAGCCGCGTCCTCTTCCCCTATTAGGGGTTGTCGTTCTCCCTGTAAAAAAATTCGGGTTAAATAATCATCAAGAGAATTATTCTCACCTTTTATATATTGAATATCAAATTCGAAGGCAGAAAGTTGAGCTTGCCATCCAGCAAAAATTTGTTTTGCCACAAGATTTTTAACATCATTTTCAATAATTGATTTTGCTGAACTACAATCAATTCTTAGCAAAAATTTTTTATTTAATAAATCATCTTGAAATTTTGAAATACATTTAATAATAGAAAGCATTTCTTTCTTAATAGTCGAATATTTCACCTGAGTGGGATTCTATTTCCCAGAATTAAATCTGACTAGAACTTCTTTTGAAGTTTCTGGATTAATTTGTTTTAAGATACCTCCATATCCTATATTGGAAGCATCTGTTTCAACTATTTTGAAATATTTTGGATTAACCAAAGATAATCAATTCGCTTTAATTGTCCTAACCGCTTGTGAGTGTTCCTCTGTCCATGGTTTAAGACTTTTCTTAAGCCTTGAATACAGTATAGCTGTATCTTTTGCCAAGTTTTCATAATAATCTGAAATATAATTCAGACTTCCCAAAAACCTTTGTAATTGTTTTGTATCGTTTATGATATCAGGAAATTTGAAAGCAAATTCAATACTTCTGTCTATATGAATAATGGGAACTATGAGAATCAATCACAATCATTGAATTAAGATAAATTAATGGTTTAGATTAGATGTACTTTTATAAAAAAACGATGACATTTTTGTAAATTTTGTGAAAGTTGGATTTTTTTCTGAAATAATTCCATTTAAAAAAAAATAATGCCCAAAATAACTCACGTTTGAAACTATTTTCTAAAATGACCACTTTTTTGGAACTCGCTACATGGTGTAGCGATTTCAACATTTGACCGTTGAAACTCGCTACACCATTTAGCGAATTTAGTGTAACATGGATTAATCGTTTGAATTAATTAACTGTAATTAATAAAGTAAAACTCGCTACACCATGTAGCGAGTTTAGGCGTATACAGAACTCACTAAATGGTGTAGCGAGCTTACAAAGGCCTTTTCTAGTAGATAAGGTTTGTAATATCATCATATCTATCCACTGTGGGTCTAGATGGATGATGGACCCCACTAAACTGACTCTGAGTACTGTCCACTGTGACAGCCATTCAAATAGTCCATCCTGGGTCTGTGCTTGAGGCTCTGGCTCTGGCTCTGGGTCGATGTGAGGCTCGGGCTCTGGCTAATCATGTAAGCTCATCCCAGGCTCTGCCTGTCTGGGTGCACGATGTCCACGTCCACGAGGCTGTCTAGGTGCCACACCCTAGGCGCGATCAACCGGTACTGAAGGTGCTTCAACCTCAAGCCGCTGCTGCATGCTCTCTCACATGCGTGAGAGTATGCCTGACAATCCTCTGCACCTCAAAACAGGACGGACACGGCGGACTTCGCTTCTCCTCATCCCTAGTAATGCCAGCTTCATTGGTCACATGAACACGTTGTAAGTTTTGTACCTGTTTTTATAGCATAAAATATGAGAATGAGACATAATTTAATAATTCGAAGTAAAAAAAGTAAGGTGATTATAATGAGAACAATTTAAGAAATGCTTACCAAACCCTCCAAGAAAGGGGCTATCGTCCGGTAACCAAACTCCTCTACATGCAATGGGTTTTAGACAAACATGCACGTGATCCTCCTATACCAAATCATTTAAGGATGCATATAATGCATGACCTCAACCCCCATATGCCCGTATACCACTCTATCCCGCCAAGCTGCTATATATCGCTGGTGTCGGGAACTCCAAAGGACATGGCTGTTCCCGCGGCGGCCAACCTTGTGCAACTCCTCCCTGTGTGACACGGTTGTGGGATCCCCTGCAGCATGCCTAACTGCCTCAACACGCGATCAGGGTGGTGCCACTCTACCTTCTCAAAACAGATGAGAGGGACTCTAAACCTTCAAACAGCCTCTCCATGACGGCAATAAGCTGGAGCCTGTCGATCTCTAAATGGCATCCACACAACCGATCATCAGTCAATCGCGCTAGCTGGTCTCGATAGCTACGAAGGTTGTATGTAGTAACATAATTCAGAGATAACTGTCCAATCCACCTGAAATTCAATAAATGGAGAAGTATAAGTCAAAAATTTCAAAATGTAGTAGGTGACAATAACATTTCAGATGGAAAATTCGTAAATAAATGTATACCTGCACCCCAAGGGAAGGTTGCCCTGATCCTCATTTGGCCTATGAGAAACAGGTTGCGTACATAGCAACTTATCCCATGCTCAAAGTTGTATCAATAAAAAATATATATGAAATACTATCAAAACATATGATTTCAAATAAAAAAAGAAAACAACATCATAACGTTTAATTAAAATTTTAAAGCATACATGCAAAATATTCAGAAATCCACCAAACTGTCTAGTCTCGGGATGAGTGGCACAGCAAAGTTCCCTATATAAAAAGGCTAAGCATGCACTACCCCAGCTGTAAATGTGTATTCTCTCAATATCTCTAAGTAAAGGGAGATAAAACAGCTTCACCTTGTTGTTAGTACGATCTGGCATCACATTAGCCCCAAGGGCTATCAAAATATAGGCACGCATATACCTATCAACCAAGTCAGGGGGGAATCACGGGAAGGCTACAAAACTCAGAAAAATGTGTCTTAATCCACTTAATATTTATAATGCTTCCATCAAACGATGCATCAGGTGGGACAACACCTAGAAGCTCCGCACATAAGATCCGCCAATCTGGAAGCACGGACAAATCTGAATCGGTAACGGGTATCCCATCAATCGGCAATCCGGATAGCATCCCGATATCCTCTGATGTGATGGTTATCTCACCAACAGGTAGGTGGAATGTATGGGTTTCCGGACGCTATCTCTCAATCAATGCCTCAAATAAAGCTCAGTCATACTGCACTCTCCTGATCAAATGAACTCCCAAAAACCCAGCCACTGCTAATCTCTGTTGAATAACAGGAGCTATTACATCTGGCATGGTCGCACCACGACGAAATGATAAACTCGAAACGTCATGATTTGCCCAAATATATCGAGCTCGGTGGGAGTGATGTAAAATCAACAAAGAAGGATCAAAAGGCCCAGTATCAACAAAAGTATCCATCTGTTAATCAAAACAACACAAACACAAGTATTATTTTGACAAATCAAATACTATATGAAGTGTTATTTTCACAAGTGTTTTGTTCACAAATCAACACAAACACAAATATTACTTTCACAAATCAATACTTTAAAAAATACTCACAACACAAAATATTCCCAAAATTTGATTAAAAGTAAACCATACTTTAGAAAATACTCACAAATCAATCAAATACAACCAAAATCATAACATTTGTTCAAATAAATACTAATTCAATGGAATAAATGAAAAAACTTAGAAAAAAAACCCAAAATTCATTCAACTTAAACATAAAATGACCAAATTCAAATTCAAACTCAAACCTAAATCCTAAATTCACAAGAACAACTCATTCTAACCTTCAAAAAATGGAAATATGGAGAAGAGAATGAAAACTTACTTAACAATTTTGAAGAATCAATTGAATATAGGGATTTTGAATTTGGCAAAATGATCTTGAAAAATCGTCTTCCTTTGCTCTCTTCTTCTTCTTCCTTTCTTCTTCCTTTGTTTTTTTTTTCTTTATTATGTAATCTGTAAGCTCGATGAATGAATTGAAATCTCGCTTAAACTCGCAAATCAATTGACGAGTTTGAATCTATCTTAAACTCGCCAAATCAATTGGCAAGTTTCATTACGACGTCATTTTCTTAAAATGCATGAATAAAAAGGGAAATTTCAAAAAAAAAAAAAAACTCGTCATTCCATTTGGCGAGTTTGAACGGACTAAGGTCAAACTCGATATACCATTTAGCGAGTTTCACAAAAATGGACATTTTGACAAATAGTTTGAAAGAGTTGTTATTTTGGGGAATTATATTTTTAAAAGGTAATATTTTGAGAAAAAAATCCACTTCTCCTGTCCGGCAAATTGCGACCAAGTCCTCTCCAGCTCATGCGGCCAAGTCCAAGTTCCAGCTGTAGTCCTTTTATTTCCAATTTATTGCAATTTAGTCCCCCGAACTTTATGATACCAGTTTACTCCTTGTTTTCACCTAATTGCACTTTGGTCCCTGATTTTCCATGTTTTGCACTTTGGTCCCTGAACTTTCAAAACAAGCTTATATCCTCCATTTTCTGTCTAATTGCACTTCTGCCTCTGAACTTATAAAACACTAACAAAACACATTAAATTTTCAAGGTTTTTAACAGAAAATAAGCTAGGAAACATATCTTTTGGAGGGGTAAAACCACATCCATCATTGACCGAAGCTGTTGTAACCTTGGCCAGAATCAATGGTTGTTGACCGGATTTAAGATGAGACCGGCCAGAATCGATGAAATTTTCGCCAGAATAATTCTCTATTTTCTTGAAATCGGCGGTTGCTGCTACTATTCTCTCTGTTTCTTGAAATCGGTGGCTGCTGTTGTAGGGTGAATTGATGCAGGTGGCTGTATGATGTAGGATAAGGTGGGCAGAGAGAGTGGATGTTGGCGTTGGTTGTGGATGGCGAGAGGGACGAACCAGGGGTTTTGGAAAACCCCGTTTTTTCTATACCTTAAAAAAAGCTTGTTTTCCTTTGTGAGATTTTGATATATAAATTGATTTGGGGCTTTCAAGTCATTTAAGGGTTGTATAAATAGTTCAAGAAGTCAAGGTAATGACTGATTTTTGAAGGAAAGTGAGAAGCTGCCATCTCTCTTGAACGTGTCTATCTAGCTTGGTCTTCTCATGGACAATTCAGCATTACAACAAAATCCCATGAATGTGATTGCTAGAAAATGTTAAATTTCTCAACAACTAATGTCTAAAAAGAAAACCAATTATCTAACTAAAAACATAAACAAGAATAGTTAATGCATGGAAATATTACCAATGGCCGCTTCGTTATAAACGTTGCTTCTTTCCACCATGTCATCACCATCATCATTTCCATCCTTGTCCATCTTTTTTCTGAGAAGTATCTTGTTGATCTTGTGTAGCTCATTAGTAAGCTTCTGGTCTTTGTTTTGTTTTCTTGTCTTGCGTCCATCTTGCATCTTAACACCAAACTGAAATGCAGCTTTTGGCATTGCTTCCTTCTGTTCATTGTATGTTGCCCATTCTTCTTCCGTCTCAAAGTCCCACCTGTGAAGACGCCCTTTCGCCTGCACACAATTTCCATTCATATCACACAAATCAGATAGCTTGGAAAGAAAATGAGTAGGACCATTCAGACATGTACATCTGTATGATTTATATCATGATACTCCCTCCGTACGATAAAAATAGTCCCATTTTTTAAAGATAATTTTGATTGAACTTTAACCAATAATTAAGGGTTTTTTTTTCTTTTATGCTCATGAAAATCTAAGAAATATTATTGGTTGGTGTATCAATAACAAGTTTTAGAATTTCATTTAGTATCGAAGGCAATGAAGTAAGAACTTACTCTTCCACCCATATCCATTTTTGACAGATCAGCTTCATCGTCACTGTCCACAACCTCACGATTATAGTCTTGGTACCCAGGATAACACTCAGAATAGCTCTCGGATATAAAATTTGGATCTTTCTCTCGAGCATCTTTTTCCCTCAGTTGTTGAAGCCTTGAATCATCCCGCTTGAACACTGATCCTAGACCTCGATCTTTATCTTCTTGGGTCATAAGACGTAGATCCTGTTCCATGTTCAGGCCCTCCTGCATCTCGTAACCCTGAAAATCTTGTTGAAGATACTGTTCGGGATAAGCCAGTTGTTCCGCATATTGATATTCCTGCCACTCTCCCTGATACCCACCTGCCATTGCCTGTGCTTGCAATTGCATAGCATCATATCATATTCAAGGCATCAAAAAACTGTCCCTAAATTTTTTTTTTCAAGAAAAAAAAAATAATAAAAAAATCATAGTTCATTATATTTTTGCAGAGCTAAAATTTTTGAAGTGAATAGCAAGAATGTTTATGATGTTTTTCTATTAAAAATCAACATTTTCAAAATGACCCTTTAATTCAAAATGGTCATTTATTTTGGGACGGAGGGAGTAAAACAGAAACCCAAACTACAAGTAATAGAACCGATCATGTCAAATGACTCACTGTTGGCTGCCACTCGTGAGATGGCTCAGAAGGAGGGACAGGACCATAAGCAGGTTCCTGGAAATAGGTAACCCTTTCCTTGTTCCGAGGAGATTCTTCCATGTCTTCTGAAACAGGGCTCTGACTCATGTCTTTGCCAGGAATATCATAGTCAGTACCTTCTCCAACAAATATATCCTCCTCTTCATGTCGAGCAACAGTTGGCCCCTGCTTTTCTTTTAACTCGGGAACGGTTTTTCTGGGAGGTGGGGGAGGTAGATGGAGACTTTCTCCATTAGTTTGCTGTTTATATACATTCGGCTTAGTAACCTTCTCATCTTCGTCATAATATTCGGCAACAGCTGAGAGCTTTCCTGCAAAAATTTGAGTTTCAAAATAACATTTGAAAACGAGTCAATTATATCAAACTTCTGCAAAAAAAAATTCCATTGAGTGGTAGCCACCAGAACCTAAGGAACACCAATTGAAGCAAATTATAGGGCACAAGAGTAGGACTCACCTTTCACGTCTCTATCTTTCTTCTTCTTCTTGAGAACTTTCCCAGATGATCCAAGGCGAAGATATGACATTATTTTACCAATACGCTCAAGCACCGAGCCATCAACACTTACAGTAACCATTTCCTTCCAAAGAAAGAAGAATTATATCAAATTTCTAAAAATCAGGACAGCTATAATGATAAAAAGAAATGAAAAGAAAAACTAAATCCAAACCTCAGGTACTGGACAGTCAGCTTTACTTCTGTGCACAGTGGTTGGGATATCATGAGAAAACACATTCTCCTGCATGACCAGAGGACAATTCAGTAAGAAATATTTCTTACTCTTATCCCAAAATGAATGTCCAAAAAAATTGGCTCCATCATTTCCAATGGATCCAAAGACTCACTATTTTTTGGCTTGGGAATATGATGGAATAAAACAAAATGGCTCACTAAACTGTCATTGCTTCTTTGTTATGAAGCAACAGTCAGTCCAAGCAATTTTCGACGCATTTTCATCATGGATCATCCGGAAACAGCCTCTCTGTGCTTTAATACAGGGGCAAGGTGGCGTACATCCGAGACCCCTACCCCACCGTAGGTGGGAGCCTTTGCGGCACTGGAGTAATGTTGGTGTTGGTGGTGTTTGTTTATGAACAAGGAGTATAGCAAATACATACAAAAAATGAAAAAGAAACAGTAACAACTAATAGCAGGAGCCCAATCACATTTCAAAATTATAATAGACAACCCTCAAAACCATCATTGGTCGACGCCCAAAGTGAAGTCACTCTACACTAGAAGATGATTCAAAAACTTCGGATTTCTAAATATTATGCTCTTCATCTCCATCCATATACACCAAAAGACAGCTGACACTCACACTCCCATAATTGCACCACGTCCTTGTCTCTCTCAAACCTCAAAAATCACTCTGCAAAAAGAGGTCACAAACAAGGGCACACCCGATTTTCCCCAGCCACCTCAAATAACTGATTCCAAGATACCAAGCACCACTTCAATGGAGAAACGAATGAACATGAAACTCATCTAAACACTTGCAAATCACACACAAATAAGGCGAAATACATCTAAGAGGCCTACAATGCTATAATTTGTCATTGGTGTTGAGCTTATCAAGCACAATAGTCCATATAAATGCCCTTAGTTTTAGACTTCCAAGAAAGAGTCAAGGGGAAAAAGAGAAGGATTGGGACTTCTAACAGAGGGGACTAGATACACGTGTTAGATCTAGTTATGGTCAAGATTGGAGAAGGATTAATTGAAGAACTGATGTATGCACTCCACTAGCTATTCTGATAATGTTTACTATATCCGTACAAGTTTTGGCAAAGTCACCAAGTCAAGCACGATAAGGTTATAATTTTCCAAGCCAAAGATAATGCACCTGACTAACCCCTATTTTGTGGGTTGTTGACCCTAAAATTATCTTTGATTTATGGGAATTGGCAGAAAAAATGGCCAACTTCCATTAACAATTATGTTGCCTTGTTTGGTTAAATTTTTGGAGCCAGAATTACATGAATAGCAGAAACCCAAGTATAGGTATTAATAATCCTTGGGGAAAAGGAAGAGGGATTTCGAAATCCACAAAAAGTAAAATTAAAAAAAAAAAAATCCATATTTACAAAAACACAGGTCCTTCTACTACCCTTTGCCTTGTTTGGTTAATTTTTGGAGTCATAATCATACCGATGCTCTTCTTCCGCCACTGCCACATGCTTTGGCATCGTTGAAAAGAGTTAGTCTCAGTATGATGATAATGATGAGTCTTTTGACCAAATAAAGAGACAATAGATAAAGTGAACATGTCTACGTATTAGATCTAGATACATGTGTTAGAACTAGTTACATCTATCAATGATTGGGATCCAGAGGGGTTTGGAGGTCATTCAGAGAAAATTGATTCTCAAGGAATATGGGTGATGAGTTGATTTTAGTTTTAATTTAAATGGAGTAGGAAAAGCAATGGCTACTTTAACTTGGGGAGGAATAGATATCAAGAAAATGGTTGATAAGCTAGTTTATAAGAGAGAATCAATGATTACTTTGGTAACTTCTTGGTATTTTCAATCAATTACTTGCATTGTTTCCGCTTACTAAACATGCAAACGCCCCTCTATTCTGCTCAAACCAAACAAGTGCATCAATTAATTCTATTCTCATTCACATGAAATGCCAATAACCATTCTAGACCCACCAAATTCATTCCGCAAACCAAGCACCACCTAACTAAGATCAAACCCAGTTGCTGAAATTTTGGTGGCTAAACCAAAACTGTGAATCACTGGTACATCCAACCATAAAATGAAAATATCGGTCTAATATTCTTCTGCAGCAGTGTAACATTTCAAACTTCCTAAACATTCCCCTCAATCTCACCATAAGTGTGTTAATAAGAGGGAGTTATATGTTGTGACAGTGTAAGGGCCTTAGGGTGCTTCAAAATATCTTGGAAATACTTGAGAATCATACATGTATGTATATGTGACGGCTAGAACAAAATAAGAAAAACTCCATTCTTCATAACTACTCTCAGATAGTATCGAAAAGTGTTGCATTTTCAATCATATATATGATTCATATGAAATGATCACGAATTGCGAGAAAGGCGAATGAAAGTGTATGTATCTATACTACTAATCTGGTATTCAGTACTAAATTGGTAATTATTCATAACTTCCTTAACAGTCCACGGATTCTTTAGAATATATGTTAGCTAGTGAAGAAGTCAGTAAAGAACTTTGGTAGTATAAGTTAAAAATTGGAGAGGTAAAAGACATTACCATGTCATAAATAAAAGCCATCCTCCCAGGAAGGAAC
Organism: Adenophora triphylla var. japonica; assembly: GCA_022495995.1. Taxonomy (NCBI): domain Eukaryota; kingdom Viridiplantae; phylum Streptophyta; class Magnoliopsida; order Asterales; family Campanulaceae; genus Adenophora; species Adenophora triphylla. The sequence goes on along the minus strand of JAFEMH010000598.1, from coordinate 395,400 downwards.
ATTTCATTCGCCTTGACAGCAGTTTGAGGTTTAACTATCCACTGATACACAGACTGCAACACAAAACAAATTTATGTGTCAAAGCAAGTACATCTCAAGGGTTAGCGGCTACTTATTAACAATCCATATTAAGGTTTACAAGGTTACCTTTGCCGTTCCCGTGCGAAATGATACCGGTTGGTCTTCCTTGGCACCTCTGTCGTTGAGAACAAGCACAGGGCATAAAATTAATGAATCCTTCAATCACACATCTAACAACAATTTCAAATATGATATAAGTGATACACTAAAATAGGATCGATGGAATAGTGTGCTTCATTATTTTCTAACAAGTATACTGGTGTTATATGATTCTTGCTTGTTGGAATAGACACACATGTTTGTGTGTGTGTGTAACTTTGTTCTGATAGGATCTAGATTATTAGATATATCTTTGAAATAGTGGAAAATATACATTGGAGATCCGGCCTGGAGATAGTGTGAAAATGTCGATGGCAATCAGATTCAAATTATTTTGGGGAGTGGGGGGATTTGTCAATTCATGTAAATATTACTCCATTCCCAAATATAATGTCATAGTTTGTTTGGGCATGCTAATAAAGATATTATTTTCCTTCCTTCCAATACAAGAGAGAGAGGGAGAGAGTATCCACATACTTTGAAAAGAGAGAGAAGTAGTTGTGCAGTAAAAGGTAGGTGGTGAGCATTGTAGGTGAAGATTTAAGTAACCCATTTCCTTAGGTTGTTTTATTCATTTCCGAATACGGACTGATTGATAATATATCTTCAAGGATATGATTGAAAAAGGATGACAAAAGTTGAACTAAATAGGACATTTACTTTGGGACATTCTAAAAAGGAAATTAGGACATTTGATTTTGGATGGAAGAAGGATTATTACTTTTACTACGCCAAAACCAAGTCACAAACATATTCTTTACAAACTACATCTGCTATAAGAAAGAGTGCGCCTTTTGTTTCAATTTAATCTTGTTACCATGTCACACAATATTTATAGGAATACTACAAAATCACAAATCCTTGCAACAGCGACTATTTTGACTACATGAATAAAAATGAGGTTTCAGAAGTGGCTAATCAAAAAGAAAAGATGCAGAATAGTGAACACTGAATCCAAACTCACTAACCTAGACTTTCCATCAGAATGATCTCCAACTTCTGGCTTCTTGTCAATTTCGCTTCTCACCTTGTGAAGCAAAGCAAAATCTAAACCTTTAACCAAATGTGTGTGTTCAACATCACCTGCATCATATAAAATCAAGCTTGAATATTTTAGTAAAGTGCAGCTGAAAAGAATGCAACATACCTCACCTATACTACAAACAATGTCATCATCATTAGAAGACAAGCTATGTGGATTTCAACCCCATTCATAACTAGGCATCTTAACTCTTAAGATAGGACGCTAGGGCCCAATTAAAATAACAGTACATCTTCTCTTCCTTTCCTTAGTTACAAACATCATATCATATATAGGATGTGATTCTGTTTCAGAAAAAGAAAATTTGTGTCTATGGAAAACCATGGCATCCTCTCATAAATACCATCTTTTTTGAAAACAAAAGCCACGCTAAAGAATCTAAAATTTGAGGGTAAACCTTTTAACTAAATTTGTGTCTATGGAAAACCATGGCATCCTCTCATAACATACCTCACCTATACTACTAATGGAACTTATGAATATAGCTTACCTGATTAAACCGCTGTGTTTTACATTTAACTGAAAGCGGCATAAGGGTTTCAGCAATCTCATATCAGCTAGGAACTTTAATGCATAGCTCATTCAAACAGCACATAAGACCTCCCAATCAAATATAAAATCCACAAGAGACTACTAATTAAATTTTCAAGAATACAAACAATAAGAAGAAATGTTTTTCCAAAGTAAGAGGAACAGGCAGATTTTTATGAAAAATACCTCCAAGATACTTGCTCTTCTCAATTGATATCCTGTGGGCATCAGCTAACCTATGTAAAATTAAGACAAACAATACTTAGAACTTCCGATCCCTTTATACACATCAAATGCAGAAGAAAAAACATAGAAGGCGTGTGCAAGCTACAAAGGCGACTCACAAAAGATCAACATTTCCTGGGGGAGCAACAGCATGCAGAGACCCCAATTCGGAGGGTTCGTAATCAGGATTCTGATCTTCTCTACGTTCCTTGGCTCTATCTCGATATTTTGGAAGTTCTGGTTCTTCCACCTTTTCCTCTCTGCACATGTATAACTTAATTCAAAATATTTGCCCTTCGATGGATGAGAAAAACATCAAAATGTATCCCTGTGTGTGTACACATATTTATAAAAGTGTGTATGTGTGTGTATATATCACAAAAAGATGGATGAGAAATCGATCAAAATGTGTAATATACACACACATATAGATTAATACAAACCTATAAACAGAGAAAATCTTAGATTTTTTTATTTTTTTTTGGATAGAAGCTCTCAGATATTAATTATTTGGACATGAGATATATTTATGTGTTTCCCAACTACACAAAACAGAAACTACATGAACTCAACATCAAAAAAGCCGGCTCACCATCAGCATTAAAATTCAAAGCAATAAAAAGAAAAAAGGGCATTAAAAATGTAAAATTTTGGAAGAAAAAATATAAAACTATATGTTCCCGAGACTACAAAAACAAAAATAAAACTACATGAACTCAACAACAACAAGAAGCTCGAGTACCTATCCGGGTTAAATTAAAAGCAAATAAAAGATAGGGGCATCGAAAAATTAAGAAGAAGAAGAAGAAGAAGAAGAAACGTACGGTTTGCTGCGACGAATTGTTTTCTCTTTGTTGTTGTTGCTGCTGCTGTTGTTCTTTTTGGAAGGAGCCATGGCTTGAAATTGATTGGGTTGAGTTCCGATTACGACAAGGGTTCTTCCTGTATCTGGATGATTTCAAATCTTGACTGATAAAAACACAGAATTAATCACAATTTTTGCTTCGAATTGAATTGAGTGCGCTCCATTTTTCGCGGGTATAGGGCTTCTATGTCAATGGCAAAATACCTCTGAGTACAAGGTAATTCCTAAAATTTCCCACAGATATTTTTTTATTCTTGAAGAAGACGAAAAAGATGCAAAATTGTTATGGGTCCATTGGAAAGATAAATATTCTTAGAAAGGTCCTGGTTAGCTATATATTTTTGTAGATAGCAAAACTACATTGTCCCTTGAAATTACTTAATCAATGCCTCACTCCTTTTTCTTTCTCAAAATTATATTTTGACTATCCGACGAGATCTATGCTCTCATCTTAACACCATTTCTTCCTCTCACGATTCAATCCAAAAACCTCACTTGAATACTATCGTGTCTCCCTCTTCTCTACTGTCCATCCTCCGATCCCCCACTCCGCAGCCACTGGGTGATTCTATGGTTGTGTTTGTCCTCTCGCACACTAGACTAGTGTCTACTAGTTTCACTGGTGGGAGGTGGCTAAAAGTCATTATTGAACTAGTTAGCTTTCTTATTTCATATCAATATAGTCACGCATTCTTTTGCTTCTCTTCTCGGATATAAAGATTGTTTTGAACATTTTGAAAATTGTTTGTCATTCTTAAGAATTTCAAGAGATGGAGGGACCTCATGTAATTAGATCTCCACAAATTAATCATAGAATATACTCCCCAAATTACATGTCAGATTTGGGGATTACTTTTTATTCCAAAATATTTGACGAGTTGGACTTACAAAAAAAATCAATTTTTTAAGGTACAGAAAAAAAAAACTAAATTTTAAAAATACGGTTGCATTCTTGTAAATAAGTGGAAATTCTTTTAAATCGGACATTTTTGTAGTTATCTAAAACTTCTTTCAAAGAGCACAATGACATTTCTGTAAATAACTGAAACTTATTAATACCACTAGCACCATTTTCACTAACACTGGCATTTTTTTACACTAACTGGCACTTAAAAATGTATGCACTAGCACTCAAACACATATGCACTTATACTATTTTACACCAACACTAGTGTTGAGTTATGTAGTTAAAACCAATATGAGAACAAGGTGTAAAAGAAGTCTAATCATTGGAGAAGTTTAAGTTGGGGTCCAAATACTCAAGAGAAGGGAAAAGGGGAGAAGGAGACCAAAATCGCGGAGGCTGAAAATCGAAGCTATGCGCCCAAGGATGTAGGGCGCATAGGACTTTATATACTACCAACACTCTTGATGGCATGTCAATCTGAGAGCTAGTGAATGAAGAAAAAGGCCATATGTGTGCAAGAACATAGGGCGCATAGGCCCGATTTCAGCAATATTTATCTTAGTCTGACGGGAATCTAATTCAAAATAGATTTAGGGTTCTTGTTGTACACCTATATAAATATAGCTTTGACCTAGAACACATTGTAGCAAATATTGAGAGAATAATTAGTTTATTCCTGCATGGCATCGCCCCCGGACGTACTTGATTAGTTCAAGGAATCGGGTTAACAAATCCTTTGTGTTTGTGTGTGTTCTTCCATATATTTATCGTGTGTGGGTGTGTTTGATTGTTACCATTGGTTGTGTAGATATTACTAAATCTTCAACAACTGGTATCAGGAGCTTTGGTTATTGATCCAAATTCATTAGTTGATCTTTGGGTCGCGTTCTTGGGAATTTTGTCTAACGGTCAAGATGGGTAAGTCGAGCATTGAGAAATTCAACAAAGCGGATTTCACGTTTTGGAAGACGAGGCTCATGGACTACCTATATAGTAAGGATCTTCATCTTGACTTGGGAAAGAATTCTACAACCACTTCAAAAGGAGATTGGGAGACATTAGATCAAAAGAGGATAGGTGTGTTGAGATACACGTTGATCGATGAGATTGCACAGAACACGTCAGAGGCCAAGACAACGCCGAAGATGCTACAGTGGTTGTCTGATATGTATAAGAAACCATTAATCATCAGCAAGGTTCATCTAGTGAGGAGATTATTGAATCAGAAGATGTCGTAGGTTACAACAACAGCAAATCATATCGATAACTTCAAATGTATGGCGCACCAATTGAGGATTGTTGGTATTACGTTTACCGACAAGGTGCAAGCTGTGATATTACTCTATTTATTGCCTGGTAGTTGGGATCCAATTGTCATGGCACTAAGTGCGTCAACAAATGAGGGAACATTGAGGTACACGCAAGTCAAAGATCTTATCCACGGTGAGGAGTGAAATTACCCGGATCCGACTGCGCGGGCCCCGGCATCTCGCAATTCGAGTCAGGAGGTGTCGCTGCGTTTTTGTAGAGTCGCCACGCCGTTTTGATATAGCCCAAAGCATTGAAAAAAGGCTTGTTTAAAAAACTGTTGTTGTGTGATGAGATTTTGAGTTCGGAGGTCAGGTTACGCCTCGGGAAGAGAATAGCAGAGCTCACCCGAGTCGCCTCGTATAAACGAGTCTTTCGATACCCCTCTTTCTTTAAAAGTTGTGTGCGTGTATATGTGCTTTTAAAAATTCATGTTGAATATGATGTCTACATTGTATGCAATGTATTGAAATGAATTGAAATAGTTTGGGAAGTAAGCCTTACCAATGTTGGTTCGTGTCTGTCTTCCGCTTAGGAATAGTGATTGAGTGTGAATAGTGCTCCGGGATGGACCGGGATTGCTTTGGGATGTACCGGTGTCTGTGGACAGAGCTTCGGCGTGCCTCGGGAGTGCTAGGTGTGTCCTCGGGCAGAGTTTCGGCGTGCCTCGGGATTGAACTTTAACCATTTTGATGAAAATACAAATATTTCTATTCAATTTTAAAAATTGTTAGTGATAGTATTTTTAATGGTAAAACAAAAACAATTTTTAAATTATATATAGATATTTTCATAAAATTATGATCAAAGTTCAATTGAGTTGATCAAAATGAATGAGACAATCTTTAAGGCTTTAAGGCGAACCGTATGGCGGCCGGAAAGAAACCTCGCCTTTTCGTAGATGGTGTCAGTGAGAGCCATTTTAGTACCTCTCGTTGACCTTTTTTTTAGATAGAATCCTCATTGAGTGGAAAGAAGCTTGAATAGAACCTACCGAATTCTGGACACTAATATGGCAATCTATAATTTTTTTTTAAATGGATCTCATATGGGAAGTTCCCAGTAGGAGATTCTTCTTTATATCGGTTAACAAGTACTTGACTTTCATTTGGGCCATGGTGGCCAGCGCTCCTAAGATCATAGAAGAAATGATGCAGAAAAAGAAGATTTGTTGCAATGTAGCTCCATAAGAACCATATAAAGAATGACGTGAAATATTAGCAGAACTAGAGATTTTAGGCTTTTCTATCTTATTAGTAAAGCGCTAACGCGCGTCCTCGGGGGTATGCGTCTCGGTACCGGTCCTCGGTGTATAGCTGATCACCTGTCCACATTCTGTCGATGCCTGGTTCAAAGGACTCTATCCGTGCCTGGTTAGCGCAAAACCCTAGAATGGCTATGCGCCTTATGTCCCTGCTTTTTGAGGTCAAATTCCTGATCTATTCCTTTTTAGAGGATTGAGCTTTTCAAAGACAAGATAAGGTTAAGACGGAGGGCCGGTCGTGGAAAGACAGAAGAGGAAGACCTTCAACGATCTTCTACGGGTCCAGTCGAAGCTATCGAGGAAGAGTAAAACCTTGTGGGGGGCGGGAGTAGACATGGCCAAATCCGGGTACGGGTCGGAACCGCCGGGTCACGGGTCTGAAATCGAAGGAACCGTAATCGAACCGTGAGATGCACGGGTACGGGTCCACGGTTCCCACGGGTCCGACGAATACGGGTCCACGGTTCCCACGGGTCCATTTCTGTTAAAAATCTAACAGACTTTGTTTAAAAAATAACGATTTTCTGTTTTTTTTCAAAAATTTCTGTTAAAAATCTAACAGACTTTGTTTAAAAAATAACGATTTTCTGTTTTTTTTCAAAAAAAAAATCAAATTTAGTTGTTACCTAAAGTCAAAGAGAAATGATAATTTTATATAATGAATTAACAAAGTAAAAATGTAAAAAAAAAAAAGGCTTTGGAGTTTGAATTAACAATTTTCGTTAGAGAGAGAGTGAGAGATAATTGAGTTTTTGTGAAGTAATTATTTGGGGTGGGAAATGATATTTATAGTTAGATAATTATATTATTTATATATGGATAACAAATTTTATTTTTGAAGGACTGAAAAGAGGTCAAAAAGTCGGTCAAACGATAATATTTTGGTCAAACTACCCGTTACTAACGGGATTAAAGATAAAGAGTTCAAAAAGTCAATCAAAAAGGTAATATTCTGACGCGTCTGACGCGGTTCCTGACACGGGTCTCACGGGTACGGTTCCACATGTCATAACGGGTACGGTTCCACGGGTTGGATCCACCGGGTCACGGGTACGGGTCCAACGGTTCACGGGTCTTACACGGTTACGGTTCTGACGGGTCAAATCCGGGTACGATTCCACGGGTCCGTACGGGTACGGGTCGGCCATGTCTAGGCGACAGTCCCCTGGAACCGCGATGGATGGCGAATAGATTAAGGGCAATCGTTGAATCTTCCTATCCGAATAGGAACCAAAACAGAATGGTTCCGCCTACTTAAACTTTCTGAAAAATAGGTATAAAATAACTAGGATAGTTTTATAACGATGGACAATTATATTCCCCAAAACGAAGTCATTATTTATTGTCAATACAATTACCCAAAACATAAACATTGAAATTAACAGCAATTCTTAAACTTTCACGTATTTGGCAAATATATTTTCAACCTAGACATATGGACACTGCCATATATAGGAAGCATAGGAATGGACATGCCATACATCAAATTAAGTCTATTTAAATTTATGAACAAAATTTATAAGTCAATAATTATATACCAATCTTTTATTCTATCAATCAAAAGCAACAATAAGCAATGGCTCTAGTGAAACTTCACAAGGAGTTGGCACTATCCCAACTAGAAGCAAGTTGCCATTGCCGCCTTACCTGAAATTATATGAAAGAAATTAGAACCACCTCCAACAGCAGACAAATTTTGAACAGATACATGCAAGCCCGCATACACATACATAGATCTTAATATATCAACGACGCTGCAACATTCTTGCAAATGCAATCTAATCTAGTCACTTTGCATTGCATTGCAACTGAATTCTTTCCAGTCAAAATAACCTCGTTAAAATATAACCCCCTAGCAGTTCCAGGACCACTAAGGGCTCGTTTGGTGTATAGGAATCTAGGGGCGGGAATGAGCATTTTATTACTAGAGGTATCAAATACCTACTCCCTCCGTCCCATAAAGATATTCCCATTTTACCAGTTTTGTTTGTCCCAAAAAGATAGTCCAATTTCTAAAATTGTTAGGTCAAAAATCATTGAGCTTTCAAAATTGCCAACCAAGGAAAAAAGGGGGAGAGAGAGAGAGAGAGAGAGAGAGAGAGAGGAGAGGATGAGAGTCAACCGAGGAAGAAGAGGGAGTAATTGAGTCACAAATAAACCACATTAAGATTAGTGATGGAAATAAAAATAGGTATGTTAAAATGTTTGAATAGTCAAATGGGACTATCATTATAGGGCAGAGGGCTGTATATATGTGGGTATCCTACTCCCAACGTGAGGTGGGTTTCGCTTAATGGATAAGATCATAAGGCTATCCCAAGGCATCCATTCCCATGCACAAAACGAGGCCTCAGGGTTCATTTCCATCCTAGTTGTCATGTTGTTGGCATGGCTGAAGGCACAACAAACATGTTAGGTCGACACTAATATAATATTATCAGTATTGCGCACCATCCAAAATTCATTTCATCATTCTAGGATATCAAGAATGTCAGGATTAATAAAAATGAAGAATAAGCAGAGCACTGTTGAAGGCAGTGACATGAGCATATGAACTAAGCAATGGCTCCAAAATCAATAGTTAGTTAATTATCATTAAATGAAACATATGCACTTAATGAATGAGCTATAAGTCAAAGATAAATCACCTAATCGATGCAAGGTTGAGTTGAACAGGTTGCTAAGAAACCACTTAATCTGAAGCAGTAGTAGGTGCAGCACTCGGCGCTTGAGTATTGTTCACAATTATAGAATGATTGACCACATGTTCTGCAGTAAGCCGATTCAATTGATCTGGATGAGGCCCACCGTCCGATGTATTTGATACAGAAGTAGAATTAGTTCTAGTATTTTCTCTGGTATTAAGGTGATCCATCATATGTGACACTGTAGCTACACCTGAATTAGCATCCCTCCCCCCTTCAGGTACATCTGCCATAGAAGCGTTGCGGGAAAATAATCTCTCCTTCCAACCTCTTGTGCTCTTTGTAATTGATTCTTTGTATCTTTTAACATAAAAAATTAACAGATAAAACAAAGTACCCACAAGAAAAATATTATGAGCTCATCAAATCAGTCATACCTCATTGACACGGCATTAATTTTAGATTTTAGGGATTCTGAAAATGATTGGAGTTCAGATGGCCCTGCTGTATCATGGCTATTTGGAGAAGATTGAGTAGGGGATCTCCTACAAACGACAATCAATACAATTATTGCATCCAAACGGAGGACCAGGATAAAGGAATGAGCATGCTTTGCACAAAATGAAGATTTGTGAACCTCAAATTGGTAGTTAAAGAGCAACTAAAGCAAACAAATCATAGGTACCTGTTGGATGAGGAAGATCCATGTGGATTCGCAGGAAAGACTGATGTTGGCGAAGAAACCTGAGGAGCTTGGACAGAAGAGGATGTTGTAATCGGGTCCGAAGATTCTTCTCCTGCACTTGTAAGAGATGGTCGGCCTACAGTGACTGCAGGAGAAGATGATGCAGTTGGAGGTGCATTAGGATGTGTGGAGAACACCAAATATTGTGGGCGGCCTTGACCTGATGCTCGGCTTCTCTGACCTTCTCTCCTAGCTATATGGCGGGCCCTCCCCATTGCAGCAGCAGCTGCTAAGTGCTGAATTATACGCTCTTCAAGTTCGGCATCAGTTGCACCGACTGGCAACTGCAAAGAGAGAAGGATGACGTGGACATGGATAGCATTGAAACAGTGAATAATGGCATTTTTTTCAAACAAGAAACGGAAGAAAAGTAGAGATAGAAGCAATACATGCTGTAATTCAAACTCCCCCAAGGTAGGATGATGAAATATCGTTGTATTCCTAGAAGGAGTATTCCTAATGGTTCTCTCCCGCACTATCGCGTCAAGTAACTCCTGACTGCCGACAATTCATAGTAAATGAAGAGAGTATACATAAAAATAAAAATAAAACAGAATGATAGATAAAACAGAATGATAGATGGAGAAGAAAATGGAAGATGCCTGCTAGGATCCTTCAAGCTGATGTCCTGCCAACACATAGGGCACTGGGAGCTTCGCTGGCACCTACATCAATAGAGTCAAACTGAAACTCAATGACTTCATTAATGTATGCACGCAAGTATACAACTGTCTATCACAAAAACAGAGTGTCGACTTTGTTCACGGTCATGGAGAACCGGAACTTATTTTGGTACGGAGGAATATATCCCAAGCTTACTATTTACTACTTTAATGATTCATTAACAAGAAGACTTGACTTGCCATAGAACATACCTTACTTTTAACAAGAACTAACACTAAAACAATCTCCTGACACAGCACGATAACATGACATGATTGAAAGGGCCAAGATGAAAAAAATTGCAATAAAAAACTGAAATGCGTGGGGAAACGTTCTAAAACTGATACAAAATTCACAATGACAACTCGATAAGAAAGGCAAATGTTTCAATTAGAAATGATTTCTTTTGGCACTTTAACATTAATGGAGGTAAAAACAAGTACACAACAAACTGTTCAGCATCATTACGACGGGGAAGTAGTCCAGATTAAGGTTACAAAAAACACTCAGCTTTGTATACTTGTTGCTGCCCAATCATCACCATTATGTAAGTTGGTTCAACTTAAGATTGATGATTAAGAAATTTTTGAAGTTTTTAGATGTTGGTGGCTTTGATCTTTTTTGCAACGTGTCAATATGGACAAGAAGGAAGTAGAATTGTCGATGTTAAAGTTGAGAACTCCTAGAGAGTCTGCTTGACCTATGATCATGTTTGCTTCTGAAGGACATAAATTCAGAAGGTTTAGAAGTTTTGCAACAATATAACTGAAGCCCGAACCAGTTTAACATGATTTCATTTCTCATGGGTGATTCAGAATGGTATATGCTTATCAATAAGCTAAATAGAGGGTCTTTTGCAGTTGGTTGTCAGACTGGAAGCTTATCAACTTAGCAAATACTAGGGGAGAAAGTAGGATCTTGGAATCGGAAGATTTCTGAAAGTGAAAGTTCAGAACTTTCCACAAAGAGCTCGACTTCCAAAACTGTAAAACTAGTTTTTCACAGCCATGGTATTAAGCAGCCTAAATCCACAGTACATTGTTGAATTAAACAAGTTATGAAGGTAAAACTTCAGATCTTTCAATGTGGAAAAGACGGGAGTGCTACAGATACGGACAGCTTGACTTATGTCCAAGAGCCGACAATAGAGTACTCAAGCGCATTGTTGTCAAAGGCGAAAAGCAAGGGGCGGGAGAGAGGTCCATGAGGCAACTGAAAACAGAGGCGGAAAAAAAGCGAGAAAAGCGATACTGACACATGAAACTAACTTACATTTCAACATCCACAAAAAGTTCAAACAAGAAATAACTAGTAATGCAATCATAAAGTTAAAAGAGAAGAAAATAGGGGAAAATACGGAATTAGGGAACCCTTTTAAAATTTAGAGCAAGATCACACCACACGCACTGGAGCAGCCGCCACTCCCTCCATCTGTCTCTCCTCCTTGTTTGTTCTGGCAGCCGTAGTCGCGTAGATCATGATTTTGTAACCCTTTGTAGTTTTTATTCCTTCGTTTGTCACTGGTTTCTTAGTCTTCTTATGCCATAACCGCATACATATGAGGTCGAAAAGTTAGGGTCTGGCCTTTACTTGCCTAAACGGTGCAGTCTGCTTCCAGGAATATGTTAGATGTTGTTGTTTCAGCCCGTGGAAACATACCACATATACAAAATTCAACAATGGGTCAAAGTGAAAAGTTTTTGCTGATAGTGCCTTTTACCTCGTGAAGCCAAGCGATGCAAGCTCACTGGCGGTTGCCTCTCGCCTGCTTGGGTCGCTTTGGTTGTCTTTGACAAAGAGACACGACAAATGGTCACTATCAAGAATATGGCACTATGAATCCACTGAAAACACTCATCCAAAGAGACACGACAAGAACTAATCGGATCCAAGTGTTTTAGAAAAGGCAAAAACCATATTTTCATCACTGAACTTGAGCCTTTTTTTCAAATGTTCTCACTGATCTATTTTCTTTTCAAAATGTTCTCAATAAACTTCCACATTTTTCAAAATGTGCACACTCCGTCAACAAATTGCTAAAAATCTAATAAAATTTAGCCACTTGACCTCACATGACTAATTTCGGTAAATACGATCTATGGTAAATGGTTTATTGGGGAAATTACTTGGATAAATTTCTTTAAAATTTTAGCGAATTTGTTAACAGAGTAAGCACACTTTGAAAATTGTGAAAGTTTAGTGAGAACATTTTGAAAAAAAATAGTTCAATGAGAACATTTTTAAAAAGGCTAAAGTTCAGTGACGAAAATATGATTTTTGCCTTTGGAAAGCGATTAGAGGGAAAGGCAAACTACGATGACAGAAGGACCAAATAAACGCAAAAAATATATAAAAAAAAAATGATAACTAACTGCCTCTCACATCAGCCAGTATTGATTATGAGACGAGTAGAAACTACTAATGCTTCCCTCTGCTTTCCTAGTAACGCATTAACTGCAGGTTTGTCTCGTTAATAAGGATAAAGCCATCAGCTAAGCGAATACCATACACCCTAATCTCTTCCATCGATGACTAAGGCGGTAAGACTGAATCAGATCCTTGATTTACGGTAGTACTGTAGTTGGAAACTCAAAAGTTCTCGGGAGTTACATCTAGTTATAGTCATCGCTCCAGCATACTGCATGCATATCATTTTTTTTATTTTTGATAGAATACTGCATGCATATCATTAATCACATCAATGTATACCCAACCTTTTTTAATCTCTACTACCAAAAAAATCTCCTTCTCAAGTATGAAGGTTTCATCATATAATTCACTTTTATACCTCTATAATGTGCACAACTTTCGCTCTCTCTTACCCTTTTATTCAAAATGTTACCATAATGCTATTTCTCCGCTCGTAAGGCAATCTCTGTCTTCATGATCTTTTTTCTTTTGGATAAGAAAGAAGATGGATCAGAATTCCATCAAGGCAAAGAGAGGCGATGGATCCAAATTAAAGGCTAGAAAGATAAAGCATTTCAATCCCCCTTAATAGTAGAGAAGGAGACCCTGCCCAATGGAAGGGAAAAGAGGAAATAAATCCGGGTAAGGAGACAAATTCAGATGGCACCAGAAAAGTCAACAAAAGTAGGTCAAAATAAGTGTACCCCCCCCCAAAGTATACACCGAATCCCACTTTGCACCCTCGCGCGAAATTCGTCCCAATGTCATACCTCATGTTTGAATAATCCCACTTTTCCCCTGGATGCTAAAGGATGTTAAAAAACTAACAGAATTTGGTATGGGTGTGGCACGTGAGGTATATTTTGGTCATTTTTATCCCACGCCGAAGGCTTAAATGTCAATTTGCAACTAAGACATCAATTATCATCTTCTTCAAGTTCCCTTTAGACCACCACCACCACACCACCACCCTCTACCTTTCACCACCACCCCGAAAATAAAATAAAGCACCAACACTGCTGCCATCACCACCAACACTAAAACAACACTAAATCATAATCATCTCTCCAAGATCAAAGCCCCTCCCAAAATCAAAGCCTTAACTGTACAAAAAATAAATTTAAAAATTTAAATATCAAGAAACTCACGTGGGTAGACTTCAAATCAATCTCCCAGATCTATGTACAGATTATGAGTATTGTCGATTAATTTTTTTCCGATTGCACAACCAGATTAAGTAGAGAAGGTGAGGGATTAAGCAAGGAAGAATCATTTCTTAGTTGACTTTTATGGAGCTACTCACCGGAGAATTGAAGGCGGTCATCGGGTTTTGGGATCAGATCCGAATCATCTAATTGGTAGTTTAGAGAAAGAGAGAGAGAATGGAGGAGAAGAAAGTGGAAATAAGCGGTGGGGAGCTTTGGCAGTGGGAGGGGATTATGGTAATGGAGTGTTGAGTGTTTGGTGATTGGTGGGGAAGGGGGCTACAGGAGGATGGTTACTGGGTTTTGTGCGTTATTATTAATTATATGTATTTATTTAGAAAATAATTAATTTTCTATCTTGGATATTATAATTTTATATAATTGACATAATAATTAATTTATAAAAAAAATTAATTTTTATTATACATGAGGAGTAGAAAAATTAAAGTTAAGTGAAATTAAAAGTGAAAATGAGAATGACCTAAATACCCATCATGTGTCATGCACATGCCAAATTCTGCTAGTTTTTTTAACATCTGTTAGGATCCAGGGGGCAAACTGGGATTATTCAAACATGAGGTATGACATTGGGACGAATTTTGCGCGAGGGTGCAAAGTGGGATTTGGTATACTTTGGGGGGGGGGGGTAAATGTATGTTGGCCACATAAGTATAACCTTGTCCCACAAAAAACCAAGACAGGAATCGATCCAATGTGATGAATGCACTTGAGCGAGAATATCAAGACGACCACAACCCATAAGCTGCTCGATCTTTAAGGCAATGACGGAAATGGAAATTCGAAGAAAGAGAGCATTCCCCTTGGAAATAATTGTTGCCATTTGACCTCTCATGCAGAGGATTCAGTTTTATTCATTCTATATGACCATCAACTTTAAGAACTTTCAGGAGTTAGGGTTAGGGCTTGTGCATCCACTTAAAAAAGATCTAAAGGAGTTTCCTTGTCCTATCTTCTTCGCCTATCAATCTCACTTTTGCAAACCATTCTTGTAACCAGTAACAAATTTTGGTCCACTCAAACTGATCTCAATGAACATAGAAATAATTTAAGAAAAACGGAAAAAGTATATCCTCAAAATAGCCGTGAAGTGTGGGAACATGAAACAAGTTTAAGGAGCATAGTTGTTGCGTCAGAATACTACCACAGCTAGTTGTCAGGGAGAAGGAATCCTCACCAGTGCACTCATATAGCCTCAACTGATAAATATGATATCAGCCTATTGTGCATCCGTGAGCACGCCAAAAAACAACTGTGTGTAGATTATATTGCCTGATTATGAAAAGTTAGTATCGCGCTTAATATTATAATTTTACAGAAACAACTTCCGTCTGCAAACAAGAGGCCACTAAAACGGAAAGAGAAACAAACCCATCCACGCGCATCGGATAAGACGATTACGCACACACAAATGTCAATTCTCTCTTCTTTCCCGTACTCTATTCTAATTCTCAGTTTCATCACATCTAAGGGGCTTAACTTTTCTCTATCCTTTCCTAATGTAAAATGAGAAGCAGTGTCTTAGTCAGAGCAAGTAAGGTTACCATTCAAGAATGCACTGAAGATGAAATTCATGCTTGCAACCAGTAACCTGCATGAGAGACCTATGTACTTTCAGAAAAAATTGTATAAAACCCAAGCCAAATAAACAATCCCAAAATCCAAGTATGTACCGTTGAAGGCTCACTGTCACAGAATTCTTCAAGGCAAATGCTGCAAGTGTCATCACAGGCATCCTGAATGCCACCTTCCACAAAAGCTGCAGCAGACGTCAAATGGTTCTCTGACTTTGTGCCGTCTTCCATGCGTTAAAGTTTCAATCCTTCCAAATGCAACCAAATCAATACACAAAAGCTTCAAAAAAAATTACTTCAAACATAAGCCAATGTGCAAAACAAGAAAAGATAAAAGCAAAGAAACAATGCTAATTAACAGAAGAGTGCCACCAAAAAACAAAAAGAAAGCGTATTAGCGAGAGGAGAGTTACACACCAATAGGAGCACTGGGAGTATGTAAAAAGTGTAAACTGTAAACACACAAGTGCAAGGAATACACCTTCCCACACAAAAGAGAATGTGTACTCCCTCCGTTCTATAACAAATGTTACCAAAATTCAATGCGCGGGAATTAAGGATAAGTAGTAATATTTGATAGTGGAGTAGGTGTTGGGACTTGTGAGTATGAAAAGTAAAGTAGCAGAGAGAGTGGGATATGGAATATTAAGTGGATTACCATTGAATAAAGAAGTATTATCAAGTTTTCATTTTGGGATAGTAGCATTTGTTATGGGATGCCCAGAAGGGAAAGAAGTAACATTTGTTATGGGGCGGAGGGATTATTCAATAACATTTGTTAGTTTCTAAGAGAGAAAGAATAGTAGCCCGTAATACATTGACTAAATCTAATTAAAAGAGTAAATAGACTGTAGTTCAAATGCAGCTGAATAAGTGTGTACACATGTACACGCCCTCCATCAAATTTGAACTAAGTTTTCTAAAATCAAATGTTTCAAGGGAAATATATAAAGCCATTTAGTATGATGATCAAAAAAAATCTCTCATTATTATCCGAACAAGTTTATTGAAAAAATAGGGTTAAAGTTATAAACAAATCACAGAGAAGCCCAATGAGCTCTTGCTCTAGAGGCCCTTCTCTCTTCTAACGGGGAGGTTATCCTGTTGAAGATATCTCTCATTTAGCCTATTTATTCTAAAATCAAATATTTCAAGGGAAATATATAAAGCCATTTAGTATGATGATCAAAAAAAAATCTCTCATTATTATCCGAACAAGTTTATTGAAAAAAAAAAAAAAAGAGTTAAAAGTTATAAACAAATCTAAGAGAAGCCCAATGAGCTCTTGCTCTAGAGACCCTTCTCTCTTCTAACGGGGAGGTTATCCTGTTGAAGATATCTCATTTAGCCTATTTATACCCCCCCTCCCTTGTGTAGACTTTCAAGGCAAAATTGTGTACAATTAAGGCAAGGCTCCATGTCCTCCCCATCTACCTTTAATAAGGGGTGGACCTACATGCACCCAACTACTTCCCAACACTTCTTACAACAATAAAATATTACCATTAATTAAACTTCTCATATTGGAAGTACACACAATATATGATTTGGTATAGTATTATAATTAGTAAATAATTGCAGTTTAGTGGTGAGAATTCCTCATTGTAATGTTGGAGACCAATGTTCAAAACCTAGTAGCCTCATTTTTCAATCGTTTCTTGCTTTCTATTTGTTACCCTTTTACTCCCTCCGTCCCACTCAAGTCTTGCTTTCTATTTGTATAGATTTGTGTAATTTTGTAATATATATATATATATATATATATATATATATATATATATATATATAGAGAGAGAGAGAGAGAGATATTACAAAAAAGGGATTACCTAGAAAAAAGAAGAGAACTCTACAAATGCGACAAAGGAAACAACAAAAAAGCCTTAATAGGAAAATGATTTGGGGTCGGCTAACACGGATCATCATATAAACAGAACAAGAAAGATATTTAAAAAACAATGCAAAAGTGGAGAAATGGTACAAAAAAAAACACTAAGAAGAAAGCTAAGAAGAAAATCAAGATAAACAGGAAACACGAAAAACATATGGGAAAAAAAATATCAAACCCCATCATCATGGAGTTTTTTTCTTCACCCTACCTTTCCAACACCATATCTTATTCGATTCCAAGTAGACCCACATCACTTTCAATCAATCTTATTTGTGTTTTCTTATGTTTACCCCTACCCTCTCATCATCTTATCACTTCTCCACCCTTTAGCCCTCCTGATGACAAGGTGTATCACTTGTTCTCCGTCTCACATATGGTCAAACCACTTTAGGCGATTCTCCCTCATAATATTTTCAATTGATGCAACTTCTACTTTCTTCCCAATCACCCCATTCCTAACCTATCATTATTGTATGACCATACTTCCATCGTAGAATACACATCTCCACTACATTTATCTTATGAACGTGACATTGTTTCACGATCCAACACTCGGTGTCATATAAGAATAGAGGCCTAATGTCATGCGGTCGAATTTGTATGTTTTTAATCGATGAGGCATGCCGAAATCACATAAAAATCATGTCACACACTTTCACTTCAATCAACATGCTTCCATCATAAAATACACATCTCCACTACATTTATCTTATGAACGTGACATATACGAATAGAGGCCTAATGTCATGCGGTCGAATTTTTATGTTTTTAATCGATGAGGCATCGAAATCACATAAAAATCATGTCACACTTCCACTTCAATCAACATGCTTTGATTCTATGAGTCACATCTCAATCAAATCCTCCATATTTTTTAATAATAGATTCAAGATAGTGAAGTAACTCATAAGCTTGGACAGCCTTCACTTGCCCCTGCCTTCGCTTTAAATCCAGTAAAACTTAACACTCCAAAATTTAGATCTTGCTTTACTTCTAATCAACCTAAAACCTCGAGATTTCAAAGTTTATGTCCATAATTCCAAATTACTTTCAACATCTTCTTTTATCTCATCAATCAACATAATATTATCTGTTTATACACCACTGGAAATTGTCTTAAATTGACCACGCCAATTCGTCCATGGCTATAGATAAGAGAAATAAACTTAGTGCAACTCGAATTTTAATACATAACTCTTTTGTCATCCCAACACTATTTAACACATTTGTACTTACTCCCTCATGCATGTCATTAATGATATTAATATACTCCATCAAAGCGTCTTTATTTGCCAAAGCCCACCAATGTACCTATTTTGGTACTTGATAATTATCATATATCTATTATGATGTTCTCCGGTATCTGTTTCACAAGATAGATTGTCATTATATTCGATAGTCGATCTTCCTCGCATAAATCCAAAATGGTTCTCCAAGATCTTAAATCTAAAATCTTCTCCTTAGCCTTTGTTTAATCACTCATTCCCAATGATTCATAATATGACTCATTAGTTTGATCCTCCGATAGTTGGCACAATCTTGGACATCACTTTTGATTTTACACAAAGGGATTAGAGTACTTTTCATTTACTCCAAAGGCATCTTCTTACTTCTCCATAACTTTCTGAAAAGTGTAGTTAACCATTCGATTATTATATCTCTGAGTGAAGTGGAGAGAATACTTATGGAAATATGATTTTTATTATTATTATTATTACTAGTAAAAGCTCGTGTTCGAGGACACGTGGTATTTTTTTATTTTTATTTAAAAAAAATTAAAAAAAAAAGGGCAAAACGGGAAAGGGACAACTTAGTGAGGGCAAAATGGGAAAAAAAAACTTTTGGCACTATTCATTGTATTGTTCATGGCTGAGGTGGACAGTTGCCATTTATACTATAGATTGTTGTTGTTGTTTTCTTAGACAGAGAAAATAAAAATAATCATTTTTCCTTAAGTATTCCTATTCCATCTACTTCACTCAAGACATAAAAACTTACTTGTTGAAATAACAACAAATAATCACAACTAAAATTTAAAAAGTGATTATTTTTCAAATAAAAAAAATCTCACTTGCCCTATTATTGACCCCCTTTATTGTAGAAAAGAAAGAAAGTATATTACAATCTTGATTCCATTTGTACCAAATGCAAAAATTACCACATAATTTGTACCCCTAGAATAATCATGAACCCTTTTTACATAAATCCTGGCTCCACCACCGTAATATGCATTCATCCCATTTAAAAAAAAAAAAAGTTTGCCGTAATCTGATTCTGATAACCCAATTTCAAAAACTAATGAGAGAAAGAGAGAGAGAGAGCAGGATGAGCATGTAATAATAAATTCATTAACCAGAACAATGGATTAACAGGAAATACACCCAATTCCCAAGAACACACACAACTACACTAATCTGAAGCTAAATACAGTTGTGAATATACATATAAACAGCAATCGAGTTTATCAAGGAGCGATTACCTGAAAATAAGTTGAATTAAGTTATTAATCGGGACGGATCGAAGGGATGATGATCGAGATTAAGATGGTTGGAGAAAAACCCTAAGGCTAGGGCTAAAAAAAAAAAAGGAGAAGAATGAAAGATTGATTATTGATGATGACAATTGTGGGTGTTGTGGACTTTGGCTTTTTGGCGTGTTTATTTATATTTTTAATTGTGCCGGGGAGGGGAAGTAACGACGACGACTGAGCCCACGCAGACTGTAGACTGTAGAGTAGTCTCGTCTAAAGAAACAAACGAAAAAGACGGTATAGCTCTTCTACCCCAAACTTCTTGCAATCTCAACAATTAAACAAAAAATAAAAAAACATCCATACTTAATTTTTTTTTATAATTTCTTTACTCCCTCCGTCCCGCCCGAAAATGCCCAAACCAAACCTCGCACGCAAATTAAGGAAAATGATGTAGGAAAGAGAAAAACTTTAAATGTTGTGAGTATGAAAAATTAAATAGGAGAGAGAATGAGTGGAAGGAATAGTTAGGAGAGAGAATGTTGTGAGTGTAAAAATAAAGTAGGAGAGAGAATGAGTGGGTGGAATAGTAATAAAAACTTTCCTTTTTGGGAAAGTGTCTTTTTAAATGGGACGCCCAAAATGAAAATTTGTGGCTTTTCGGACGGGACGGAGGGAGTATTTCATAAACTAGTTAGTGACCCGTCGATACTCGACGGGCATGATAAATCAACTATTAAAATTATATTTGATATTTATATGAAAAGTGTATAAAATATTATTTTTTTCTGTCCCAAAATGAATGTCATTATGAGATTTAAGGGACATTTTTAAAAAATTGAATTTTAATAGAATATATATCAAAAGCATTAGGGGTGGACATGGTTCGGTTCAAACCGCGGTTTGAGATCGAATCGAACCAAACCACGCAGTTTGATTTGGTTTTTTTCTATAAATGGTTTAGCTTGGTTTGAAAATTTAATAAACCGTGTGGTTCGGTTCAGCTCGCAGTCTGGAACCTCAAAACCGAACCAAACCGAACCGAACCAAACCGATTCAGACCGAACCGCGATTTGGAACCGTGAAACCAAACCGTGAAACCGAACCACGAAACCGAACCATGAAATTCTTGAACCGAAATCCTAGCCGTTCATTAAATGATTGAATCTTGAATTTGTAATTTTGTATCTTTATTTTAGACAATGTCTTGTATTTGTTTTGAGATGGTTTCTTTTGTTGTACTTGTTAGAACAATGAACTTTCAGTTTACTAAAACTCATTCCTATTTGGATATTAGTATTTGTGTTTTATGTTTAATATATATGATTGCTAGTTTGATAAAAAAAATATGTAAAGAGCAACACTTTTAGTTGGACAGGTTTGTAGTTCGGATAGCGGTCTAGACCAGTTCGGACCACGGTTTGAACCGTTTATGAAACCGTGGTTTGAGACCGAACCGAACCAAACCGAGGTGGTTTGATTTGGTTTGGTTTGAAATTTTCTATGGTTCGATTTGGTTTGGGATTTTTCCAAACCGAGTACTAGCGGTTTGGTCTCCAAATTCCTTCCAAATCGAACCATGTCCACCCCTAAAAAGCATTCCTGCAATTCACATAAAATTTTTAGTTTTGCAAAATTATAATAAACAATGAAAAAACAAATTAAAAAAATGATTTAGGGACAAAGTTATTTGGAGGCGAAGTTTCAAAAGGACATTAACTTTGGAACAAAACAGGACATTCAATTTGAGCGAAGTGAATAGATTTATTGAATGTCAAGTTTCAAAAAGTAAAGACATTCAATTTGAGATGGAAGAGCTGAGTGAATAGATTTTTTGAATGTCAAGTTTCAAAAAGTAAAGATATTCAATTTGAGATGGAGGGAGTAATTGAGAGTAATTGATAAGTTGTAAATTTTGGAGGAATGAATTACATTATTCCCTTCGTTTCAAAATTCTTATAGTTAAAGAAGAAAATTTTGTGCAAAATATTTACTTGTTTTACCCTTTTTTTTTTTAATAAGATTTTGCCATATTTCACCTAAAATATCTAACTAATCAAGTTTTTACATTTGATCACTAAGTTCTAAAATTTGTTTATTTTGCAACCAAAATATTTTTTCATACACAATCACTATCTCTAAATCTGTAAATAAATTTGTTTAATAATCATGTGTCGTTGCATGTGACATATTTCATTTTGAGCAATGATTACTTAAATTTGTGAAAATATTCAGAAATCATGTACTTAGATTGCCCGTTTCTCCGTTCATAGATAATAACTAGTATAACACCCGTGCGTTAAACGCACGACCAACAAACTATGAGAAATAACGAAAACTAAATAAAAAAAAGTTGCTAAAAATGTCATTAAAAATATTCATAATGGAATTATAACAATAACAACTACAAATTTTGAAAATTTTCTTTGTAAACAACATTTGTTGTTTCATACGCAGTCTTTCCAATAAAAGTGAAAATCAATTTAAGTAAAGCTATTCTAAAACGATTTTCTTCAGATAGTTTTTCCTCGTTGTTTCATCATCACCCAAAGGATCCACACCAAAAACTTTGTGGGACGGAGGGTGTAATAAAGCTCAAATTTCGTGCATATAATATATGTACATCTGTAAAACTACCACGCTGAAAATATGCAGTAGAGCCCGAAGAAATTTGCAAAGAGATACTCATTTAAAAGCCATAAATCATAACGTAAGCATAAAAAGAGTAAATCTTATTTATCCGCAACAAATGCAAAGATGCTCTTAGTATTTATATAAAAATATTTTTAATTTGAAGCTTTACTGTTGGGGTTGTGTATTAGTTGATAGATAAATACTGAAAAAACATTCATTGTTCTTTAAATGGAACAAAGCAGAGAGAAAAAACATTCATTGTTCTTTGAAGCTTTACTGTTGGGGTTGTGTATTAGTTTGACCAGACATGGACCAATCCTAGCCTTCCAGGGCTTCCGAGACACTGCTCATCATCCTAGAAGCTTGGATCCGCTTCTTCGAGTTGCAATTCCGACCTGTACACTTGCGACTGCAGTTGCATTCTTCCGCGGGAAAGTTATTTGCTGCCTTTATCGTAGCAAGACATTTTCCAGTCAAAATATTGCTGATATTGATTGACCCTGCTGCATAACCAAATAAAAACCTGTTAGGCACATTACTAGACACATAAAGACACTAGAAGAACAAACATGAAGACTCAATCCCACAGAGAAAATATTGCTATTTTTCGAGAACAATGATTGAAAAGTGATATTAAAATACTAAAGTACAAAACAACCTTGAGCGCAGCATTCAGAAAATAATTTCCCACTACGCCTCCGAGGAACATTGAACTCCTCAGTTCCATCTAGAGTCCACATTGAATAGTCAGACAATAGAAGGGATATAATTGGCTGTCAAAAATTTCCCTAATACTTTAAGAACCAAAACCATTTTCTTAAATTTAAATTCAATGAGCTTAGGATAAATATTGAGAAATCAAAAATCAAAAGAAATAGCTTTTCATATAGATTTCTTTAATAGACCACCATAGGAGGTAGAGGTCTCTTCTAGGAGAGAATCACAGATTACCATTATATATGTTCTTTACACCCCTAATGATGTGTGTTCAACCAACCAAGAGCGTTTTTGAATTAAACCAATAGGGGCTTACCATTTGCTTCTGACAACGGATCATCAGTATCAGCTTTGCAGTAGGATATGATCAGATCCTGATCACTTGTGATGTATATATTGTTAGTGTTGCAATCAGGATGCCACAACAGATGATCCTCAAGCGATGTGATAAGCTCCCCACGGAATGCAATCTTCCGATCCACTGAAGCAAAAGCATAGTAAGAACAGCATAATGAAATTTCCTAGCATAGGGCTTGCTGGTGATTATTAAAACTGCTTCATCCTGATTTTTTTGCAACGGAAACTGGTCAAACAATAACAGTTTGACCAGTAAACCCATCTTGAAGCTGCAGTGAACCATCCTTCATTAAGTTAAGACTCAAGCTCTTAAATCTCTCTCTCTTGAATATTGTCGTGATGCTTTTCTCCAATCGGTTCCGGTTTTCATCATTGCTACAAATTCATCGTAACTAATTTGGCCATCCTGACAAAATTTTGCATAACAATTGTAACAGTATAGTCAGCATACAAACCAGTTTTATAAGGTTTTATAAGGCAATGGCGGATCAAGAAAGTGGATGCACAAATTACAATATAAAGATTAGTATAATGTAAATTGTGAAGGAAAAAAATGCTTGTTATGGGACTCAAACCCATAACACCTCAAGGTGGAAAGTCTAGCACTTAACCACTGAAATAGACAAATTATTTTCTTAAGTGGGTGCACTTGCACCCATGTAAATGGGCGTGGATCCCCGAATGATATAAGGCGTTCAAGAATAATTCAGGATAGGAGGATCCTAAGTTTGTTGTAAGAAACAAGAATATGATCATACCTTGTCTGTGTCAACCTCTCTCATAATTTCATTAATTACATCAGCATCAGTATCACCAGATTCATCAGCTAAGGCTTCTCGTAGCTCATCATGTTCAATATACCCACTGTCTTCTTTGTCGAAAAACATAAAAGCTCTACGAAAATGCTCATCGTTTTCCATCCTCTGAAGGTGAATTGTCACTGCTACAAACTCTCCATAATCCAGTACGCCATTTCCATCAACATCAGCCTAGTATTGTTTACATGGTAATGTCTCATTAGTAAAGCTCAAAGACAAGTACAGGTAGATCAAAGTATACAACTACAACCCTTTTATTCATTTCATGTGTATTAATGTATATCCGCATATATGTGCTTTCAAAGTAAACAAAAGCTGCATTAAGAAACGAATATGTTTCCAGCAAAAATATTCTTCATGTTTTCTTTATGGCAATAATAAGAACGATCATTAATACGGAGTAGTTGAGTAAACTGTTATATCAAAGGTTCCAAGGATTTCTGCAGTTTGGTTCACTTAAAGGCTAAAGGAAGATGCCCAGAAAAAAGACAATCTGGTGCTACAGGCTCCCACTACCCGTGGAGTCCACAGAATGCTCGGACCCACATGGGCCTATAACAGATATGTCATAGGTTTCAAAGAATAAAACAGACATACCAACAGCAGCAGCATGTGCACTTTGGCAACCTCCACATGTGACCTAAAAGATATCAGAAATTGATATTACTATGTCTCAAATTCTTCAAATGATCTTTTCAATCTGGGGTTGCTATAAAAAATGAAATACAAATATTGGCTGCATTTTTACTTGCAACAGGAATTCAAGATTCTCCTTGGCTGTATAATGGTTATGAAAACTTGGTGTAATTTTCTTGTTTGCCTCATAAATAGGGATTAGGGAAAAGAAACTACAATAACTCAGGAAACATGAGAGAAGTAACTCATGAATCTGAAAATATAATAAACATTCACGAAAATTAACGAATAAAGAGACGAACCAAGGGTTTGGATCTTGGAATTGAGGCGATTCAATTCGATCCGCAGAGCGGCAACCTCGGATTTATCGTCAGATGCGTCCGAGACTGATCCAACAACATCCACAACTGCGTCATCCGATTGAGCCGTAATCGGAGTGAAAATTAGGGTAAAGAGGAAGAAGAGGACGGAGAGAACGAGGAGTTTTGGGGAAGATGAAGTAATGCCTTGAGAGAAGAGAGGGAGTGGAGTGACGCCCGAAGAAGAGAGAGACCGCTGGTGGCAGCCATGGAAAGTGAGGAGACGATGAGGTTCTAGAATGTCCTAAATGTGAGCGGGAAAAAGTTGTGTCAAGGTGACTTCACTTGTTATTTAGTAATTGATTACTTAAATTTGTGGTTTCTTCCTAAAAAATAATAGCATTTTTTATTGTAAATCCTCACAAAATTCTTTTTTCTTACTGAAAATTTCATCTTGAAATGGGACCTCCCAAGTTAATTAATCAACTTCAACAGAGTATTTGTTATTTTTCTTCCCTTTTATCAAATTAATTCACTCCATAGTTTTAGTTATTTTCTTTATTTTTTTATCTGAATTAATTCTCTAAATAGTTAAACTCATTAATGATATGAGCCCTAAGACTATCTTATATTTTTATTTTCTTTGTTTATTTTCTCAATAAATAAGTTTTTTTCCTATTATTTATGTCTAAATTAAATAAAAGAGATCATATATTTTCTACCAGCATATATAAACCAAAATAGTGCATTAGTGTCAAATGTATACAGAGAAAACTTAATCAACTAAAACCAAGTCATCACAAAATTCATATATTAGGAGAAAACAAAACAACATGGACGATTAAATTATAAATAAAAGAGATCTTATACTATTATCTAAGGTACTTGAATTTGAATTATATATAAAAAAAAGAGTGGAACGTAAATTATTGTGAAAAAAGAATGCAATGATATAAAAAAAGAGTGGAACGTAAAATTAAGGAAAAAGTTAAATTTGTGTTTGAATTAGAAAAATAATTAAACTATGAATTTATTTTTAGTAGGAAGGGATAATATATTATTTTTTCTTATTTATTTATAGAATAAATTTATGAAAATATGAAATTGCATTCATATGACAATCAAGGAAAATAGTTGATTTCATTTTAAATTTGGAAAATAAATAAACCAATTATTTAATTTTAGTATTTACTTTTTGCTTATTTAATTTTAGAATTAACTGAATAATATTTGAATTCAAATCCATGCAAACATAAATAAGATTAGATAGTTAATAAAAAGTTTTATTAAATAAAAATGAAAGCAATCAATAAAAAAATTCTTATAAGCTAAAAGGAATTAAAATTACAATGAAATGAGATGAAAATAATCTACATTCTTTCTTTACCATAGCCATTACATGTTTTCAAGTTATAAAAAATCTGAAATTTAAATAAGAACTTGATTAAAATTGAAAAACTATGAAAAAACTGTTGAAAGAAATTAGTTACAGAGACAACAACATTTTCCCTAATAATTTTTAGTGAAAATGGTTTATTCCTACTATATTTCATTTACCTTGGATGAGGAACCAAATAGTATTGATCCCATAAAATGTGGTTCAGCTGAAATACATTTACACGAATGGTTAACATACACAAATTTATTTAATCAAACCAAGTCACCACAATTTTGAAGGAAAAAAAACATCAAGTAAATGAAAAGTGAAGGAAAGATCGGGCAATACCTAATTGTTGATTTCGATGATGACGGAAGAGAAAATACCTATATATATATAAAAAAATGGGAGTATGGAATATACCTTATAATCTAATAAGTAATCCCTTATTTTCAGTTGAATTTGAAATTCAAATTGATTTTCATTAATAGATGCATTATATAAGGAAAATAATTGAAAAAAAAATAAATGTTATTATTCTCTAATAATTAACATTTTAACCCGATTAAAAGTCAATTTTTGTAGAATTTAGAGTTAATATTTTGGTCCTAAAAATTTGGGTAAATGTGCAATTCAAATTAATTAAGCTTAAAATTCGGCAAAAATATTGCACCTAATGCTAGCACCTATGAATCCCTTTCGACTTCTCTCTCACTCACTCTCTCTTTTTATCTATCTTTCATAAAATTAACAATAGATAGTCTTAAAACTGATTTTCATTCATAATATTATATATTTTTAGAATTTTCATCCTAAATTTTAGTATTATATATTTTAGAATTTTCATATGAAATTCAAAATTTCAAATGCTTAAACTAAGGAGTTGTGATAAAAAGAAAAGTTGATTTATGTATTTACATTAGATAAATATTTTAACTATATCCTTAATTTTAGTAGAAGTGTGAAATAGGCAAGTTTATTTTTAGTTAGTTTGATATTTTCGGTTTGACATTTGAAACAATTGATCTCTTTATTTTTTTTTTAGTAGGACCGAAATTTTAGTATCATATATTTTAGACTTTTCATATAAAATTCAAAATTTCAAATGCTTTAATTAAGGAGTTATGATAATGAGAAAAGTTGATTTTTGTATTAAATTAGATAAATATTTGAACTACTATCCTTAATTTTAGAAGGAGTGTGAAATGTGCAAGTTTATTTTTAGTTAGTTTGATATTTTCGGTTTGACATTTGAAACAAATGATCTCTTTATTTAATTTTTTAATAGGACCAAAATTTTAGTATTATATATTTTAGAATTTTTATATAAAATTCAAAATTTCATATGAAAACAGTAAAAATTATCGAATGTTAATTGAAATCAAAATCATGTCTCCTACAAATATTTCGTCAGAAATTTGAACTATTTTTATCTATTACCATATTTATCAAAATTTCAAAATTTTAGTTTAGAAATTGATTTTTGAAAATTCAAAATGTATATCAGATATTTTAACTATATTTATCTATTACCTTATTTATCAAAATTTAAAAATTTTAAATTTGAATAAATCACCCACAATCAAAAGCCTAAACTAATGGAATCTATATAGAGTACATGATATACACAAACTTGTGGTAGGAGTCCTATTTGGTATCTAGATATGTACAGAATAAAGAAAGACTAATTAAACTCCTAAACTAAGACCAAGTCCAATAGGTCAACTACCAAAAAACATTCAAGTATCCTAATATTACGACACCTCATCTTCTCTCTCCATCCACTTAATCATTCAACTATTTTCTCAACTACATCCCCCACAATAAGCTAGTTTAGTTTAAAATTCAACTTCTCCCAACTCATCATTCTATATCCCACCACTTTTTATTTTATTTACAATATTTAATTTTATAATTAAAAAAATAATAAAAATAATAATAATTTATTATTAAAAAATAAATTATTAATATTTTTATTTATAAATTCGAAATTTTTTTTAATTTTTTTTAATTCACACTTAATATTGAAAAAATAGTGTTTTTTTTCTGTGTCCAAATCAAATGAAACAAGACTCTATTTGTAGATAAAAAAAAATTAAGAATTTTGGTGTAAAAAAAAATTTTTTTTTTTTTTTGATATAAGATAATTGCCTTTGAAAAATTTGGAGGATTTAAACCAAAAAAAAAAAATTCAGTGTCCAATAGGCTCGTGACAAGTGGCGGCCTAGAAAAAAAAGAAAAAAAAAGGCAAACCGTCAGTTGGCGTGTCTCCTTGTCTCTGTACTGGGCCCCACCTTTTTTTCTTCAACCCGGTTGAGAAGTTTCAACCAAACCCCTTCAACTACCCCCCTCTCAACCCCTTATTACCCCCTCTCAACTAGTTTAATCCCCCTTCAACCCCTCATTCAACTCCTTATTGTTCATGGCCTAATGAAACATATTATATTGAATGAATTTACTGTTACATATTTAAACCAATACCAATCAAATAATACATCAAAACGAATATAAAAAAATATAATTATTTTTGTTATCTTCATAAGTCAACTTAATTTGAATGTAATGTAAATATTTAAATTTACTTCCTTGTCTTGCATTATTTGAATGTAATGTAAATATTTAAATTTTACATCAACTAAAATTTCGGCCATTTGCAAATCAACTAAAATGTATAGGCGAAATCATCCCAAACATTTTATATATAATGATTGATAAGTAAATTTTTTAACCGGATTTTTTTATTTTTTGGCCTACAATCTGTGTTAAATTAGCCCTTAAATTTTGACAATTAAGAATCATCTCAATCATTTTATGTATAATGATGGATAAGTTCCTAATTAACCGGGTTTTTTTTTTTTACCTACAATCCGTGTTAAATTAGCCCTTAAATTTTGGCAATTAATAAAATTAACTGAATTAACTATGTTTTAAATTGAAACTTATCTGTACAATATTATGCTAAAATTTCAGGACTTTTTCAAATTAACATTGACTTATTGGTTTGACTTTTTAAAGGACTAAGCTACAAAATGAATCTTTTTTAAAGGACTAAGCTACAAATGATTCTGTATAGACAACAACTAAAACACAAATGAATTAAAAGGACTAATACACAAATGAATGATTTTTATGAACCAAAATGTGAATTATTTCATTTAAATAAACTTATTGGATTTATTTTAATGTCTAAGTTTAATTAATAATTAATTTCATTAAAATAAACGAAAACAATATGTTAGGTTTATATACAACAATTATAAAGTGAGAAGATAATTTTGATATAAAATATTTAAATAAACTTATTGGATTTATTTAATTTAAATAAACTTATTGGATTTATTTCATTTAATAAACTTATTGGAGTTATTTTAATGTATAATTATTAATTAATTAAACTTATTGGATTTATTATGAATCAAATTATCAGGATCTATTGGATTTAATTTTCAAAGGACTAAAACACAAATGAATTAAAAGGACTAAAACACAAATGAATGATTTTAATGGACCAAAAATTTGAATTATTGGGGAATTTAATTTTCAAAGGACTAAAAAACAAATGAATTAAAAGGACTAAAACACAAATGATTGTTATTTATGGACCAAAAAGCTGATTTATTGGAGAAAATGAATGATATTTAAGGACCAAAATGCAAAATATCGGCGAATAAGAGCTTGCCACGTGGCGAGCTGTGGAGCTTGGAATTTCTTCTGCTTTAATATTATATATGGATGGATGACAAACGTAGTCAAAGTATGAAATTAATATATTATTTTTTCCGTTTCAAAATAAATGCCAAAATTGACTTGTTCATAAACCCTAGAAATGGATGTCTTCATCGGATATTATTATTATTGATAATGTAATTCAAATTACATTATATTAAATATTATGATATAAAACTAAATAATTAAATAAGAAATTAATAAAAAAATCAACTTCAACACACCAAGGCCGTCAATTAGATTACGTTCAATCTAATCCATCCGCTCCAAAAATATCGAGCAATAATTGTGCAGATAGATAAGATAATAAGAAAATCTAGTTTAACACATCTAGCTCGTTAGTTAGATTTCATCTACTCTAAACCATCTAATCATTTACAAGTTTTTCATAAATACCATATCATAGTTCTATCAAAACTCACTCCAAAATCATTTCTTTTAGCTATCTTCCAACTCATTTTTAAATGGCTTCAAAATAAGGAGTGGTTCTTACAAATTTTTCATAAATACCATATCATAGCTCCACTATGGATAAGCCAAGACTCATTATTTGTCTTACCACTCATTCGACCAGTTGTGCAACCAGATGACTACACATGTGTCTGCACATACTCCTTGAAGGGGCTCCATTGTTCAGGCATGAAACCTAGCACGCCAACCCTATCATCATCCGTCATTCCGGTAGTTCCCTCTCCATTGGTATACACCGTGTTGGCTCGTGGATTGGATGTGCCTAGTGTTTTCCCGTAGTCGAAGTATTTGGCCTCCGCCTCTTCCCTTTGTGTTCCCCAAGCGTTGTTCTCCCCACCATTCTGGATACCCCACCAGCCTGTAGCACGAATCTGCGTCTTGTCCCTTCTTCTTGCAGTGAGAGCAAATAACATTGCTCATATCCTTTCTTCCCCCCTTTGAACCAGTTGTGCGTACACCTGTTCCCACAACTGTCTGAACAACAAAATTGACCCGTGCAGGGGTGCAGGGTAATCTTTGTTGGTGTAATGTCCTAGGCGTTTAGTTATGTTTAACTCAAACCGTTATCTATCATCTTTATCGTTTATTATATAGTACATTTATTTGGTATATTATATGTTTGCTACAATAATCTGCGTCCCTAGTTGTTGTGAACAACTAGTATAAGTTGGTAATGGATAATCATGGAGATGATTATATGCATGGGGATGCACATTACGCTTATGGGTACTTGCTAGAGAACAAGTACTGGACTTGACCTACTTATGAGATTTATGACATGGTTTGTGGTCATGATTAAATCTCATGATAGTCGTGTCATTGGAATCCTTTGTACCTGAGATTATCATCGTCTTCCACATGATGAACATTGTGTTTGATATAGTCTAACACTATCTTTAATCGGATAGCAATAAGGGCTATGCTGACGCGATTAGATTCTTGTAGGGAAGAATGATAAGTCAAGACGGGATTTGTCCCTCTCTGTATATGAGAGAGATGTTTGCTTGGGCCCCTCGATGAATAAGTGTTGATGAAATGTGTGGCCACACTAAAGAGATTTGATAGATCAAATGCACTTGGATTATCAACATATTCGGAATCAATAAAGCATTGAACAATATGAGTTGACTTGGACCATGACTCATGTTCAATTGGACATCGTGGACAAAGGGATTGCGACATTTGATCTATCGAGGAATCAAGCTTTGATGTTATATTAATTGGGTGGATATAATGGTTTGCTAGAAATCACTTATGTCTTGTGAAGTCGATGTTTCGACTCACTACCAACATAAATATAATTCCTACTGGGTCACACACAAAGAACGAATTTGATCATTGGCTGAAAAAATGGATTTTTGGGTTCTGGCACGACTCGTGACCAGGAGCACGACTCGTGCCTAGGGTCACGACTCGTGACAGGAGCAGTACGACTGCGTTTTGGGCATAAAGGATTGACTCGTTGATATTTTGACTTTGTGGGATTGGGCACGACTCGTGCTCTTGGGCACGACTCGTGCTCTTGGGCATGACTCATTCCCTGGATCAGCACGAGTGCAAAAATTGTCACGAGTCGTGGTATGACTGAAATTGGGCTTAAACCACTCGTGACTAGCTGGAATGACTCGTGGCACGAGTCGTGCCCAGGAGCACGAGTCGTGCCCTTAGAGAATTTCAGCCCGTACGCGTTTTCCTTAGCCGAATTGGTTTTGATTTGGAAGGGATTCTTACCTAATTGTTAGAGGATTTATATGAGATATAAATACAATCTTTTGGCAGCCATAAACCTCACTCCATAACATTGTTTTAGGGTTTATGAAACTCTAAGTTTTGATCTTTGATTGTGAATCAAAATATCAAAAGCCCCAAAATAATTCCATTATTTTGCCATTGATTATTGAATACTCCCTCCGTCCCAGCGAAAGAGCCATCAAATTAGCCGGGCACGCAAAATAAGAAATGTGATGTAGGAAAGAGAAAAAGTTTAAATGTTGTGAGTATGAAAAATTAAATAGGAGAGAGAATGAGTGGGAGGTGATGTAAGAAAGAGAATGTTGTGAGTGTAAAAGTAAAGTAGGAGAGAGAATGAGTGGAGAGAATAGTGATTTAAGGTTTCCTTTTTGGGAAAGTGGCTTTTTAAATGGGACGCCCAAAAAGGAAATAAATGGCTTTTTTGTTGGGACGGAGGGAGTATTGATTTAATAATCGGAAGGATCATCTAGCAATCCTACAAGAAGTGTTCTTGGTTCGTTCGCGTGTGGATCACCATTAGAGGGAGATTTCTTTATCTCCTAAAGCTTGAAGATATCCATTGTTGATTCATCACCAAGGTAGAACAAGGAAGAAGAAGTTCCAAGTTTCATCAACAAATTCAAAGGTTGAATTTTGAGATCCGTTTTTGAACAAACTTAATCGCATTCAAGGTATGTAAATCTATTTCATGTTCTTCACTCTTCATGCTAGACGGATTTAAGGGCTAGGGTTTTGTTGATTTATAAAGATTCTTCCGCTGCGTTTGTAACCCCAAAACCCAACAGTGGTATTAGAGCCGCGTCTTATCATGATTAGGATTGAAATTTGTATGCTAAATTTAATTTGATTAAATGCTTTGTATGCTATATGAAATAGATCCATGATTTTATGTGTATTATTTTTTAAAAATAATCATATGTGATATGCCATGGTCATGATTAATAATTGATTAATATGATTAGTCTTTTACATAGGTTATTGATTTGTTTAATATGATTAAAGTAGATTGGTAAATTCTCAAAATTGAATCAAAGTGTTTGTTTGTAATTTTGTGAAGCCCTATGTTCATGATTATGTACACATAAGTTTCATGTTAACCATGCGATGTTTGTTACCATGTGAAAACCTTCTTAAATGTTTAAGTTTTATGCCACCCCTTGATTAGAACACTTGTGAAATTTTAGGGTATATTGATGTAGTTTCGACACAGTTTGGTGCATCATTATATCTTGAATTGTGATCAAGATGAGATAATGGTTGATGTAGTTTTGACTCAGTTAGATGCATTGTTCCATGTCTCATGCGTTTGGAAAAGGTTTTGACTTAATTGGTGCTTTCAAATGAGATTTGACCCAAGTCATAGATGAGATTAAAACATGTTTTTGACATATGATGTCTAGTGAAATCTCATAAAAGATCTAAGAGTCATATATGATATGATTGATGTTTTCTACCTAAATAGCTTGATTTAGGGCATTGATTCAGTTTAACCAAAATCAAGTGAAATATGGATCTTAGCCTATTTTGATTATATGATACATGCTTGTATTTGAAGGTATATAATTGAGTGGGAGTATTTATGAAATACATTATTTTCTCTTAGATGGTAAATGCGTTGATATTGATATGTGCTCATATTGTTTGCATATTTTATTGTAGAATGGCTACTCATAATAATCAGCCCATGTCACTGCGATCCGTCCTTGAGAAGGACAAGCTCGAAGTGAACGGTACAAACTATTCTGATTGGTTCAGAAGCCTAAAAATTGTTCTAAGGCAAGAGAAGAAAATGTACGTTCTTGACTAACCAGTTCCACCTCAACCTACTGCTAATGCTTCTAGGGCAGATAAGGATGCACATAAGAAACATGTTGATGATTCTACAAATGTTGCATGCCTTATGCTTGCCACCATGTTTAAGGCTCTTCAGAAGGACCTTGAGCACATGGAAGATGCTTTTGATCTTGCGGAGCGCTTAAAGGAAATGTTCCAAGTGCAAGCAAGACAAGAGAGGTTTGATGCGGTGAAAGCCCTGAATGCATGCAAGATTCAAGAGGGGAAGTCGGTTGGTGCTCATGTCCTTAAGATGAAGGGTTACATTGAGCGTCTCGAAAGGCTTGATAATCCGATGAGTTTAGAACTCGCTACGGATTTGATATTAAATTCATTGCCTGAAATTTATGATCATTTTATTATGCACTATCACATGACTGACATGGATAAGAATTTCTCGAAATTGCATGCGATGCTTAAGACCGCAGAGAAGAATATCAAGAAGCCCGGAATGACAAATGTGTTAATGGTTAACAAAGGTAAAGGGTTCAAGAAAGATGACAAAGGTAAAGCAAGTGTTGCTAAACCTAAGGCAAAAGTTGCAGTTGCCGGAGAGGCTCCCAAAGTGTCTCAAAAGGATGCGATTTGCTACCATTGCCAAGTGGTTGGTCATTGGAAGCGAATTTGCAAGGCTTATAAGGAAGGCCTAAAGGCGAAGAAGGGCAATACGATTGCTTCTGATTCAGGTATCTATGTGATAGATATTTTCCTTTCTATTTCTAGTTCATGGGTATTGGATACCAGATGTGGATCTCACATTTGTTTAAATGTGCAGGGACTAAGGAATAGAAAGCTACTCAAACAATGTGAAGTTGACCTACTTTTCGGGAATGGAGCAAGAGTTGCTGCATTAGCCGTAGGGACATATGATGTAACTTTACCTAGTGGATTAGTGCTTGTTTTGAACAATTGTTACTATATTCCGGATTTGAGTAGAAATATTATTTCCGTTTCTTGTTTGGATAATGAAGGGTATAATTTTCTTACTGAAAATAAGAAGTTTTATATTTATTTAAATGATATGCTCTATGGTATTGCAAATTCATTTAATGGCCTTTATGTTCTTGATGTTGATGAGAAACTAAATAATGTTGAAAATATTTATCATGTGGACAAGAAGTCTAAACCGAATGACGTGAACAACACGTTCATGTGGCATTGCCGGCTTGGTCATATAAATTAGAAACGCATATCTAAACTCCATAAGGATGAACTTTTAGACTCACATGATTATTAATCATATGAGGTATGCGAATCTTTTTTATTGAGAAAAATGACAAAACCACCCTACACTAAGAGTAGTGAAAGGGCTAGTGACTTATTGGGCTTAATACATACTGATGTATGCGGACCAATGAGCAGCATTGCTAGGGGAGGATTTCGATATTTCATTACATTCACTGATGACTTATCTAGATATGGCTATGTCTATCTGATGAAGTCCAAAAGTGAATCATTTGAAATGTTTAGAATATTTCAAAATGAAGTACAAAATCAACTTGGCAAAACTATTAAAGCACTTCGATCCGATTGTGGTGGTGAATATTTGAGCCAAGAGTTTGACAATCATCTCAAAAACTGTGGAATTGTTTCAGAGTTGACTCCACCCGGAACACCACAATGGAATGGTGTGTCCGAGAGGAGGAATAGAACCCTATTAGATATGGTTCGTTTGATGATGAGTCAAGTTGACCTTCCTATATCCTTTTGGGGACATGCTTTAGAGACTGTTGCGTTTACACTGAACATAGTCCCTACTAAATCGGCTTTTAAGACTCCACATGAGATGTGGCATGGAAGAAAACCTAGTTTGTCTTTCATGAATATTTGGGGTTGCGAAGCTTATGTGAAGAGACTTGTCTTCGATAAGTTAGCACCTAAATCTGATAAAGTTATTTTCGTTGGTTATCCTAAGGAAACTAAAGTGTATTACTTTTACAACCGCAATGAGAACAAAGTGTTTGTTGCTCAGTATGGTACTTTTCTTGAGAAACAATTTCTCAATAAAGGAACTAGTGTGAGTAAAGTTGATCTTGAAGAAATTCAAGAACCCGAAAATAACATGGAACCGATAGTAGAGATTGAACCAAGTCCACAAGGAGTTGTGGAACCGGTTCAAGATCCACAAGTTCATCGTAGATCGGATAGGTTACGATCCGCACCCGTTATGTATCATTTTTATCGTTTATTATAGAGTACATTTATTTGGTTTATATTATATGTTTGCATGTTTGCTATAATAACCTGCGTCCCTAGTTGTTGTGAACAACTAGTATAAGTTGGTAATGGATAATCATGGAGATGATTATATGCATGGGGATGCACATTACGCTTATGGGTACTTGCTAGAGAACAAGTACTGGACTTGACCTACTTATGAGATTTATGACATGGTTTGTGGTCATGATTAAATCTCATGATAGTCGTGTCATTGGAATCCTTTGTACCCGAGATTATCATTGTCTTCCACATGATGAACATTGTGTTTGATATAGTCTAACACTATCTTTAATCGGATAGCAATAAGGGCTATGCTGACGCGATTAGATTCTTGTAGGGAAGAATGATAAGTCAAGACGGGATTTGTCCCTCTCTGTATATGAGAGAGATGTTTGCTTGGGCCCCTCAATGAATAAGTGTTGATGAAATGTGTGGCCACACTAAAGAGATTTGATAGATCAAATGCACTTGGATTATCAACATATTCGAAATCAAGAAAGAATTGAACAATATGAGTTGACTTGGACCATGACTCATGTTCAATTGGACATCGTGGACAAAGGAATTGCGACATTTGATCTATCGAGGAATCAAGCTTTGATGTTATATTAATTGGGTGGATATAATGGTTTGCTAGAAACCACTTATGTCTTGTGAAGTCGATGTTTCGACTCACTACCAACATAAATATAATTCCTACTGGGTCACACACAAAGAACGAATTTGATCATTGGCTGAAAAATTGGATTTTTGGGTTCTGGCACGACTCGTGACCAGGAGCACGACTCGTGCCTAGGGTCACGACTCGTGACAGGAGCAGTACGACTGCGTTTTGGGCATAAAGGATTGACTCATTGATATTTTGACTTTGTGGGATTGGGCACGACTCGTGCTCTTGGGCACGACTCATTCCCTGGATCAGCACGAGTGCAAAATTTGTCACGAGTCGTGGTATGACTGAAATTGGGCTTAAACCACTCGTGACTAGCTGGAACGACTCGTGGCACGAGTCTTGCCCAGGAGCACGAGTCGTGCCCTTAGAGAATTTCAGCCCGTACGCGTTTTCCTTAGCCGGATTGGTTTTGATTTGGAAGGGATTCTTACCTAATTGTTAGAGGATTTATATGAGATATAAATACAATCTTTTGGCAGCCATAAACCTCACTCCATAACATTGTTTTAGGGTTTATGAAACTCTAAGTTTTGATCTTTGATTGTGAATCAAAATATCAAAAGCCCCAAAATAATTCCATTGTTTTGCCATTGATTATTGAATATTGATTTAATAATCGGGAGGATCATCTAGCAATCCTACAAGAAGTGTTCTTGGTTCGTTCGCGTGTGGATCACCATTAGAGGGAGATTTCTTTATCTCCTAAAGCTTGAAGATCTCCATTGTTGATTCATCACCAAGGTAGAACAAGGAAGAAGAAGATCCAAGTTTCATCAACAAATTCAAAGGTTGAATTTTGAGATCCGTTTTTGAACAAACTTAATCGCATTCAAGGTATGTAAATCTATTTCATGTTCTTCATCTCTTCATGCTAGACGGATTTAAGGGCTAGGGTTTTATTGATTTATAAAGATTCTTCCGCTGCGTTTGTAACCCCAAAACCCAGCAATCTTAATGCACGTTGCCCCATACTCTTTCTTCCCGTGCAACTATAGAGTATGCCTTACTAACATTAGCAAGGTTCTGTGTTCAGTATGAAGGACTTCACGTTCTCAAACTTCGGCTTTTCATGGCCCATAACAAATTGATGAACCCTCTCTTCTTCAAGTCGTTGAACCAACATCGTGTTAATATTGCACTTGCATCCCGCACGTGAACAAGTCAGGAGTACGTCAAAATCATTCAGGTCGTCCCACAATTTCTTCACACGACCAAAATAGGTTGTCATGCTTTCACCTTTCTGTTGTTTGCATTTTGCTAGATCGGATTTCAATTGTTTAACCCTTGGTCCATTTCCAACTGAAAACCTTTCCCGTAAATCGTCCCACAACATTTTTGCATCATCCACATAGCTCACAGTGGAACGAAGGCTCGGCTTAATGGTGTTAAAGATCCATGAAACCACCATCGAGTTCACAGTTTGCCAAAGTTTCAGTTCGTCTGCTTTGGTAAGTTTTTCAATCGTTACGTCAATGAAGGCGGTATTCGTCTTGGCCCTCAACGAGCCCTTGAAAACCCTATTCCATTCTTCATAATTCTCCCCATTCAATTGGACATAAGTAAGAATCATTCCTGGATTGTCACTCGTTGATAGAAAGTATGGAAAGCGCCTCTCATCCGTGACTTTCCTCTTGCTACTAACCTCGGTCATCATGGTGGCCGGATCTTGAGGCTCTCATACCAAATTAAATTCTAAGGTTACACCTTAAAATCAATTGTCGTTAAAGGGACCGGCACAG
The DNA here is from genome assembly GCA_022495995.1 of Adenophora triphylla var. japonica. Lineage (NCBI taxonomy): Eukaryota > Viridiplantae > Streptophyta > Magnoliopsida > Asterales > Campanulaceae > Adenophora > Adenophora triphylla. Next base: position 356,208 of record JAFEMH010000598.1, on the reverse strand, counting down.
AATCTTTATATATTATAGACAAGTTTTGTCAATTTCCAATAATTGATAATATCTCTAACAATAACTAACACTTTAAAGATGTTTTTATTCATAAATGTTTAGTTACCACAGTTGACTCAACACCATGAGGAGTGGACGAACACTTTAAAGTTTAAAGATGGTGGAGCCAGAGTCGTCAACCTTAGATTTGTTTCCATTGAAGATGTGGTAAAGAGGGTAGAGGGCTGGGAATGAGGGTTGTGGAGCGGATATGGGTTTGAGATTTGTTATTGGGGTGATTTGACCTTAGAACATGGTGGTGGTTGTGAGTGGCAGCAAAGAAGGAATGTGGCGGGGATTTTCTAGAAGAAGAGTGTGGGATCATGTTAGGAATGAGAGGTGAGGAGGGATTTTAGGATTTGGGTTTGAGATTTGGTTTTGGGGTAATTCATGACCCCCTATCAGTCTGCTAAGTCTTATGGCCCGTTTGGTTCGCGGAATTGACCATTTCGTCGATGGAATGGAATGGTTAATTCCGTTTGACCAATTCTATTCCCATGTTTGGTTAAAATTTTCCATTCCTCCGGAATGACAAATTCCATCGAAGGAAGGAATTGGTCATTCCCTCCAAATATGGAAGGAATGATCAATTTCTTTGGCAATGGAATTGTAAAATTTTTTGTTTGACCAAAATACCCCCAAACCCAAATCACCCCTACCCCTGCCTACCCACCCCCACCCAGCCCCTGCCCTGCCCTACCCCACCCCCAACCCCCAATCCCCCTCCATTTTTTTTTAAAGACCCCTGCCTACCCCCCCATCCAGTCCTTGCCCTACCACCCCCCTACCCCCCATCCCCACGAAAAAATTTTTTTTTTTACTCATTTTGCATACCCCCTGCCTACCCCCCCCACCCAGCCCCTGCCCTACCATCCCACCCCCCCACTCACCACCACGAAAAAAAATTTTTTTTTACTCATTTTGCATATCCCTGCCTATCCCATCCACCCAGCCCCTGCCCTACCACCCCACCCCCACCTCCCCCCCGAAATTTTTTTTTACACATTTTGCATACCACCCGCCTACCTATCCCTACCAACCCCTCCCCCGCGATAAAAAAATTTTTACTCATTTTGCATACCATCTACCTATCCCACCCACCCACCATGCCCTACCCCCACCCCCAAAAAAAAATTTTTTAAAAGAAGGGTAAATTGGACATTTTATATGCTTTCATTCCATTCCTATAATTTGTATTTTCAAACTAAACATATTTGCCAAGGAATTGAATGACAATTTCATTTCATTCCGTGCCAACCAAACAGAGGGATTTGACCAGTTTTTTTCCATTCCAATTCTTTCAGGAATTCAATTCCATTGACCAATCCATTCCTTCACTTTTTTTCCATCGAACCAAACGGCCCCTTGGGATTAGCGATAAAGTTAACATGATATCAAAGTTTTAATTGTTCAAGGTCAAGGGTTCGAATAGTTCCGCTAGCAATTGTTGGCAGGAACTATATTGTGTACAATTGTGCCACGTGTTCGCTATCCCCAAAAATACAGGGAACCAAAAATACAGGGAATTATGTAAATTATCAAAATACCCATTTATATACTTAATTTTTTTTTTATTTCTGTCGCTCACTACTCTCTCTCTCTCTAGACGAGACCTTCTCTCTCTAAACGCAAAACACCATTGCTCGCTCCCTCCATCGTCTTCCTCACCTGGTCTCGCCCTCTCCGGCCAAGTGCATCACCAAGCTCTCCCTCTCCATCTTCCTCTGCTCTCCTCAATCGGCGCCACCCCCAACAACGCCAAACACGACCACCGTTACCTTGTTACCTGTAATGCGATTTAAACCTAATTTTAAATCGCACGAGATACATCTCGTGTAAACTCACACGAGAAGCATCTCATGTAAACTCACACGAGATATATCTCGTGTAGATTCACACGGGATGAGTGAGAACATCTCGTGTAAACACACACGAGACGGGCAAGGGCAGAATTGGAATTTTTCGTTCCCTGTATTTTTCGTTCCCTGTATTTAGTATTTACCTGTGATAGGCGAGGGAGAGTATTTAAATTTGACATTCATTGTTGGACCCCTCTCCATCCATTTAAACTTTAGGATCAGTGATAAAATTGACAGCTTTTCGACGAAGAAGAGGTGGTGAAGAGCGTGGGAGCAGAAAGAGAGGGGGAGATGTTTTCAGATTTGAGCTTGGGATTGGTATGGGTGATTTGACCAGAGGATGTGGTGGTGGTTGTGGCTGATTGCTGAAGACGAAGGAGACGAGGGTTTTGGGTATTTTGGGAAAGAAAAAAAAGGATAATTTTGCATTTTCCATCAATGGCATTCTTGAAAATAGTTGAAAGGGATATACCGATAGTGGGCAATGTTAGAGACAAAAAAATAGTTTACAAAAAGATGTGGCGATATTCTATTTGGTTGGTTGTATCGATTATTTACCCGTCACACTCTAATTAAAAGTATCAAAGATTATTTTATGAATCAAATTTTGTGGGTTATATCGATTGTATACCCACTACACTCTAATAATAAAAGTGTCAACCAAATCAAAAAATAATGACGCATCATTTTAAACAAATTGTATAAAAAATTGTGACTTCAATATTTCCCATACTAATAAGAAAGACATTGCCCTCCCTAGCATAGCTAGGCGCCTCTGTGAAGTGCATCAAGGGGGGAGCGGTGAAATGTGTTGATCCCCTTAAAAAAGAAAAAAAGGAAAAAACAAAAAAAAGAAAAAAAAAAAGAAAAAAAAAAAAAAGGAGGGTGTGAGAAGCAGCACTCTTCTCATATTTGGAACAAATAATGGGTGTGAATGATCAAAATATTCAACATATTTTCATAATTTTTACAATCAATGCAATGTACTTTGACGATTTTTACAATCAACCATTTTTACAATCAACAATGTACTTTATCACTTTGTTACAAATAATACAATTTACGTACTATTTTCATGCGACGTACTTTCTAATTTTCACGCAACCAACTTGCACTATTTGTAACAAGATTAGAATTGTACATCACATTATTGCATTATGTTATCACTAGATAGTGCACTATCTTTATTGTAATAGAAGGTATAACTATCTTTATTGTAATAGAAGGTATAGCACATTACATAGGTTATAATTATTCCAAATACGTACTAAACAGACATCCATAAAAAATTATTAGTAGAGTGTCTAAAAGTCTGACAAGTCAAGAGCTTAAATGCAAGCAATACCCAGAAAAAAAAATTTAATTTTTTTTTAAATCCACTGTTCACCAGAATTTTACCTACAAAACACAGTTCTAACTGTTCTCCTCATTTTCAATCACTGATCGATCACCTGCATTCAATATTGATCCACATCTCTGAATGAACGACAACATAAGACTTCAACTATCTGCATCTCGAGGATCTTTGTAATTCGACGATACGCTACTGTCCAATGTAGCCAAACCAATGAAGAATGACCGCCAATATGAGCATACATACTGCCATGACCATACCTTGTCTTCCCAATAGCCAATTTTTTGTTTTCTTTGCACCTTCCACTCCTCTTTGGATCCTATCCGCCCACCTCATCTGTTACATCAGGAAGGGGTGGGTATTTATCAGAATCATAGTCGAGCTTCAAAGTAAAATTATTGATCACATACTTAAACTTGGACAAAAATAAGCATAATACTAATGGAAACAAAAAAAAAATAAAAAAATTAAAGGGCTAAAAAAATAAAAAAATACTGCATCTGTCCCATAAGATAACATTTTACTAAACACATAATTCAAGAAAATTGTTGAAAATCTATTAATATTCACGATTGTCCCCTGATAACAATGAAGGACTGCACGAGAAATTATACTTATGAAGTTGTATTCACTAGATGGTCATGGGACAAGAATGTTAAGGGATTATCATAAGCTATTAGTATCCTCTAAAAATTAATTAAAGTGACAAGAAATATGGTGGCTCGTGGTATTCCTCAGATAGGATGCAAAGCATACTGACAACAGCATATGGTAAAAGAGTAGGTTTTGGGGGAAACTAGTTTCTCCCTAACATTATAAAAAGTCTTATTTTTAAACAAGACTTTTTATAATGTTAGGGAGAAACTAGTTTCCTCATAACATTGAAAGAACTTTTTATAACATTTGAAAGAAACTAGTTTCCTCATAACATTAAAAGGAGAAATTAATTTCCCCAAATATAATAAAAAAATTTGCTTAGCATTATGTTATATAATAAATAAATTATTAATATTTTTTTAAATATATTTACAAAACTGTTTCATGTACCGTGATTCTTCTTCTTCTTTTTTTTTTTTATTTTATTCTTTTTTTTTTTATGAAAGGATTGCAGAAGGAAGCTTCAAACAATAATTGAAAAGGTTTGAATCTATACAATTTTGTTCATCTAATTAAAATTATTCAATTGAAATTGATTTAATTGAATTGTTCAAGTTTCAGCATAACTTGATTAAACACCAGATTGCATTAATAAAACACCAAGTTCATGAAATAAAACATCAAGTCTTACTACTAAATACCAAGTAACTAAACTAAAATACCAGATTGCACTAATAAAACACCAAGTTCGTAGAATAAAACCTCAAGTTTCACTACTAAAACTTCAAGTTTCAGCATAACTTGATTAAACACCAGATTGCACTAATAAAACACCAAGTTCATGAAATAAAACATCAAGTCTTACTACTAAATACCAAGTAACTAAACTAAAATATCAGATTGCACTAATAAAATACCAAGTTCGTAGAATAAAACCTCAAGTTTCACTACTAAAACTTCAAGTTTTAGTATAACTTGATTAAACACCAGATTGCACTAATAAAACACCAAGTTCATGGAATAAAATATCAAGTCTTACTACTAAATACCAAGTAACTAAACTAAAATATCAGATTGCACTAATAAAACACCAAGTTCGTAGAATAAAACCTCAAGTTTCACTACTAAAACTTCAAGTTTCAGAATAACTTGGTTAAATATCAGATTGCACTAATAAAACACCAAGTTCATGAAATAAAACATCAAGTCTTACTACTAAATATCAAGTAACTAAATTAAAATACCAAATTGCACTAATAAAACATCAAGTTCGTAGAATAAAACCTCAAGTGTCGCTACTAAAATACCAAGTCACTAAACTAAAATATTATGTTTCGTAACTCTAGCTTAGCTTTCATGGCATTTTTATTTGTTGTATGTTTTACTCTCATTTTGCTTAAAATCGAACGGTAAGTGTATAGTTATTATGAATATGACAATAGGGTCACATGAATAAATAATTATTAAAAAAAAATCATTTTGAAAGTGTGTATTTTTAAATAAAACACTCAAAATAAAATGTTGCGTCTTTTTTAATGGGACGGAGAGAGTATTGAGTAAGGGTAGTGGCCGGTAGAAATAAATAATACACACTTTAATACACACTTTAAAAAAGATGTAATATAAGAAATAAATAATACACACTTTATAGAGTAAGGGAAAGTTAAAAGAGAGTATTGAGTAAGGGTATTGAACGATAAGTGTCTTTTTTAAATAAAAAAACAAGACTTTTTATAATATTGGGGGAAACTAGTTTCCCCCAAAATTTTCTGATGGTAAAATGGACTACAGTAATACTGCATCAAAGAGAAACAAGCACAGAAGGAAGTAATACTGGCGAGAATATTTTATGCTCGTAAGTATTTTGCTCGTTCAAAGAGTTCTAAATTACAAGAAGAAATAGAGTGGAAGGATGGGTAAAGCACAAGGATTAGAAAGGTCACACATAAATGAAAACCCAGGGCCAGCTCCGAAATCACATATCTAAAGCATAACCTAACTCATTTATACATTTCGATGTAAGAGGACGGATACCACCATCAATGAATGTTCAAGAAGTACATCGAAGATTTCAAATGATTATTTTTATGATGAGAAGAGTTAAAAATGCTATTTCCCCTTCCCTAAGTGAATGTCCAATTTTGATTTTGAGGGAGATTAAAAAATGTTAAACTTATAAGGCAATTTTAGAGGAATATATACATAAATAGCCTTAGTAATCTTATCATATAACATAATTAACACAAGTATAAATTAGAAGATCCATTGACAAAGAAAATTTAGTAATTTCACCAAAAATAGATGTTCATATAGGAATAATCTTATTATTTATTTTTTTATTTTATTTTTTTTGATAAAATGAACATTCATTTAGGACAGAGGGAGTGCATGCTATCGGAAGGAAAAAAGGGATCAAGTTATATGAATTTACAGATTAAGGGCGTACCATTTTATCCAGGTTCTCTGGTGACAAAGATGACATGGCTTGTTGAGCTTTTTCTGCATCCTCACGAGAAAGCTTATAACCAAATTTTTCACCCATGTTTGCCATCATTTCAGGGCTCATATTTTTCATCATGGATGACATCATCTGCCAAATTTCAAGAAACCAATTATCAAACATGCAATTAAAACTAGGGAATATTTTCTTCTAATCAGTTTACTATAAAGTACAGAACAACTGAGAAATTGCAAGTCAAGGAAGTAAAAGAATATAAACAGTTAGATTATAACTACTATTCTTAAGTTGCTCTCACCTACCATTATCAACAATATGTCCTAGTTTACCTAAAAAAATTAGGCAACCTCAGTTATAGTTGATTATTACGAGCTGGTCAGATATTTCTAAGGCCACACACTGTCTGTATTCCACGTCTAACCTATTCACTCTCTTTAACCACCCTTATCACCATGTTATATCATATTTGCATCAAAACAAGTTCACGAACTTCGTCATATAGTAACCTGTTACCTGCCTGGCCATGTAATAATTTGTTTTTTTCAAACCTTAAATGCCACAAGGGTCATAAGCTAATTCATTTTTCCCTCTAAACATAAGTTGAGTTGATATTTTTTGGTGCATTTCCTTCTGGGAGGATGCTTAGCTATCTGGCTACTGATATTCAACATTTTCATTTATCCTTGTTACGTGGGTCAACCTATAATGAGTTCCATTTGCTCAATTGGTGGTAATCTTGCTTTAGATTTCCCCTTTTATTGTAAATTCTAATGACACATAAGATGAACTACCATCTCTTACTCCTTTCTCGAAAAATATCCCTCCTACAGACACATTCGGATTCTTATTCTTGCTCCTTGGCTCTCTATAGCATATGAAGTTGATTAACTCCATGCTCTTATTCCTTTCCACAGGAACAATATCCCTATGGTGACAGAGACGATGAACTCCTAGTTTAATTTTTATATGGAGGAATGTCCCTCTCATAAAAGTGCATTTATAATCTTGTCCTTGCTCCTCGGATCTTAATAGTAGTCAGTCTCCCAATCATTTTCTATGTTGCTCCAAATATTCCTCAATTGTTCACTCTTGCTCATTTAATCAGGAAGGCTTTAGCATATGCTTGTTCTTTCATTCCTCAATACAATTCTAGCAGGCAAATGCAATGTCCTAAAACAATGTTTAGTCCAGCATAAATGCTATTTGCATGCAAATTTTAATATGGCTAGGCGTTCATGGTGCCACTTGTCTGCAGATTGTACTGAATTTGGCATACCAGTCATTCAATGGATGAGTTGTTAATTCAACAATGGAAAGTTTTTACAAAGTAAAAAATGAGGGATAATGATTGGAATTATGTTATCTCTGTTATCATTTGGCGTATCTGGATCACAAGGAGCTCAACTATTTTATTTTATTTTGCAAGAAGCTAATTTCTAACATGCTACGGGGGAGCAGGAGGTCATTTTGGTCTCTCTTTGGAACAAGGCTTTAGAGTTAAAATATTTGTCCTAGAATAGCCTGGCAAGAGAAGGACAGGCATCTTTTGGTTGCTAGAATGGGTCTTGGTTTCTCCTCTCATTTTATATTTTCCTTCTGCCTCTTGTCAATAATGATGCGACATATTATCCAGAGTTTTTCTTTCTTCCTACCAATGCAATCTCCAGATCTGAATGAGTTTGCTGCCTTGGATCAGGACTCAGATTCCAGATACAATCTCCCCAAATGGCTGTTGTTCATGATTCAGTGTAGCATACAAACTAGTATAAAGTTCTAAATTGAATAGAGTTAGGCTATTACGCTAACAAGTTCAATAGAACATAGCAAAATTTTGGTGGAACTTCAACCAACGAATCTATGGAAGGAGAAATGGATAAAACTAATCACATAGAATCTCGTCGATAGTGGCTCCAGATAAAAGTTATCTGCACCTTTCTCTCCTTTTTTCCTTTCAGATGCTTGAGATGCACACAAGGGTGGCAGTGAGGAAATGCTTTGGATAACAAAGAAGAATTAGTTTAGGATTAAAATGTATTTTGCGGCAATTTGGGTGTATACAAAGTGAACCACTATTTTGATCTGTCCATTCCCAATCACTTGGACTTCCTAGACTAAACGCCAGTAAACCCTAAAGATTAAAGTGCTAAATTTTCATCAACATGCTACAAAGACCCAATTGTCAACAGTAGTAACAAGCATTAGGACTTTCTACCCCTGCACAGACCCATCCAAAGAAGAAAATGGCTTAAAGCACTGATCATAGACCCAATAAAGTCAGTTTGTCAGGTGGAATCTGAACAGAACAAATTATAATGTTGACTCTTATCCCCTAGTTGCTTTTCCACAGCACACATTACCCACTCTGAGAGCATATAAGCTCAAAAGTAAGAACATCAGTACCTGGCGGTGCTTCGTCAAGGAAGAAAGCTATGTGAAGAAAAGATAAATGAGGGTGCACAAGCGATCTTATCAAACAACGGAAAGTAAATGCGTTTGTCTTCTCCAACTTCCATGTAAATTGAGTTTCTTGTATTCTTGTAGATGACGAGTTGAAGAGCGAAATCATGATTAGATAATTGGCTACGTTTTCTTTATAGGAGATAATTGGCTAGAATTAAGCAAAGGACTTGAAGGATCATATTCCCACACTGAACCCATTAACACGAACTGTCCGTCAAGCAAGCCCTATCTGTGTGTGGGTACGTGTATCAGTGTGTGTGCGTTCGCGAGTGCGTGTAAGGGTGCAATCATGATTAGAAAATTACTACAATTAAGTGAATGGCAGACTTGAAATGTGTGTGTGTGTGTATTTAAAGTAAGAAATGTGATGGGAAGGTAAATAGTAACTACAAGTTATAGAATACTCCCTCCATCCCATAATAAGAGTCCCATTTTAATTTTAAAACTCATCTTGATTAAACTTTGACCAAAAATTAGGAAATTATATCGCCATGAAATTCTAAAAATTGTTATCTACTGTATTATTGATGGTGCATCAATTACAGTTTAGAATTTCACGAGGATAAACAAAATTTCATAAATGTTTGATCATAATTTGCACTTACAAATGTGACTATTTTTGGGACGAAGAGAGTGAATAATAAGGTAGAAATTGGTATGATAGCTTATACTTGAGTATGTGAGTACCTGTCGCATAACTGGATCTCTCATTTGGTTTCTCATTTGTTCTTGTAAATTAGAACTTGAGCTTGGGAAGCTCTTCTGAGGAGCACTTCTTGACCTCAAAAACCCTTGAGAAGAACTACTCTCATCTCCATTAGCTGCAAAACTTTCACGGGTATCTCTAGCTTCTGAGACACTTTCTGATCTAAATCCATTTGAAGACGAAGCAGCCGCTGCTGATGCAGAAGCTTTCCCATTCAAAGACGATGCCATTTCAAACATTTTCTGAAGCTCTCCCGGAGGCATTTTACTCATCATATCACTTGCTGTTTTCAACATGTCTGGTGTCACACTTGGAGGAATAGAATTGAAACTAGAAGCTGGAGATTCCCCCCGCAACAAAGGGTTTTCCCCCTGGAATGAGGTAGCCATCTGGACCATTCTTTGGAGTTCGTCAGGTGACATTTTGCTGATCATATTTGAAGCTGTCTTCATCATATCAGGAGAGATCCCTTCAGGTTTTCCAGCACCCAGAGAAGTCAAAGTTTCAGGATCAGTACGAGAAAGAAAGTTCTGAAAGGATCTACACAAGATTAAAAATTTATTTAGATCAATTGAACTGTATATTTGAAATATATAAAAACTGAACAGAACAGACAAGGAGAAGCAAGGAAAGTTGGTGCAAAAACAGAATGCTTTGCATCCAAAAGCTCTCAGCAAGGTAACACTAAATCAATCGATGTGAATACGAGTCTATCACTAAATCAATGTGATACTTCCTCCGTCCCGAAATGATTCTTCCCACTTTTTTGTTGCCAATACAAAGGTACTTTGCAAAATAAATTTAGGTTAAATTAATTATACTAATGAAAATTTAAAACTTGTTAATGATATACTATTATAAATACTATTAATAAAAATTTTTAGATGTTCATTAGGATAATTAAACTAACCTAACATTATTGGTCAAAGTAACTTCGTGCTGACGACAAAAAAGGTAAGAAGATCATTTTGGGACGGAGGGAGTATCATATAATCTAAGACATTCACAAATGTCAAATGTGTACAAGATGCATGCTAACCTTCATCTCCCTATTCCACCAAAAATCAGGAAAAAGAAAATGAGAAACCTAGGATATGTTTGCAAACGGATGTCACTCAAAATACTCAATCATAGACATACATGTAGTCTTTACGATTTATACGGCAGAACAAACAGTAGAGACAATGCTGATGATAAAGTCACGTATGATTCACTCAATGTGTGTCCATATTTCACTTTCTGATTACCATGAAAAATGAGACAAATAATGGAAGAGACAGGTATATTTTACATATCATTTTGATTTGCATAAGCCTAACAGTTTTGTCAGAATTTCTGCTCATAGACTTTCCTTCGTATCGGTTTTCCTCACAAACGCGTGAATAAAACATATCAATTTAACTGTGGTATCAAAGTCTTTCTCGGAAACCAAAAATTATCCAAGAATTTTCGCTCGCAAAAATAATCTCATCAGTAATATAATCAATGAACTAAACATGTAATGTGTATGTGTGGGTGTGGGTGTGGGTGTGTGTAGATGTATACATGTATATACACATATCTACTCCCTCCTTTTTAAAATAAGGTCACGTTTTCCTTTTCGTCCGTCCCACCCAATATAAGTGTCACATTTATAATGGTAAAACCAAAGTACAAATAAGGAACGCATCGTCCATACAAAGTTTGACAAGTCAAACATGAACTAAACATGTAATGTGTATGAGTGGGTGTGGGTAGACGTATACATGTATATTTACACATAGCTACTCCCTTCGTCCAAAAATAAGTCGCGTTTCATTTTCAGTCTGTCCCAAATAAGTGTCGCATTTATAAAAAAGGAGATAGTTTTAGTGTGAGCTTATAATTGTACAGCCAAAGTACAAAAGCAAAGCATCATCCTTACAAAGTTTCACAAGTCAAACATGACATTTATTTTGAGTGGGAGGGAGTCCAATGATCAGAAAAAGAGAAACATCTCAAAAGGAAAAATACATACAAGAGAAGAGGTCCATCCAAGGATGAAATACAAAAAGGAATCCCTAAAAAGGAAATTAAAAAAACATGGGCCGACAAAAAGATTTGCAGGTTCTTTGAGAGCATTGTAGGGGTGCATCTAGGGTTCTGAAGATGACTTGAGGATGCCGAGATAAGAAGCTATACGGCAAACCAGTGACCTTGAATGTTGAGACTGGGATTTCTCTTATTGGCGGTTAAAGAAAACAGAAAGGCTGTATAAGCTGATGATTATAATAGCAGGGTAAAAAAGTTTGGATAGAGTTGGAAAGTATATCAATCTGATAGAAATGGCCAATGCATGAGCGGTCAAAGCCGTTCGTCTCAGTTTGAGGTGACACTTGATAAAGATGTGATAATAACCGAAACTTCACCATAGAACAACCAACATCCATTAACCAAAACCTTTTAACAATGATTTGATAATATCAATTGATAATCCTAAGATGAGAACCTAATTTAATGAGTTTATTGGAATACCCTACTACAATGATGAAAAAACCAAAACATGGTATATAACATTACAAGCTCCTTAACCAACAAATCAATCCTACTTGCTCCTGCATCATGGAGGCAAAGGTTTGAGTACGACATATGGTAAACGAGTATGGTTTTAGCAGCAACTGTGTGGGGACAACTAGTTTTGTATGTACTGAGTGAGTATTTCATCTAATGGGAAATCTTGTAATTTGATCGGACTTCTTGGTCACTTACAGAACATTACAAAAGAAGTTTATCGTTCTTTCTTTCTCAAAGCTGTTTCCCTTCACCTAACATGTTGTAACAGATATGAAGCTCTTTACCTTTCAAATGCAGTCACTATGATTGAGAGATGAAATGCAGAATCACTCCCCTTGACCACTGGGTACAAGTGCAGATGCATGTGTAGTCAGCAGTAGTCAAAGTAGGACAGTAGGGAAAAAAAACAGAAACCAGAGGACAATGGGTCAAAGATGAATCGATAAGTTTAAAATATGCTAACCATCAAACCCAGTGAACTAACTTTATGCAACTAAATAGAGGGGTATAAAATAAGATTAAAACGAGTCACAAGTAGGAAAGGGTGAAGAATTGACGAGAAAAAATAATCCAATCATCTCAATCGGACGTAACGGAACCTGATAGCTTCTGGGTCATCTTTTAGAGTCTGCAGATATTCTGAATTTGTTGTTGGAATCCCACTGGTTGTATCTTGTTGACTTTTGAACCGCTGACTGGTTTCTTGTGGTTCCGACACAGAAGTTTTTTTTGTACTTTCAATCTTTTCCGATGAAGGATCCTGATCTTCCTCAGTTATCTCTTCAATTACCAGTCCTATTGAAACATAAGAATAATTCCAAAATGTTGGTGAAACTGTCTACCTGCTTAAATAGTAGTCCTAACAAGAAATACCATACCTCTATGCGCACGTGGACCACCTTGTTCTGTTAATTTTTCCTTCGCACCCCTGTATAAATACATAAGCATATCACATGTCAATAAAACCCCTAGGTAAAGATTTGATGTCATGGCAGAGATTTAACGTGCGAGTTAAAGTGCATTGCAATAGTAGAACGAGATAATATCAATGAAATAATGAACAACCATATGCACAATCAATCTATATTCCTCAAAACCTATGACCCAATCATATGGAATATAGAATAAATATAATATCCTGGTCTAAATGTACACAAGCTTGAAATGTTCTTCCAACTTAGCTAATAATGCAAATAAGCAAAGGATTAAAATAGTATGATGAGTGTCGTCACTCTATACATGAAACTGACGATGCTTGAACTGTTTAAACAAGGCAAGGGTGAAATTATGTGGTTCACCCCTTCGTGATGGGCTACATGCTTCAAGTCACCATGGCAGATAGCCCTGGTGCAACATCTGGTCCCTCCATGACCAGTCATCCATAATATAAACAATCATTTTAATGATTCGCGTGACTTTCCCAGACAAGTCATATTGTTACCAATTAAACATTTAACATGTTTGTCATATAAAAATTGTGGAACATCATAAATAGAACACATTCATACTGTTACCCCTACCTTAAGACTTCTGCAATAGTGTCATCATCTGGAGAAACTTCAAGTGCTTTAGTCAAGTCGGATACTGCATCCTAACATGTTTTATGAAATTCATCAGATCACAGAAACAGCTTTGATAATGAACGACTAAAGTAATAACCATAACTAACATAACACAGAAACCATATATAAAAGTTACAAGGAAACAATCACTCACTTCTAGTGCTCCAGATTCCTTGAAAGCTTGACCCCGTCTGTAAAGGGCTTTGACATTATTTGCATCATACGACAAGACCTGAAGAGATCCAACATTTTTAAGTGCTTTTTTATCAACTCGTCTTCATAAATGCAACTGATCTTAATTCCAAAGCTATAACACTTTTTTTGTTATAATAAGAAAAAGAGCATATAGTTTCTTCTTCAATTTTTTGAAACTGATCTGCCTGCCGCAAGCTCTAATTTGAGATGTTATAGTCTAGCAATCAAGAAAAAGTATTATTCAACAAAATAAGAACGGTCCATACCTCTGTACCTTCGTTTATGCACTCATCGTACTGCTTTGTTTTTAGGTAACATGACATCAAATTAAGTGAGCAAGCCAAGAGGACAGTTCTGCCTTTAGATGCTGGAATACCTTTCACATTTTTCTTTGCCTAATAAACCAGATGAATAATAAAAAAATGGAAAATTAGATCTGAACATTGCAGAAGTTAGGGTACATCTACAATGGGAGCCTTAAACGCAACATACAGAAAATGTAAGAATAAACAAAAAGAGCTGCAACTGTTACACTTACAAGCAAATATTTTTGCAAGGCATCCTTAAACTTCCCCTGGTTGTGAAGCTCGTTTCCCTGCCACAACATAAACAAACTCTTATGAATATGGTACCAACTTCCAAAAATGAACCTCGCAGATATGGTACCCTCTGCAATTAACGCCTAAGGCTATTAAGGGCAACAATGCCAAGTCCGAAGAGTTTGTCTTTGAATTTTAATGCTCAGTAAGCCTGGAAAACACGCCAATCTAGAAATTGTTTTGGGAACTTTAAATCATGACAAAAATGTAAAGCCTCGAGTACAAAACTAGAAGTACATTAGAAGAGGCAGCCACTTTAATACAACTTGTTAAATAATCAATTTAAGCATGCAAGTCAAGCAGCCAAACTGAGCTGGGTTAAGCCTCCCCACCACACCCCACCTGACCTGCCCATAACAACTCCCAGTTCCCACCCCTCCGAAAGGGAAAAGGTAGGCACAAATTTTGTAATTTATTTTTCTTTATTTATAACAATAGACCTGTAATTTTGAATTTTTATATAACTCAAGTGAAAACCATGAACTTATGTACGTTCAGACTTTAGTATATATCACACATAAGAGGTTCTCTGAAAAAGCAATGTGCCCGTCATAGGCAAATGACACCAACTAAACCAAACGCACAGAATCCAGATCATTTGGCTGACCCACGAGCATTCCAGGTTACTTCATACATTGCAGATCCCTAAGGCCCTCCTAAGCCCCCAAATGAAGGAAAACTCCCCCTCCCCTAATCCCAAGAGTTACAATCAGTTGTATATATGCAACTAGCCTAATCAGTCTGTCAAATCAAGATAACACAACCAAAATCCAGGGTCAAATTCCACTTCTTTTCTTATTCATGAAAAAACTACCAATAAATAAATTGCCAAAGCACCAGTTATTACATGAAACCACTATAAGGAACAATTACGAAACATGGAATTAATCAAACGGAGGATGAGACCTGAAGCATCAATAAAGTCACTCCACAAGGACCTTAAGCTTATAACACAGACACTTGGGACATATCAGATGGCTGAGTAACGTACAAGAACCTTTGATAAGAAATGAAATGTGCGATACACTTCTGAAAAGTCAATCCAACAAAATCAAATAGTCACTTATATAGCTCATTTTCGGTCTTCTGCTACAGAAGATACAATTTTCTGAGGCGGCTAAAAATAAAACATTTTACAACATTATTTTTTTAGCCGATTTTCCATGACGTATTACGAGAGCTATCACCTGCGCCTGACAACAAACACTCCCTCACCCAACACTACCGAGATGATGGAAAATAAAAAGGGAGGTCAATAGTCCAAACCCCGGAGATATCCTTTCAACTTGAAGGCTAAGGCTGCATGTGTTATGCTGTTAGTTACCACATTTATTTGTTTGTCAGTTACCATGACATAATGCCGCACTATCACGCAATGCGACCTTTCTTTTTCTTATAGTTTGTTATGCAAATTGGCTTTCAAGAAAGAAATCATTACCAACGTATGTGACATAATAGAAGATATATTACCTGTTTCTTCAGCATCTGAGCTGCATTTAGTTCATAGCTTACTTGAGCATCTACTCGTGAACGCATTGAAGCTATCTCTTCAGGTGTGGCGTTGGCCATCTTTGCACCGATCTCAGCCATCTCATCGGGTCGGGCTGACTTCAACTGTTCTGCAGCATGCCTCAAGTCTTCAGGCTTTATATTCTGCATGCTTTCTGAAGCCATTCTCATCAACTCGGGATTAGACATCATCTGCAATGTCAAATCAAGGTTACAAAAGTTAATTACAAGGGCAGTGTAGTTGAACATGATTGAGGATGAATAACTAAACCAATAAACTTACTATTAAAATTCTTCTCAGTGAGAAAAAGGACATTAAAATGACATGACATTGCATGAAAAGTGTAGCCATCAGATAAATTATAAATAGATAAAAAGAAAAACTTGGGTTTGGGGCAAGGAAAATTTAATCTGAAGTTAATATGCAATAAAGCAGTAACTATAAAATGATCCCCGAGCTTGAATGTTCATCATGATTTAAACAGTTCATCATTGTCAAAAGTCTACATAGCATTACTTCAACAACTTCAAATTTTAATTTCCGAGTTAGAAATTTCATAACAGCTTAGGATCCAATGCATTGTTTATAAATTTATCCTATATTCTCCATAAGAACTTTTCGCATAATCAATAAACTATCGTCATCCAATCAAAAGGTTAAACCCGTACTAATTCAAAAGAAAGAAACAATATCATAAATTGTTCCCAAAACATAACACCAAAGAGAATATGTTCCTTTATACATAGACAAGACTGTTGGAAAATTATGTTGTGTGTGAAGGAAATTGTGTATTTTCCTTACATGAATCGTTTGTCGTTTGACAAACATTATTGTGGGTTCATGTTCCATTCCATGTGAACATTGAAATGGTATATCTAAATGTTCAATTTGAGATTGGATAAGAAAGATATGGTAACTCAAAGTTGGTGGGTTGAAAGTGTAATTTTAGAATTTAACCCCACGATTGATGTCCCATGATTCCTAGATTAATGAGGGATTAATAGAGATCATTACCTTGGGATTAGGGGTTACAAAGTGTGGAATTAAACCCCATAAATGCAAGGTAATGACTCTCATATTAATACAATGATTAATTGGAAATTCATCACATAGTTATTGAAGTAATAACTAAAGAAACCCACTACAAATGAAAACAACTTTTTCATCAATCTTCCTCCTCTCCCTTTGCAATTTGTTATTCTTCTTCTTTCTTTGGCCTCCTAGAATAGTATACAATGGTATGGTGATTTTGTCCAAGCATTGCTTCAATTCGCCGGAGATTCTAGTGTGCAATAATAGTCTGGTCCGTCCGTTTTATCCTGAGAAGCGAACGTCCAAAACAACCTCAAGCACAACTCGGTGAGGGGGCAAATTTGTCTTAAGGAAAGTGAGTAACACACGACTCAGACAACATCAAGAATCAAGAAGATCAACATACAAATTTTCTATTTGTTTAAGTTTATGTTGTACATTGTATCAATAAATAAATTGTAATTCTTTTCTCTTTTTTGTGCTTTCGTAAGATTTTGTCTAACAACAAAGACTAATCACGATGTGGGTGTTCTCAAAATCACTAAACATAATTCATATCAGCAAGTATTTCTTTCAAAAAAAAAATCAAAAATTTCAACAAAATTTAGACCTGTTGCTGGATCATTGTTAGCTCGGCGGGTGACATACGACTCATCTGCTCCTGAGCAAGTCTGATCAGCTCAGGATCCATCATTCCTGGATACATTTTTTGACAAATCGAAACCTAAGCCTGAAAATTAACCAAGTTAATGCTGTCAGAATCAATTGGAAGGGGAATTGCGGAATTGGAAAACGTTTCAGATGAATCGAAGGAGATGGGTAAATCGAATTGCGAATATTTTCGATTTCTTTTATGCCTTTTGCAAGCGGTGTGGGGATTTTTATATGATTTACTCCCTCCGTCCCAATAAAAGCTTCACCAATTACCCAAAAGGGCGTCCCGTTAGAAGCTTCACCTTTCCTTTTTTGGACATAAAATATTATTATTTCCTTCACTCATTCTCTCTCCTACATTATTTTAATACTCACAACACCATTATAATTTATTATTCCCTCCACTAATTCTCTCTCCTATTTTCAAATTACACTCACAACATTTTTTTTCCCTGAAAAAAAAACATAATTCCCGTGCCCAAAGAAAATGGTGAAGCAATTGGTGGGACGGAGGGAGTATATGATTTAAATATTTATACCAAAAATTGGTCTTTACTATTTATTACACTTGGAGTTGGACCGCCTACCAGCATGGAACTAGAGAGCACTAGTGTGAAAAAGGAAACTCTTTGGAAGAAAATAATATGATTTCCTTTTCTAAAATTTGTATTTTTATATAATAAAATAATTTAATACTATATTTTTAAATCTTAGAAATGTTGAATCAACAAAAGTAAGATGCATAACATTGAAAAATTAATAACATTAACCAATTTTAGTGACGTCCGTTAATAATTTAAGTATTTAACTGAGTTGTTTTGTTAAACAATAATTTGAACCATTTTTCATTGACATAGTGCTGACTAAACAAAAACTAATCTAAACACGTTAAAACTCTAGTAAAATTATTTAAAACTTGAAAAAAAAAAGTCACCTAACTTCGTGTAACGTTATATCTCGTTATCTCATAATGAAAAGAAAAAAACTACCTACCCTCTTTTGTCAGTCCCCCCTCCCTTCTCCCGATCCATCCTCTTCACCCACCATCCCCAATTTGTTGATTACCTCTCCTTCCTCCACAACCACACCTCCCTCCCAACTTCAATCGACACTACCTTCTTCAATCATCATCTTTCAATTCATCACAATCAATGTTGTCTTTGAATCATTTAAATTGAAACTCAATTCAATCATTCATCCTCTCTCTACATCTCTCTCTCAATTGGCACCTCCTTCTCTCCCACCACTTTGTAGTTTATGACTCAAATTTTCATCGCAGTTTATCCCCAATCTACCACACGACTAAAAATTCATCTGACTATATATGTCTTCTTGGTGAATGACAAAAGGACCATTTTGTACGTCTCCATTTTATAATTTTAATTTGAGAATTTGATCACTACTATGCTCAATTTCATGTTTTGCCGAATACATTTGTTTTGTTGTATAAAATCTTTGTTGATAATGCACAAGAAACCTTAGGATTAAGAATTCATGATTTGGATTGACGATAATAAGCTTGAAATTGTTTTTATGTCCTAAAACAATCAAACTTTGGGTTTGTAAGTGCAATTGAGGTGACATATACTTCGAAAATAATGAAATGAAATAGTGTACATGCCCTTAAAGATTTGATTTTTCGTGTAGCTCAATTTGTTGACGATGGTGTGGTAATTTAGTGATGATCGTGGTGCTGATTAATTTAAATAAATTGGTTAACTGCGTTTTGTTTTAAATATTATGCAAGTTAATTTAGTTGTTTCGATAGTACAAAGGTAAAAGTATAATTAGGAATAGTATGAAGTATAGAAAAATATGTGGTTTACTCTATTAACAATTTTGATAATAAATCAGGCAGTTTTTCAAGATTTTTAGAAATTATACGAAGGGTAAAAGGAAAAGGAATCCCCTATCTATAGTATAAATCACACCCCCCTTATGAACAGTTCTTTGAACAGTTTCAAGGGGGGAATTCTCCATTTTGCCCTCACTTTTTTGTCCCCTCCCCATTTTGCCCTTTAAAAAAAAAAACTATTACAGATTCCTAATCTTCCCGTGCTCTGTTTTCCCTCCTAAAATTTGAATTTTTGTAAAAAAATCCACACCCTCTTCTCTCTTTTATATAAGCCATTATTTCTACTTTCCAAAAACTTGGTCCAAACTTTACCATTCAAATTTCAAAATTCAATTAACTACAAAAAAAGGCATTCAAACTTCATCAAAAGGTAATTTTTCAATGTTAATGTTCATACTTCTCTGTTTAATTTATCTGTTTCATTTTTCAATATTAATGTTTCATATTTATCTGTTCAACCGAAAACAAACAATGAACACCCATATAACAGATGAACCAATGAACTCACAAACAGCCCGCCTAATTGCAACGCCGCTATCGACAATCGAATCATCTTCTCAATCAATTTAAAAACCAAAAGATACCTTAAAATTTAACCCCTAAAGAAAGAAGAGCTTTCTTCAAGAAAAACACAGAAGAAGGCTCCTTAATTCAATCTTCTTTCTTCAATCTTTTTCTATACAAATTTAAAACCCTTTTGCGTGATGATTACAAAGAAATGGAGGGAATGGAGAAAGGGAAACCAGGAATTGGTGGACCACCATTGATTTTGAATGAACGATTAACCAACCTTGAATCCATGGCGAATTGCGGCCGAATTTTGGGCGGATTGCGGACGGTTCGACGCTGATCCCGTGCGACCGGACGAATCGCGCGACTCAGGGCTTCGTCTCCAAAAATACCAAATTGATTGCTCAGAGGAATTTTTGACGGGTAGTCGCCTTCCTCCACTGGACAGAGCCGATGATCATGGGAGGGCTGGGGTAGCCACGCTGCGAGGTCGTCGCGGAGAAAGAGCGTCGATGGAGATGTTGTACTTAGACCGGGCATATAGAAACAGTAGTGGTTTGGGTGAGGCCATCGCCGCGATGGAGAGGGAGAGCGAGGAGACGGCGTGGAGGCTGGGAGATTTGGGAGTGAGAATGAGGATGAAGTAGTGAAATTAGGTATATCTACCCAATTAAATTAATACACTTTCCAAAAAAGGCACGCCCATATGGTATAGGTTTTTTTTTTTTGTTTTTTTTATCAATTAATTAAATTAATACACTTTCAAAAAAATAAGCCAATGTTTTTGAAAAAAAAAACTATTTTGATTTATTATATTAAATTATAATACACTTTCAAAAAAATTATATTAAATTAAACTTAAATTTTTAATTGTTTTTTAATATTTGAATGTTAAATAAATAAGTTTCTTTTAATGTAAATTAGATTAGATAGTTTTTTTTTATTTGAATGTAAATTAGATAGATTTTTAATTATTATTATTTAAATATTGTGTTTAATTTTATGTTGTGTTTAATTTTATAGGTTTGAAAAAAATAAACAATCAAGGAACATTGAATATTTATGGATATGATGATTCGGCTCTATAATGTTTATAATGTTAATTAAAAAAAAGACCCGTGTCCTCGGACACGGGCATATGTACTAGTATATATATATGCCAGACCTAGTTTGAGCTACCTAATTTGTGTCGTCTGCTTCCTCTCCTCTCCTCTCCTCTCCATCAAAAGCTCGCCTCTCGCTGACATACAGACAGCTTATATAGCAATCCGGTACTCTCTCTCTCTCGCTCTCGCTCCCAATTAGTCATGTTTGCAAGTCTTACAGGAAATAGCATTATCTGCAAAGAAAATATTGTCTCTAGGGTTTCCCCAATCCCTCATAGAAAAGAACCCAATAGATATTCAACCCGTCAAACCCCTTCTACCTTTATCGTTCCTATACGATTTTCCTCTTAAGCTTTGTTCAGTTAAAGTAATTTAACATTAGGGTTTATCAAGTTTTTTTATCAACTCCTTCCCAGTTCATACTTTTCACCTTTTTTGGTTATATTCATACACCCTTTTTCAAGATAAGAATACCCTTTTTTTGTTGTATACATACACCCTTTAAAAATGGATGATTTTGATCGTGAAAAGATTCGAAATTTATGCATTCTTGCTCATGTTGATCATGGCAAGACTACTCTTGCTGATCACCTTATTGCCTCATATGGTGGTGGTGTGCTACACCCTAAGCAAGCTGGTAGGCTACGGTTTATGGACTATTTAGATGAAGAACAGAGGCGGGCTATTACGATGAAGAGTTCCTCTATTGCTCTTCAATACAAGGATCATTCTATTAATCTTATAGACTCCCCTGGTCACATGGATTTCTGTAGTGAGGTATCAACTGCTGCTCGTTTAAGTGATGGGGCTTTGGTTTTGGTGGATGCTGTTGAGGGTATTCATATTCAGACACATGCTGTTTTGCGTCAAGCTTGGATTGAGAAGCTTACACCTTGTTTGGTTTTGAATAAGATTGATAGGTTGATTTGTGAATTGAAGCTGACTCCTTTGGAGGCGTATACTCGACTGCAGAGGATTGTTCATGAGGTTAATGGGATAGTTAGCGCATACAAGTCGGAGAAGTATTTATCCGATGTTGATTCAATTCTTGCGGGTCCAGGTGGGGATGTGGATGATGAGAATCGTGAGTTTGTTGAGGATGATGAAGAAGATACATTTCAGCCTCAGAAGGGTAATGTGGTATTTGTCTGTGCACTGGATGGTTGGGGTTTTGGTATTAGTGAGTTTGCTGAATTTTATGCCTCTAAGCTTGGGGCCAGTGCTGCAACTTTACAGAAGTCTTTGTGGGGTCCACGATACTTGATTCCGAAGACTAAGATGATTGTGGGTAAAAAGGGACTGCCCGCGGGGAGCAAGGCTCGGCCTATGTTTGTACAGTTTGTGCTTGAACCACTCTGGCAAGTTTACAATGCTGCTTTGGAAACAGATGGGGATAAAGGAGTGCTTGAGAAAGTGGTTAAGTCATTTAATTTGTCTATACCTCCTCGTGAACTTCAGAATAAGGACCCGAAAGCTGTGCTTCAATCTGTAATGAGTAGATGGCTTCCATTATCAGATGCCATACTATCAATGGTGATAAAGCACATGCCAGACCCCATTGCTGCACAATCTTTTCGTGTATCACGCTTGCTTCCCAAGCGAGAAATTATGGACAGCAATAGTAGCTCTGATGTGCTGGAAGAGGCAGAGCGAGTGAGAAAATCTGTTGAGGCTTGTGATTTCAGCCCTGAATCCCCTTGTGTTGCTTTTGTATCCAAGATGTTTGCTGTTCCGTCAAAAATGCTACCTCAGAGGGGCCTTCATGGGGAGATTTTAAATAATTTTGAAGATGGTGGAAGTGGGGAGTCGGATGAGTACTTCCTTGCATTTGCACGGATATTTAGTGGTGTTCTTCGTGTTGGACAGAAGGTTTTTGTGCTTTCAGCATTGTACGATCCATTAAAGGGGGACTTGGTGCAGAAGCATATGCAGGAGGCTGAAGTGCATTCCTTGTATCTAATGATGGGTCAAGGCTTAAGACCAGTGGCTGCTGCAAAGGCAGGAAATGTTGTTGCTATCAGAGGCCTTGGGCAGCATATACTGAAAAGTGCCACTCTTTCATCCACCAAAAATTGTTGGCCTTTTTCAAGTATGGTGTTCCAGGTTTCTCCCACTCTAAAGGTTGCAATAGAGCCTTCTGATCCAGCTGATATGGGTGCACTTATGAAGGGCTTGAGGCTATTGAATCGTGCAGACCCATTTGTAGAGGTCAGTGTTTCTGCTAGAGGGGAGCATGTGCTTGCTGCTGCTGGTGAGGTTCATCTTGAGAGATGCATTAAAGATTTGAAGGAGAGATTCGCTAGAGTAAACTTGGAAATATCTCCACCTCTTGTGTCATTCAGAGAGACTATTGAAAGCGAGGTGCCAAATGGGGATAATACAAAGTTGTTAAATGGGAACTCTGATTTCATTGTGAAAACAACCCCAAACGGAAGGTGTGTTGTTCGTGTGCAAGTTATGAAACTTCCAGCTGCTCTTACTAAGGTTCTTGATGAAAATTCGGGTTTGCTTGGAGATATTATTGGAGGTAAATCAGGTCCGATTTTTACGAGCTTGGAAGCCCAGAGTGCAAGCATTTCGGAAGACAGTTCAATAGGGTCACTGAGGAAAAATATACTGGATGCTCTTGAGAATGATAATGAATATGGAAACTCCGAAACTGACAAGGAACAGGCTGAGAAGTTTAAAAAATTGTGGGTAAATATTGTAACGAGGATCTGGTCATTGGGTCCTGGACAGGTTGGCCCGAACATCCTTCTCACTCCAGAATCACTTGCAAAGGAAACTGATTCTTCTGCTCTTATCCGGGGTTCTCCTTATGTTTCTGAAAGATTGGGTTTGGTGGATGTAAATCGTGAAACAACAATATCGACAGAGGAATCATCCATAGAAGCTCAAGCCTTGTTTAAAGAAGCGGAGAGTCTTCAGAGTAGTGTATTATCAGGTTTTCAATTAGCTACATCATCTGGGCCTTTATGTGAAGAACCTATGTGGGGTTTGGCTTTTGTTATTGAGGCTTTCATTTCTCCTTCTGTTAGTCAATCTAACGAGAATGAACCCAATTACCAACAAGCAGGAGACCACTATGGCATCTTTTCTGGACAGGTTATGGCTGCTGTCAGGGATGCTTGCAAGACAGCTATACTTCAGAAGAACCCACGAATAGTGGAAGCTATGTATTTTTGTGAGCTAAATACCCCAACAGAGTACTTGGGGCCCATGTATGCAGTTCTTGCACGTAGGCGGGCCCGAGTATTGAAGGAAGAAATGCAAGAAGGGTCTCCCCTTTTCACAGTACATGCTTATGTGCCAGTTGCAGAGAGCTTTGGTTTTGCAGATGAGCTGAGGAGGTGGACTTCTGGAGCATCCAGTGCTCTGCTTGTTCTTAGTCACTGGGAAGCACTTCCAGAGGATCCTTTCTTTGTACCAAAGACAGAAGAGGAGAAGGAAGAGTTTGGAGATGGTTCTAGTGTACTACACAATACAGCTCGGAAACTTATTGATGGTGTGAGACGGCGCAAAGGACTCCCAGTGGAGGAAAAAGTTGTGCAACATGCCACAAAGCAGAGAACACTGGCTCGTAAGGTTTAAAAAACCTAATTAGTTTTTGAATTTACTTTTGTAGTACATCATATCCTTATTTCAGAGCAAACTGATATACAAAATGATCAATTTCGTTTTCATCTCAAGTATTTAGGTATTCTATTACTTTTTTTTTTAATCATTTCAGAAGCGGCTTTATTGGTGCATGATTAGCAGAGGACATATTAATGATTTTGTATTAGTACTATGCCAATGTTTGAATTTTACTCGATGGTTAATCTTCGAAGTTTTGCATGCACCACCCTGTTACTTTGTATTTTTGGTCTTACAGTTGTCTTGAGTTTTGTTCATGTTTCAAGCCGAAATGCTGTACCTCATGTTTGGGAGGAAAACCTGCACTTGCTTTTTTGAGGATTAAAATTGAAAAATGTGTTCCACCAAAATCTGCTCACCCTGCTTCTGCAAGAATTACTTCTGGAATAATCTGTTTCTTTGATAAGAAAAGGAATACTTCTTTGGATAATCGGTATAAAGTAAAATCTTTATTTTGCTCCTAACCATAATTCGATTTTACCATATAAACCATATGCCCTATCATTTATTATCTCCACTGTCAAATTCCTTTTTAATGGCACAGCTTCTGCATTTCTGAGGTAAGCTTCTCTCTCTCTCTCTCTCTCTCTCTCTTTTCAGTTCAGTAATTACATACTTCCTTTATCTGTAGGTGCTAGAGTTTGGTGTATATGAATAGATTTTGTTGTACATGTGAACATCTTGAGTCCTTTTATGCATGGCACCCTGTTTTGTTAACTGAGGAAAAAATTGGTACTCTCTCCCTAAATGAATGTCCATTTTCTAAAGAACTAGTTTTACTCTCGTGCGATGCACGCATCATTACATGTTACTCTAAGACAAAAAATAAAGAAAAATAACAAAAAAGTGAAATAGATTTATACATTATGGAACTTCCTTAAACACTACATTATAGATCAGATTGATCAGGCTTATCAACATTACAAATCAATATTTTAAGACCATCAGTTGTCACTCCAAACAAATCAAATCAAGGTACAAACTCCGTCTCACTTTAAATTACGAAATAATAATTATTAATAAAGAAAACTAAATGGAAATATTATTTTTTCCATCTCAAATAAATACTTTAAAAAATATAATTCTATAAAAAATTATAATCTTCATTTCAAAAATAAATATTACTTTCGACTCAAAATGAATAACAAAAAAATAATATAACATTTTTTGTCCAAAAAATGAACATTACTTTCTTCATCCCAATGAATATTTAAAAAAATAATACTGCTTCATTTGCCTCAAAAATTAATGTTTGTAATGTTAGTGTCTTCGTCATATTTTGGATATGGTTAAATACAGGGAACAAAAAATACATGGAACCAACAAAATTACCAAAATACCCATATAAATCAAAAATTCCGGTCAAATGGCCAGAATTCGAACCAAATTCAGCAAAAAATCAAAACCAAATCGCATATGTAAAAATCGAATTCCGACTTCGTTAGCCGTTGGATCGTCGTGAAACTTCTGGCCTTTGGTCGCATCCCCTAGGCGCACATGATGACCGTTGGGATCTTCCAAATAATTGCCGGAGAGGGAGAAATGGCTACGCTAAAACCTGGCTAAAATCTCCAAAAATTTGCTATATTAAAAATCAGATTCCCGCTTCATTAACCGTTGGATCGTCGTCAAATTTCTGGGGTATGTTCGCATCACTCAGGCGCTCATATTGACCGTTGGGATCAGCAAAATAATCAGCGGTGCCGGAGATATGGCCAACGGCGCAAATCCGGCAAGGCTATATTAAAAATCAAATTCCCGCTTCATTAACCGTTGGATCGTCGTCAAATTTCTGGGGTATGTTCGCATCACTCAGGCACTCATATTGACCGTTGGGATCAGCAAAATAATCAGCGGTGCCGGAGATATGGCCGACGGCGCAAATTCGGTGAGACATCTCGTTTCACAACATCTCGTGTAGGGCAAGGGCAGGATTGGAATTTTTCGTTCCCTGTATTTTTCGTTCCCTGTATTTAGTATTTACCCATATTTTAGAGGCGAATAAAGTAGTATTAATTTTTAAAAATATTCATTTGGGATGAAGGAAGTAATGCTCAATTTTTGGATAAAAAAATGTAGTATTGTTCTTTGGTTATTCATTTTGAGTCGAAAGTAATATTTATTTTTAAAATGGATAATATAATTTTTATAGAAGTATATTTTTTAAAGTATTTATTATAGATGGAAAAAATAATATTTCTATTTAATTTTCTTTATTAATAATTATTATTTTGTAATTTAAATTGAGACGGAGTTCATACCTTTGGTTTGGTTTGGATCGGTTGTGACGTAGTTTATTTAGATCGGTTGTGGCCGGTTTAAATCGGTCACACACATTATTTAACCAATTTTAAGAATCGGTAAGACAAGGCATAAAGAATCGGTAAGACAGGCATTAAGAATCGGTAATCAGCCCGTGTCATTAAGAATCGGTCACACGTACACACATTATTTTCCTTCTCTTTCTCTTTCTTTCTGTCTCTTTCTTTCTTTTCTCTTTCTTTTTTTCGTTCGTTCTTTCCTTTTTTTTTATTATTATATTTTTTGAGTTATTATTAATATTAAAAACTAAATTTTTAATCATTTATAAATTTAATATATTTAAAATTTGCATTTTTTCATTTATTAGTTTATATACTATAGAGTTAATTACTTTTTAAAAAAATTGGTTATTCTTTTTAGCCAAAAACTTACAAAAAACGCGTTTTTTGTTAAGCTTAACAAAAAACGTGTTTTTCAACCGCGGTTCAATTTAGCGGACGGTTCTTACGCTTTTCCGGTCCGGTTCAATTTCTCGCGGCGTATTTGATTTTTGATTTCCACATTTGTGCCTTTCAATTCGATTTTTCCTACTTTCATCATCTCTGAGCTGTTGCGGCGTATCAGTTTCCACCGAGTTTCATCATCTCCGAGCTGTTTTCATTCGTCATTTTACTTGTTATTCGACATTATGACCGATCAATCCAAAGAAAGGAGGAGCAAGAAGCGTAACGAAGGTATAATTTTACTTGTTTTTAGTCATATTGTTCTTCGATTTCAAATCAGTTGCTCTATTGAAACCCTAAATATAAGCAAATGTTGTCTCTACTGAAACCATAAATATAAGCAAAACATAAGAAAATGTTGGCTCTATTGAAACCCTAAATATTGCACATAGAAACCGTTGCACTGTCACATTTATTTGAACTTGCACTTGCACTATCGAAACAGTTGCACGTTCACATTTAATTGCAAAAACAAGCAAATGTTGGCACTATATATAAAGCGGCTCTTTGAAATCAGAACACGGGCACTTTCAAACCTTAAGAATGGCACTTTGAAACCATAAAACGGGCACTTTGAAATCACAAAACTGGTCTTTGAAATCATAAAACTGGCACTTAAAAACCATAATTTTGGTACTTTGAAATCATAAAACTGGCACTGATGTAATGTTTTTTGATATGTTGGCATTATAGATAAAACTTGCTCTTTGAAACCATAACCCGGGCACTTTCAATCCTTAAGACGGGCACTTTGAAACCATAAAACGAGCACTTAGAAATTATAAATCTGGCACTTTGAAATTATAAAACTGGCACTGATGTTATTTTTTTGATATTTATTTTCAGTTCCATCAAAGCGTAAAAGAGTTTTGGATGATGATGATTTTGATATCACTATTAAGAGGCCTAAAGGGGGTGATAAATTTGAGCATTCGTGTACTCCCAAAAGACTCGTTGAGCTCCGTTTAACTCCAGAGCAGAAGAGAGATGTTAGGGCTATTGGATTTGGATCTCTGTTGAATTTTGATGTTAAGATATTGCCGCTTAGGCTTGTTCAGTTTCTTGTTGAAAGATTTGAACCAATCACAAGGATACAACAAATCAATTCATCAGATAAATATGTTATTACAGCATCGGATGTCTATGATATATTTTGTCTACCTAGGAATGTTGCAAAGTATAAGGTAAATCAATCATCCAAAGACAAATATGGAATTGAGAAATCGATATTTTGAGGAATTTGGGCGTACTCAAGATGGTCTTCTGCCTATAAACTTTTGGAACGCATTTCGAGTTACATCAAGGTGGGGATGAATTTAAACGCTTGTTTGTCTTTGTTTGTTGTTGGTATTTTTCTTGCCCCAGTAGTTACAAAAACAATTGATGTGTCACCGCTAAGTATTGTAGAAGACGTTTCACGTATAAGCAAGTTTGATTGGTGTCAATATGTTTTGGACAAATTATGTCGGGGGTGTAAATAGGTTTAAGACTCAAAAAAGAATTCAAAAAATTGTAGTGGATGTGTTATGGTGTTGGTGATTGCTTACCTTCAAAGATTTCCATTTCAAGGGGTGAATGAATCAAGCTATTCTCCCTTTGATTAAACATTGGAATGCTAAAAATTCAAAGAGAGGATTGATTCCGAATCGAAAGTTGGTGGGGGAATTTAATTTTTATGGAAAGAATGTTTATCCTATAAGTAGGGGTGGCGACGATTTTGTGGAGGAAGTACCCGGTGAGTTTGTGGAGGAAGAATGTATTCCGTTAAGGATTGAAAGTGCTTCAAAGGAAAGAATTGCGAGGGAAGCAATGTAAGTATTGTCACTATTTATTACTTAAACTGGTTCTTTGAATTTCTTATGATGGCACTATTGATTACTAAAGCGCACAATGAATAATATCTACCGGCACTTAAAATACACACACTATTTTTCATTCTTACTATTTTTCATTGATATAGGATGTTAAGGAGTCATGGGATATATTGAGGAAGGACCTCGATAATGCTGTCCATGCTCACATTGAAAGAAGCCGAAATCTATCAAGAAAGAGAAGGGAAGAAATGCGGTGAAGAGATTGGGGAAGAGAAAGAGACCGAGGGGAATTGGGAGGCGGAGAGGGAGGGGAGGGGAGGAAGTAGAAGATGATATTTTTGATGATGATTATTTTTATGAGATTGACAATATTATTTCGGGGTTTGTGAAGACAACAAAAGGCGGCATGGGTAAGAAAAGGAAAGGTCCAATTCCATCATTTGACCTTGATTTATCTCGGGTATCTAGTGAGGAGAGAAGAGAACATTCAGAAGCGAGAAACGGCGGGAAGTTAATGAGATTTTTCGGGAGACATATGATGATGATGATGAACAAAATAGAGCTCTTGATAACATTATTGCGAATATAAATGAGAGCGGCTTTATGAGTTGTTATGAGATGTTGAATGTAGGGTGCACGGTGGGTATGGGGAAGCTAATGAGGAATTTGTATCCGTTCTCGGTTTATGATCAACAATGCCGATTTGTTGCGACCGATGTTGAAGCTGAGAAAGGAGGATGTTGATATGTGCAAGTCTACACACTTTTCAAAGAATCTGAAAGAGTAAGCTATAAATTTATGAATACCTAAACAATGGCACCTTTTATGAATGTATACACTTGTATGTAAAAGCATTTACTAATTTATTTTTCTTTTACGGCACTTGTGATCCTATTTACTCGGTGTTCCATAGCTTATCGGTTGAAGATATTTTGAGCATGGATGAAGACAAGGAAGTAACTTCAAATACCATCGAGAGTTGGGCTATTCTTCTTAATAAGATGGAGCAAAAGTACGGTAGAATGAAGAAGTTTATGTTTGGGCTTAGTAATTACGTAAGTTCTTTATCTATTATGCTAATACATTCAATAATTATATTATCTATGATTATTTGTTAATTAAATTATATTTGTGTGCATTTTTAAATTTGATGTTATTAATGTGTTATACGAGTTTGCTTGGATTCAACGTACAACGAAGACATCTCAAGATGTTGTATCATCGGTGGGCAAGAAATCACCGATAGTTTAGAACAATGGATTGATGTTAATTTTAATGATGCTTTGAGATACTGATTTGAGTGAAGTTAAATTGGTAAGCATTGTCATTTTATACATACATGTACTTGAGCTGGTACTTTCAAACTACGATATTCGCACTTATTTTCTTGCGGTTCTTTTTGCCATGTCATAGAGGTGACAACAAGAGTGGCCATTACACACTTTTTGTTGTCAATGCGAGAGTCAATCATTTCGGTATCTTGACAACTTGCCAATGAATGATTGGAAGAGACAGAATGTGCCAAAACTTGCTCATAGCATGGTAATCTTATTTATTGAATTGTTTTTTGTTTTTTTTTTTTTTTTTGTTATTTTTTACCAAAACTTTCATATTAATTTCTTTGTTTTTTTTTTCGTTGCGGCAAGCACCCTTCAAAAAGTTCTTAAATCACATAAATCATCCAAGTGTTGCGAGATATATTGAAGTTTCGGTTTGAGCATATGCAAGTTGAATGGATTGTGAAAGAAAATGAAAATGCTAATAGTGGTATGGAGTATATGTAATGGTGAAATGAGGCAATTTAACGGCACAATTTACTCATGCCACGAGTTGTGTGATAACTCGTCAAGGGTGCGTATGAGGGCTGAGATTCTAGCAAGTCTACTTCTCTGTGATATTAATGCTGAACGTGATCATTTAGTGAAGCAGTTAGGGTTATTTACAAGAGAGAAAAGAGAAGCCGTGAAGAAGATTGATGAAGAAGAAGAAAATAAAAGGGTAGAAGAAGAAAAAAAAAGAAAGCGAAGAAAAGAAAAGGAAAGAAGAAGAAAAAAAGAAAGATTTAGAAAAGAAGAAAAAATTAGATGATGAAATGAGGGTTGCAAAGAAGTATCAGACTAGGAAAGCAACAACAAAACAATGAATTGGTGTTTTGTATCTGAATTGTTTATATTTGAATTATTGTTTTTTTATGAGTGAATTAGTGTTGTTTTTTAATATTTTTATTGATGCAAAATCACAATGCCATGGAGCAGCTCAAACAATTCAATGAATTCAATGCACTTACCATTACGAGATAAAACTTGCTCTTTGAAACCATAACACGGGCACTTTCAAACCTTAAGAATGGCACTTTGAAACCATAAAGCTGTCACTTTCAAACCTTAAGAATGGCACTTTGAAACCTTAAAGCTGGCACTTTCAAACTTTAAGAATGGCACTTTGAAACCATAAAGCGGCTCTTTGAAATCATAAACCGGCACTCGATGTAATGTTTTTTGATATGTTTGCAATATAGGTAAAACTTGCTATTTGAAACCATAACACGGGCACTTTCAAACCTTAAGACGGGCACTTTGAAACCATAAAGCTGGCATTTACCATAAAGACAAATGAAACTCCAAATAACATAATCTGGCATTCCAAATAAGTAATACGGGCATTCTTAATATTACAAGCGGCACTTCAATTAACAAAGTTTTATTAAACACTCATTTGGACAATATTATAAAAATACAATCGGTTTCAAACCTTAAGAATGGCACTTTGAAACCATAAAGCGGCACTTTCAAACCTTAAGAATGGCACTTTGAAACCATAAAAGGGGCAATTAAAAACCATAATTCGGCACTTTGAATTCATAAAGCGGCTCTTTGAAATCATAAAGCGCCGATGTAATGTTTTTTGATATGTTTGCAATATAGGTAAAACTTGCTATTTGAAACCATAACACGGGCACTTTCAAACCTTAAGACGGGCACTTTGAAACCATAAAGCTGGCATTTACCATAAAGACAAGCTGAAACTCCAAATAACATAATCTGGCATTCCAAATAAGTAATACGGGCATTCTAAATATTACAGTGGCACTTCAATTAACAAAGTTTTATTAAACACTCATTTGGACAATATTATAAAAAATACAATCGGTTGTAGCGTGTGAAAACAATAATGTTTGGTTACAAAAATATCAAATCAAATGTTCATTAGGGGTCTTCGAACCATACTCATTAGTAATTGGTTTTCTCCGTTCAAACTTTGTTTTAGGTTTTCTTTTTCTACCCTTTGTATGCCGCACGTACGGGATCCGTCAGCTGCGGGTGCGGCTGAATGTTGTGCTTGTTGAAGCACTATTATTTTCACTTGTTGTTGGTTCAACACCTTGTACGTTTCGGGAGAGTATTTCTTGTACTAGCAATGTATCTCTATTAAACCCATCTTCTAGAATTCTTCTTGCATCCTGTTTTCATGGCATGTCATCATTAAATCGTAGTACTTTCTCGCCATCTGTTGTTTCAAGGAATTGAATTGTGTTGCTCGGTTGGAGTAGTAGATTTACCTTGGTAAGTTTTATTCCATACATTTGTTTTGGTGTCTTTGTCCATCTTTTTTGAATGTACTCTTCCGGTATCCGATCGATATTTGTCAAGTTGAGAACCTTAATGCAATGAAAGCACAACCAACCGACCTCACTAAAATGATTGCATGTACGGTTCACGCTTATCTTCTCATTATTTCGCGAGAAAAGTACCCTTTCAAACTTGTCTGGATGGTTCTCATGAGCAACTTCAAACAACTTATTGTTTTCATCCAAGCAAAAGCCAATATTAAAATTTGCGGCAAAGTTTGCCTTGACCTCTTTTTCAAAAAATCTGAATATTTCCTCCGTGTAAACCTCCCTTGCATGTCTTATTAAAGCTCCATGTATTTACGTGCGAGGCTTTGAGTTTATTGAATCAAATTCCTTTCGTTGCTCCACACTTCTCCAACGTTTTACCGTCTCATTGAATATATCAAAGAATTGTGTTAGGGACGTGCTTCTATTTGCTTTGAAACATATGGCATGATTTGTGCTCTCACTTCTCTGTGAAGATAATATGCCGGTAGAAGAAATCTTTACTCAATGTTGTACACCATTTCTCTCTCAAGCTATATAAATGATTGAACCATCCGTTCTCAAGAAGGTTATATTTTTCTAGCATTGAATTCCAACAATTTTCAAACTCGGATTCATCACTACATCCTCTCAAGCAATTGTTGAATTCCTTTTTAAATTCTTCATCTGTCTTTAGTTGTCCAAAGTGAGATATAGCATTTTGTTGAATGTGCCACAAGCATAACCTATGTCTTGTTCTTCCCTCAAAAACACATCAATAATTTATAATATAGTCAAACACTTTGTCATTAATAAAGCTATACACTAGCACTATAAAATAATAACACTAGCAATTATAAATCTAACACTTTGGTTATTCATAACACTTTGGAACCGGCACTTATTAATTCAAGAACAGGCATTAACTAAACCAAGAAGCGGCACATATAAAAAATTTGTTACAAATCATATAATTTACCTACTCCGATCAAACATTGGAAATTACATAATCTACCTATTCGAGTCAAACATTGGAAATTACATAACCGTGAATGTTAACAATTCTATGTAAAAAGGCATTACACAATAGTCAAACATTGGAAATTACATAACCAGTTAATGTTAAAGCATTTACAAACAAAACAAAAAAAAGTGTAGGTATATGCACTATAAATAGCACTATCTGACACATGAAATGGATATTTCAAAATTACATCTCTTCATTCATTAAAATCGGTTCTCTTATAATTTCAATTAATATGTCCTCAAATGATGAGTATGACTCGATGAGAAAGAGTTTAGGAGTGCCTTTCGTGAAATGACAAAGAAACTCCACTTTGGTCATCTTCGTATCCCTCGGACTCATGGACATCTCCGGAAAAGTTGTATGTATGCCCTCTACAACCTTGTGCGGGCGTAAGATACGTGAAAGGAACCAAAGCGCAATGCTTGACATGCCTTTGATTCTTGTGCACCCACTTCCTCTTTCTCCAATGTTGCTAAAGTGAGCCTGAGGCTTTGGCAAAATACCTTAAGGAGTATTTGGAGTTGTTTGGACTGTGGAAATTCCTTCTTGCAAGAAGGATAAGGTCGAAGAAGCCCTTTGACAAAGGTGATGGAGGATGTGGTGGAGTTTACGGTGTTAAGACTTATGGTGGTTATGGGAAGGGAAAAAATGTAATTTAAATTTGTTTCAATTTAGTAAATTATTTTCTTCCCTCAAAACCCTGTCAAATCTAACAATGCTACATTATAAGAAATGATGCGGAACTTACTAACACAAGTACGGCACCGTCTAAAACAAATCTTGGCATATACTAACAAATGCAATGGCACTTTTTATTAAATTAACGGTAACATAGTAAAAACAATAAATGAAATATTGGAAATAAAATAAAATTTACCTCTTCAATCGCTTTCGACATTGCAAAGTCTTGATCGGTGAAAATTGTTTTTGGTTCTTTTCCACCCATTGATTTTACAAATTCCTTGAGAAGCCAAGCAAATGTCTCGTCTTTTCACTTGTTAAGAAAGCACAACCAAACATCACGGTGTTCCAATGGTTGTTCACCCCAACTATTGGTGCACAAATCAAATTGTATTTATTTGTGTTATAAGTTGTATCAAACACAACAACATCCCCATACAATTCATAATCCTCCCTCATCATACCATCTCTCCAAAACAAAGTACGAGCCTACTTTCTTCCCCAAATTGCATTTTGAAGTAGAATCCTTCATCCCGAATTTGGCTCGGTCTATCAATTACGGTTTGTGCATCGCCCATTTCTATTTTTTCCATTCTCAATCTCTGTACAAAGTTAAGATGATCTCTTCTTGTATGCCCAACATATTCTTCCCCACCCATTGTTTTTGCCAAAACATTAAATCCATCGGTTGGCTTGATGCCGGCTTCTTCAAACTGCTCTATTATTTTTCCCGTAGCTTCGATATCGACCTCTCGCTACGCTTTAAGTGGTTCCATTACGGCCTTGTCATCTCATGGTTGTGTTCGGTTTCGTGCCGTGCAACCACATATAAGTCTTCCTTAATTAACAATTTTACTCTCATAAGAGCCTGACAACCTGTCCTTTTAGAAGGGGCTTTCTTTCTCCTCAATTTCCTCTTTGGGTTTTCAATTATTTCCAATGGAGATGGAATCTCTAATTCACCGACTTCTATTGGAGCTGGAACATCAATTTCATTTCCTCTTTGTGTGTATCCCTGGCATGAACACATAAAATATTTATCTATTGGCCTTGATGTTTTTTAGAAACACGCGAGGTTGTAATTTTAACACCGAATCCCAATGCATTGGAATGATCCTTGTACAATTGATGCGGTTCTTCCCATGTCTTTGCTTTTATACCCAGGCGGTGATGAGGTAATATCAATATGGCTTCTTTGCAAATAAAAATAAAGAATTCGATTAGAAATAACATTGAAAAAACTAGAAATAACACAAGCGGTACCTAAAACAAATAATATTGGCACTTCAATAACAAGACATTGGATGAAGCTACAAATAACACAAAGCGGAACTTCAACAAAACAAGCTGGCACACCAAATAATTGATATTGGCACTCCTAAAAACACAATACGGCACATCAATAAACAAAGTTTCCTAAAAAATTAAATGCGGCACTAGAAATAACACAACCGGTACCTAAAACAAGTAATATTGGCACTTCAATAACAAGACATTGGATGAAGCTACAAATAACACAAGCTGGAACTTCAACAAAACAAGCTGGGCACACCAAATAAGTGATACTTGGCACTCTTATCAACATAAGCGGCACTTTAAACAACATTTCTTGGATATTAAATTTATTAAGGAAGTATATTCCGTCGAATATACCTCCTTGTGATAATAAATAATGATATGTTTACTTGTCTTTAATGGTCAAAGAGTAATAAATGTGTACGGTTGGTAAGTGCATTGAATTCATTGACCAACTTTTTTGACTCGGTTTCAAGTACTCGGCCTATATAAATCTGTCAAAGGCAAGCATATACATAAAATTCAAGAAAAATTCTAGCTTTAATAATTTTTCTAGTGATGAACAAAGGCAAGGTAAATTCTGGGGAGCCAACTTTGGGTGATTCAAATGATGACAAAAGTTGGAAAATATACATGGTGTGCTACCAAAAATTCCTCAATGGTCATCTTGTTGTTTTGCAGCCTTCCTCTGCAAATGGTACTCCCTCATTTCGTTGTCCATTGGAGCCATGTAATGGACACAATTGTAGGGATAAGGATTATGTGGGGATAGTCAATCATGCTCATGAGTTTGGCAATGCTCACAACATTGATGAAGCTGCTAGGATTCACCACAAGGCTTTGGAAATGTATTTGGAATATATTTTGAATGAATATGATCCAAAAAACAAATTGAATGACAACGTAGGCGATGATGGAGCGGTGGTAGTGGTAGTGTTTAATGGTACTAAATTCTGTTTTTTAATATTGTTGTGTTTGATGTATTTTTATGATACTTTGTTCAATGAAGTTCCGGTTTATGTTTTTAGTAGTTCCAGTTTATTTTTAGTAGTGACAAATTCACGAATTCAGAGACAAGCAATTGTTGGCACTATAGATAAAACTTGCTCTTTGAAACCATAACACGGGCACTTTCAAACCTTAAGAATGGCACTTTGAAACCATAAAACGGGCACTTTCAAACCTTAAGAATGGCACTTTGAAACCTTAAAACTGGCTCTTTGAAATGATAAAGCGGCTCTTTGAAATCATAAAGCTGGCTCTTTGAAATCATAAAGCGCTTGATGTAATGTATTTTGATATGTTGGCAATATAGATAAAACTTGCTCTTTGAAACCATATCACGGGCACTTTCAAACCTTAAGACGGGCACTTTGAAACCATAAAACGGGCACTTTCAAACCTTAAGAATGGCACTTTGAAACCATAAAACGGGCACTTTCAAACCTTAAGAATGGCACTTTTAAATCATAAAACTGGCTCTTTGAAATCATAAAACTGGCACTGATGTAATGTATTTTGATACGTTGGCAATATAGATAAAACAAGCTCTTTGAAACCATAACACGGGCACTTTCAAACCTTAAGACGGGCACTTTGAAACAATAAAACGGGCACTTAGAAATCATAATTATGTACAAAAAACCATTCAAACTTACTATTAAATGCCAAATTCACGGATTCAATAGTGCCAAGTTTCATAAATGTGTACAAAAAACCATTCAAACTTACTATTGAATTCAGAGAGCATTAAATGTATACAGTCAAATTCACGGATTTAATAGTGCCAAATTCCCGAATTCAAAGAGTCACGAGTAATAAATGTGTACAGTCACGTATTCAAAGAGTCAACAGTCACGTATTCAAAGAGTCACGAGTAATAAATACAGTCACGGATTCAACAGTCACGTATTCAAAGAGACACGAGTAATAAATGTGTACAGTCACGTTTTTAGTATAAATAAGTTAGATCTTCCCTTCTTTTTTATTTCTAAAATTCATCTAAAAATCAATCAATTTCTCAATATGAGTACGAGTAGGTCGACCAAGAATGAGGAAAATGTTGACAATAAAGAGGAAGAAAGAGGTGCTAAAAAATTGCGTTTTTTAGAAGATTTGAAGGAGGGATATTATAGCTTGTGGAGCTGCGTATAAACTTCACGCCCATTCTGTGACAATAAGAACAGCAGGAAATCAACATGGATTTGGGATTCTCTTACGTTACATGCCAAGGATCGTGGGGCAACTAAAGCTTATGGAGAGCATGATATGTTCCAAAGACTCTGCACTCTTTAAGTTTATGGAGAGCATGAATGAATGAATAATTGTTATGTTTTTATGTTTCTTTGTTTAGTTGTTTTGTTTGTTTGTATTTTTTTAATGTATAATATCTATTGAATAATAAGTTATCTTGTTTGTTTCTATTTTTCTTTATATCTAAAGTGCCGGTTAGTGTATTATTAAGTGCCGCTTTAATTTTTTAATATGCCGGTTCAATAACAAGAGAGTGGATGAAACTACAAATAACACAAACCGGAACATCAATAAGTCAAACTGGCTCTTCAAATATGTGATACCGGCACTACTAAAAACACAAATTGGCACTTCAATGAATTAAGTTTCCTACAAATATGTGGATGAAACTACAAATAATACAAACTGGAACATCAATAAGTCAAACTCGGCACTACAAATAACACAAACCGGCACACCAAATAAGTGATACCGGCACTCATAAAAACACAAATTGGCACTTCAAAGAACAAAGTTTCCTAAAAATTAAATCCGGCACACCAAATAAGTGATACCGGCACTCAAAAACCACAATCCGGCACTTCAATGAACAAAGAATTACCGACACTCTAGTGGTGAAGCTACAAATAACACAAACTTGACCTTCAATAACACAAACCGGCACACCAAATAAGTGATACCGGCACTCCTAAAAACACAAATTGGCACTTCGGTGAGCAAAGTTTTCTAAAAATTAAATCTGGCACTCTAAATAACGTAAACCGGCAATCCAAATAACACAATCCGGCACTTCAATTGAAAAAGATTTACGACACTCTAGTGGTGAAGCTACAAATAACACAAACTGGAACTTCAATAACAAAACCGGCACACCAAATAAGTGATACCGGCACTCTTAAAAACACAAATTGGCACTTCAAAGTGAGCAAAGTTTCCTAAAAATTAAATCGGCACTCTAAATAACGTAAACCGGCAATCCAAATAACACAATCCGGCACTTCAATGGAAAAGATTTACCGACACTCTAGTGGTGAAGCTACAAATAACACAAACCGGAACTTCAATAACAAAACCGGCTTACCAAATAAGTGATACCGGCACTTCTAACAATATAAAATGGCACTTCAATAATAAAACAGTTGACCGAAACTACAAATAAAACAAACCGGCACTAAATAACATAAACCGGCACTCCAAATAAGTGATACCGGCACTCCTTACAACATAAAATGGCACTTCAATGAATAGACATTGGTCAAGCTACAAATAAAACAAACTGGAACTAAATAACATAAACTGGCTTTCTAAATAAGTGATACTGGCACTCATAAAAACACAAACTGGCACTTCAATGACTAGACATTGGCTAAAGCTACAAATAAAACAAACTGTAACTAACTAGCACAAACTGGCATTCCAAATAAGTGATACTAGCACTCCTAACAACATAAAATGGCAATTCAATGAACAGAGTATTCAAAAAATTAAAACTAGCATTCCAAATAACAAAAACCGGCAATCAAAATAACACAATCTGGTACTTAAGAAAATTAAAAATTGTACTTCAAACTACTAGCATTATATATAACATATCTGGCATTATGAAATTGTATTACCTGTATCGTGATTATCATTAACTTCGTGCAGAATTCGATCAATTGCCGTAGCATTATCTCCAGTTTCAACTTCGTTCTGAATTAGATCAATTACAGTAGCATTACTTCCAGTTTCATCTTCAAAATCACGTAAGTTCATCTTAACCTAATAAAAAATTGCCAGAATTGAATAAAACAATTAGGAATGATTGTAAATATATGTATTGATAGTCTATAATTGACGAAAGTGAATCATATATTACCTCAATCGATTGAAACGGATTGATTTTCTATTGAATTACGCTTTAGCTCGATGAATTTCTATGTTGCGGCGTCGTAGCTGTGTGTTTCTTGTGTGTGTTCGTTTGGATTTGAGTTGATTAAACGCGGTTCAATTTTGTTAATGAACCGGTCTCGGTTCAATACGCGTATCATAGGTTTAAACCGGGTCCAAAAACTAGTTTTTTGTTAAGCTTAACAAAAAACTAGTTTTTCATAAGAGCAACTCTTCTTTTTATACAATAAAATTTCCTTTGCTTGACCATGAATAAGGAAAATTTATTTATCTCGTACCTCACTTTTCATATTAACAATACTTAATTCACTATATCTTAATTTTTATGTAATATAAATTTTTTGCATTTTCAAGTGGGAGTATTTATTTTTAGAGAAACTTGATTTGGAGGTTAAGAACTTGGAAGAGTAATTCTTGGATTTGGACAGTCAACGGTCTAATGTTTTGACAGCTTGTTTTGATTTAAGACATGACATTTGATTTAGGGGTTATGAACTGGACAATTAATTTTGACCATAAAGTGTGATTGGCTTGGCTTGGCCTGTTGGATAAACTATTGCCGGTAAAGCATTTTCATCGGTTAGAGGTTAACTATTGATCGGTAACTCATTGGTAACTCATTTGAATCGGTTTGGCATGATTGAATCGGTCATTCTATTGACCGGTCATTAATTTACAGATCATTTTTTTATTTACTTTTTCACCACAAATGCCCATCGTACTTTTCATAATTATACTAATTGTCATCAACCCATTTTGACAGATAGGAGTTGACTCCAGTCCAAATATGGGTCCCACTCAAACAATCAAGTGGAGGAAAGTTACACGATTGCAGTTTAGATTTCTTTTATGCTTTCATTGGACCGATGATGTGGCACCAGTAAATCAAAAGAAAATGAAACCGACTGAGACAAATCGGTTGTCATGAAATCTTAACCGACTGATCCTAAACCGGCAAATTATTGATTTTTTTCTCAAATAATTTCATTTTAAAATTATAAATTTTAAAGTAACTCACATTTTAAAATTGGTTATTCATTTTGAGTCGAAAGTAATATTTATTTTTGAAATGAAGATTATAATTTTTATAGAAATATATTTTTTAAAGTATTTATTTGAGATGAAAAAAATAATATTTCTATTATTTTGTAATTTAAAGTGAGACGGATTTGTACCTCTTTGGTTTGGATCAATTGTGTCTGGTTTGGATCGGTCGGTCATCCACTTAAATTTGCTCAATTTTATTTAATAGTCAGGATCGGTCAAGGCAAGGCAAGGATCGGTCAAGGCAAGGGAAGCCAAGGATCGGTCTAGGCATGGATCGGTTAAGGGAGGCTAGGCAACGTCAAATTTCAAAGGAAGAAAATTTTAGACTTGGAAATACCAATCGAAATCGACCCGGTTAACCACCTTAACCGATTACGGTTTATCGGTTATACCGGTTTTAACCGTTTTTAATTTTTTTTCTTTTTCAAATTAGGCTTTTAAAATAAATTTTTAACAAAATTATTTTTTGAAAAAATTCAAGGCCACGCCCACGGCCGACCAATTCTATCAATGTCACGGTCGAATGATTAAGCTAACCTTGGCCAATGCCTCATTATATACCAAGACAAGGCCATTTCACTTTCTTTTTCTATCAATGTGAGAATTGAGATATCCCTCCTTCTCCGCCTGCATACACGGGCCTTTTCCTGCGTGTGAAGAACACGCGCCAATTTATCTCCCACTCATAGCATGCCACGTCGAATTTCCATATTATATCTTCAATTTTGCCACGCTTGAAAATTACTAAATTGCCCTTGACTTTTGGGGGGAAAGCTAGACTGCTTTGCTTTTATATATATATATATATATATATAGATTTCAAATGGGGAAATTAATTTCCATAATGGAATTATAAGTAATTGGCAATTATAGTCTTGGATGAATATTTAAAATTATTATTTATGCTGTTCTTTCAGTTAGAATTTTTAACCGGTTAGACATTTAGAAAAAAACTTGACCGGTCAACCGGTTAGACATTTAGAAAAAATTTCTTGACCGGTTAGAATTTTTAACTCCAACACAACCGGTTAAACATTTTCTATTTAATTTTCTTTATTAATAATTATTCATTAATAAAGGAAGTTATATTTTTAAAGTTTTACAACAAATGGCTAAAGGAGAAGAAACAAAGGGAGAGGTCATGTCAAACCTTTTATGCCCCCTCCCTCGGTGAGAAGCGGAGACTTGTTAAACTCATCCATCACTTGCCCCCTTACTTCATCCATCACTTGCCCCCTTACCGATCCAAATAAATAAATAATTTACAAACTTCGTCTAACTTTAAATTACAAACTAATAATTATTAATAAAAAAAATTAAATAGAAATATTATTTTTTTCAGAAGTATATTTTTTAAAGTATTTATTTAAGATGGAAAAAATAATATTTCTTTTTCATTTTTTTATTAATAATTATTATTTTATAATTTAAAATGAGACGGAATTTGTACTGATGGTTTGTTACTTTGGATCGGTTAGGTTAATCAGTGCAAAGGCAATCGGTTAAGGGCAAAGGCAATCGGTTAAGCAGGGCATAGGCAAGGCAGGGACTTGATTTGATTTTGTATCGGTACAAATATTAATTTGTACTGATAGTCATTTGGCCCATTACCGATCCAACTAAGGTTGTATCCAACCCAAACCAATTACAAACGCCTTCTCACTTTAAATTATAAAATAATAATTATTAATAATGAAAATTAAATAGAAATATTATTTTTTCCATCTCAAATAAATAATTTAAAAAATATACTTCTGAAAAAAAAAATTTCTATTTAGTTTTTTTATTAATAATTATTAGTTTGTAATTTAAAGTTAGACGGAGTTTGTAAATTTTTTATTTATTTGGAGTTTGACCGATCAATTTTCCTCCCTCAACCGATCCAAACAAATCCAGTCAATTTTCCCTCTTTTCTCTTACCTAACCGATCAAAAGTAACAAAAGCCTTAAGGCCCTTAACCGACCAAACAAATAAAAACAATTTTCCCTCTATCCAAACAAACCAAAGTAAAAACTTCGTCTCACTTTAAATTATAAAATAATAATTATTAATAAAGAAAACTAAATAAAAATATTATTTTTTCCATATCAAATAAATACTTTAGAAAATATAATTTTATAAAAAATTATATTATTCATTTCAAAAATAAATATTACTTTCGGTCAAGGCCTATATTTGGATCAGTCAAGGCCTGTTTGTTTGCTTGGATCGGTCAAAGGCATGTTTGAATCGGTCAAGACCTGTGTTTGGATTGTTTGGATCTGTTGTGGGTTGTGGTCTTGGTTTGTTTGGAAAGGTTGTGGGTTGTGGCCTGATTTGGATCGGTTATCCACTTATTATTGACCGGTCACCATGTCAATGTTTTACCGATCCTTGTCATAACCGATTGTTGTGACCGGTCAACCAAGTCACATGCTTTGGATCGGTCAACCAATTTACTTGGTTTGGATCGGTCAAGAGGCATGCTTTGGATCAGTAACCAATTGACTTGATTTGCCAAAATTTTATATATATAGATAATATATAGAGATATATAGAGAGAGATAGCAATGTGGGATTAATTTCTTTTGTAACAAAACTTAAGGACATTGGTTGATTTAATCCCACATCGCTATCTCTGTCTCTATATCTCTATATATTCTCTATATATATAAAAGGAAGTAATGTCCTGATTCAATTTTGTCGCAACTTAAGAGAGTAATTACAAAAGTGCCACTCAAATTTTGGCAAAATTTTTGGCGCTTAGACTGTTCATTGGATGACTTGCTTTAATATATAGATAGATTTTGTCACTAGACGAATGTTTGTTTTGTTAAACAAGTCTCTTTTTTAAATTCTCATATTTCTTTGTATACTTACAAAACTAAAAGCTCAGAAAGTAAATTTTGGGCCAAAAAATATTATTTTCAAGAAATATTAATTATTTAAGAAAATGTTAATTATTT
Organism: Adenophora triphylla var. japonica; assembly: GCA_022495995.1. NCBI lineage: Eukaryota > Viridiplantae > Streptophyta > Magnoliopsida > Asterales > Campanulaceae > Adenophora > Adenophora triphylla. Next base: position 312,230 of record JAFEMH010000598.1, on the reverse strand, counting down.
TGGAAAAATAAATAAATTTTTAGCACTTTATATTTAAAACTTTGCATTTAACCCCTTAAAAACTAATAACCATTACAAAATAGCCCATTTGTCATCATGTGCTCGGCTCGTGACCTATTCCGTTAACTTTTCTAACGTTCGTTAGTGCTAGGGGGCAAAGTGGGACAATTTGAAAGTTTAAGTACCAAACAGACCGATTTTTCAAACGAGGGTGCAAAGTGGGAATCATTGGATACTTTGGGAGGGTAAACGCATTTTGGGCTAAATTTTATTTGTACATCTTTACTACCAAATTTTATAAAAATTATATTTTTTTTCTTTAGAATGTACTTTAAATGGAAATAAGTTTAGTGATGGATGGAGTACCTATTATTCAACGTTTGTGTTATTTACCTTTTCTTCATGTGGGATGCGATGCTTGCCCTGTTTGTGGTTTGTTGAGATTTTGACTTATTAGCGGGAGGGTAATTGTGTAGTAATGTATAGGCATTAGGAGTGGTTTGGTTGATGCACTTTACGTGTTGGCATGTTTTCTAATCCAAGTTCAGTTAGTGAGCCTGTGATGGTAGGGGATGGACCGAGATGAAATCATTTAAATGGCCTTTGTTTTGTTAGCACTTGACAGCATAACATAGTTTCACAGTTTAAGATTGAGAAGAACTAAGATCCAGCCTTGTTTTGTAAGCACAGTTTTTGCTGCCCGGATAATTTCTTATTTCAAGATGCACAAATCCATATAGAAGTATTATATGCTGCATGATTAAAGCATCAACTGATTTGTCAGCAGCAATGCGGTTAGCCTCTTGCTGGCTTTCGAATCTGGTTAATGATACTGCCCAGGATCAATTGCATATACAAGGTCTGGCATGTTTACTCCGTCACTGATCTGTAATTTTTGTGATGTCCGAAGTTATTATCTGACATGTGATACTTTCTTGAGTAGATAAATCTGCACTAATAACCTATTTGGATGTTGTCAGTTTGTCACTTTTTTTCCTGATTTCAAGAAATTTCTGCAATTGTCAGTTCCTTGGTGTATGTAAGCAGCCTTGTTTCTTATATTTTTACTTTATTTTTCCCGTCAAATGCAAGTTCTCTTTTCCATTTTTGTGCGAAAGCTTTTTTCCTCGGTCCATGAAATTACTGTTTTTTGACCTAAAATGTCAAAAGGGTTTTCACCTATCAAACTTTGTCCTTTGGGTGTAAGTTTTGGTGTGATTCATTTTCAAGATGTCTGAAACAACTTTCATGTTTTGACTTTTTCATGATTCCTGTCATTAAAGGCATTTATTAGCAGTGCAAAGTCAAATATACACTTAGCAGTGCAAAGTCAAATATACACTGTTTTTCATGTTCTGTTAGAATGCATGTTTTAATCCAATGGATCATTTGAACTTATAATATAGACTCTAAAATCATGTAAAAAATCATGAAACTTTATTAATGTGTTGGGAGTAATTTCCCATTTTTATATTTTCAGATTAACAAGCTTTGGTCAAGTTTTTCGGGTTCAAAAGGGTACATAAAATCTCGACGTGGACATATTGGGCATTACAATTCATATGGGATTTCTTAATTGTATATTAAATCTCCCGTGTAAATAATATCCTTCTCGTACTTACTATAGTTACTCCCATATACTTGTAAATATATATCAAAATCATTTTCGAAAAATCAAGTGTAAGTCCCCCCAAACCGAATCACACTTGAGAAATCAAGCAAATTACCTAGTTAGGATGACTCCCTCAAACATATCACCATTTCCAAAGGTGTAGGCATAGAAACTAAAATCTACTTAGGACGACATGCATGCATAGAAACCGAAATGAGAAGAAGGGTGATTAATAACTTCTATTCTCGTAACTTAGCCCCCGAACCCACTTTCTCTATTTTTCTTCATTTTCCTACATAAATAAATGAGGTGGCGACTCTTGCTTGTTTCAAAACTCCAAGGGTACCATTATGAGAAATCGAGTGCATTCAACGCAAAGCAAAAGCATGAGAAACGCCGTTTTACACGGGAATTTCGAGTGCGTCCTCTCACACATATATGCCCTTGGTGTTCTAGGACAAGTTCTGTTATACTTATTGCTTGTTTTACATTCAGCACTATAGTCAGTTTTCATGTCAAGAAAGTGAAGGTCATTCCTATGTGAAATCTTCCAATATACTTTCTCCGTCCCATTTCAAAATAGAATAACTTTTTGGACAACATTTAAGGAAAATTAGGAAAAAAAATGAGTGAAAGAAAAAGTTGTTGTGAGTATGAAAAGTAAAAAATTGGAGAGAAAATGAATGAGAAAAATAGTAAGTAAATTTTTATTGTGAGTAATACAAATTGGTCTCATTGAATATAAAAGTATAAAACCTTTTCCATTTTGGGTGATTCAGTTTGAGGTCGGACAGACGAAAATGACATAAAGTCCGGTTTGAGTCGAAACACGGGGAGTATATCTATGTGTGTGTGTGTATAAATTGTTGGAAATGGATAACGGAAAGTTAGGTTTAACTTAACGTTGATCTAGTTTCTAACGGAAGTTCGTTATGTGTTAACGGAACTAGTTACAAATTGTATTCTACATTTGTTGTAGATTACTAAAATCATTGAATATCTCAAAACCATTTAGGGTGAATGAGAATTAATGACAATAGTCTTTTGTAACTTAACAAGAAGTTAGTTAAAAGGTCAATTTGATCGTGTAGATCAAATTGGGTTTGAACAGTGTTTTTGGGTGATGAGTTTTTGGCTCAAACTGATCAGAACGAGTGGGGACTCTGAGCACGAGTCGTGAGCACGAGTGGGATTCTGATGACCATTTGCTCAAATCTGATCAGAACGAGTGGAATGCTTGGGAACGAGTCGTGGGCACGACTCGTGCCAATTAGCACGACTCGTGCCCTTCACAGCTGTTCGAAAGTTTGCACCTTTTCAAGGGAAAAGGCACAAAACCTTTTGACTCTCCTTATATACTTCCCCCTCCGAATTTCAATTCACTCATACTGTATTTCTACCCTTCCTACCCTCTAGTGAGATAGATAAACATACCCAAATCATTGGCATCTTGTTGCATCAAATCTTTCAAAGTCCAAAGTTCTAAATAGTGATTAGTTCGTAGAGTTACCAATTTGGAGTGCTCCTATTGGTGATTATAAGTCGTTTTATCTCACGAGAAGTTTGCCATTTAAACCGTAAGCACCTGTGCGGGGCAAATACTTCTTACGGAAATTGTGCTACACAAGACTCGACTTCCTAAATTGTTCTTCCCAATTTCCGTTAGTTTTTCTGTCAAGTTTTCCGTTAAGTTTGAAGAAGCCACACACAAGTTCCAACAATCGTAAGAAGTATTTTACGCTTCTTCAAGATTATCATGATGGCAAACGAGAAAGACTCCACCGAATCAAGTCAAGGGAATGTGACGCCTCCATCGCAAGGTGATACTACATTCAACAATGTTGCTCCCGCTCCTACAACTCATCACATCGGTCATGGTGAGAAACCCGCGAAATTCACTGGTGTGGATTTCAAGAGATGGCAACAGAAGATGCTCTTCTACTTGACCACCCTAAGCTTGCACCGCTTCTTAAAGGAAGATCCTCCGGCGGTAGAAAAAGGTGATCCGGACCCCCAAAGGCAAATGGCAAAGGAGGCTTGGGCTCACGGTAATTTTCTTTATAAGAACTATATCTTGAATGGACTTGACGATGCACTATACAATGTGTATAGTACAGTCGAGTTAGCCAAGGCGTTGTGGGACACCTTGGAAAGAAAGTACAAGATCGAGGATGCCGGGTCAAAGAAATTTGTCGTCGGTAAGTATCTTGACTTTATGATGGTCGATTCCAAATCGGTAACAACTCAAGTAGATGAATTCCAAATCATTCTACATGGGCTTGATGCCGAGGGGATGATCATGAATGATCCATTTAAGGTGGCTTCTATCATTGAAAAGTTGCCTCCTTCGTGGAAGGATTTCAAGAACTATCTCAAGCATAAACGCAAGGAGATGTCCTTGGAAGACATTGTTGTTCGTCTTCAAATAGAAGAGAACAATAGAATGAATGAGGCCAAAGTTGCTAAGGGCAAGATGGAGGCTAAGGTCAATCTCGCCGAGGCTAGCACGAGTGGTACAAAGAGAAAGCATTCCGAAACTGCCGGGAATGCTAAGAAAGGGAAGAAGAAGACCTCTAAGAAGTTCAAGGTGTCTTGCTATAATTGTGGCAAACCGGGCCACTTGTCAAGGGATTGTCGTCTCCCGAAGAAAGAGGCGAACAATGTTGACCACATGGACCTAGACTTTGCAGCGGTTGTCTTTGAAGCCAACGTTGCAAATTTGGAGGAGAACCCTAAAGCGTGGTGGATAGATACCGGTGCTACCCGCCATATTTGTGGTAACAAGGAAAGTTTCTCCTCCTATACTCCCATCTCCGGAAGAAAGCTTTACATGGGAAATTCTGCGACCTCCGATGTTCAAGGCATTGGAAACGTGATTTTGAAGATGACTTCCGGAAAAGAAGTAACCTTGTTGGATGTGCTGCATGTTCCAGACATCCGTAAAAATTTGGTGTCCGGCGCTTTGCTTAGTAAGGCCGGCTTTAGACTAGTATTTGAATCCGACAAATTTGTACTAACCAAGAATGGTTTGTTTCTTGGAAAGGGTTACCTCGAGGAGGGCCTTTGTAAAATGAATGTAATGACTGTGATCCGCCAAGGTGCGATGAATAAAAGTTGTGTTCCTTATGTTTACTTGTCGGAAAGTTCTAATTTATGGCATGATAGATTAGGACATGTAAACCTCGACACCATTAAGAAATTAGCGAGGCAAGATTTAATCAAAATGACTAAATCCGACTCGGCTAATAGGTGCGAAGTTTGTGTTGAGGCAAAAATGACAAAGTCGCCATTTAATGCCATACAAAGAGACACAACTCCTCTCGAGTTAATTCACACCGACATATGTGATTTAAAACTAGTGCAAACTCGAGGAGGTAAAAGTACTTCATTACATTTATAGATGATTGCACTAAGTATTGCTATGTCTATCTCTTAAGAAGTAAGGATGAAGCCTTAGGGGCTTTTGAGACTTATAAGAAAGAAGTTGAGAATCAACTTAACTTGAAAATTAAGAAAATTAGAAGCGATAGAGGTGGAGAATATGAAGCACCGTTTGAAGGATTATGTTGGGAATCCGGCATAATTCATCAAACAACGGCTCCTTATACCCCTCAATCTAATGGAGTTGAGCTTGAACGCAAAAACCGTACTCTCAAAGAGATGATGAACGCGCTTTTAATCGGTTCAGGCTTACCCGACAATGACTTGTGGGGGAAGCAATACTCACTTCTAATTATGTTCTTAATAAAATACCCAAGAAAGGTATTGATAAAACGCCCTATGAATTATGGCATAATCGTAGGCCATGTTTTAAATACCTTAAAGTGTGGGGGTGTTTGGCCAAGGTTGAAGTACCTAAGCCTAAACAAGTCAAGATTGGCCCAAAGACCATTGACTGTGTTTTTATTGGATATGCCAATAATAGTAGTGCCTATCGGTTTATAGTGCACAAATCGGACATTCCGAATATGCACGTAGGAACTACTATAAAATCAAGGAATGCGGTATTCTTTGAAAACATTTTTCCGGTTAAGGACAGGAAAGATGTAGGTTCTAATAAGAGAACACATGAGTCTACAACCGGTCCTTCTCAAATAGAAGATGAAGAAACGAGACGTAGCAAAAGGGCAAGAGTGGAAAAGACTTTTGGTCCTGATTTTCTATCTTACATGTTAGAAAACGAACCATCAACTGTTAAAGAAGCGTTATCCGGTCCGGATAGTTCGTTCTGTAAAGAGGCCATTAACAGTGAAATAGAATCCATAATGCTCAACAATACTTGGGAATTAGTTGATCTCCCTCCAGGTTGCAAACCATTGGGTTGCAAATGAATCCTTAAAAGGAAGTATAAGGCAGATGGATCCGTCGATAAGTACAAAGCTAGGCTAGTTGCCAAAGGCTTTAGACAGAAAGAGGGATATAATTTCTTTGATACATACTCCCCTGTCACAAGGATCACATCCATTCGTGTTCTCATAGCTATTGCTGCAGTGCATAATCTTGAGATACACCAAATGGATGTGAAGACTGCTTTCCTAAATGGAGAACTTGATGAAGAAATTTACATGGAACAATCCGAAGGGTTCGTGGTTCCTGGTAAAGAAAGAAAGGTGTGTAAACTTGTAAAATCCTTGTATGGACTAAAACAAGCACCTAAACAATGGCATGAGAAGTTCGATAGAACCATGTTATCGAATGTATTCAAGATTAATGAATGTGACAAATGTGTCTACATTAAAGGAACATCTGAATCATTCGTTATAGTTTGTCTTTATGTAGACGACATGCTCATAATGGGAAGTAATCATGATTTGATCATGAATACCAAAGGCATGTTAAAGAAGAACTTTGACATGAAAGACATGGGATTAGCTGATGTAATATTAGGGATAAAGATCTCTAGAACATCTGAAGGATTAGTCCTTTCACAATCCCATTACCTAGAGAATGTTCTTCGGAGATTCAATGTCTTTGATGACCCTCCGGCTAAAACACCTGTAGACTTGGCTCTACATTTAGTCAAGAACAAAGGGGAACCAGTTTTTCAACTGGAATATGCAAGAATAATTGGCGATCGATGTACTTAACGAATTGTACTCGTCCAGACATTGCATATTCAGTGAGCAAACTAAGTAGGTTCACAAGCAATCCTAATACTGATCATTGGAAAGCACTAATGAGAGTACTAAGATATTTAAAGTATACATTAAACCATGGGAGACTTTACAATAAATATCCAGCAGTATTAGAAGGATACTGTGATGCCAACTGGATATCGGACATGAAAGACTCTAAATCCACAAGTGGATATGTATTCACAATAGGTGGAGGAGCAGTATCATGGAAATCCTCCAAACAAACGTGTGTAGCAGATCCACGATGGAATCTGAGTTTATAGCTTTGGATAAAGCTGGGGAAGAAGCAGAATGGCTTAAGAACTTCCTGGAGGATATTCCTTGTTGGAGTAAACACATGCCTGCTGTTATGATACATTGTGATAGTCAATCAGCAATAGGAAGGGCACAGAGTAGTATTTATAATGGTAAGTCTAGACATATTTGTCGTAGACACAATACCATTAGACAGTTGATCAAGAATGGCGTTATCACTATTGATTATGTAAAATCATGTGATAACTTAGCGGATCCGTTTACCAAAGGTATAAATCGAGATCAACTGTTTAAACTATTATGGGGAATGGGTTTAAAACCCACAACAAAAGAACTTATAGCGGACACTCAACCTTGAGAAATGGAGATCCCAGGCCCTTGGTTCAATGAGACAACCAAGTTATAAGTTCTAGTAGAGTTACTTGGAAACAACAACTCGGTTTATTAACCTGGAGATGTTGAATACTCATTCCCAGAACATCCAAGTACAAGCACATACAGCAGTGGTAAGGATAAGTTGAGAAAACTTTTAATGATTTCTATACCTTCGGGTGGAGTAGTGCATGATACTCCTTATAGTGAGAATCACCTATATAAAGCGAGAGGTAATTAGGTCGCCTCTAAATGAACGCTTATGAATGAGATACGGTCCAGGGCCGAAATGGACAAAACCGTGAGAATGAAAAACTATTAGAGCTATTATTATGTGAGTATTATTGTCTTGATATACAACCTACAGTCACTGGTTCAAAGCGACTCACTATCAAATGGCTAGTATATCCGATAATATTTCACTAGGGAAGATTCAAGGCCACAAGCTATCTATCCCGATGTAATAATAGTTCGCCGGAACTTTGAACGAAATTGCATACATGCATTAATTGTCATTCATGTGGGGGATTGTTGAAAATTGATAACGGAAAGTTAGGTTTAACTTAACGTTGATCTAGTTTCTAACGGAAGTTCGTTATGTGTTAACGGAACTAGTTACAAATTGTATTCTACATTTGTTGTAGATTACTAAAATCATTGAATATCTCAAAACCATTTAGGGTGAATGAGAATTAATGACAATAGTACTTTGTAACTTAACAAGAAGTTAGTTAAAAGGTCAATTTGATCGTGTAGATCAAATTGGGTTTGAACAGTGTTTTTGGGTGATGAGTTTTTGGCTCAAACTGATCGAGCAGTGGGGACTCTGAGCACGAGTCGTGAGCACGAGTGGGATTCTGATGACCATTTGCTCAAATCTGATCAGAACGAGTGGAATGCTTGGGAACGAGTCGTGGGCACGACTCGTGCCAATTAGCACGACTCGTGCCCTTCACAACTGTTCGAAAGTTTGCACCTTTTCAAGGGAAAAGGCACAAAACCTTTTGACTCTCCTTATATGCTTCCCCCTCCGAATTTCAATTCACTCATACTGTATTTCTACCCTTCCTACCCTCTAGTGAGATAGATAAACATACCCAAATCATTGGCATCTTGTTGCATCAAATCTTTCAAAGTCCAAAGTTCTAAATAGTGATTAGTTCGTAGAGTTACCAATTTGGAGTGCTCCTATTGGTAATTATAAGTCGTTTTATCTCACGAGAAGTTTGTCATTTAAACCGTAAGCACCTGTGCGGGGCAAATACTTCTTACGAAAATTGTGCTACACAAGACTCCACTTCCTAAATTGTTCTTCCCAATTTCCGTTAGTTTTTCTGTCAAATTTTCCGTTAAGTTTGAAGAAGCCACACACAAGTTCCAACATAAATTATATATACGCTCTCATTATGTAAGCCTTTATTTTGTTCGTCTCACTAGTTAATTGACAGCTCTGGCTCAAAATTCCAATCCTTGACTATTTCCTGGAAGCTTACTACCCAAGTGTGCACTTAGAGAGTAAATTTTTTGAGTTTTAAGTGGAAAAATGATTAGCTGAGGGCCATGAAAGTTTCATACACATATGACTACATTTTTGACATGGTATGCAGGCTCTTTGATGTTGGTCCCTTAAAGAAAATCATTTAGAGGCCGGCATTCTGTTTGGTTCAAGCATTCTCCTACGATGTAGAGGTGTGCAAGAAAAATTGACGCAGCACGGAAGCACGATAGATTTCGTGATTAGCGCACTAATCACAAGAACTCTTTAAGCGAAGAATCCTCAAACGCAATGAACTGGATTCCACCTGAAAAGAGAGAAAACTCTTCAAAATTGATTAATCAAAAACTAATTTTCGGATTACATCACTAGGCCTATTTTATAGTGCCCATAAAACTTGAAAAACAATCATAAACCTTCTAGAATTACTCCTAACCTATATGGTAACTAAATAGGACTCAAAAACTAGTAAATCTTCTCAAAATCTACTCTAAATCATCTCTAATCAACCTATTAAAATTAATAACGAAAATAAGAAATAAAATATAAACTAAAACAAATTAAATCCTAAGATATTAATTAAAATACAAAAATAATTAATATATTTGACTTCGTCAAATATCCTTCCTTGGTGTAGATTCCTTCCTCGGTTCCTCCTACATCAGTCACACATTCTTCAAAAGAACTCGATCCCGAGTTCTCATCCGATGTTTGGCAAGATCCGCCCCAGAAGAACAAATACTTTGAATAAATCAATGCTTTCCTTATCCTCGAAAAAAAAATTAATACTTTTCCGTCCCAATGAAACAAATATTTAGAATAAATTCGTTCCCTAAGCCCTAGCCAACGTAATTTGTGTTCTTCCAAAAATAACAATATACTAGCAATGTCAGCATTCATTCGTCGATCGTCTGTCCCATCTTCTCAAGGGTCAACAGTAAATAAGAAGTTAAAGTACTCCATGGACTCTTCCACAAACTCCCCATGATCAACAATAAAAATATCATCGTATTTAAATTCTTCCGTCCAATTAATAACACCCACAACAATATCAAAAATTGATGGTGCAGACCAAGTAATACCACCTGCATCTTCATTCATGGGCTCAACTAGGGCATGATCATGGACCATAATGCTTGAAGGAATAATTTCACCACATACCTGAATAATTTCGTATTTTGCACATAAATCTTCCCTTTCCTTAACCTTTTCTTCAGATTCAGACAAGGGAACTGCTGAAAAGATGAATTTGTCAAATCCTGAAACTTCTTGCACATTAGGCCCTTCGTCTCTTCAATTGTAGGCGCTTCACTTGGCCCGTGCTTAGTGATTTCTTCTGGTTCAGTAATCACATCAGCTTTCTTCACTTTCTCACTTGCAGGCAACTCACTTGGCTTATCTTCGACTATCTTTACTTCGTCCTGCACCTCTTCATTGACTTGCTGAATGACTTCCTCTCCCTTGAAATCGTCATTCAACGCAGCAATAGCGGTGGTTATTGCTTTCCTAGGGAGTCGACCCTGTACAATCTGGAGTCGAATCCGTTCAATCTCCCTGCCTCTCTCACCCCTACGATTTCGAGTAGCACGAACGTTGTGACCTTGTTGAGCAGCCACAAATGTCTCCATCTGTGTCGTCAACGCAGCCATGGTTGTGGTTAGCCTCTTGAATTCTTCTCTTGTTACTTGATCCCCCATAACAAATCAGCGATGAAAAGACAAGTTAAGCCTGCTCTGATATCAACTGACGCAGCATGGAAGCACGATAGATTTCGTGATTAGCGCACTAATCACAAGAACTCTTCAAGCGAAGAATCCTCAAACACAATGAACTGGATTCCACCAGAAAAGAGAGAAAACTCTTCAAAATTGATTAATCAAAAGCTAATTTTCGGATTACATCACTAGGCCTATTTCGTAGTGCCCATAAAACTTGAAAAACAATCCTAAACCTTTTAGAATTACTCCTAACCTATATGGTAACTAAATAGGACTCAAAAACTAGTAAATCTCCTCAAAATCTACTCTAAAATCATCTCTAATCAACCTATTAAAATTAATAACGAAAATAAGAAATAAAATATAAACTAAAACAAATTAAATCCTAAGATATTAAATAAAATACAAAAATAATTAATATATTTGACTTCGTCAAATATCCTTCCTTGGTGTAGATTCCTTCCTCGGTTCCTCCTACATCAAAAATAGAAAGAATCTCAAATTGAACCGAAAAAGACCGAAACCGAGGTTACCATTAGCGTATGTTCCCTTGAAGTTTTGATTTTAATCAAAAATGGAATCGAAAAAGACTGAAACCGAGGTTAGGCATTCTGTTTTGGTTCATGCATTCTCCTACAAACTACAGAGGTCAGCAACTTCAAACTTCTTACAATCAGTATGCACTACTCCTTTTCTTTTCTTACAATCAGCATTCTCCTACGCGGAGTATAATCCGTTTACATTAAACTTAATGTAGTAGCTTAAGTTAAGAACCCGACGCCAAAAACACACACAAAAAAGGAAAGGGTATACGATAAGAAGTAAACAAAGAAGAACTATTATTGTTCATAGATTTTCTAGGTTGTAAGGGGCGAAAGGTCGGAAGTTCAATGATTTTAAACTATTAGTGTTAACTATAATTGCCGTTAGAGCTGAAGCGGACAAAGGAAAGATTGAGTTGCTCATGTTTTAGGTGAAGGGGAAAGATATCAATGAACGGAAGGGAAATGGCACTGCAGAAGAGAGAAAGAAAGAGGAGGAAAATGAAGAAGAGGAAAAGGATGCAGTAAGCTTCTATATCTTCTAGTCTTCCCTTTTGTTTTATATCTATGTTAGGAACTTTAACAGAAAATGTAACGCCTTCTTAAAAGATAACGGAAAAACTAACGGACATAATAACAAACTAAAAATTAAGTCGAGGCTTGTGTTTGACACAATCTCCGTAAGAAGTATTACCCCGCACTGGTGCTGACGGTACTCTGACAATCTCCTTGTAAGATGCAACAATTTTACAATCGTTAGTAGAAGCACTTCAAACTAACGACTTCGGCGAACAAACTAACTGTTTGGAACTTATGCTACAATATGCTTTCTCTATCTAATTGCTATTGAATGCTAAATCACTGAATGAATGGAATGAGGATTGACAAACTCCGGGGACTATTTATAGATAATGAAGAGTTAGGGTGTCCTTTGGGAATAACCACAATTGGCACCTGGTGGATTTCAGCCGTTGGATCTGATCTTGATGGAGGGTGGAGATCATCTGGACCTGCCAGCACCTATTCGAACTGGCTCCTTGAACCATTCCAACCCTTCCGTCTATGACCTGGTTCATTGAACCTGGCTTGAACCCTTTGGCGTGGATAGGTGTGGACCATATCCAAGACCCACGGATCCGCAACTGAGTCTTGTACCGCCCCAGCCCAATCCGAACGGGCCTAGGCCCAACCGCACCCATGCACTAGCCTAAGCTGAACCGAACCACTGCACCTGAGCCACGAACCTTGATCGATTTTTCTAAAAATCAAAGGCTCCAATAGCTCCTAGCGACGATGCGCACGTGCGAAGTGAAAAGTGCGCCTCTAAAGCGCCCAATGCGCCCTTCGCGGGTGTGGTTCAAATTGAGCTAGTACAAAATTAGCACAATTGGGCTACTTATTCCATGGTTGACCCATTGATCTACCTAGGTTGGCCCAAGGAGGAACAACTTGATGCCTCCTCCTTGTTTACATCCACTTATAAACTAGCTTTACTTTTCATCTCTAAGCAATGTGGGATATCTCTTTCATATCCCATAAACTCTTCATTTTCCCATTTCAAGTTACAATCTTTAGCCCTTAATTTCTCATTCACCCGGATATGGTTTTGAGTAAATAAATGCATTTTCTTAATCTACAACAAATGTAGATTATATTTTTTGTAAATTATTTCATTAAACAATAAATGAAACCCATTTGAAAATTGGGTCAAAACTTGGTCAAACCTAGTTTCTTAAACCCATTTCCAACAATCCCCCACATGAATGACAATTAATGCATGTATGCAGATTCGTCCAAAAGTTTCGGCGAACTACTATTGCATCGGGATAGGTAGCTTATGGACTTGAACCTTCCCTAGTAAAATACCATCGGATATACTAGCCAGTTGGTAGCGAGACGCTTTGAACCAGTGACTGTATAGTGTATACTAAGACAACAGTACTCACACAATAATAGCTCTAACAATTTTTATTCTCACGTTGTGTCCATTTCGGCCCTGGACCGTATCTCGTTCATAAGTGTTTATTTAGAAGCGGCCTTATTACTTCTCACTTATATAGGTGATTCATATTATAATGAGTATCCTGCTATACTCCACCCGTAGGTATATGAATCATTAAAAGTTTTCTCAACTTATCCTCACCACTGCTGCAGGTGCACACACTTAGATGTTCTGGGAATGAGTATGAAACAGGTTCCAAGTGTTTTTACCGAACTCATAACTTAGTTTTCTCATTGAACCAAGGGCCTGGGATCTCCATTTCTCAAGGTTGAGTTTTCACTATGAGTTCTTTTGTTGTGGGTTTTAAACCCATTCCCCTTAACAGTTTATACAGTTGATCTCTATTTATACCTTTCGTAAACGGATCCGCTATGTTTTCATTTGACTTTACATAGTCAATTGTGATAACACCATTTTTTATCAACTGTCTAATGGTATTATGTCTACGACGAATATGTCTAGACTTACCATTATACATACTGTTTTGTGCCCTTCCTATTGCTGGTTGACTATCACAATGTATCGTAACAGCAGGCACATGCTTACTCCAACAAGGAATATCCTTCAAGAAGTTTTTAAGCCATTCTGCTTCTTCTCCAGCTTTATCTAAAGTTATAAACTCAGATTCCATCGTGGATCTAGCTATACACGTTTGTTTGGAGGATTTCCATGATACCGCTCCTCCACCAATTGTGAATACATATCCACTTGTGGATTTAGAGTCTTTTGTATCTGATATCCATTTAGCATCACAGTATCCTTCTAATACTACTGGATATCTCTTATAAAGTATCCCATGATTCATTGTATACTTTAAATATCTCAATACCCTTAATAGAGCCTTCCAGTGATCCACACTGGGATTACTAGTGAACCTACTTAGTTTGCTCATTGAATATGCGATGTCTGGACGTGTACAATTCGTTAAGTACATCAGACTCCCAATTATTCTTGCATATTCCAACTGAGAAACTGGTTCCCCTCTGTTCTTTGCTAAGTATAGAGTCAAATCTACTGGTGTCTTAGCTGGAGGGTCATTAATTACATCGAACTTTCGAATTACATTTTCTAGATAATGGGACTGAGATAGAACTATCCCTTCTGATGTTCTAAAAAATTTTATTCCTAATATGACATCAGCCAATCCCATGTCCTTCATGTCAAAGTGCTTCTTTCACAAGCCTTTGGTATTCATGATCAATTCATGAGTACTTCCCATTATCAACATGTCATCCACGTAAAGACAGACTATTAAAAATGATTCAGATGTTCCTTTGATATAGACACACTTGTCACATTCATTTATCTTGAATCCATTTGACAACATAGTTCGATCAAACTTCTCATGCCATTGTTTAGGTGCTTGTTTTAGTCCGTACATCGACTTTACAAGTTTACACACCTTCTTTTCTTTACCGGAAATAATGAACCCTTCGGGTTGTTTCATATAAATCTCTTCATCTAGATCTCCATTCAAGAAAGCTATTTTCACATCCATCTAGTGTATCTCAAGATTATGCACGGCTGCAATTGCTATAAGAACATGTATGGATGTGATCCTTGTGACAGGAGAATATGTATCGAAGAAGTCATATCCCTCCTTTTGTCTAAACCCTTTGGCTACTAGCCGGGCTTTGTACTTATCGATAGATCCATCTGCCTTATACTTCCTTTTAAGGATCCACTTGCAACCTAACGGTTTGCATCCTGGAGGAAGATCAACCAACTCCCAAGTATTATTATGCATTATGGACTCTATTTCACTGTTAATAGCTTCTTTCCAGAACGGACTATCCGGACCGGATAAAGCTTCCTTAACAGTAGCTGGTTCGTTTTCTAACATATATGATAGAAAATCAGGACCAAAAGACTTTTCCACTCTTGCCTTTTTACTACGTATTGGTCCTTCATCTTCTTCTTGAGATGGACCAGTTTTAGTTTCATAAGTTCTCTTATTAGAACTTGCATCTTTCCTATCTTTGGCAGGAAAGATATTTTCAAAAAATACAGCATTTCTTGATTATATTGCCATTCCTTCATTCATATCAGGAATGTCTGACTTGTGCACTATAAACCTATAGGCACTACTATTGTTAGCATATCCAATAAAGATGCAATCAATTGTTTTTGGACCGATTTTGACTTGCTTTGACTTAGGTACTTCAACCTTAGCCAGACATCCCTACACTTTAAGCTATTTATAACACGGCTTACGATTATGCCATAATTCGTAAGGTGTTTCATTAATTCCTTTCTTGGGTATCTTATTAAGAATGTAGTTTGAAGTCAGTATTGCTTCCCCCCACATGTTGTCGGGTAAGCCTGAACTGATTAAAAATGCATTCATCATTTCCATTAGAGTGCAATTTTTACGTTCAGCTACTCCATTAGATTGAGGTGTATATGGAGCTGTCGTTTGATGAATAATGCCAGATTTCCAAAATAATTCTTCAATCGGAGCTACATATTCTCCTCCTCTATCGCTTCGAATCTTCTTGATCTTTACATTAAGTTGATTCTCAACTTCATTCTTGTAAGTTTGGAAAGCCCCTAAGGCTTCATCCTTACTTTTCAATAGATATGCATAACAGTATTTCGTGCAATCGTCTATAAATGTAATGAAGTACTTTTTTCCACCTCGAGTTTGCACTAACTTTAAATCACAAATATCTGTGTGAATTAATTCCAGAGGTGTTGTGTTTCTTATTACTGTTTCAAATGGCTCTTTAGTCATTTTTGCTTCAACGCACACTTCACACTTATCAGTTGAACCGGATTTTGATATTTGAAATAAATCTTGATTCACTAATTTCTTAATTGTGTTAAAGTTTACATGACCTAATCTATCATGCCATAAATTAGGACTATTCAACAAGTAAACATAAGAAACAACACTTTCATTCTTCACTTCAGAGCGGATAACATTCATTACATTCATCTTGAAAAGGCCCTTCTCAAGGTAACCTTTTCCAAGGAAAAGACCATTTTTGGTCAGTACAAATTTATCAGATTCAAACACCAATCTAAAACCGGCCTTACTTAACAAAGCCCCAGAGACTAAGTTCTTGTGGATGTCCGGGACATGCAGCACATCCAATAAAGTCAGCTCCTTGCCTGAAGTCATCTTCAGAACAACTTTCCAATGCCCACAACATTGGAAGTAGCAGAATTTCCCATATAGAGCTTCCTTCCGGAACAGGGAGTGTAGAAAGAGAAACTCTCCTTATCTGCACATATGTGGCGGGTAGCACCGGTGTCTATCCACCACTCTCTTGGATTATCATCCAACTTAGCCACATTGGCTTCAAATACCACAGCTGCAAAGTCAAGCTCCATATCATCAACAATGTTGGCTTGATTCATGTTGCCTCTCTGGTCTTCCTTCTTCGGGTGCCGGCAATCCTTAGCTAAATGTCCGGGCTTGCCACAGTTGTAGCAAGATCCTTTGAAATTCTTGGCTGGCTTCTTTCTAGCATTTCCTGAATGCTTCCTCTTCTTACTGTTGCTTGTGCTAGCTTCAGCAAGATTAACCTTTGCTTCCATCTTCCCTTTGTTAGCCTTAGCTTTAGCCTTGGCCTCATTCTTCCTGTTGTTTTCCTCAATCTGAAGATGAATAACTAGGTCTTCAAGACTCATTTCTTTACTCTTATGTTTGAGATAATTCTTGAAGTCCTTCCATGCTGGCGGCAATTTTTCAATGATTGATGCCACCTTAAATGGTTCATTCATAACCATTCCTTCAGCAGTTAACCCATGCAGGATCAACTGATACTCATCAACCTGGCTGGCTACGATCTTTGAGTCAACCATCTTGAAATCAAGGTACTTGCCAACAACAAACTTATTTGAACCGGCATCCTCGATTTTGTACTTTCGCTCCAAAGTGTTCCATAACTCTTTGGCCGTCTCAACGAGACAGTACACACTGTATAGGCTATCATCCAGCCCATTCATGATGCAATTCCTACACAAGAAATTACCATGATCCCATGCCTCTTTGGCAACCATCCTTTGATGATCGAGATCATCAATTGGTATAGAAGGGGGATCCTCCTTCAAGAACTTCTGCAGACAGAGGGTGGTCAAGTAAAACAACATCTTTTGCTGCCATCTCTTAAAGTCCATCCCAGTGAACTTGGCTGGTTTCTCACCATGTGTCAAGTGAGTTGGAGCAGGAGTTGCAACCACTTGATTGGTTGCATCTGGATTGGAATTCCTGAGGACTGGGAGGTATCGGTTTCGTTCGCCATCTCTTAAAAAACGTAGAATACTTCTTACGATTGTTAGTAACTTTAAAAAAAATGTAACGGCTTCTTAAAAGATAACAGAAAAACTAACGGACAAAATAACAAACTGAAAATTAAGTCGAGGCTTGTGTTTGACACAATCTCCGTAAGAAGTATTGCCCCGCACTGGTGCTGACGGTACTTTGACAATCTCCTCGTAAGATGCAACGATTTACAATCGTTAGAAGAAGCACTTCAAACTAACGACTTCGGCGAACAAACTAACTGTTTGGAACTTTTGAACTTGAAAGGAATATTTATGCTACAATATGCTTTCTCTCTCTAATTGCTATTGAATGCTAAATCACTGAATGAATGGAATGAGGATTGACAAACTGCCGGGGACTATTTATAGATAATGAAGAGTTGGGGTGTCCTTTGGGAATAACCACAATTGGCACCTGGTGGATTTCAGCCGTTGGATCTGATCTTGAAGGAGGGTGGAGATCATCTGGACTCGCCAAAGACCTATTCGACCGGCTCGCTTGAACCATTCCAACCCTTCCGTCTATGACCTGGTTCATTGAAACTGGCTTGAACCATTTGGCGTGGATAGGTGTGGACCATATCCAAGACCCACGGATCCGATCAGTGGTCCAACCGAGTCCTGCATCGCCCCAGCCCAATCCGAACGGGCCTAGGCCCAAATGCACCCATGTACTAGCCTAAGCTGAACCGAACCACTGCACCTGAGCCACGAACCTTGATCGATTTTTCTAAAAATCAAAGGCTCCAATAGCTCCTAGCGACGATGCGCAGTGCAAAGTGCGCCTCTAAAGCGCCCAATGCGCCCTTCGCGGGTGTGGTTCAAATTGAGCTAGTACAAAATTAGCAAAATTGAGCTACTTATTCCATGGTTGGCCCATTGATCGACCTAGGTTGGCCCAAGGAAGAACAACTTGATGCCTCCTCCTTGTTTGCATCCACTAATAAACTAGCTTTACTTTTCATCTCTAAGCAATGTGGGATGGAAAATTGCATTTTAGTTACCTGAGTTTGTCGAGATGTTTCAATTGGTTATCGAATTTGCATTTGTAACAAGTTGGTTATTGAGTTTGTCATTTTGTTGCAATTAGGTATAATTTTGGATGCCCAGTTAAAAAACTAACGAATCATGAAACATGTGTGTCTCACGTGACTTACTTAAGAGGTATTTTCGTCATTTTCATGAAAGGAGACTTGGCATGGATCATTAAAAATAAAAAAAATTATAAACAATGAGGATCAAAGTCAAATCGAAAAAAAAAAGGAAAAAAAGAGACAAAATTGTATCCCCACCTCTGTTACTCTCTCTCTCTCTCTCTCTCTCTCTCTCTCTCTCTCTCTCTCTATATATATATATCTCACACACACACACAATTCACGCACAAACCTCCATTCCTCCAGCACTCCATCCTTCATTTTCCCTCTCTCTTCATTTTTCATAACAATCCCTTTCCATCCGGCTACCACTATTCACCACCTCCAACGCCACACCACGCCACCGTCTCCGGTCACCCACCCCATCCCTCTCTCTTCTCACCCACCCCGCCACCGTACCTTCTCACCTTCTCCATGTCAAGATCTGTAGCTTGCTGCACTAGCAATGCACCACCTTGGGTGTATGATAGTGGTGGAAGAATTAATTTTTCTCTAATTTCATTACAACCGAAAACAATTTTGAGGGGAAAATCAAATTCACCTGTTTGGAAGAATCTAGTTGCGTCGCCGGAGAAGGGGTAGGTGAAGAGGCAAAGGGATTAAATCAAAAGGGACCATCGGTGTAGACCCGATTGGAGTAGGTGGAGGCGGAACCTGCTGCGGCAGCCAGCGCCGCTAGTAAAGTTAACTTGGAAGCTGCCATTGAAATGAATTTGTGAGCTCAATTTATTAATTTGTTCGACATTGAAGGGGAATTTTGGAGAAATTGGAAGCTGTCTTGTTAAGCTTTCTTTGTATAGCAAAAAATGAGAAATAGAGGTTTAGCCTTTGTAACAACGAGTTCACACGAGGAAGCGAAAATGGCTTTAAATAATCTCCAATCATATGTAAGCACATCCGGTTTTAATCTATTTCATGTAATGTTAAATGCTTTTTGATCTTTGTGGAGCTTACAGGTTCATTGTTATCTATGTGGGGTGGTTTTAGGAGATTGACGGATGATGGTGATGATTGGGGGTGGTGAGATGGTGGTGGCATGGTGGTTGTGCAGATGATGGCGGCAAAAGTGGTTGCATAGTTTTTGGTTAGGATGGTAGGAGGCGGAAAATGGTTGTGACGGGAGGGAATAATGGTGGTGGTGGCGGTGGTTAGGGTGGCAGGAGGCGGAAAATGGTTGCATAGTTTTTTTTGGGTTTGATCCTCATAGTTTATTTTTTTATTTTTAATGACCCATGCCAAGTTTCCCTTCCATGGAAATGACGAAAATACCCTTTAAGTAAGTCACTTGAGACGCACATGTTTCATGCTTCGTTAGTTTATTAACTGGGCATCCAAAAATATACCTAATTGCAACAAAATAGACGTGACCACGGTTAATTAACCGCGGTTAACCGGTTAATAACCGGCGGTTAACGAAGGTTAAAATCATTAACCGGACTTAACCGTTAACCGTTAAGTCACGGTTACGGTTAACCGGTTAACGGTTAATCCGGTTAACCCGGTTAACCCGGTTAATAAACGGTTAATTATTTTTTTATTTTTTCGTTTTTTCAAGAATGTCAGATTTTTATCTAAAGTTAAAAGAAAATAACTTTTTAATAGTTTTTTGAATAAAAAGTTAAGTTTTTAACACTTTTGAAAATCAGTTAAATATTTAACAGTTTCTGTTAAATATGTAACTGTATATGAACTGTTTTTTTTTTTTTTTTGGATAAATAAAACTATTTTAAATAGTTTTTAAGACTAATATTTTTTGCAAAAAGTTATAGAAAAATAGGTATGAATTTTTAAAGAAATGAAAACTTAACGGATTTAAAAGAAACGGAAGTATATAAAGAAAAAACTTAACTTTTTACAGAATTTCAGATTTTTAATTAAATTTAATATTAAAATACAACTTTGAAATATTTTTTTTGAATAAAAAGTTGTGTTTTAACGGCTATATTTTTCAAATTTCCAACGGATATACGGTTAACCGCCGGTTAATTAACCGGTTAATTAACCGGCGGTTAACCGGAGTAAAAAATTCTTAACCTTTGTTAACCTCGGTTACACGGTTATCGGTTAGGCGGTTAAGGCGGTTAGACGGTTAACGGTTTAGGCGGTTAAAATCCGGTTATTAACCTTACGGTTAGCCGGTTAACGCTTAACCTTGGACACGTCTACAACAAAATGACAAACTCAATAACCAACTTGTTACAAATGCAAATTCGATAACCAATTGAAACATCTCGACAAACTCAGGTAACTAAAATGCAATTTGCCCCAATGTGGGACAACTCTTTCATATCCCATAAACTCTTCATTTTTCCATTTCAAGTTACAATCTTTAGCCATTAATTTCTCATTCACCCGAAAATGGTTTGTGTAAATAAATACATTTTCTTAATCTACAACAAATGTAGATTATAATTTTGTAACTTATTTCATTAAACAATAAATGAAACCCATTTAAAAATTGGGTCAAAACTTGATCAAACCTTGTTTCTTAAACCCATTTCCAACAATATACTCCCTCCGTCCCGATGATAGTTCAAAGTTATCAAAAACTTAAAATTATTTTTGAGAGTATTTTTAATAATGGTGAATTTAGACGTGTCCATTTTATAAACCGAACCGGCCAACCGGGAGGTTGAAAATCGGCCAAAACCGGTCAAAACCGGTCAACGGCGGTTAACCGAAACCGGCTAACCGAAACCGGTAATTGGCCGGTTCGGTTAAGGTTTGAAATTTTGAAAAACCGGCCAACCGCCGGTTAACCGCCGGTTTTTGGCTTGCTCGGCCGAGTCATATGAGTTGCTCGACCGAGCATAACCTTCCAGTAGTGTTAATTTCCAATAACGGTCATGCTCGGCCGAGTCATATGAGTTGCTTCTACGAGCGTAACGCCGAACTCATTCCAACGGCTACTTTTTCAAACTAGTCGTTATGTTCTCACCACCACCACCACCACCACCACTACTACTACCAAGCACCACCACCACCACCACCACCACCACCACCACTACTACCACTACTACTAGTACTACCGCTCCTACTAGTCTACACCATCACCATCACCACCACCACCACTACCACCACCACTACTACCACTATCACTACTACCACCACCACCACTACTACTACTACCACTACTACTACTATCACCACTACTACTACCGCTACTACTACCACTCCTACCAATACCACTACTACCACCTACACCACCACCATCACCACCACCACCACTACTACTACCACTACTACTACTACTACCACCACCACTACTACCGCTACCACTACCACTCCTACCTCTACCACTCCTACCAATACCACTACTACTAGTCTACACCACCACCATCACCACCAACACCACTACTACTACCACTACTAGTCTACTACTACTACCACCACCACTACTACCGCTACCTACCACTACCACTACTACCGGTCTACATCATCACCATCACCATTCACCACCACCACAACTACTATTACCACTACTACTACCACCACTACCACTACCGCTACTACCACTACTACTACCACTCCTACCGGCTACCACTACCACTCCTATCAATTTCACTAGGTTCACTACTACCAGCCTACCACCACCACTCCTACCAATACCCTCGTTGTAATTGTATTTTAATTAATAAAATTTAAGGGTACCGTCGCTTTTTTCTTTTATATACTTTCGTTTCTTTTAAAAAAGTTAAGTTTTATTTCTTTCAAAATTCATAACTTTTTTTATAAATCTTTTTTCAAAAAATGTATGTAGTAAACTTAAGTCTAAAATAGTCTTATTTATCCAAAAAAAAAAATTGAAAAAAATTAAAAGTTAACTTTTTTCAAAAAACCGTTAAATTTTATTTCTTTAAAAATTCATAACTTTTTTTATAAACCTTTTTGAAAAAAATGTATGTAGTAAACTTAAGTCTAAAATAGTCTTATTTATCCAAAAAAAATTGAAAAAAATTAAAAGTTAATTTTTTTCAAAAAACCGTTAAAAAAATTAACTGAAAAATGATATGCTCGGCCGAGCAACACCAAAGACTCGGCCGAGCAACCCTCAACCCCTAAACCCTAAAAGGGTTGCTCGGCCGAGCGACACCAAAGACTCGGCCGAGCAACCCTCAAAACCCTAAACCCTAAAAGGGTTGCTCGGCCGAGCAACAACAAGGACTCGACCGAGCATATCCAAACCGTCAAACCGGATAACCGTGAAAATCGTAAATCGCCTAAACCGTAACCGGTTTAGCCGGTTAGGCAGTTCGGTTCCGGTTGGTGATTTGGGGGTTGAAAACCGACGGTTATAAACCGGCTAACCGGCGGTTGGCCCAACCGGTCACGTCTAGGTGAATCCATATTTTTTAGATTTTCATTCGAATAATCAAATTTTCTATAAGTTTTTTTTTAAATGTAAAAAAGTTGACAAATGTTTCTTTGACTTTGAACTATCGATTGAGACGGAGGAGGATTTTTTTTTCATTTTTGAAAATGGATCTAGCTAAATAGATTGATTTTATGACCCTGGATTGCATTATTATTTTTATTTCAAGATTTTTTATATGATGAGCTGAGCTTGTGCAACTAGTACCCACCTTGATAGTTGTGCTTTGATTAAAGCAATTCAAATAATTAGATAGGTCTCGTGTATGTATCCAGTAGAGTTGTCGATACGGGTTGGCAGGACGGTGCATGCCTAATTCGCCAAAGCCCGACATTAAATGGGGCAGGGAGGGTTAATCCAAATTCCTAGCGAGCTGAAAATACGTCATCCTAACCCAACCCAACTTGGGTTGGTAGGCCATACGGGCCAATCAAATAAATGAAATTGTGTATAAAGTGATACCAAAGAATAAAAAATCATAGTAAACAAACACAAATAAAAACTAATATCAATAAGAATGGAGAGAGAGAGAGAGAAATGAGTGTGGATCGGATATAGCAACAATGGCAGCAACGAATTACTGGTGATGGATGGGTGTACCAGCAGCGATGGATACATCAACGTAAATCACTACATTCAGGTACCATCAACTCTCAATAGTATGTTTCAGAATTTGTTGTCTATTTATATATTTATTTGAATTCATTATTGGTGCGTTGATATCATGTAGATTCATTTGAATGAATGATACCCATTACCACCTTTAGCCTACAAATAGCATTAAAATCGTTATTTATGTGCAGCAGGATGGCTATAATAATATAGCGGGAGGATTGTAGAGAGTTGATGTAATTTTGAACGTTATTGTACAAACAATATATTATTTTGGTATTATGTTGGTAATATGTTACTTGAATGATGGGTTTAGATTTATGTATTGGATTAATTTGATATTTTATTTTATTTGGATTAATTGTTGTTTGAACGTTTATGTTTGTGTGAACTAGTTGCTCGTACTTATGTTCGTTCAATAGCGACCACTAGGTTAAGTACTGTTTGGCCACCTCTGCCCTAACATGACCAACATGTTTGGTAAAAAGTTGTCGAACATGTTCGATATGTTTGGTGAATATTTGCCGAACATGGATAACATGTTTGGCACGTTTCTATCGAACTTGTGCAACGTATTTGGTTGGTACCTGCCGAACATGGACAAGATGTTTGACAAGTAGATGTCGAATATGTGTAAAGTGTTTGGAAGATGTCTGTCGAACATGGACAACATGCCTGTGTTGTCTGTGTTTGCCCGTGTAAGTGAATGTGGGTGTGAGTGTGGGTGTATTTTGATAGTTTAGGTGTGTGTTTATTGAGGGGTTTAAAAATGGTAGAATAGTAATAATGGTGCGGTATTCTTAATTTTTATAGTTAAACTTAGTAGTGTAAGGGTATTAAGTAGTTATGCAGGGGCGAATAACAATTCTCGAAAACTTAATGTTTTAAAATTATTAAGCACAGTTGATGACAATTTAATTTATAAAAACTATCAAGGACAATATAACGAAACTTTATTTTGAAAAAAACAAACTAAATACAATATATGAAAAGGTAATTTATGAAAATTATTAAACAAAATATATGAAAATTTTATCTTTGAAAATATTTAATCAATAAAAAAATAGCCCCCGTGTATCCGTTGGTAGGGGTCTCCTTCGACCCGAAGCTATAACTTCTAGCTAGTTCTCTTTTTTCTAAGCGCTTTCTCTCGGATTAGAGTGCCAAGGATCATTAGAAATTCACGAATTAGAGATGTTGTACGTCAAGTAGGTAAAGTAGGCATACGACGGAACCTCCACCGTGCCGGGGGACCAAGCAGATTCTTGATCTCCCAAGAGAAATTGACTTCAAAACTAAGAGGGGATGCCGCCAACTACTAAAATCCCTTCTTCACGGACTATGTTGAGCTCTCTCCGTCGACCGATTTCCCCTCGTTTGCAATCAGTTTGGCATCAAAAAGCAAATAGAATCTAGTCGTATTTTGTCTTTCATTTTATGGTAAATCTAGTCGCTTTTTCTATTTCAACGAATTCTAGTAAGGTTAAGAAATTATAAATACAATATATGAAAAGCTAATTTATGGAAAGTAATATATAGTCCCTCTGTCGCAACCGACTTAGGACAATTTGTCATTTTTAGCATTCCACTCGACTTAGAAAATCTCAAAATGACAAGTTTATATTATTTTTATATTTCAGGGGACATATTTGTCATATTTACAACAACAATCCCCTTACTATTCATTACACTAATTCTCTCTCCTATTTTACTTTTCATACTCACAATACCTCCTCTACTCATTCTCTCTCCTCTTATTATATTTGTATTTCTTAATGAGTTGGTTTTGGGTGAAATTAGTTTCTCCTAAATATTATAAAAGGTCCTGTTTTATTTTAAAAATCGGTTCAATGACCGGTTCAAAAAGACGGGTTAGTTTGGTTTAAAATTCATGTACCGATTTTTTTAAGTTAAAAATAAGACTTTTTATAATATTTGGGAGAAACTAGTTTCCTCCAAAATTTCCTGTTTCTTAATTTTCGTGTCAAAAAAGAAAATCCTAATTTGGATGGGACGGAGGGAGCAAACCATATTGAAAGTTAACTTATTGAATTTACATTAAATACAGTATATGAAAAATTCATTTAGATAAAGTCTACTCCCTCCGTCCCGCTACAATTTGCACACTTTCCTCATTGGACGTTCCATTACAAATTGCACACTTTCTAAAATGGCAAAGAATCTTTACTATTCCACCCACTAATTTTCTCTCTTATTTTACTTTTATTCTCACAACACCAATCAAATCACTATTTCCTACCCCACTTTCTATTTCCAACCTCACTTTTCATACTCACAATATTTTCTCCACTAACTTTTTCCTTAATTCCCGTGCAAACAGTAACTGTGCAAGTTATACCAGAACGGAGGGAGTACAACATAAGACAACAAAATAACTTTGAAAATAATTAAATATGACATCCAAAATTGTTAAGAAAAATAAAAAAAATCTAACTAGAATTAACTTAAACATCCCCAAATAGCAAACAATTCTGAAATTTAGGGGGGGGGGGTAGTGGCTAAATCGTGAGGGGAATCGAATATAAATTTTCAATTATCGATGGCATCCAACCTTTTCACAAGATATCGATCTCGAATTGAGTTTTAGTCCAAGCTTTTTGTGGTTAATAATGGAGTTACAAGAGCTTAATTCAAATGTAAATTTAGAGGGCGTATATGCATTTTTATGACTTATTTTTTAAGAACTAACTGAATGAAGATTTAAATTGCAACATAATTCAATATACACGATTTTTTACACAATTTTTTATTCGTACAAGATTTAAATTGCAATGAATAAATTTGTAAAAGATTTATTTTGCAAGTTGTTCTTACAAAAAACGCGTTTTTTTCTAAGCTTAGAAAAAACGTGTTTTACACTAACACTGACACTTTTTTATACTACTAACACTGACACTTTTTTATATTAACACTGACACTTTTATACACTGACACTTAATATACATGCACTGATACTTTTTTACACTGGCACTTTGTTACACTAACACAACTGACACTTTTTATACTGACACTTTTTACACTGACACTTAATATACATGCACTGACACTTTGTTACACTAACACTGACACTTTGTTACACATGCACTGACACTTTTTACAATGCCACCCAATATACATGCACTGACATTTTTTTACACTGGCACTTTGTTATATTAACACTGATACTTTGCTACACATGTACTGACACTTTGCTATGCTGACACTTTGTTATACTGGCACTAGCACTAGCACTGATGGAGAAAACAAAACACGTTTTTTTTAAGCTTAGAGAAAAATGCATTTTTTTGTGAGATTTTGGCTTATTTTGCAATTATCTCATTATTATTATTATTATTATCAAATAACTAGTAAAAGCTCGTGTTTGAGGACACGTTTGTTTTTTTCTAATTAAAATTTTTTTAAGGGCAAAATGAAAAATTGACAACTTAGTGAGGATAAAATGAGAAATTCGGCACTTGAAACTATTTATTGTATTGTAGCAAGGAGGTGCCATTTATACTATAGATATAGATATAGATATAGATAGGGAAAACCAATTTCTATAATTTCAACGAAATGTCACTAATTTTATGGGGACGGTTATTTGCAAGGCACGCTATTTGCAAGGCACGGAAAATGGACAAAATTGCCCTCCCGTACGCGAACGTTTCGTGTAATTTTACACGACATTGTCAAATACGTTTCGTATATAAATATACGAAATGTATTGAGTTATTTCGTGTATATTCACACGAAATATTAACAAATATTTCGTGTAGTTTCATACGAAACATATACGATACGAATAATTCATACTTCCAAACATAAAAAACTGGAAAAATTCAAAGACCAATACAGCTTTATTGAAAAAAAAAATCATAAAAAATGGTATACTTTGCCATATTTCACATCACAAATCCAAACTTTCAAACAGTTTTTAATGATTCATACATACAAATAAAAAAGGCTCAATAAGTCAAATGATACACTCATACTATGACCTATTTCTTGAAACTCTTTCTACGTTCGACGCAATTGAGAGTCGGTTGAATGTCTCTATCCGAGCTCGTATGGCATGACCAAGTTACTTGCGCTTGCATCACGATGAGCCTCCCAATATAACGCGGGCGATGGCATTGGGTAATCATTATCTAACATGTGCAGAATATAAAATGGTTTCCAATGTGTCCAAGCACAAGTGTGCTCGCGGTGGTCCTACTCCTTGTGGTACGATCCTGAAGGCATGTGAAGCCACCGGTTAGCGTGTACGAGATGAACACCACATTATACCTCGTGGCAATGATGTGCCCTAGCTCTAGGAGGGTCATATAATAATACTCAGGAGCCGGGGAGGAATAGTAAGCAATGCGACTGTAGAGCTCGTCCATACTAGTCCAAGATATAACTCTCTGATAAAGCTCGCGTCGACTATGCAGCTCAAGGCAACAATCTGTGCGGACTTGAGGCCACATGTCCTCATCTCCGTATATCTGCGCAGCTACGGCTCTATAGCCACAATGTCCATCACCCCTCACATCTGTGATGCCTTCAATAAATGGGACCATGAAAGGCATAAATGACATAGTATACCCAGAAGTATGTAGACTAGTGACATGTCCATTTCCCTTTCCACGACCCCGACCCTGACTCCGACCCCGTCCCCGTCCTCGTCCCCGACCTCGTCCTCTCCCACGAGTTGAAGAAGCTAGTGGTGGAAGAGACGTAGGAGTAGTAGGGCTAGATGGTGTAGTGTTTGAACCTACTTTCGGATTGGGCGTGGACTTCAAAGAGTTTGAGTCCCACGACATCATACCCGAGATGCTGCTGTATGGTATGGAACTTCACCACCGACTGGCTAGTGGGGTTGCCCCAAATCTCTCGGGCTCGGTGATGACCGAACCCGTATAACAAATCACAAACCTCGGGGCCGCCACCTGGGTCGCTCACAATCTGCCATGATGGTGGCTCCTCCTCACCCGCACCCGCACCCGCACCCGCACCCGCACCCGCACCCTGCCTCCTCCTCCGTCCCTGCCCTCTAGCCACATCCTGACCCCTCCTCCTCCCATGCCTCAATGGTCTAACATCACGTCTCTCCGCCTCCGCCTCCGCCTCCTCCTCCTCCTCCGCCGCCTCCTCCTCCTCCGCTGCCTCACCCCCATCCTAGTCAGAAGATGACTCAAGAAGCATCGTAATCGAAGATGAAGATGACTCAAGAACTTCCTCGTGACCAGCAGAGGCCGCCTCATCATCTGTATGCTCACTCTCAATGTGCTCCACCAATCACGCCTCGCCTCATCATTTTTATCATTTTTTTTGGTGCGTTTATCTTTCTTAACTGCCGTCTCGGCCTTTCTTTTTCTATTGGAAGCGGTCATAGGTTGACGTCCCTACAAAAAATTCAAATAAGAGACAATAAATTAGTCACAGTTAAAGTTCCAGTTCCAGTTCCAGTTCATTTCGTGTAAATATACACGAAATGTTGAATAACATTTCGTGTAAAATTATACGAAATGGTTCTCAACATTTCGTGTATATTCACACGAAATCCAAAGGAGAAATTTTCCTTTAGATTTCGTGTGATTATACACGAAATGCTAAGAACAATTTCGTGTATAGGCATACGAAACAACCTAAACATTGTTCCATTGTGTTTCGTGTGCCTATACACGAAAATTTTGGAACCAGTTCGTGTAATTTTTTGCGATATGCTTGGAACCAGTTCGTGTAAAATTATACGAAACAATCAAAGTCCAGAAACATATTTCGCACAACAATTTCAAAACCAGTTCATCAATGGAAATCTATAAACAACAAATTCAAACCCAGTTCATAACATCTCATTTTAAAACCCAATTAATCAAAACTAATTTTTGAATAATAATAATACTCTCTTTGACCTAAACTCAAGAAAATCGAAAACGGAGAGGGAGGGATTACCTTCTTTACTGCACCTTTGTGGTAGACGATGTTCCGGCGGCCATGGCAGCGGCGGTAGCGGCGGCGGAAGCGCCGGACTTAACTGCAGGAATCTTCATTCTCACCATCGTTCGTTCGTTCGTCGTTCGTTGGTTCGTGTACGAGAGAGAGAGAAGAGAAGCTTGAACGTTGGAGGGAACGAGAGGAATGAAAAAAAAAAAAAAAATTATATATAAATGGACATTTTCGTCATTTCCATGTGCCTTGCATTTTTCATGCCTTGCAAATAAAATTCACCTAATTTTATGCAAGGATTCCATCTTACACTTTCCAAAACAACCCTTGCCTCGATCTTTAAATCGTCCGCTCAGTTCCCTTCAAAATCCCAATCCTTTCTTCCCTCTTCACTTCGGCCGCCACTATTCAAACCCTAGATTCCATACCCCAAATTCTACCTCTTCAACAATGGCACGCTCAGAAGATCCGACCCTTTCATCTTCCGGTGAAGAAGAGGATGGATCATCGGAAGAAGAAGTATCTGAATCAGAATCCGAACCTGACAACAACACACCTTCTGCAACGCCGGCAACCAAGAAGCCTTCTGCTTCTTCCGTCCTACCCGTCATCCCTGCTCCGGATGTCTCTTCGTCGGAAGATGACGAATCCAAGAAGAGTGAATGGGAGAGGAAGTCAAAGAAGTTGATGGTGGAAGTATTTGAGCTTTATGCGAAGCGCATGGAGCTAATGCATGAGCAAGTCAAACTGGTATTGGAGGCTATGAAGTCGGCTCAGGAGTAAGGTTTGCTTTGGTAAATTTCTGGTATGCAATGATAGACTGTGAAGAGTTAATGAGCTTGGGATATATTTGTGCAATCTTTTTTTGTTATCGTCTAGGCTAGTAACTCCTTGATGGGGTAGACTTATGATTTGCCAGTTTAATATTTATGGCGTCTATAAGCTTTCATATTATGTTTTTGAGTTATCTGGATGATTTAGATTGCATATTTGTTTGATCTCTGACTTTATTAAGAAATCTCTGGCTTATGTTTTTGAGTTATCTGGATGCTTTGGTAAAAATAAAGCTGACCCAATTGCTGATATGAATGCTTTTCATGATTTTATTAAGAAATCTCTGCATATTGATGTTAATAAGACCCAATTGGCTGATAAGGTCGGTTGAAAAAGAAAATGTTAATAACTTTACGAAAGAAAAATCTGGGAAAGAAAGAACCTTTTCAAAGCCACATGAGCAAATATGCTATAATTTGTCTAAAAATATTTGGGGTAATAATGGAGGCGAAGATACAAAAATAAAGGTTGATAACCTCAAGAGTAGTGGGACTTCGAAAAGGTATCAAATTCAAAGAAATGGCTCTGTTTTAGTCCCCGCAGACGTTGATGGGGCAGATGGACACATGGAGGTGACAACTATGGAGGTCGATGCAGATGTGCAGTCAATTGGTGGGCCGGTTTTGTCGGCGGTAAGTATTGTTCTTTGTGATACAACTGATCAGATGATAAAGAACGGATGGAAGCTAGTTGCAGGATCCAAGAAGAGTGAATGGGTGTAGAAGTCAAAGAAGTTGATGGTGGAAGTATTTGAGCTCTATGTGAAGCGCATGGAGCTAAAACATGAGCAAGTCAAACTGGTATCGGAGGCTATGAAGTCGGCTCAGGAGTAAGATTTGCTTTGTTAAATTTCTGGTATGCAATGATAGACTGTGAAGAGTCAATGAGCTTGGGATATATTTGTGCAATCTTTTTTTGTTATCGTCTAGGCTAGTAACTCCTTGATGGGGTAGACTTATGATTTGCCAGTTTAATATTTACGGCGTCTTTAAGCTTTCGTATTATGTTTTTGAGTTATCTGGATGATTTGACAGTTTAATACTTATGATTCAACGATTTACCGACGGATATTAAATTTGCACTTGCCGGGATTTTTTTTATTAAATTTACATTTTATTCCGTCGGTAATGGTAAAGAATTTGTCGGTAAAACCGACGGACCCTGTCCGTTTGTAAATGTGAATATAAATTAAACCCTACCGCCTCCCATTCAGTTCCGCTTAAAGAGAGAAAAAATTGTTCGCACCGTCGCTTCCCTCCGTTGTTCCAAATCGGCTTCTTCTTTCAATTTCCCAGGTAATTTCCCACTGTTGTTCCAATCGGCTTCTTCATCTCTCACCTCCTTCAGTTGGTAATCGCTCTCTCTCTCGCTCTCTCTCTCTCGCTCTCTCTCTCTCTCTTGCTCCATCGCTCTTTCTCTCGCTCTTTCTCTCTCTCTCTCTCCCTCCGACTGCATTCAAATGTGTAATGTTGTTTGTTTGTTTTGATTGTGTAGGATATTCAAGCGATTCTCGCATTCAGCTTATTGACTGTAGTTAAGTAATGATTTTTAGGTTTTAGGGATTTGAAATCTTGTTAACTGATATAATTTA
This sequence comes from Adenophora triphylla var. japonica, assembly GCA_022495995.1. Classification (NCBI taxonomy): domain Eukaryota; kingdom Viridiplantae; phylum Streptophyta; class Magnoliopsida; order Asterales; family Campanulaceae; genus Adenophora; species Adenophora triphylla. Next base: position 280,330 of record JAFEMH010000598.1, on the reverse strand, counting down.
TGCCTACTAATTTGCTTAAAATAGAATTTTGGTTATTACATTATGTTTGTTGACAGTTATCACTATCCTGTCGGAGTTTTAATGTTTTATGTTTTCAACCTAGTGAATTATGGAGTAATTCATAAGCATTTTGAAGTTTGAACTCAGTTAATTTTGATTTTCATGCTTGATTGCAACTGTTAATTTGTACTATGGTTTAGCTATTTTATTTCATTAGATTATAAAGCTAAGCTTGTTATTTTAAGTAATTCACTTGCCTTCATGTCTGCACGGGTGTACTTTGCCTTTGATTGGTTGAGAATACACTTGCTTAACATTGGACATACAAGATTAGAAACATATTAGTTAAAAGTAAGTTGGATGTTGAGAGGAAAAGAGAGTTTGAAGGATACATTAGTGTCTCATTTGGTGTCTGCAGATGATTATATTTTTTTTAGTGCTCGACCATATTGTATGTGGTCCTTAAGGAGCTTGTTTATGAATTTTGCAGCTAACGATTAAATTCAACATCACTAGAGATTATTACCAGTGGGGAAGGTAATGGACATGAATTGTCCTTTCATCCTAGGGAATGATATATTTTACAACAAAGAATTAAATATTAATATTTAAAATTATTCAAAATATTAATAATTTAAAAAAATGTGCTATATGTGTGTTAATTTATTATTGTAAAATTATGCATTTTACGGTAATGAATAAAGTCATATTACGACGTAACGTTGTGATGTTTGTGTGCAACACAAAAGCTTAGAAATCCGTTTAAAAATCTTTAACTTATCATGTTGGGTCAACATGTAATCATTGATTCTTAAATTGTTCGTGTGGACATTCTTAAAATGCACGATTATATGATTTTGTAAATATCATATTTGTCTATTAAAATTGCTTGAATGGTCGATAGTTAAGATATTTCAATTGCATTCATATTGTTCTCTCGGTGTATAATAGACATGGTTGATTACATACTGTCGATTCTAATCGATAGTGTTTGATTGACCAAGTCTACGTCGTGCACTTGGAAAACCATGGAGTTATGCTGCCGAAATTTCTTGATTTTCGATTATAAAGCAAGTAGACAAAGTGATATTTGCAATTCATATAATTGTGCATTTCGGGATGGGATAGAAGCCAACTCCAATTCTAAACCTAAATGAAGTGTCTTGTTGTTTATAAGTTTGTAATTCAAATTTAGGGAATATTTGCCGAACATGATCAACATGTTTGGTAAAAAGCTGTCGAACATGTTCGATATGTTTGGTCAATATTTGCCGAATATGGACAACATGTTTGGCATGTTTGGCACGTTTCTATCGAACTTGTGCAACGTATTTGGCTGGTACCAGCCGAACATGGACAAGACCGAACATGTGTAAAGTGTTTGGAAGATGTCTGCCGAACATGGACAACATGTTTGGCGTTGTTTGTGTTTACCCGTGCAAGTAGATGTGGGTGTGAGTGTGTGTGGGTGTATTTTGATAGTTTAAGTGTGTTTATTGAGGGGTTTAAAATGGTAGAATAGTAATAATGGTGCGATATTCTTAATTTTTATAGTTAAACTTAGTAGTGTAGGGGTATTAAGCAGTTATGCAGTGTAGGGGTATTAAGTAGTTATACAGGGGCGAATAACAATTCTCAGAAACTTAATGTTTTAAAATTACTAAGCACAATTGATGACAAATTAATTTATAAAAACTATTAAGTACAATATAATGAAACTTTATTTTGAAAAAAACAAACTAAATACAATATATGAAAAGGTAATTTTTGAAAATTATTTAACAAAATATATGAAAATTTTATCTTTGAAAATATTTAATCAATAAAAAAATAATTCATGGAAAATTTTACATGTAATAAATAAGAAGTAAATTACAGCTAATGAAATTTAATTTTAAGAAATTATAAATACAATATATGAAAAGCTAATTTATGAAAAGTAATATATAGTCCCTCCGTCCCACCCGACTTAGGACAATTTGTCATTTTTAGCGTCCCACTCGACTTAAAAAATCTCAAAATGGCAAGTTTATATTATTTTTATATTTCAGGGGACCTATTTGTCATATTTACAACAACAATCCCCTTACTATTCCTTACACTAGTTCTCTCTCCTATTTTACTTTTCATACTCACAATGCCTCATCTACTCATTCTCTCTCCTCTTATTATATTTATATTTCTTAATTCCCGTGTCAAAAAAGAAAATCCTAATTTGGATGGGACGGAGGGAGCAAAACATATTGAAAGTTAACTTATTGAATTTACATTAAATGCAGTATATGAAAAATTCATTTAGATATGATGCTGCCCAAAAATAAGGATTGGACTTACACGAGCCCATGGGCGAGAAATGATTAAACAAGGCCCAAATCGAGATAGGGCCCAAGAAGAAAGTAGCGACAGATGTATACAAGGGTATCTCGCCGACGAGTGGGTATGTCGCGAGAAATATAGATTAATGACAAGGGCATCCCGTCACCTAAGCCGTGTAAGAGCTAAGTGGCGAGATATAATAAGCGAGATAATAGAAGGAGGTGAGATATTTGGTTTAACATGATATGGCAATGGGTGGATACAAGTTGGATGCGACATACAAGAGGCGGCATATAAATATCTTTGAAATGGGACCCACTATAACGATTTTGCATTGGGAAAAGTTACGTGTGTCAGAAAGGAACGTCACATGTATTGAGTTTATTCCTTTTGTTGTGTCCATGAACCAATTAAATGATGACACGTGGAGTGAGAGGTTAACCGCTGCACGAGATAGGCACGTGAGGATAGCATGTGCTGCGCACGAGGGAAGGGAGGTATAAATATGAGGGATAGTCATCCCTCCAAAGGTACGCCCACATACACACATAAAACACCTTCCCTTGAATTCTTGGATTTATCCTTGACAAGCTGATACTTATCCTCACGTCGGAGGGGCTACGCCGGAGCCGCCCCCGGAGTCTCACTTTGTTTGTGTTGCAGACGTGAAGGAGCCGAGATATCAAATTTGGACTACATCAGGCCTTGTTGCTGTTGAGGAAATTCCTAGCAACATCAATTGGTTCCGTTGCTGGGACCTGAATCTCTTCGTCGTTTGAAGATTTTTGTCAAGCGAATTGGTAAGTTTCTGGTATTACTCATGAGTATGGCGACCTGGTTGGTGTTTGGATGATTTCTCCGGCGTTGTTCATAGCTTATAAGTTGGTTTTTCTTCTGGGTTGATTATTGTTGGTTTTCGGAGTTGATTACTGTTCATCATTTGTGCGGATAAAGTTTTCTGGGTTGGTGTTATTGTATGTTTTGTGAGTGTTGGGTGTAGATCTGGTAATTTTGAAGTGTTGGTTGTGATCAGATTTGTTATTATTAAGTTTTTGGGCGTTTATATACACGTTTGTTTGATTTGGGGGGCTTAAGGTTTTGTGTTTTTGGGATTGTGATTTGTTGAAATTTTTGTAGTTGGATTTGGTTTAAGATTGTATTTGATAATTGTAAATTGGTTGGAGTGTATTTCTGAGTTTCTGGGTTTGAATCTGCAAATCTTCTTAAGGTGTTCATAAGGTGTTCATAAGATCTGCATATCTTCAAGTTTGTGTTCATAACTTTTGATTACTTGAGCCGGAAGAAATGACAACTCCAGAGAAAGGAATGGTCAGTCAAAAGGTGGTGGCGGGTAGAGTGCCTATCCCACTTATCTCAGGGATTGTGAACTAGGGAACCGCGAAGGACACGTCTACCTTGCAGCAGGTTACCCCTGAAGAAAGGGAGCGGGTTACAAATAGCGGAAGAGAGAGAAATGTAATGTCGCCGCAACCAGAGAATGATGTAGATGCTGAAGTAGAAAGGTTGAAGACCCACAACAACTTAATTTTACAGTTGTTGGAAAATAATAAACGTTTTATTGCTTTGCAAAAGGAGCCTACTCCTATCCCGCAAGATTTGGTGAAGGCGGCAGCTGGGGTTAGTAAGGAAGCGGATAAGGAAATAGTTGCTTTGGATGATTCTGGGCGACTTAAGGAGACAGAGCCCGAGAAACTGAAGGAGACTGGGGCGAGATTGGATGGGTCGCAGAAACGAAAGCTATTGAATTCATAGAAAATGGGCGAAAAGTCAAAGTTTTTCATCAGCCGCATACTTCACAAATGTCATCTTTGTATTATGAGAATGATGATGATGATGATGATACTGCTTCAACTGAGGGAGGGTATGAGGAAGAAGAAGTGATGGCTTCTAAGGGTGGAGAAAGATCTAAGCGACTAGAAAAGGAAAAGCGTGTGGGAACAAGCCGCTTTGACGAAGAAGATGGGCTGAAAAAGCAGTTGGCCGAGATGGCAAGAAGGTTAGCCGAACTAGAAAAAGGAAATATAGGTGATAGCGAGAAAGACTCCTTTATCGCACCTTTTGCTAAGTATATTCAGGAGGCAGAGCCAGCTCCAGAATTCCGGCTACCCACTCTGACTAAGTATGCGTGATTAACCACAACCAAAACTCATATTGCGGGATTCGAGGTTACAATGGCGATAATGACTAGAGATGATGCTTTGCTGTGCAAAACCTTTGCCAGCACTCTAGAGCTTCAGGCTTTGGATTGGTTTATGCAGCAACCCGCTAATTCCATCTTGGGGTATCAAGACTTTAAAAGGAAATTTTTGGCGAGATTTGCGGCTGTTAGGACTCAGCCGGTGGTGTTGCAAGAGTTGATTGGGATTAAGCAGAAGGCGGGAGAGGGTATTGTAACTTACACCAACAGGTTCCTGCTGATTGCTAATCAAATCTCAGAGATAGAGCCCAAATATGTGATCATGATGTATATGTCTGGCTTATTGTCAGAATCCTTCAAAAGAGAATTGAGGATGAGATTGCCAGCTACCTTGGGCGAATTGTATGAGCGGGTTAAAGCTTATTGTGGAGGAGAGGACATTGATGAAGGGACAGCTAACACTTCCAAGAAAAGTGTTAAGGATAGAATTGAGTTTGTCAAAGCTGATACTGCGGCTCAAGGTGGAGGTCGCGGAAATCAAACGGGCGGCAGAGGTGGAGGCCGTGCTGGTGGTCGTGGGCCAGGAAGAATAATCAGATTTTCGAGGTTAAATGTCAGACCAAGTGAAATTATGCGAGCTATGGAGTTACCGGCGGCATTTGAAATGACAAATAGAGGAAGAAGAAACCCAAATCAGTATTGTAACTATCACAGGGAAAGGGGACATGACACAGATGACTGTTATAACTTGAAGAGGGTGATCCAGGCCAAGATTGATAGAGGCGAGTTACAGGAATATTTGATGCCTGAGCAGAATGTGGCAGCCCGAGAAGGTAATGGCGACAGGAATGAGATCTTGGTGATTCATGAGCCGGCAAGTATTACCTGCTTAAGCAATCAAATTATGTCTTTGTCGCATACTTGTCATATCCCGGCTTACCCGCCTAGTAAAGAAAGAATAATCAGTTTTTCAAGGCGAGAATTGGCCCTAACCCCAAGTCATGGTTGTCAGCCTGTAGTAATTTCAATCGCTCCGGGGAATAACATTTTACATAGAGTATTGGTGGATTCAGGAGCAAGTCGCAACATTTTGTACTATGAAGCTTTCAAAAAGATGAAATACATTGAAGCAAATTTGGTGCCATACAAGGGCTTCCTAGAAGGATTTACAAATCACACTGTGCGAGTTAAGGGAATAATTTCGCTGGCTGTGGAGATTGGAGAAGGCGAGATGCTTAGAACTCGCGTTGTGGAATTCATGGTAATTGACTTGGTGTCGCCCTATAATGCAATAGTGGGTATCCCGTTCATGCAAACCATTGAAATGGTGGTCTCTATCCCGCACCAACGGGTTAAATTCCCATCTCCAAAAGGGATTGCCTGTTTAAAGAGCGAGGTTAAGGAGGTGATCCAGAAGAAAATTGAAATTCAAACTGCGGCAAGGGCAAGTACAAGTTCATTATCCACGGCTTTGGTAGTTCGGGATGCGAGAATTAACATGATCACCAACTTAGGGGAATGTGAAGAATGGGAGAAAACTGAAAGTATGAAAAATAAGTCGGCAATCATTGTTGTTAAGGAAAGGGTGGAAGAGGAAGTGTCGCGAGAAATGAATGAAGTACGGGATGCTGATGTAGAAGTGGTGGAGGAAAGATCTCAAGTGAATTTGATGGCTCTGGTTGTGATGCAAGCCGAGATGGAATGGTCGAGGTCAGTTGAATTTGTCAAAATTAAGGAACCACGAATTGAAGAGGTAGTTGATTCTGACAGTGAGGAGTGTGAAGAAATCGAGATGGAAACACCAGAAGGTTTTTCGTTTGGAGGAAGCAAAAAGGGTGTGGGCGGCAACAAGAGTGACAAGAAATGTGTTAAAGAGAAAAAGGTGGCTGAGATGGTGGTGGACACTTTGCAAATGCGGGATGAGCCAAATATTCAAGCCGCGGAAGAGTTAGAAGAAGTGATTGTAAATGAAGAATATCCCAATCAGAAAATCAAAATTGGGAAGCAATTGAGTAGGAAAGAGCGGGATAGGTTGGTCGAATTCTTGCGGGAGAGCTTAAATGTGTTTGCATGGAAACCAGAGGATATAAGAGGCATAGACGAGAATGTCGCTCTCCATTGTTTAAATGCCGACCCAAATGTGGAACCCTTCAAACAAAAGGTGAGATATCTGTCAGCGGAAAAGGAGAAGGCCGTAATTGGGGAGGTAGAGAAGTTGCTAAAGGCGGGAATAATAGAGGAGATCACTTATCCAGTCTCGTTGGCTTGTCCAGTAATGGTGCTTAAGGCAAACAAGAAGTGGAGGATGTGTATTGATTATACAGATCTGAATACGGCTTGTTCTAAGGATTGCTATCCTTTGCCTAAGATTGATAGGTTGGTGGATTCTATTGCTGGGCACAAAGTTTTCAGTTTCATTGATGCATATTCGGGATACCATCAAATAAAAATGCTAGAGGAGAACAAAGCAAAGACAAAGTTTAGAGCCCCAATTGGTAATTTTTGTTACAAAATGATGTCATTTGGTTTGAAGAATGCCGGGGCGACATATCAAAGGATGGTTAACAAGGTGTTCAAGTCGCAGATTGGGAGGAATGTGGAAGCCTATATTGATGATATGGTAATCAAGACCAAAGGGGAAGACCACCTGGCAGATCTCGCAGAAATTTTGGGAATTTGAGGTGAAATTCAATGAAGTTAAACCCCAGTAAGTGTACTTTTGGGGTGACCGCGGGAAAGTTTTTGGGATTTTTAGTGAATCCCCGCGGCATAGAAGCTAACCCAGAAAAAATTCAAGCTTTGATGGATATGAAGTCGCCCAAGACAATTCAGGAGATTCAAAGGTTAAATGAGAGGGTGATAGCCTTGGGGCGTTTCGTGTCGCGGTCGGCTGAGAAGTGTTTTCCATTTTTTAAAGTGTTGAAAGGAGATCAGAAATTTTCTTGGGATGAAAAATGTGAGGAGGCTTTTAGGAAGGTGAAGGAGTATCTGGGAAAGCCGCCAATCTTATGTAGTCCGGAAGAGGGTGATCATTTGTATGTGTATTTGGCGGCTTCAAATCTCGCCGTGGCGGCAGTACTGGTAAAGGAAGAGGGCAATATGCAGAAACCAGTTTATTATGTGTCAAAAGCTCTAAGTGAAGTGGAAGCGAGATACTTCAACGCGGAAAAGTTGGCTTATGCCTTGGTGATTGCGACACGAAAGTTGAGAGCCTATTTTTTATCCCACCCTATCACGGTATTGACCAAAGCGCCTTTGAGAAAAATTCTGCAGCAGCCATATTCAGTGGGAAGGTTGCTAAAATGGTCAATCGAGTTAACAGAGTTCGACATACAATACGAAGCGAGAAAGGCTATAAAGGCGTTGGCGGATTTTATCCTGGAAACATCTTTTACTTAATGAGAGAGAATAAATAGAGACTCCAGGGGTCAAAAAGCGAAAAGCTAAGTCGCAGGACCCAGAGATTGAAGAAGAGCGAGAGCGGCCTACAGGTTGTTGGGAGCTCTATGTAGACGGGTCGTCGGCCAAAGATAAAGGAGGAGCGGGAATATCATTGAGTTCACCTGAGGAGGATTGTAAGTATGAAAAGGATTTGAGGTTCAAGTTCAACGTATCTAATAATCAGGCGGAATATGAAGCTTTGGTGGCGGGATTGGAGTTATGCCGAGATATTGGAGTCAAGCAGGTAATAGTGCATTCTGATTCACAGCTGATAGTTAATCAGGTGAAAGGTAGATACGGGGTGGTTCATCCAGTGTTAGCCAAGTGATGTGATATGGCCAAACAAATCTTGCAAAGTTTCAGTTAGTGGGAGTTGGTCCAGATAGACAGAGAGAAGAATGAGCGGGCTGATATGTTAAGCAAGGATGCCTGCGACAAAATCGAGGAGTTGCCAAAGAGGATTGTAGTGAAATTCGTGGAGGAGCCGGCATATGATAGGCCGCTGATTATGGAAGTCGAAGTGAGCGAGAAAGATTGGGTTGTTGAGATGATAGATTATTTGGAGAGAGAAGAGTTGCCTCAGGATGAAGATAAAGCAAAAATTATTAAAAGGACTTCACCAAGTTTCACTGTGCAAGATGGAATTCTATATCGCAAGTCTTTCTCGCGGCCATTGATGAGATGTGTGAGGCCAAGTAAAGTGGATGAGGTTTTGTTTGAGGTGCATGAAGGGGTATGTGGTGGTCATCCAGGAGCCAGAACCCTAGCCAATAAAATTATGTTTCATGGGTATTATTGGCCGACTTTGAAGAAAGATGCTGAGGAATACGTCAGAGCGACCAATGCCAGCGACATGCCAATATCCCAAGACAGCCCGCCATGGAGCAGACACCCATTATAGCGGCTTGGCCGTTTGATATGTGGGGGATTGACCTCATAGGGCCTTTTCCGAAATCTAAAGGGAGAGCTCAGATGATTGTGGTAGCTGTAGATTATTTTACAAAATGGACAGAGGCCAGAGCATTGACTTCCACTACTGAGGACCAGATCATAAGGTTTGTGACTGAAGAGATTCTTTGCCGGCATGGAATGCCGCGGGCTATCATTTCGACTACGGGTCATAGCAGTTCAGGAAAAAGTTTCATGGTTTTTGCTCAAACTTAAATATCAAACACTGGCAGTCTGCGGTTTACAGGCCGCAATGTAATGGACAAGTAGAGGCCGCCAACAAGCAAGTCTTGGAAATCTTATGTAAGAATCTAGAAAAAAGGGGAGGTGCTTGGCTTGAGGAGTTATCTACGACACTATGGTATGCCAGAACAACTGTGAAAGGGTCAACAGGCGAGACAGCATTTGCACTGACGTATGGTTCTGAAGCAATGGCTCCTGCAGAAATGGGGTTGCCAACTCATAGGGTGACTTACTATGATGAAGTAATGAATGGAAGCAGAAGGTGCAACGAGTTGGATTTGAGTGATGAGAAAAGGCTCAGGGCAAGATTAAGAATGATTAATTATAAGCAAAGGATGAAGGCACAGCATGACAAAAAAGTAAACAAGAGATCATTCAGCTTGGGAGATTGGGTATTAAGAAGCCGCGAGATTAAGGGCGTAACAGCGGGATATGCCAAGCTAGATCCCAAATGGAAAGGTCCCTTTCAAATTGCTAAAGTTGTGCGAGAGGGGACATATCACTTGAAGGAGGAAAGCGGCAAAGACATCCCGAATGCATGGAGTGTTGATCACCTTAAGAGATATTATCATTGAAGAAATAAGGGTAATATATTTATTTAATATTATGCTTGTTAGAATCATTTTAAGATTGACTATTATGAATATATGGAGATTTTTGTTATGAATGGAAGTTATACATGTCCTGAAAATGTTGAATGAAAGGAAAGTATGAAATTTTATAACTTAAATTTGACTTGTTTATATTGTATTTTGTTTTACATATAAGTGATGAAATAATGATGTGAAATGAATGAGCAATGCGAAATGAAGGTCAAGGCAGGCAAAAAATAAAGTTCATGAAATAAGCCGCTAAAAGCAGAAAAGGTAAGTCGCTGGGAGTAAAGTTGCCTAAAGACAACTTCACTTTTTTCGATGGGAGTATAAGTATATGGTGTTATCTCGCCAAAAAGACAAGAAGGTAAAGGGTTTTTGATGAATTATCAAAACAAATTGGCGAAGAAAGAGAAAAGAAGGTAAAGCAAGCAGCATGAAATTGCAAGAGAAAGAAAGTCTATCTAGCCTTTATGGCATGTAAAGATATGACTATAACCAAGAAAAAGAAAGTCTATCTCGCCTTTATGGCATGTAAAGATATGACTATAACCAAGAAAAAGAAAGTCTATCTCGCCTTTATGGCATGTAAAGATATGACTATAAACAAGAGAAAGAAAGTCTATCTCGCCTTTATGGCATGTAAAGATGTGACTATAAACAAGAAAGCACATCTCGCATGAATGGCATGTAAAGATGTTGCTAGAGGAAAGAGAAGTGCATCCCGCCTGAATGGTGGGTAAAAATGTCGCCATGTGGAAGGAAGCACATCTCGCCTTTATGGCATGTAAAGATATTGGGGCATAAGAGAAAGAATATTTCATCTCAAAGGCAGGTAAGGATGTGGTACAAGGGAGAAACAAAAGGCAAAAAGAAAAAATTCCTGTGAAAGTTGAAATTATTCCAAGAAAAAGTCACGAAGAAAGCAAAGATGAAATTCATGAAGACAAAGATCAGCGACAATACAAGACGCGGTATGTGCACCAGTAGCAAAGTCGCCTGAAGACGACTTCACTTTTTCGATGGGAGTATAAGTATGGGGTACCTGTTATGCAAAACAAAGATTTTTGATGAACTATCAAAACAAAGTAACAAAGGCGAGATATAAATGATAAGAGAAATAAGCGTAGCATAAAATTAAAGGGGCAAGCTCAAAGGCCGCGAATAACATTGTATCAAGGCACGCAGGCCTAAATTAAAGAGGCGAATTGTTGGGCCATTCAGGCAACTTACAAAAGATGTTCCAAAAAGAGAGAAAATGAGAACACAAGTTAAGGAAGAAACAATTTAAACATCAAGTTGAGTTGAGGGAGCTTGTTAGGTGGAATCCAAAGCCGCCAAAGCGAGATTCTTTGCATCTTCTAGGAGTGTATGTTTATGTTCAAGTTGAGCATCCCACAAGGAAATAACATTAGGAACTTGAATAGGAGCGGGATTCCAAACCTCTTTGCCCAACAAGGCATCTTCCGTCGCGAGATCTGCAAGCTCATCAGGAGAATAAGGAACAAGAGGATGCCCACGGCGACAAACTTCACTAAAGATTGGTTCTGAGCCCCACTTGGCAAGCCGCTCAATGGTTATAGCAGGTATTTCGGCGGCGTCAGCGGCTGCGGCTCTCATAACCTTTAAAGAGGATTGATTGATCCCCAATATCAGCATTGTCTTCCTTCAGCTTGGATATGTCGCTTTTAAGGGCAGTAATCTCAGCAACTTTTCCAGTAACTTCCTCTCGAAGCTTAGCAATCTCGCTTTGGAAAAATTGAAGATCAGCAGCGTGAGTCTTCTTTAAAGTCTCATTCTCGCCCTTCAGCTTGGCGATATCTTCGTTGGCAGTGCTGAGTTCGTCTTTAGAGGACTCAAGATTGAATTAGGAAGAGGTTAAGTTTGTCTTCAAGGTATCCCGCTCTTCCCCCAAGGCGGCAATGGTGGCATCCCGCCTTCCAACACGGTTGCGAAGGGTTTCCTTATCCTTCCTTAGAATTTGGTTAGCAATCTCCAAGCTTTTTACTTCTTTATTGAGACGAGTGTTTTTCTTGCTCATCCCCATTATGGAAGCTCCAATCTAAGGAAAACGTGAAGTGTGAGTTAAGAATAAAAATGTACAAAGTCAAAAATAATAAAGGAAAGAAGGAGCGACATACCAGTGAAAGATGAATCTCGGCGTGACAGGCGGCATGATCCGCATCCATGTCAGCTACTTGTCACGCCTGGACAGGATCACTAGCTCGGATCAAAGCCGAACTACCCAACAAGCACTCCTCCACACTGCGAGTTTCATTAATCAGGCCCTTCAAGCGTGGAACTCAGCTCGCAGTCTCTCTACTAAGTTCATAAAGCCCTTCAAATTCAGTGGGCTTCACAAAACCCTCCTGAAGCCAACTTGGAATGGGGAGACTGTGGGCGCCTCCAACTCCCGGACCTATAAATCGTGTCCCAGGATGGAGGGTCCCAAAATATACTATTTAAAAAAACTTTTCTTTCATTTAACTTGAAAAGTACATAACCGTTTCCAAAAAAATTTCAAAATAACCTCACTACCCGGAGGTGATTTAAAAACCTGCTTTACACATATAACCTGTTTAAGATACAACCACTACACTAAACAGGCTTATACGAGCCAACTGAAAGCAAACCAACCCACAACTGATTACAATACAATTTACTGAAAATGTTCTATAACAGTTTCTCAGACTACATAACCGCAACTATTCCCAACTCCCACACAAATATAAACATAGCCTGACAACCCAAAATAGGATCTAAACTCCTTCCCGGCCTCACCGGTATGGTCCTCCTGTCTCAGCTGAAACTAAAACAGTAAAGGGAGAAGGGGTGAGAATAAATCTCAATAAGTTGCTATGCATGCAACAATATGCCATATAGTATGCAACACATAAACATGTTGCAATATATCACATTGGGAAACAGTAAACACCTTAAGTTACCTTTTCCTCCTGACCTGTAAGTCATATAATATGTAACACATAAATAGGTTACCCAACTAATGTACAACACACAGAGGTTGCTCAATGATATGCAACACCCACATGTTGCTCAAATAATATGCAACACACACAGGTTGCTCAATGATATGTGATGGATGTGTATTTACCCATCCAAATGATGCACTTTTAGGCTTTCTTTGTGTTCGATTCCCGAGTTTTATATATATTTGATGTGGCTTGTGAGTATTTTATGAGTACAGGGTATATAGCTGATTAAAGGTGCATTTTATGGCTAAAAAGTGCAAAAGGAATAAAGTGGAGCGGAGCTCAAGGACTAAACTGGCATTTGGAAGCTTTTGGACTAAATGGGAAATATTGGAAATTTAGGGACTGAACTGGGAATATGGAATTTTCGGACGAATTTGATTTCTAAAAATTCGTGGGATTAAATGAAAAATAAAAGTCCAAAGAGCGAAGCGCAAAAGAAGTCATTATAGTGGTCAAAGTGCGACTGCAAAATAGAGGGACGAAACGAATAATAACTAATACTAAATCAAGGCCACTGTATGCATGGTATTTGGCCGAGGAAAATGGGCCATTGCTAAGGAGGGCCGGCCAACAGGGATTGAATGGGGCCAATATGGCCTAGAACAGCACAAGAATTTGGGGCCAAGAAGGAAACACTGCAGTGGGCCAAGGCAAAACAAGGGCGTCCGCGCTATCCTGCACTGCGGCCGCGCTACAGCAAAAGAATTCAGGGCCAATCTCTCGACCAGTTAGGGCGGAAGCGCTATCCAACTTGAGCGGCCGCGCTCACGTCTTCAATCGCAACAATTCGACGTATTTCTCGGGGGCATATTAGTCTTTTCTCGGTTTTGACCTAGTCTTGCCCTATTCTTTATTTATACTCACTATACCATGTTAGTACGATTAATATCACATATTATATCACATATTATTATGAGATTTAGATAGTTTTTGTTTTTCTTTTGGGAACAATTCAATTGAAGAAGAAGAACAATTCATCAATTCAGGTTTTTTATCTTTGTAAATTATGAGTAGCTAAATTTATTAGATTTGTAGATTGGTTGAACCTTTACCGGATTTCTATGCATTAATATTTTAATTCTTTCTATTTAATTCCTTCTCGTTCATCAATAGATTTTAATTTCTTGTTCTTGGATTCGAGACGTATGTTAAGATACGAACTCATCTTTGAATAATTGGGTATTTATCGAGCCATTAATTTTGGGCGATTTATACATTGACCACTATTGATTGAATAATTTGATCTGTGCCGTAATAGAATCGGATTAAAGTTAGGTTCTTTAATTCTTGTGTGCTTAATGTATTCTTGGCTTATTGTGGAACCGTAATAGAAACTACAATATTAAAAAGAGTATTTAGAATTGTAATCCGGCCACCTAACCGTGTCGATCCTAGCAAAAGTGAATGAACCCTAGAAGTTGAGTTAATGTTTTACAAGTAAAATTTTGCATAGAATGATGGTAAAGTGAAATCCAATCTACGAATCTCTGCTCATAATCTGTTTTCTCGCTTAGTTAGTTTTTGTTATTTATTTTATGTTCTTAGTTCTAAATCAAATCAATATAAACTTTGGTTACTAAATTCACTGCGTTCACCCTATTTGTTTACCAACGAGTCTCTGTGGATTCGACCCCTGCATTTGCATACTGCTACACCGGTAGTGAGTACACTTGCTCGGTATTTTTATTACAAGAGGGAGTTTTCCTCCATCAAGTTTTTGGCGCCGTTGCCGGGGACTTGTTGCAAGTAAACAAGTAGGTTAGGTAGTGAATGCAAGGTCGTCGTTCTTTGAAACCTACATTGGTGCCATTGGACGACAACATCAATCGACTTGAGGAAGCATTTGAGGGCGATCCCCTCTTTAATCCTCTCTTTTCAGATTCGGACATCGAGTCTGAACCCTCCACCACCGAGGTAGAGGAAGAAAAAGCCGAGATGGCAGTACCACCGGCACAAACTATGAATGATTTCCTGAGACCTAGGGTAGACACATCTACCTCTTGCATAGTCTTTGTCCGATGCGGCCAAAAATTTAGAGGTCAAAGGACAATACTTTGCCATGTTGCCAAGCTTTCACGGATTGCCTGGTGAGGATGCACTCACGTTCCTTAAAGAATATATTATTGTTGTTGCTCAATTTTTGTTAAGACAGGGAGTGACTGAGGAGCAAATTAGACTAAAGTGTTTTCCTTACACTCTTAAGGGAGTGGCTAAAACATGGTTGCTGATGCTTGCACCGAGCAGCATTAGTACTTGGGTAGAATTGCAAGATGTGTTCCTTAAAAGATATTATCCACATCATCTTTTGGCTAGTTTTAGACAGAAATTGATGACATTTTCCCAAGATGTGGGGGAGCCCTTTCATGAGGCATGGGAAAGATTTAATACGATGATAATGCAATGTCCCCATCATAATTTCACACTACCCTCACTGAACCAAGCCTTCTATGATGGCTTGAATGACAATGGTCAATCAATGGTTGACAATCTTCCGGAGGCTCAATTGGAGCCAAGACCCGGATGAGACCAAGGCTTTATTTGAGATGTTGAGTGCTAATTCTCAACAAAAGAGTTCGAGGGGTAGGACAAGGGGGGTATTAGATTTGACTGCTACTGATAATCTTTCTAAGCAAATTGCAGTCTTGAGTAGTAAATTTGATAAATTGACTGCCTGTGGCACTTCTGTTGGTGCCAATGTTATTACTGATTATTGTACAAATTGTGGTTTATCATCTCATGTGACTAATATGTGTCCAAGTGCAGCAAATTTCTTGTATAATCCTGAACAGGCACATGCTTTCAATGGATATGCACCAAGGCCACCACCCCAAGGCAACCAATATGGCAACTACAATCCATGGGGTGGCTATCATAATCAGCAAGTGAAACCTCTTCATGTGCCACCACCTGGACAACATGATAAAGAGCCTCTGGGAGCCGGGCAATTCAGCCAGCTTAAGAATGGAGATGCAGCAAAGTAATAGAAATACAGATGCTGCTTTTGAAAAGATGGGCACACAAGTAGAGCAGCTTGTGAAGGTTGCCCAAGAGTTGATGAAAGAGAAGAACCCACCTGAGCAAGCAAAGTCAATCACGACAGTGTGGGATGAGAGTGAAGAAATCGAGGAGGTATTTCTATCTTCTCTTGATAATATTAATTGTTTTGATAATAATGATGATGTTAATGAGAATGAAAAAGTTAATCATGTTCAAAAAGACCCCGGGTGTTTCACTATCCCAATTCCTTAGGGGTCAAAATTTTAAAGGTTTGTTAGATCTTGGGGCAAGTGTCAATGTGATGCCCTTTCATGTTTTTAGAAGTTTGGGGGCATGTGAGTTGAAACCACCCATGAGAGACTTGCAATTGGCGGATCTCTCAATTAAAAGACCTTTAGGGGTTCTTGAAGGGGTGTTGGTTAAAATTGATAAAATCATTATCCCCATTGACTTTTATGTGATGTGTATGGAGGGATCAAGTGAGGATCAATTGAAAACTCCCATTTTGCTTGGGAGGCCATTTATGTTTGACACTAAGGCCACCATTGATGTGTGTCAAGGGGTGGTGTCCTTGAGAGGCATGGGGGAAGAATGCAAGTTTGTTATGTCTAAAAATGATAAGAAAATCTCCCCCAAAGATGATTTTGTAGGAGCCATAAATGATGTACCAATGGTCATATATGATGTGAATGGATGTGAGAAAAGTGGGGATAATGCGGACGTTTGTCCCGTGGCTAGTAACATTAAGGCCGACCAATACTCTAGGAGTAACGGGTCGTATCACACCCCACACGACTCCCATAAAGAGTCGATTCCATCACATCTACCACAAGGGCCTTCAAAACATAAAGTTAGTGAGGAGAGTTATAGTGATTTATCTGATTCTATATTTGCTACTATTTTTGTGCATGATAACTCTCTTGATCTTGGTTGTGAGAATGGTGTTCTGCAGGTTGCAGAAAAGGTTGAGTTTGGGGGTGGAAACCCCAATAAAAAGAAAAGAAAAAGGGGTAAGCACAAGCGTAAAGTTTCAAAAATAAATGTGGCTTTACCCCTACTTGTTGACAATGGAGAGCTGATTTGGAAAGAGAAGGGCGTTTGTGCCCGCGAGGAAAAGAGATGGTCCAAAGGCCGCAAAGCGAAGGCCAAGTAAGCTTGGGACCATAGTCGGGCTAACGACTTTAACCAAATGCGCTGCTTGGGAGGCAACCCAATGAGGTATGTTTTATTTTTATGTTAATTACTGTTTTGTCGTGTCATGTCGTCCGTCGAACCCAAGGCACGCTTTTGTTCTATTTGCTATGAGGACATAGCCTGTTTTGAGTTTGGGGGTGGGCAACTCTCCGAGTTTGTGGGTTTATAGGGGAGTGTATATAGTGTCACCCTCTAAAAAAAAATAGAAAAATTTAAAAATTTTGTTCTTTTCATAGTTGGGATGTTGGTCAAAGTCTGTGATGATTAGAGTATGCTTTAATTTTAGAATCACATGTGCTATTATTAGTGTGGTGATTGGGATTGCATTGAAACATTTAAATTATGATTGCACCACCTCTCACTTCCGTATCATATTCTTGGTCATTGTCATCAACTTAGGTGCCTTTTATGGGATCACTTTGTGTATTCTCGGGGTCCCTAGAACATGTTTGCATGATTGTCAATAACACGTCAATAGGTTACTTGGTATATATGGCTATTCTTTGAATCCCTTTTTGTAAGCCTTAAACTTTCTAGTCACTAAAAATATTCCGCTAGAACCCCTTTTGAGCTTGAAAAAGAATGGAATCTCTCACAAAGTGGGAGGTTATTTTAGACCACCATTCGCCTTCGTTTGTACCTTCATTATCCTACCCTTTTAACCTATACACAAATTTAAATTTTTCTCACCTTTTCAAGAAAGTGAAACTAGGGAATGAATGGGGATATTGTGGGGGATGTTTTGAAAATCAAAGGGTGAAGTGGAAAGTGGTCACGAAAAAAAATGGGTCATGTTATGTAATGAAAAGAGGGGCTTGATAAAAAAAATATATATATATATATTGAATGCACATTCTTCGTGATGTAATTGTGCAAAGCAAAAAGAAAAAAAAAAAAAAAAAAAAAAAAAAAAAAAAATGAAAAAATCGAGCCCTCTCTAATGTCAAAGTGGAATTGTATTTCAAGGTGACCAAAGAAAGTAATGGAATGTGTCCAATCCCATGTCAATGTATGAAAAAGTTTTAGTTTGTGGGTTGGCACATTGGAAAGTAATAAGGGTAAGTGGGGATGTATTGTTACAAGAAGACTTTCTAGTTTCACTTTCTTATGTTTCGTATGTCCTTACCTTCATTTGTAACCATGAACCTAGCCCTGCGATCTTTCGCACCATAACTTTTAAGCCATATTATTCTTTCAATGTCGAGTAACCGGGTTGACAATCGTGTTAAATATGCATATGAGTGTCCTTTTTGGTTTGTACTGTCTATGGCATATTGATTTAGAGCATCGCTTAGTGAATCCATAAACAATCTTAGGTTGTTGGCAGTGACCTCCCATAATTCATTCATCATTCAGGCCGCGGTGGAAAATTGTGATTTTTATGCTTCAATGTGATTGTAATCCCATTACTGTGGTGGCACTTGTTGATTATGTGTGTTGGTAAGAATCTGAGACTTGTATGGCCAATGACTCATCTGTGATAGAACATCCCAAAAATAATTATTTTGTTTTATTATTAATAGTTAGAGTAGTTTTGTTTTATTTCTTTTAGTTTTATTTTACTCGGGACGAGCAAAAGGTTAGTTTGTGGGTGTTTGATGGATGTGTATTTACCCATCCAAATGATGCACTTTTAGGCTTTCTTTGTGTTCGATTCCCGAGTTTTATATATATTTGATGTGGCTTGTGAGTATTTTATGAGTACAGGGTATATAGCTGATTAAAGGTGCATTTTATGGCTAAAAAGTGCAAAAGGAATAAAGTGGAGCGGAGCTCAAGGACTAAACTGGCATTTGGAAGCTTTTGGACTAAATGGGAAATATTGGAAATTTAGGGACTGAACTGGGAATATGGAATTTTCGGACGAATTTGATTTCTAAAAATTCGTGGGATTAAATGAAAAATAAAAGTCCAAAGAGCGAAGCGCAAAAGAAGTCATTATAGTGGTCAAAGTGCGACTGCAAAATAGAGGGACGAAACGAATAATAACTAATACTAAATCAAGGCCACTGTATGCATGGTATTTGGCCGAGGAAAATGGGCCATTGCTAAGGAGGGCCGGCCAACAGGGATTGAATGGGGCCAATATGGCCTAGAACAGCACAAGAATTTGGGGCCAAGAAGGAAACACTGCAGTGGGCCAAGGCAAAACAAGGGCGTCCGCGCTATCCTGCACTGCGGCCGCGCTACAGCAAAAGAATTCAGGGCCAATCTCTCGACCAGTTAGGGCGGAAGCGCTATCCAACTTGAGCGGCCGCGCTCACGTCTTCAATCAGCAACAATTCGACGTATTTCTCAGGGGCATATTAGTCTTTTCTCAGTTTTTGACCTAGTCTTGCCCTATTCTTTATTTATACTCACGGCAGCCATGTTAGTACAGATTAATATCACATATTATATCACATATTATTATGAGATTTAGATAGTTTTTGTTTTTCTTTTGGGAACAATTCAATTGAAGAAGAAGAACAATTCATCAATTCAGGTTTTTTATCTTTGTAAATTATGAGTAGCTAAATTTATTAGATTTGTAGATTGGTTGAACCTTTACCGGATTTCTATGCATTAATATTTTAATTCTTTCTATTTAATTCCTTCTCGTTCATCAATAGATTTTAATTTCTTGTTCTTGGATTCGAGACGTATGTTAAGATACGAACTCATCTTTGAATAATTGGGTATTTATCGAGCCATTAATTTTGGGCGATTTATACATTGACCACTATTGATTGAATAATTTGATCTGTGCCGTAATAGAATCGGATTAAAGTTAGGTTCTTTAATTCTTGTGTGCTTAATGTATTCTTGGCTTATTGTGGAACCGTAATAGAAACTACAATATTAAAAAGAGTATTTAGAATTGTAATCCGGCCACCTAACCGTGTCGATCCTAGCAAAAGTGAATGAACCCTAGAAGTTGAGTTAATGTTTTACAAGTAAAATTTTGCATAGAATGATGGTAAAGTGAAATCCAATCTACGAATCTCTGCTCATAATCTGTTTTCTCGCTTAGTTAGTTTTTGTTATTTATTTTATGTTCTTAGTTCTAAATCAAATCAATATAAACTTTGGTTACTAAATTCACTGCGTTCACCCTATTTGTTTACCAACGAGTCTCTGTGGATTCGACCCCTGCATTTGCATACTGCTACACCGGTAGTGAGTACACTTGCTCGGTATTTTTATTACAAGAGGGAGTTTTCCTCCATCAATATGCAACACCCACAGGTTGCTCAAATAATATGCAACATACACAAGTTACTCAATGATATGCAACACCCACAGGTTGCTCAAATAATATGCAACACACACAAGTTGCTCAATGATATGCAACACCCACAGGTTGCTCAATCAACATACTAGTAAAATGGTAAACACACTCTGTTACCTTCTTTTTACCTTTTCCCATCTGCATAATATGTAGTACAACGGTGGGAGATAAACTCCACTCATTTGTGAATTGCTTATAGCCTATTCACGACTTATACGATCCCGATCGAGACCCATATAAGCAACGGTGGGAGTAGTACTCCTCCCTATTGTGTGGACTGCTGCTTGCCTATCCACGTCTTATAAGACCCATTTTCTAGGGAAACATATAAGACATCAGCAATTCTATGAAATGACTGCACAAATCCATAGAAGCTGAACCCCAATCTGCATCTACAGAAGGGGAACGGCCCAAGGTACAAGGCAATCTAACCACCTCATGGAACACATCCACTAGTGATAGTATTCCCTATACCCCCGAATAAACAACCACTATAACCATAATCAAGCACATGATAGATACTTGAATTTAATCCACACCTTGGGATATCAATATGTAACATGATACTTTTCTCATGCTAAACCCATCACAATAGTGCACATATATATTTTACACTATTGTATAACAATAATCCAATGACATGGTATGCCTACTCATGCTCAAACCAAATGGAATAGTGCAACACGCATTTAAACACTATGTGCACAACAAATCATGGATATGAGATCACATATGGGCATAATAAATTACATATAAGCCCTACATATCCATACTCAATCTCAAGAAGTAGTGCCACATATATTTCACGCACTATCCGAACCAATCATCACATATAGGTCATCAAGTACAGGTACCATACAATATAAGTAGCCCTACTCAATCAGACCCTAAGGTTGAACACTTTCTATAAAGGTTCCAACCCAACAAATAGTGTAATACACATTTTACACATTACTTGGACCCTCCACCATGTAATGAAATCAAGTAAGGACACAATGCATATCAAGTAATCCCTACCGATTCATTATACGCTATATAATCTAGTGACAATGTCTAATACACTTGCCCCAAACCAAATCAATTAGTGCTAATCATTTTTACGCACTATAACCCCATAACCATCTAGGGTCAACCACGTAGAGGGAAAATATCATCTAAGTAGCCCTACGCATTCACAATACAACATTACACACCTTCTCTAAGGGTTCCAAGTTCAAATACCAAGTTTTATTAACTTTGGTTAAAGTTCCATAATCGCCTTTCAAGCATTTTCAGGACATTATTTAAAGCCCTTCTCTTTATCCGATTGGACCATTTCAAGTTCCATAATGTAGTACTAAAATCAGGGTTAAAAAGTGTATCAATACATGCCCATCAAGCTAGGTTACCAATGCCTCAAACATGGTTCAAGGCTGCAAGGTAAAATGGTTCAGCTCTCAAACTTGCCTTTCAAGCATTTTTAGGCCAATATTTAAAGCTCTTCCCTACTTCATTTTGGCCCAATTCCAACTCTATTATATAGTACTAAAGTTGTACTGGATACAGGATTAAAAAGTGTTCCATTCCGAGTTGTTTAGCCTAGGTTTCCACGGCCTAGAAAAAGCATCCAAGCTGCAGATTTACGTAGTGCAAGTGCCAAAACTGCTTTTCAAGCAACTTCATGACACTATTTAAAGCTCTTGCCAATATCATTTTGGCCCATTCCAAGTTCTATATTATAGTACTAAACTTGTACTACAAGTAAAGTTAAAGAGTGATCAAATCTATACTCCTTAAACTAGGTTAAAACGCTTGCAAAGGTGCTCACTCAAGTCAGTTTTTAGCACAAGTCGTGCATGGCAGCACGAGTCGTGCATCTCCCCTGCACGACTGATTCCAAGGCCAGGACTAGTGACTCACGACTCTAAACCCTTGGTCACGACTCGTGCTTATAGGCACGAGTCTTGCCCTTCACCAGGAGCCACGGATTTGCAGCAACTACAGCAAGAACAACAGCACAACAACAACTTCAGTTCCCAGGTTGCACATCAGCTACTGCAAGGAACTCTTTTAGCAGTTTAAACACCTACTTTGGACCAATACAAACTCCCTTCAAGTCTTATTACACATATATAACAAGGATACAACAAGTACCAATCCATAACACCACCCTAGGCCATGTTGATCAACACCAACCTAGTGTGTTTCCCAGTTCAAACCCCAGCTGAAGTTCCTTCATTTCCAGCTACTATAAGGTGCTCTAAACTGACTTTGAACCTCACTATACATCAGGTTAACCCTTTACTTACCCTTCCTTCATGCCATATCACATTAATACACATGATTCAATTCATTACATCACCCATTAACATGGTTCTTCAACCCCTACTTAGTTGTTTCCAATTTAAACACAACAACTGAGTTTCAACTTCACATCAAACCTTCATAGCTCAGTAATAACATCATTAAACAAGCCATGAACAGTTATTGGAAAAGAATCATAACAACTTACCAAGGATTATCAAAATAAAAAGGAGATGAAGTTAGATATTCTTGCTCCTATCACCCTCCTTTGCAATCTTCTGAAAACAGAATCAACAGCCACTCAACCTTTGATTTTCTGGGATTTTATGAAGTTTAGATAGGGTTTGGGACTCTTCAAGAACGTAGGAGAAGATGATGGACTGAGGAGGTGAAAATAATCTTCCAAGATAAGCTTTGGTTGATATTTATATAACCCATTTACATTCTAGCTCCTCAAGGTTCAAACAATTTCCAAACCACCACCTTATACTTGATATTACACATAAGCACCTTATACCTTTTATAACACTTTCAATCAAGTCTCAAGTGTTGACAAAGAACTACACAACTTTTCTTTATTTAGACATTATATGCTTCAATCAAGTTATAACATCCAAAAACACATAGTTCATCAAAAT
This sequence comes from Adenophora triphylla var. japonica, assembly GCA_022495995.1. Taxonomy (NCBI): domain Eukaryota; kingdom Viridiplantae; phylum Streptophyta; class Magnoliopsida; order Asterales; family Campanulaceae; genus Adenophora; species Adenophora triphylla. The sequence continues at coordinate 257,255 of JAFEMH010000598.1, read as the reverse complement.
GCTTCAAATGAACATATAAGCAAATCAAATACTAACAATCCAAGGATGATATGCAAGGCATACCCAACCCCACATGCTTCACGTGTGACCAAAATGTGCCTAGGTTTAGGGTCGTGACACTCACTCCCCCTTAAACAAAATTTGTCCCGAATTTGGACTTCACTTACCTGAGTGCTCAATAACCACCCAATTCCACTCACCTGTATCCTTGGTTGAAGCATTCAATATCGGGATAGGATCATCAAGATACTTTCTCCCTTACCAAGTCCCATACAGTGCCAATTCAAAACTGAACTGATAACTGATGATATACACAAATTCCACTAAGGTTGAATAAACCTCTCAAATGAAGAAAATCCATCACATACACATGCAACATATCCTCAAAGTTTGGATAGTTCTCTCTGTCTGCTCATCTATCTGAGAATGAAACGCAGAACTGAAACTTTAGCTCGGAGCCCAAAGCCTCATACTAAGACTTCACAAATCGCAATAAGAATCTCGGGTCCCAATCTGATACAAATTATAGATTGGTACTCCGTGACATCAATCAAATCTTGCACTCATGCAATTCTGTTAACTTTGCAAAACTGGTTTCACCCTTTTGCATTCCATAACGATTATATCTCCTTCCGAGTAAATCACTCTCGAAAGTTTATCAACTATTATCTGGTAACAATCTGTCAAACCCAGAAAACTACGGAGTTCTAACAAGGTCAAATGTGGTTCCACTTGACCAGAATCTCAATACTCGAGAAATTAATAACCATGTCCCAAGCTTGAAACTATAAGGCCCAACATTAAATTTGTTCGTAACTCTGAAAAACCCAAGATATCTTCTATAAATATTATCACAAGTTATCAAGATCAAATTTAAAAACTCAACTCATTATATTCACAAACACATCCAGTACCCTTCCATAAGGGCTTTTGGATATGAAAATAAACCTGACAGTAAATCAATACAGATTCTACTGCCTTAAGTGGCAGCAGAAGGTACTCTGAGGTAAACACCTCACTAATTCAAGTACCACCGATACATAAAATATTTCAGGTGACTTTTATTCAAGTATAACACAGAAATCAGATAACATTCCCATTCTTTAGGCCACAACTTTAGGCCTTTAATGCATATATAACATAAATATCCACTACTGACTTAGCTGCCTCATCCACAAACAGAGGCAAGTCAACATAGAAAAGGAGACTCGCTTTTTGGTGACAGTCTATCCCAGAACACAACAATTACTTAACCACTGTAGGCCAAGTATAACCACAATATCACGGATTGGTAATTCTACCAACTCCACTGGCAATCCATGCCCACAAATACTCATGTCACAACCATGACAATCACAGAAAACTCGAGGTACTCTCCCATAGGAGTCGAACCTCTAGCACATAAGACAACTCTTAGACCATTTATACAAGTAAAAGCAAAAATGCCATGCCACATAAAAATGGGATAAACTGGGATCCATAAAAATATGACCCCTACCTCCTGAGACATGGAATACCTCTAATAACTGCGGATGAATCTCTCTCTCCATAATCTCAAGCCAAGACTCGGTCTTAGACTTTCTCTTTTGCTTTCCCTTGAGTATCTCTCTTTGTACCACCACTTTGTTGTCCTCTTTATTGGCCACTGCCTGAGGTCTGTTCTTGTCGCAATTTAAATCTAGGACAATTCCTTCTGATATGCCCCATTTCCCCACACTTCATACACTTTTCTTGTTTTCTCCAACATGTGCCTTCTGTATGTCCAATCCGCTGACAAAATTTACAAACCCTGCTAAGATATTGACCAGATACTGGCTGAGCTGTAGAAGCTTCAATCTGTACTCCTCGAACACTTCCAGAAACTAAAGAACTGGGTTGTCCTCTGATCAGTCTGGAGCCTTATTTCTGATACTTTGACTGGCTTCCATCCCTTTTCAATTCCCCTTGGGCTTCTCAAGGTCATTCTCAATCTGAAACGCCCTATCCCAGGTTTTAATCGTACCTCAGGTTGCTGTTGAACTAGTCCCTGAGCTGCTATATTCTGTAAAAAGACCCTGAACATATCCATCATTTCTATATTCTGGTCTTTTCCTGTTCCCATATTATTCCCATTTCTGTGATCCCCTTTGTTGGTCATCACCATTTCCTCCCATTGAACAGTTTCCTGCAATAACCACTCGGCGTCAGATGTCACACACTCCCCCTTAGACTAGACATCTACCCTTGACTTCTAACCTGAGCTCTGATACCAACTGTGGGCGCCTCCAACTCCCGGACCTATAAATCGTGTCCCAGGATGGAGGGTCCCAAAATATACTATTTAAAAAAACTTTTCTTTCATTTAACTTGAAAAGTACACAACCGTTTCCAAAAAAAATTCAAAATAACCTCACTACCCGGAGGTGATTTAAAAATCTGCTTTACACATATAACCTGTTTAAGATACAACCACTACACTAAACAGGCTTATACGAGCCAACTGAAAGCAAACCAACCCACAACTGATTACAATACAATTTACTAAAAATGTTCTATAACAGTTTCTCAGACTACATAACCGCAACTATTCCCAACTCCCACACAAATATAAACATAGCCTGACAACCCAAAATAGGATCTAAACTCCTTCCCGGCCTCACCGGTATGGTCCTCCTGTCTCAGGTGAAACTAAAACAGTAAAGGGAGAAGGGGTGAGAATAAATCTCAATAAGTTGCTATGCATGCAACAATATGCCATATAGTATGCAACACATAAACAGGTTGCAATATATCACATTGGGAAACAGTAAACACCTTAAGTTACCTTTTCCTCCTGACCTGTAAGTCATATAATATGTAACACATAAATAGGTTACCCAACTAATGTACAACACACAGAGGTTGCTCAATGATATGCAACACCCACACGTTGCTCAAATAATATGCAACACACACAGGTTGCTCAATGATATGCAACACCCACAGGTTGCTCAAATAATATGCAACACACACAAGTTGCTCAATGATATGCAACACCCACAGGTTGCTCAAATAATATGCAACACACACAAGTTGCTCAATGATATGCAACACCCACAGGTTGCTCAATCAACATACTAGTAAAATGGTAAACACACTCTGTTACCTTCTTTTTACCTTTTCCCATCTGCATAATATGTAGTACATTGGTGGGAGATAAACTCCACTCATTTGTGAATTGCTTATAGCCTATTCACGACTTATACGATCCCGATCGAGACCCATATAAGCAACGGTGGGAGTAGTACTCCTCCCTATTGTGTGGACTGCTGCTTGCCTATCCACGTCTTATAAGACCCATTTTCTAGGGAAACATATAAGACATCAACAATTCTATGAAATGACTGCACAAATCCATAGAAGCTGAACCCCAATCTGCATCTACAGAAGGGGAACGGCCCAAGGTACAAGGCAATCTAACCACCTCATGGAACACATCCACTAGTGATAGTATTCCCTATACCCCCGAATAAACAACCACTATAACCATAATCAAGCACATGATAGATACTTGAATTTAATCCACACCTTGGGATATCAATATGTAACATGATACTTTTCTCATGCTAAACCCATCACAATAGTGCACATATATATTTTACACTATTGTATAACAATAATCCAATGACATGGTATGCCTACTCATGCTCAAACCAAATGGAATAGTGCAACACGCATTTAAACACTATGTGCACAACAAATCATGGATATGAGATCACATATGGGCATAATAAATTACATATAAGCCCTACATATCCATACTCAATCTCAAGAAGTAGTGCCACATATATTTCACGCACTATCCGAACCAATCATCACATATAGGTCATCAAGTACAGGTACCATACAATATAAGTAGCCCTACTCAATCAGACCCTAAGGTTGAACACTTTCTATAAAGGTTCCAACCCAACAAATAGTGTAATACACATTTTACACATTACTTGGACCCTCCACCATGTAATGCAATCAAGTAAGGACACAATGCATATCAAGTAATCCCTACCGATTCATTATACGCTATATAATCTAGTGACAATGTCTAATACACTTGCCCCAAACCAAATCAATTAGTGCTAATCATTTTTACGCACTATAACCCCATAACCATCTAGGGTCAACCACGTAGAGGGACAATATCATCTAAGTAGCCCTACGCGTTCACAATACAACATTACACACCTTCTCTAAGGGTTCCAAGTTAAAATACCAAGTTTTATTAACTTTGGTTAAAGTTCCATAATCGCCTTTCAAGCATTTTCAGGACATTATTTAAAGCCCTTCTCTTTATCCGATTGGACCATTTCAAGTTCCATAATGTAGTACTAAAATCAGGGTTAAAAAGTGTATCAATACATGCCCATCAAGCTAGGTTACCAATGCCTCAAACATGGTTCAAGGCTGCAAGGTAAAATGGTTCAGCTCTCAAACTTGCCTTTCAAGCATTTTTAGGCCAATATTTAAAGCTCTTCCCTACTTCATTTTGGCCCAATTCCAACTCTATTATATAGTACTAAAGTTGTACTAGATACAGGATTAAAAAGTGTTCCATTCCGAGTTGTTTAGCCTAGGTTTCCACGGCCTAGAAAAAGCATCCAAGCTGCAGATTTACATAGTGCAAGTGCCAAAACTGCTTTTCAAGCAACTTCATGACACTATTTAAAGCTCTTGCCAATATCATTTTGGCCCATTCCAAGTTCTATATTATAGTACTAAACTTGTACTACATGTATAGTTAAAGAGTGATCAAATCTATACTCCTTAAACTAGGTTAAAACGCTTGCAAAGGTGCTCACTCAGGTCAGTTTTTAGCACAAGTCGTGCATGGCAGCACGAGTCGTGCATCTCCCCTGCACGACTGATTCCAAGGCCAGGACTAGTGACTCACGACTCTAAACCCTTGGTCACGACTCGTGCTTATAGGCACGAGTCTTGCCCTTCACCAGGAGCCACGGATTTGCAGCAACTACAGCAAGAACAACAGCACAACAACAACTTCAGTTCCCAGGTTGCACATCAGCTACTGCAAGGAACTCTTTTAGCAGTTTAAACACCTACTTTGGACCAATACAAACTCCCTTCAAGTCTTATTACACATATATAACAAGGATACAACAAGTACCAATCCATAACACCACCCTAGGCCATGTTGATCAACACCAACCTAGTGTGTTTCCCAGTTCAAACCCCAGCTGAAGTTCCTTCATTTCCAGCTACTATAAGGTGCTCTAAACTGACTTTGAACCTCACTATACATCAGGTTAACCCTTTACTTACCCTTCCTTCATGCCATATCACATTAATACACATGATTCAATTCATTACATCACCCATTAACATGGTTCTTCAACCCCTACTTAGTTGTTTCCAATTTAAACACAACAACTGAGTTTCAACTTCACATCAAACCTTCATAGCTCAGTAATAACATCATTAAACAAGCCATGAACAGTTATTGGAAAAGAATCATAACAACTTACCAAGGATTATCAAAATAAAAAGGAGATGAAGTTAGATATTCTTGCTCCTATCACCCTCCTTTGCAATCTTCTGAAAACAGAATCAACAGCCACTCAACCTTTGATTTTCTGGGATTTTATGAAGTTTAGATAGGGTTTGGGACTCTTCAAGAACGTAGGAGAAGATGATGGACTGAGGAGGTGAAAATAATCTTCCAAGATAAGCTTTGGTTGATATTTATATAACCCATTTACATTCTAGCTCCTCAAGGTTCAAACAATTTCCAAACCACCACCTTATACTTGATATTACACATAAGCACCTTATACCTTTTATAACACTTTCAATCAAGTCTCAAGTGTTGACAAAGAACTACACAACTTTTCTTTATTTAGACATTATATGCTTCAATCAAGTTATAACATCCAAAAACACATAGTTCATCAAAATGCTTCAAATGAACATATAAGCAAATCAAATACTAACAATCCAAGGATGATATGCAAGGCATACCCAACCCCACGTGCTTCACGTGTGACCAAAATGTGCCTAGGTTTAGGGTCGTGACAGAGACCAGCTGAAATACTTGGGTCTAGGGGAGTTGGAGGTGAGGTAGGAAGGTCGGTTAAGTCACAGATATCAACTTCGCGAGTTGGAGGAGGAGTGGCACCTAGATTAAATTCAATAGCATCAGTCTCAAGAATTGGATAAGTAATTTGAGTAGAGTTTGAAAGGAGAATATCATTTGTTTCTTCCATAATAGGATCATCAGTTGGTGAGACGGTATTTGGGGGGACAGTATTTGGCGGGACGTTGTCTGCAGCAGAGGTGAGGACTTGAACATCAGCAGTAGCTTGTGCTGTGGAAGGAGCGACAATAGTTGAAACAGCCTCGACTCTTTTCTGTCGCTTGGAGCGGCTGTCAGGATTTGTTGGTTTGGCTCTGGCCTTTGATGAATCCTGAGATTTCTCTAAGGCAATTTCTTTCGCGTCAGTGCCATCGCGAGATAGAGGCAGCGGAAGATTGGCGGGAAGAACAGCAAGAGAAGCGTCACGGGCACTAGCTATCCTCCTCCTTCTTTTATCAGTCTCAAGGTTAGCAATTTGGCGGCTTTTCATTGATTTTGCTCGATGATCTGAAGACAAAGAAAAAGAAAGTCAAAAGTTAAAATTATTTAAGTGTGAGCCAAATCGAAATAAGGAGAAGGTAAAAGAAGAGACATACAAAGGACAACATTTTTTGCGGGACATCTACGAGAGCCATTGCACAACTGACATTCATGAGCGTATTTGTCGCCCGTATGATGCTCCCAACCATTAAAATAAGTGTGTACTATGGGGACTCGCGGCGGGAGAAGAGGCAAGTTATCCGCGATTCCAACCTGAACGAGAAGTTCTCTATTCCGCAAGATACCCCTCCAAGATATGAGAGGTTGAGGAGTGTTATCAGGGGAATTTACGGGAATAGCAATGACCGCTTGAATGGCGGCACACAAGGTTTTATCATCGACAACCGAGGCATCACGGGTTTCTATTTGGGGTTTAATGGGGAGAATATCAGCGGGATGAGACCATCCAACGCGGGAAACAATAAAAAACGGGTCACTCAACCATTCATGAACTTTGGCCGGAAGAGGAGTCAGAATTTTGGGACCTCGGTGGTACTGAAGGGAAAGGCGGGTTTCCTCTCTTTCATCATCAAACTTAGTTGTTTGCTTATAACCTTTAAATAAACTGACCAAAGCAGTGACAGTAGGTTCTTTATTCAAGGCGCGACAAATAGTAATGAAACTAGTAATGATTCTTATGGCGTTGGGATGGATCTCTGTGACCATGGCTTGGGCTTTGTATAAAACTTCACAAAGGAAAGGATCTAAGGGGATTCTAAGGCCCGCCTTGAGTTGGGAGGGAAAAACAACTATGCCGTCCCGCATTTCTCTTAGATGTGCGAGAGAAGTGTTTCCTTGGTAATCAGAGATGTGATAATTGATGTGGTCTATGTTGTAAAGAGTATGCCAAGAAGTGATAGGATTAGGTGTGAGGGAACTTGCATCCGAGTTAAGAGAAGCAGAAGTTGATCCCACCTCAGCATGAGGGGGGTTGATAAAGAGGTTACCTCCGGTCGGCAGGATAATTTGTACCATAGTAGTAGAAGGGTTGCTAGATGTCGCAGCAAGAGGGGATGTCGCTTCATCAGCCATCTCGTTAAGTTCACGGGAAGAAGAAGAAGAAACGACAGATTTGTAATGCATCCTACGTTTTGAATAAGGGTCAGCGACATAATTGGATTCAGAAGAATCGCTTAAGTTGGGATCATACTTGTCCTTTAAATATCTGACTAATTCTAAGTTGGAAGTAAAAAATGTGAGACATAGGGGCTGAAGTAGGAAGAAAGGAGCGGCCTTGAATTTCAAGAGAATCAACCGCAGCGGGATCAACCCAGTGTTCAACAAGCAGCTTAATTATATGGGCCTTGGGCAATCTCGCCCAAATAGTCCGCAAACGCCTATATAAGCCGCCTGTAACACGACATCTACCGTACTTAACCTGCCTAGCGCAATTTTTGTATCTAGCCATGTTCAAAGACTTGGAACAAATTGAAGAGACAAAGAAAAGGCGGGATAGTGAAAGAACTTAAACAGTTGGGGGAAATAAAGATCGAAACCTAGGGGTTTAAGGAAGTTGAAAAGTTTTGAAGAAGAATTACCTGAAAGTATGAAGAACGGACGGAAAATATGAAGAATCGCCGGAGATGGTTAAGAATTTCTGGGTAAAGACAAAGAGGGATCCAAATCAACTTCAGAGCAGTAAACAACGAACGGAATTGCACCAGAAAGGCGAATTCGGGGAGGAAATCTGGAAAATAACTTCACAAAAGGAAGAAAGGCTCGCCGGAGTCACGTAATATAGTTGCCGGAAAATGGGGTGAGAGTGATTGAGAAACAGAAGGGTGAAAAGTGGAAATAAGGATGGGGGAGAAGTATTTATATGGGGAGTGAAAAAATGAATTGATTGAAGTGACAGTTATGATAAAAATTTAAATTTTCCCTCTCATTATTTGGCATAGTTTTAAAACGACGGCACATTAAATTTTGGGGGCCCGCTAGAAAATTGACACGTGGATAGATAGAGATCACAGGAATACTAAGTTAATCAAACATCAAGTTTTTGGACGAGACCATAAATGAATCTCGCCACAAACTTAGGGGCTTCTGATGCTGCCCAAAAATAAGGATTGGGCTTACACGAGCCCATGGGCGAGAAATGATTAAACAAGGCCCAAATCGAGATAAGGCCCAAGAAGAAAGTAGCGACAGATGTATACAAGGGTATCTCGCTGGCGAGTGGGTATGTCGCGAGAAATATAGATTAATGACAAGGGCATCCCATCACCTAAGCCGTGTAAGAGCTAAGTGGCGAGATATAATAAGCGAGATAATAGAAGGAGGTGAGATATTTGGTTTAACATGATATGGCAATGGGTGGATACAAGTTGGATGCGACATACAAGAGGCGGCATATAAATATCTTTGAAATGGGATCCACTGTAACGGTTTTGCATTGGGAAAAGTTGCGTGTGTCAGAAAGGAACGTCACATGTATTGAGTTTATTCCTTTTGTTGTGTCCATGAACCAATAAAATGATGACACGTGGAGTGAGAGGTTAACCGCTGCACGAGATAGGCATGTGAGGATAGCATGTGCTGCGCACGAGGGAAGGGAGGTATAAATATGAGGGATCGTCATCCCTCCAAAGGTACGCCCACATACACACACAGAACACCTTCCCTTGAATTCTTAGATTTATCCTTGACAAGCTGATACTTATCCTCACGTCGGAGGGGCTACGCCGGAGCCGCCCCCGGAGTCTCACTTTGTGTTGTGTTGCAGACGTGAAGAAGGAGCCGAGATATCAAATTTGGAATACATCAGGCCTTGTTGCTGTTGAGGAAATTCCTAGCAACATCTAGATAAAATCTACAACATAAGACAACAAAATAACTTTGAAAATAATTAAATAGGACATCCAAAATTGTTAAGAAAAATTAAAAAATCTAACGAGAATTAACTTAAACATCCCCAAATAGCAAACAATTCTGAAATTTAGGGGGGAGGGGTAGTGGCTAAAATCGTGAGGGAATCGAATGTAAATTTTCAATTATTGATGGCATCCAACCTTTTCATAAGATAAAGATCTCGAATTGAGTTTTAGTCCAAGCTTTTTGTAGTTAACAATGGAGTTACAAGAGCTTAATTCAAGTGCTCTATCTTGTATGCTCTATCTTGTAAGATGTTAGATTCCATCAACAATTGAAGATTTACGCTAGATTAGCCTCGATTCTCTCTCGATCTCAAGTTCTATTCTCCTCAATTTTAAAATTGTTAGCTATTTGAGGGTGTTGAAGTTAACTCTCATTAGGTTTTGATAGTTTTCTTAATAATTTTGGATGTCATTAAAGAGATTTAGTTTAATAAAAACTTATTTTAAGTAAGGTGATTAAAACTGATAAAAATAAATACAGATGATTAAAAGCGAAGCTAAAGAAAAATATAATGGTTCAGAATGTCGATAGACCTATTTTTTTAAAAACTGAAAAAAAAAATCAATTTTCATAATTCTTCAAATGCAACATTTGGAAAGTTGTTTGATTAATTTTTTAAAGCGATCGAAATTATTATCAGAGATAATTGCAAAATAAACCTTGTACAAGTTTATCCATTGTAATTTAAATTTTGTGCAAACAATAATTGTATAAAAACCTTATACAAAAAAAATTATGTTGCAATTTAAACATTCATCCACTTATTCATTAAAAAATAAGTTATAAAACTGCATTTACACCCCCTAAATTTATCCAATTGTATTGCTCCTCCAAACAATTACCCCCGTTCATAAATAAATGTCCATTTTTAATAATATTTTTTATCCCAAAATGAATATCATATATATTTTGTAAAAAAAAATCGTCCCATATATTTTTCACCATTTTTCTCGCTATTCATTTTATACTAACAAAATTAAATGTTTTGAAAGTGTATAACAAGAGTACGTATGCATCTCTAGGTTTACATAGTATAAAAAGTATACAATTATCCGAATATATTTTCATATGTCTGTTAAATAAAATTTAAGATTCATTTAGGGACGAAGGTAGTAATTTTTTATTAGTTCTTTTTTTTATTTGAATAAACAATAATATTTAAAGATAACAGGTATATAAAAAATTGAATCTACTCATTCACAAAAATTATTTATTATAAAAATTTATAAAAAATATTATTGATGATATTGTTAATTGATGCATCAATAACAATTTTTAATATATCATAAGAACTTCTAGTAAAAGTCATTCAAATTGAATAAAAATGTATAGATATAGTAAAACTATCCTTACTTGACAAGCGATATATTCGATTAAAAAGATAACGAGCTATATTATTACATAAAAGGTAAGTTTCCCCCATGTTTGCGAATAATTTCAAGAGCCTTAATTTTTATTGAAATTATTTGACTTGTATAATGTTATAAATTAATTGGTGTAGATGGAAAAGTAGAATAATACCAAACAAAGTAATCTCTATATAAATTACAAAAAAATTAATAACATTTTTTTTGGTAAAAATCTTATAGACACAAAATCTTTTACAAAAAATATATTTCATTTTTAGCAAAAAATATTAAAAATGAACATTCAATTAGGGGTGGACGAGGTTTTGTTTTTTTTTTTTGAGGAACATTACAAATTAGATAAATTTAGAGGGCGTATGTGCATTTTTATGACTTATTTTTTAAGAACTAACTGAACGAAGATTTAAATTGCAACATAATTCAATATACAAGATTTTTAAGCAGTTATTATTCGTATAAGATTTGTTTTGCAATTATCTTATTATTATTATTATTATTATTATTATTATTATTATTATTATTATTAACCAAAATCTCGCAAAAACGCGTTTTTTTCAAGCTTAGAAAAAAACGGATTTTTAGAAGACGTCGACTCTTCCCCTTGCTTGTGGCGTCCAGAAGCACAAAAGGATTTAGCAACGTTTACATCGACCCAGTTTCTGTCAATTTCTCCACCGCCGGCGTCGATCGTTGATTGATGGGGCTTCATCTTCGTCAGGCCCATTTGGGGGTTTTGATTCTATTATACAAACAAAAAGTGGGAAGTAGATTTTAACCTAATTGAATATTGGGAGTTGAGAATTTGTGTGATGCACGAATCTGTTGTACTTTTACATGGAAGTGCATATTGGCACTAACCAACAGGGATTGCTGTATGAAGTTCTATACAAAAGAAATTTTGTCGCAGGCATTGAATGAGTGGTTTGCTTCTTATCTATTCATTATCACCTGAGTGTCCGATTATTATCTAGCAATACAACTCCGTTGGATTTTAGATAATTGAACCAGGATTATGGTAAAAATGTATCAGTGCAAGTTTAAAAAAGTGCCAGTTAAAAGCTCTCTTTGTCCAGAAACTCAGTGTCAGTGCATGTGCAACAAAGTGCCAGTGTCAGTTTAACAAAGTGTCAGTTTAACAAAATGCCAGTGCCAATTTAACAAAGTGTCGGTGTTAGTGTAAAACAAGTGTCAGTGTTAGTTTAACAAAGTGTCAGTGTTAGTGTAACAAAGTGTCAGTGTTAGTGTAAAAGAGTGCCAGTGTGAAGAATGCTAGTGCATGCATATAAAAGTGCCAGTGTAAAAAGCGCCAGTGTCAGTTTAACAAAGTGCCAGTACACTAGTACTGGCACTTTGTTAAACTGGCATTGACACTTTTTACACTGGCACTTTTATATACATATGCACTGGAACTTTGTTAAACTGGTACTGGCAATTTTTTACACTGGCACTTTTGTTACACATGCACTGGCACTTTGTCACACTGACACTTTGTTAAACTGGACTGGCACAAACGAAAAAAACAAAACACGTTTTTTCTAAGTAAAAAAAAAAACGCATTTTTTGTAGAACCAACTCTAATATTATTATTATTATTATTATTATTATTATTATTATTATTATTATTATTATTATTATTATTATTATTATTATTATTATTATTATTATTATTATTATTATTATTATTATTATTATTATTATTATTATTATTATTACTATAATACAATAGAGGTCAAATCTAACCGCCACACAAAGAGTGGCTCAGATTTGATCTCGCAAAAGATAAAGAGCGGCCTAGATTTAAAGTTCGAAAAAATAAAAAAAAACTCTCCTACACCGGTTACTAACTGATGTAAATAATTAATAATTTTTATTAACAAAATTGAATTTTACTATGTTGACAGTGTAAAAATAATTATTAATTTTAAGTATTAAGCTAAATGGTGAATTTACTAACAAATATTTTTTTTATTAGAGTAGATTAAATATATTAAAACTTATTATGAAAAATTTATAATATAAATATGATGTCAATATGTTCTGGTTTCTTCCTTCTTATAGAAAATATAATGAAGGGAGGCAGTGGATCACAAATAATTGTATTGTTTTTTTTTTTATGAAAAATGAAAACCTAAAAAATATTCAAATACAATAATTTAGTTTTATTAAAAAAGAAAATGAAAATTTTTCTTTACTCTAGAAAAATAATTCATTATTATATTAGATTATTATTTTGTAGTGACTATAATATCTCCCTAAGATATATCATAAACACCATAAAAAGAATAATAATATATCAATTTATTGAAAAATATTGGATAATTAAAAATGTAAAGGCTATTAATTTGAAATCGTGGTTTTAATAGTACTTGCACATGCATCATTGTTTTAACCGTTTCACAAGTTTTCGATGACATTTTCATATGTCATTTTCATCTAACGTTCTTTAGAAAAAAACATTTTTCATGGCCAAATTATTTCGTTGTTATTTACTGCAAATTAATTACTTACTGAAAAATTTATAATATAAATATGATGTCAATATGTTCTGATTTCTTCCTTCTTATGGAAAATATAATAAAGGGAGGCAGTGGATCACAAATAATTGTATTGTTTTTTTTTATGAAAAATGAAAACCAAAAAAATATTCAAATACAATAATTTAGTTTTATTAAAAAAGAAAATGAAAATTTTTCTTTACTCTAGAAAAATAATTCATTATTATATTAGATTATTATTTTATAGTGACTATAATATCTTCCTAAGATATATCATAAACTCCATAAAAAGAATAATAATATATCAATTTATTGAAAAATATTGGATAACTAAAAATGTAAAGGCTATTAATTTGAAATCGTGGTTTTAATAGTACTTGCACATGCATCATTGTTATAACCATTTCACAAGTTTTCGATGACATTTTCATATGTCGTTTTCATCTAACGTTCTTTAGAAAAAAACATTTTTCATGGCCAAATTATTTCGTTGTTATTTACTGCAAATTAATTACTTAGGTAAAACAGTAAAAGAGAGAGGTCATTTAGGAACAATTCATTACCCTATAGTTGATTCGTTGAAATGAAATTATGTGTTTATCTAGAGGCTCATTTGTTTTGCTCAAGATTCTTTATTCTTTGCCATTTTTATGATCTTTGGCAGATATACAAGTAGCTTAAGAAAAGGCTTCATACATGAGTAGAGGAACTATTTCTGTTGATAGGTAAATGACATTGTATGCTGACTAAAAATTTCTCCATCGTCTTATTACAGACTATATTCTTTTTTGAGTTGTCCACTTCTGAAACTCGAAATTTGAGAGCGTATGTATATGGGGTTTTTTCCTGATCTGATATTATGGTTTTAAGCTCGAGGAAGATCCGACTTAGTAACTTCCTATTTTGGTACATAACCAACTCTCTCTTGGACTCTCCTAAAGCGTTTTGGCCATAGCTTGGTCGGAGGCACATTATGTGCGTGGGGGGGGAGATTTTGACTATGGATTTACTTATTTTGTGTGTGTCTGTGTGTGCTTATGTGCCCGTTAGAGAGAGAGCTGGTGGGTGGGTGGGGGTTCATGGGGTGTGAGGGTGCATATAATATATTTTTATTATGTAGAATATGCTTTATAAAGGGTGACTCATATAGAGTGCTTAAAGTTTTCTATTTTTTATCGATCACCCAAATTCCAAATGTTTCAGATTTGTTTTTGCCTCATTTTTCTTTTTCTTTTTCTTTGTGTGTGTGTGTGTGTGGTGGTGGGGGTGGCGGTTGATGGGGTGGGGTGAAGGTGGATGTGGATATGGATAGTACAGAATGAAGATGCTTTATTTGTATAATATTTTAATATTTTTTTCATATGATGTACTTAATGTTTTCTATCATAAAATATTGAAGCTATACCATTGAAAACTTTTCAATGCCACAAATAGGTTGATCCTCAGTTTTCGCTTTTCTTTTAATCACTTTTTCGACATAATTTGTCTCTTTGTTTCCAGGTTAGTTTTGATGGTTTTACATAGAAGGTGGCGGGTACTCAATAGTGAATAATAGAGTAGGTTGAAGGTGATGAGAAAAATAATAAAGATAAATTGGGGGTACTGACCCGTGCGATCCGCACGAGGGTCTGTACTAGTCTATAATACAATAGAAAGAGGAATTAACCGCCTCTTATCTATACATAAAGAGAGGTCAGGATTGACTCTCAACAAATTGATCCGACGGCTGAAAATAATCCCTCCCTCCCTCAAACGTTCATAACCGTCCACCAACATCAGCTTTAAAAATAAAAATCAGAATCGGATTACAAAGAAATCGACTTTGCAATTGGGTAGGAAACAGTCGACGCAATTTGGGGACACCAAGAAAGAGTCCATAGCAATATACCATTTCCAAAGCATAACACCAACTGCGCCACCACTATCAACCACCCCGTTCGTGAAGCTTGAAATCTGGGACGGCAGGAGGCGGAGGAGCCAGTTCGTGAAGAATCCGGCCGCAATCCGTGAAGATCCGGCCGCAGAGCGCCCCATCCGTCCGCAATCCGCCTGCCCACCGCTGCGGTTCCCAACTCCTTCAATGACGGCATATCTCCTTCTTATTAATCTCTTCTTCAACAGCTTCTTCTTGATTGATCTGATGCGTGTACGTATCTATGGAGAAAGGAATTGAGGGGTGAAATGGGTTTTCGATTTTTTTGAAAATTTGTGGAAATTCTAGAGAAAGAAGATGGGAAGGCAAATTGCAATATCATACAAGAATTTACACACACTCACACACATATCATAGAGTGAACAAGAAGGTAAGCACACATACCAGTTGGGTTTCCAATTTGAGAGTTAATTTTCCGAACCGACACCAAATGCACCCAAGAACAAGTTGAAGCTGAAATCAAGCTAGACCAACAATGAGCTAAAATTCAAAGCCAAAACAGAGGAGAATGACTTCAGAATGAAGCCAACTAAAAAATGCCCACAACCCAAAATCACTTTTCAAACAAAATCATACTCACCTATCAGACACGGGAGAATCGCCGTCAACGGCAGCGGAAGAGCTGAGGAGCGGCTTCGACTTCGTCTCTCTCTCTCTCTCTAACTTTCTCTCTCAAGCGGCGTAGGGGACGGTGAAGACTGAAGGGGAGAATTAGGACGTAGGGGACGGTGAAAACTGAGAGGGGTATAAAAAAAAAAAAAAATTATATATATATATATATATATATATATACTCCCTCCGTCCCGGTAGAAGCGTCACCCTTTTAGGGGTGGCGCGCAAATTAAGGAAAAGTGTAGGAAGAAAAAATATTGTGAGTGTAATTTAAAAATAGGATAGAGAATTAGTGGAGGAAATAGTGAATTTTAAAAGTGTTGTGAGTGTAGAGGAGAGAGAATTAGTGGAGGGAATAGTGGATGGGATAATAAAATATTAATAAAAGTTTCCTTTTTAGGAAAGGGTGACGCTATAAACGGGACGCCATTTTGGGTAAAAAGTGACGCTTCGACCGGGACGGAGGGAGTATATGGGTAAAATTGTAAAATACTAAGATAAGACGGGTCGGGTTCGGGCCGGACCGGGTTGGGCACCACTAAAAACCGAACCCGAATCCGACGGGTTTTCAAAAATGGTTACCAAACCCGACCCTAACGGGTTCGGATGTGTTCGGGTTCGGGTCGGGTCCGATAAAATTGTCATCCCTAAGTAGAGCTTATATTTTATAAAATCACTTCTCATTTTCTGTTTTTACTTTATTTCCTTTTTTTTTCCTTAATACGAAATTACGGTACCGTATGATATCATTACACAAGTAAATAAGTGTATCTTAAAATGTAATATTGCTCAAATAGAAAAAATAAAGGAATAAGTAAAATATGATGAGCCCTGACTTTTATATATATTTATACATACACATTTATACAGTCACATACAATCAAAATATCCATATATACATATACCAAATATTTACATTGAGACCCCTCATAAAGTGCCACATTTGCACTTTCTCACCCTATATATACTATACCCCTCCAAGGCAAAAAATAAGTCTCTACTCTCTCCACAATACACAATACTCTCTCTCTCTACAGCTCTCTCTCTCTCTAGAGGAGCTTCCATACAGTTTATACACAAATCATAGACTAATTCTTACGCCGGAGGGTTATAGCGGGGCAATCCCCCGCACCCCTAACGGTGCTATTTTGCAGATTCTTCCCGAGATGCCGACGTGTTTCCGCAACCTTCGCCACCCTGAAGGACTGATTTTTATGGCGTCATCACTATAAAAGTGACCTGCTTTATAATTGAATTTCAGGAATCTATAGACAAAATAAAAGAATTATTTAATTACCATTTATTTTTTAGATAGTATATAATAGGCATTTATTTATCAAGATAGACATTATCATCATTCTCCATCTCGCAGCTAAGTTATTTTGTCAAGATGTTATAAATTATGTCTAAATTTTTTGTCCAAACTAAACATTCTAGACGTTAAGTCCGGCTCTGATAACTCATAGCCGCCGAATAATTTTTACAACCTTACTTATTATAATCATAGAATGATAAATAATGAGTACCAGAATTAGGATTAATTCAATTTTATCATTCCAATAATTTTTTTAATTTGTTTTATTATTTGTCTAGCATTAACTCAACTCAACTCAACTCAACTCAACTTAGTAGCAATTTTTATTTAAAAAATTAGTGTTAAAATGAATTACCCAATTTAAATCTTGAAGTAATCATTATCTCAAACACATTAAAGTGGAGAGAGACGGTCATCTCTAACATTGAAGAGGGTGGGGCGATTATAAGACTATGTACAATGGTTTAATACCCCTCTCCATTTTATTTAACATTTTTTACACTTTTTTTCATTCACCTAATATTTCATTTATCCATTTCATCTACCTCCTATAATAACTAATTTAAATTAAATTTCAACTCCCTTCAACTCATCATTCTATACCCCACCACTTTAAGTGTTTTTTTTTTGTCCAAATCAAATGAAACTTATATCAATTTGTAGGAAAAAAAATGATGAATTTTGTTGAAAAAAAAATTAAAAAATAATTTACTAGGTGATAATTCAGCTCAAATTGAAAAATGAGTGTTTTTTTTTTATGTCCAAATCAAATGAAACTTATATCAATTTGTAGGGAAAAATGATGAATTTTGGTGAATTTTTTTTTTAAAAAATTAATTTACTAGGTGATAATTCATCTCAAATTGAAAAATAAGTGTTTTTTTTTTGTCCAAATCAAATGAAACTTATATCAATTTGTAGGGAAAAAATGATGAATTTTGATGAAAAAAAAAATTAATTTACTAGGTGATAATTCAGCTCAAAAATTTGGGATAAAAAAAATTTCAAAAATCCAACAAACCAATTAAAACGTGACACTTGGGCGGATAAAGGAAAAAAAAAACTAAAACATTCAGCTGGATGAAAGATCCAGCAATTTCATTTACCCACCTTTCATACTGCCATTGCATGGTTTAAGCCGATTGAAATGGGTTTCATCCCCCATTTCAACCCACCATTGTGGACAGTCTAAATCGGGAATAGTGTGTAGTGTCACCATCTACTTTCTTGATTTTTATTTGGTTGCTAGGTTGTCAATTTCTTTGTAATTTAATCTAAACTTTCTTTCTTTCTTTTCTATAATACTAATAAATATGGCAAAAATGATGATTACAGTTATTATGGACATTGGGGGTCTGAGGTTGAAAATGAAAGTAATTTTTCAAGTCGCGGTCAAAGATTCAGATTTTAAGAAATGAGTGGTGGTGTGGGGGGGGGGGGGTTGGAGGATTATGAACAGGATTTTGACAAATGAGATGACGTCTCATGGTATGTAAGTTTTATTGCAGATTTTTTTAAGCGAAAAGCTTGGATGATAGAAATGTGAGTTCTAATATGGGGGTGGGGATGATTTGAGAGTGGTGAGATGATCTGTTAAGAAGATTTGATTTATTTGATGAGGAATGTGAATTAGATCCCATCATGTTATCTTCTATGTTATGGCATATCTCATGCTTTTATGTTTTGCTCGCTCATTGCAGTTGAAGAAGTATTCGAACGAATTAATGTTTTATTGTTAACAAATATCGAAAGTTGTTTCTATATTATTTCTCTAAATAATTTATAATTTATGACTGTTTGTCTTCGAATAATTGAAGCCTGTTTTTAGTTTCAGTGCCTCTTTTGAGAATGTCCTTAGTCATTTTCGTTTATTTTACAAGTTTTTAAACTGTCATAAATTTTTACGTAAAGGGTAACCAAGGATGTAAGGCATAATTGATGTACATTGATAGTCAGGCATAAAACAACTCATGGAGAAACTGTTTTATTATACTTATCATTTTTTCACTGCTTACCTTTTTATACTGACCCGTGTCATTGGCACGGGCTTTTGAGTACTAGTTATTATACAATATAGGGAAAACCAATTTCTGTAATTTCAACGAAATGCCCCTAATTTTATGCAAGGATTCCATCTTTCACTTTCCAAAACAACCCTTGCCTCGATCTTTAAATCGTCCGCTCAGTTCACTATGAAATCCCAATCCTCTCTTCCCTCTTCACTTCGGCCGGCACTATTCAAACCCTAGATTCCATACCCCAAATTCTACCTCTTCAACAATGGCACGCTCAGAAAATCCGACCCTTTCATCTTCCGGCGAAGAAGAGGATGGATCATCGGAAGAAGAAGTATCTGAATCAGAATCCGAACCTGACAACAACACACCTTCTACAACGCCGGCAACCAAGAAGCCTTCTGCTTCTTCCGTCCTACCCTACATCCCTGCTCCGGATGTCTCTTCGTCGGAAGATGACGAATCCGGATCTGAATCAGCATCCGATCCCGACCAACCTCCCAAAATTTCCGGCAAACCGGACCCTGCTATCAAACCTATTGCATCTATGCCAATGGACAATCCACCGAAAGCTGTTATTAAACCAAGATCCAAGCCATCTGCATCCTCTTCACCTCCTCCGGCGGTGAAATCCGGTAGCAATGCGAAACGACTGGCGCCCGTCCCGAAATCTGAGACGCTTGAGTCAAAGAAGGCTAAGAAGAATGGAGACGATACTGAAGATGGATCCGACGGATCCAAAAAATCAAATGGGGATGATTCAAAGAAGATATTGTTTCAAAGGCTTTGGAGCGAGGAAGATGAGGTTGTCATACTTAAAGGTATGAGTGATTATACTGCTAAAAATAAAGCTGACCCAATTGCTGATATGAACGCATTTCATGATTGTATTAAGACATCTCTGCATGTTGATGTTAATAAGACCCAATTGGCTGATAAGGTCCGTCGGTTGAAAAAGAAGTATGTGAATAATTTTACGAAAGAAAAATCTGGAAAAGAAAGAACCTTTTCAAAGCCACATGAGCAAATATGCTATAATTTGTCTAAAAATATTTGGGGTAGTAATGGAGGCGAAGATACAAATATTAAGGTTGATAACCTCAAGAGCAGTGGGACTTCGAAAAGGTATCAAATTCAAAGAAATGGCTCTGTTTTAGTCCCCGCAGACGTTGATGGGGCAGATGGACACATGGAGGTGACAACTATGGAGGTCGATGCAGATGTGCAGTCAATTGGTGAGCCGGTTTTGTCGGGGGAAAGTACTGTTCTTTGGGATATAACTGATCAGATGATAAAGAACGGATGGAAGCTGGTTGCAGGGTCCGAGAAGAGTGAATGGGAGAAGAAGTCAAAGAAGTTGATGATGGAAGTATTTGAGCTCTATGCGAAGCGCATGGAGCTAAAGCATGAGCAAGTCAAACTGGTATCGGAGGCTATGAAGTCGGCTCAGGAGTAAGGTTTTCTTTGGTAAATTTCTGGTATGCAATGATAGACTGTGAAGAGTCAATGAGCTTGGGATATATTTGTGCAATCTTTTTTGTTATCGTCTAGGCTGGTAACTCCTTGATGGGGTAGACTTATGATTTGACAGTTTAATATTTATGGCGTCTTTAAGCTTTCGTATTATGTTTTTGAGTTATCTGGATGATTTAGATTGCATATTTGTTTGATCCCTGACTTTGTTTTCCTATGATCTGCTATGCTCACGTAATTAGCTAAAGTTGAATTGCTACATCATATATATATATATATATATATATATATATATATATATATATATATATACATATATATATGTATGATGCAGTGAAGTAATTTGTTACCTTTATTAGTTGTAGTGATTGAGAACTTGGATATGCTTGTGTTTAGGTGACTTATACCTTGCGAGGCACCACTATTTCTTGAAGTTCATTGATTCTGTTTAATATAATCTTTGTTTTCTAAGCTTGCTAGTTTACGGGACTATGAGTTAGGAGGAGGTTTCTTTTAGGATGGGGAATATATGTTGACGAAGCCCGCAATACTCGATTTACCGTTATCCATATTTCACTAGGATTTATACCATGATATTCATCTTCTGTTTTAGTTTATCTGGGAGGTTTCATCTTCTGTTTTAGTCTATCCATATAACACTGGGACGTTCTACCTAATGTTGAAGCCGGAAATGTGGTCATTCTCTTGAGTTTTGTTGCATATGACATTTCGATTTCATCTCCCGATCAATAAAGTGTGTGTGTGCGCGAGCGCGCACGAGTGACTTTCAAGTATTATGTCAGTGCATGAGTATTGGTTAGATGGTGGTTACTATGATTTAGCTTGGTTCAAATTGACAGTTTGAATAAAATTCCCCCATGAGGCTTGAGATGGTGTTAAAAGGGTACAAAAAATAAAAGAAGAGGCCCCCAAATTCATTACAGTTTCAAATTGACCTCTATAGTTTGAATGAAGAAACAGGGCAAAGGTGGATTGAAGTATATGAAGCAGGTGGAGGTGGGTGTGAATGGTTTTGATGGTTCCTCATAACTTGGATCTCTGCACTCCTAAATCGAATTTGGCACCATGCGGGTGCGGGAGTGGTGTTGCTGCTCTCATACATATGCTTCCATACATCTAGGCCCTGCTTCCGAGTTTAAAAATGGAGAGAAAGAGAATGTTAACTTGGTTCCGAGATTTTTTAGGAAGTGGAAAGAAAGGGAAGGAAATTTTTTAGGATTTTCCTCCTAAAATCGAGAGGAATTTGAAGGAAAGAAATTGGAAGTTTGATAATTTTTTTTTATTATTCCACATTTGCCCTCACATATTTTTTATAGTCTTATCCCTTTCCTCCCCTCACCTTCTCCTTCCAATTTCCCACAGCGCCGTGCCGCAGTCGCTGCATCTTCTCCGTCAACGGCCGCCCCTCCCCTCTCCTACAATCCTCTCCTACAAATCATTGCTTAAGTTTTACATGTTCTGCCTGTGTAATTATATTTAGTACGGGTCTTAGTCTGTAGACTTTGTTTCTGCGGATGAACCCTAGTTCTAATTAGCAAACCCGTTGAACTCGGAAGTACTTTTTTATGTTATTCTCATGTACCCAAATGCAATTCCCTTTTCAATCTCAAATTTGTCATTAAATTTGTGAAATTACTCCTAGTAAATGCTTAGTAGGGATGTAAATGGTTCGGTTTGGACAAATTTAGAGAACAAATCGCTAGTAGTCGGTTTGGAGAAATCCCAAACCAAATCGAACCATGAAATTTTTCAAACCGAACCAAATCACCTCGGTTTGGTTCGGTTCGGTCTCAAACCGCGGTTTCAATAAACGGTTCAAACCGCGGTCCGAACTGCGGTTTCGACCGCGGTCCAATATCATCGCCACTCCCTTTCTCAACTATTATTAGCGACTCCCTTACTCTTTTGGTTTGTTTATAAATTAAAAAGACCGGTAAAGTACTAGAAATTGAAGGACATATATCATGTTTGACTGAAATTGGCTCACAATCAGTTTCGTGGGAGTAATTATACAGAATCCTATAAGTATGAGTAAGGGTTGTATCGGAACACACTCGCGCACCGTTTCTATCGTTAAGCAAAACATAACATTTAACTCATTGCTTCAAAGTTTATTCTTTCAATCATTTTGTCAAACACCTAACATGCACCCATTTTCATGAAAGATTGATTAAGGTAAAGTTCTAAGCATAATTAAAAAAAACAAGAACAATACCAACTACTAGAAATTCATTATACCAATTATAACAATTTCTGATGCTTGAAGAAAGAATCAAAGAAAAATGAAGAATTTGCTGCTATTTTTCGAGAATTTTTTTGGAAAAGAAGTGATTTTTTTCAAAAAGTAGTAGTATGAACCTATGAGTCCATAAAAGAATTTAGAGAAAGGAATGGATTGCTTACAAGTTATATGTCGGATTTTCTTGGACAAACGGAGTCAATCTTGTTCTGGCCCGTTCGAGTATGTGAGACAATGCGTACTTCCTATGCCGGGTTAGAGGAGGGAGAGAGAGACCGTTAATGGAAGAAAGGAAAAGGGAGTGAGGCGGAGGAAGAGTGAGGACGGAAACTGGAACTGGAAAATGGAAATGGCGTTGAAGGAAATGGCGGAGAGAGAGAGAGCCGTGGTTTGGCGTTGGCCGAGAGAGATGCGCCGCTCTGGAAAATTGAAAAGAAAGGATAGGTTGATTAAGGATTTAGATATTTATATTTTGTAATAAGTTAATTAGGTTAGGGTTTGAAAATCAACGGTGGAGATTAAATAAAAAATAATCAACGGTTAATATGACGGTTTGGGCGGTTCAGCTTGGTGGTTCGGTTTGGCGGTTCAGCTCGGTGGTTCGGTTTGTCGGTTCAGCTCGGTGGTTCGGTTTGCGGTTCAGCTCGAAATGGTTCGGTTTGGTTCGGTTTGGAGGAGTCAGACCACAAACCAAACCGAACCGCATGGTTTATAGAATTTTGAAACCGAGCTGAACCACTAAAGTATAAAAACCAAACCAAACCACGTGGTTTGGTTCGGTTCGATCTCAAACCGCGATTTGAATCGAAGCGCTGACACCCCTAATGCTTAGTTATCATTATTGGCTACAGAAATGAAGGGGCTGTAATGCTCTTCAACTAGGTTTTTTATAAATGAGGGTATAGAAGTCATTTTCTTTTTATTTTCTCTCATTTCATTTCAAAACTCGGAAGCACGAGGAGAGAAAATTTTGTTTTTCCTTTCATTTTCTTCCTAACTCGGAAGCACATCAGAAGGAATTTAAATTCACTTCCCTTCCTTTCTTTTCTCTCCTTTTTCCCTCCCTCCCCTCACTTTCTTTACTCTTCATTAAAAACTCGGAAGCGGACCCTAAAGAGATGTAGATACATGTCCCTAATTTGAGGTGGCGGCCAGGATTGGATTAATTTAATAAAAATGAGACTCATACAAAGTCAAATTAATATTAGTCATTGATTGAAAAATAAAATAAAATGAAAGTATGTGGCACAAATTGAAAGCATTTCAGCAGCACTGCTCCTCCACTCCTGCTGCTGTTAAGGAGATGTAGAGACATGCTCTTGGTTTTGGGATGAGGGAGGACCTTATTAATTTGATAAAACGGGAATCACAAAATGTCAAATTAATATTAATATTAGTACAACAACATAGCCTTAGTCTCAAAATAATTTGGGATCGGTTAACATAAATCCTCATATGTCATCGTGTGAAAAGGTTGTTGGAAAAAAATTAAAAAAAAAAAAAAAATCGAAGCCTTACATGATTTCCTGCGAGAGATCCCTCCAAAATCCACACCTTCAAATTGCTCACCTGTTCATTAGGATTAGGATTGCTTGAAAGTTGGAAATTTAGTATTTTCATTCTAATATTGTTTGTATGCTAAATGGAAATTTCGTATTTTACTTATATGTTCATTAGGATTGCTTTAAAGTTGGAAACTTCGTATTTTCATTCTAACAACGTTCGTATGTTAAATGGAAATTTCGTATTTGAAAGTTGAAAATTTAGTATTTTCATTCTAATATCTTTCGTATGTTAAAAGATATTTTATTCTAATATCTTTCGTATATTAAGTTTTGAAATAGTGCGTCATTTATCGGTGGGACGAAAGAAATATAATTTCAAATACACCTAGGGGAGAGGCTGGCCTTCACGGGCAATAGCCTATGCTAAATCTTGTTACTTGTTGATAAACTCAAGTTTCAAGGGCACATGAGATGATGTTAGATGCTTTTGCATCAATATTTGCTGTAGCTTTGTCCTCCTCGGTCCATTCTTGTTTTGGCTTTTTAATAAAAGGATTCTTGGCCGTTGTATATAGTTGGATCTGTGTTAACCTTCATAGGTATAATTGTTCGTCAATGGAGTCCATCCTTTTTCAAAATCGAAAACTGTGAAACTGTATATCTGTAACCGCGTAACGACTAGTTTTTTTTTATATTTGGCCGTTAAGTATTCGTTAGGTAATGATTTTTTGACCAGAAATGCCATATTTTGACCCCTTTTAAAAGTAGTTTCAGGCCATAAAATTGGTTTTCACACAATTTTTCTTTACTATAAATACCATTTCCCTCCCTTTAATTTTTTGTTTTCACACAAACCCCGTTAATTCTCATTTAACAAAATCTAACGAAAGTACTTATGTCCTCCCATAATTATAAAATGGTAAAGTTGGTTGTCCTACTCATTGTAATTTTTCCAAATATTAAAAAGGTTTGTTTTGTTATTATTTAGTTAATAAACTGCTTAAAAAATTGACCGACTTCATTAAAAACTATCATTTTCGTATAAATTATATTTTTTAAAAAAGGATTTTGTTACCAATTAATGGATTTTGAAATTATGATTATTATTTAACTATTTACGGTTACATTGATTTTTTTTTTAAAAAAAAAAAAAAACTGGAACTGTTTGAGCCGTAGAACTTGAGCTACACGCTTAGAAAATGTTTCTCCATTCGCGATTCCGGGAACTAGCAGGGAAATCGTAGCCGAATGAGCATATCTCGCATATTCGACATGGAAAGACAATGATCAAATTTGTAATTTTAAAACTCCCTCATTCCGGAACATTTTGTTTCTCTATAATTTTTAAGGTTAATTCAACTAAAATTTGATCATAAATTTGTATAAATTTAGACATCACTATACTTCCTCCGCCCCGCCGATCTTAGAAAATTTTCAAATGGTACGGGAATTAAGGAAATTGTAAATGTTGTGAGTGTAATAGTAAAATAGGAGAGAGAATGAGTGGAGGGAATAATAAATTATAATAATGTTGTGAGTATTAAAATAATGTATGAGAGAGAATGAGTGGAGGGAATAGTGATACGTAAAATCTAGGGAGAAATGCGTTTCTCCATAAGTTATGGAGAAACGGGTTACGGGTATCCAGAAGCTATTGAAAGGATATCCAGAAACTTTTTGTATTGGCCATGACCTTGTCCTACGGTTGCCACGGATATCGGTCTCGAAAGGTTACGGATATCCGAAACCCTTTGAAAGGATATCCGAAGCTTATGAAAGTGATATCCGAAACCTTCAAAATGATATCCGAAACTTTCAAAATGTTTACGGATATTCATTTGATGATTTACGGATATACATTTGAAGGTTTACGGATATCCGAAAACCTTCAATAAGCATTTTACGGTCTTGGCCTTGGATTTGGCTTCAAATATGTTTACGGATATTCATTTGATGGTTTACGGATATACATTTGAAGGTTTTGGATATCCGTAAACCTTGATAAGCAATTTGTGGTCTTGGCCTTGGATTTGGCTTCAAATCTATTTTTACGGATATCCGCCAAAGGCTTCTGGATATCCGTTCCAAAGCTTCTGGATATCCAGAACCCTTTGAGACTGATATCCAGAAATTTTCTTCTGGTTATCAAACGTATAGCTTCTGGCTATTAAAAACGCGTTTCTCCATAGTTATGGAGAAACGCGTTTCTCAGCAGACCTACTCATAGTGATAAAAACTTTTCATTTTGGGAATTTTTAAGATTGGTGGAACGTTCAAAATGGAAAGCTTTCTTAAGATCGGCGGGACGGAGGGAGTACAATTTTAAGAATTATTATTGAAAATATTTTTAATCTTGGAACAATAATAATTTTTTTGGAAGGTATAATTTTTAAATATATTTTTTTTATATAAAATTATAGTAAAAAAAAATGGTTGTTTCTATTTTAGGACTTATGTCCGATTAAATACGACCACCGTATTTGAGGGATATAGTTAAATACAGGGAACGAAATATTCCAACGCTGCCCTTGCCCGTTTCGTGTAAGTATACACGAGACACATCTCGTGTGAACTCACACGAGATGAGTCTCGTGTGAGTTCACACGAAACACATCCCGTGTGAACTCATACGAGACTCATACGCACGAGACACATCTCGTGTGAACTCACACGAGATGAGTCTCGTGTGAGTTCACACGAAACACATCCCGTGTGAACTCATACGAGACTCATCTCGTATGAACTCACACGAGATGTGTCTCGTGTGAGTTCACACGAGACATCTCAGTATACACCTTTTAATTCAACTTACTCTTTAATCTTATTCATGATTTCACTTATGAAGAGGGATTATATACATAAGGATTTGCACAAAATAAAGGATATTCAATTCATTAACCCAGCATGAATATTATAGTCTGTAAGCCTCATAATCAAGGAAGGGAATTTTCACATCTTTAAGGGCAAACGTAAGAGCTACCATAAACTAGGGTTTTGCGAATTCAAGAACCCTAATTTTCAACAAATTCGTAAGTCTTAGACAAAATACAGGAGCTAGGAAAAGTTCGATCTGTGCGTTGGTGGTGAATGGTGACGACGGCGGCAATCGGAGAAAGGAGGGATGAGCGAGAGAGAAGAAGGGAGGGGAAGGAAGAAAAAAAAATTAGGTATATAAAAGGTTATTTTGATAATTTACTTACTTCCTGTATTTTTAGTTCACTGTATTTAATATTTACCGTATTTGAGCGAGAGTAGTGCACGTGGTTGAAAGGAAGGAGCACGTGATTTACCACTCGAGTGGACTCCGTCAGGCTGTTGAAGAATATCAAGCCACAGCATAATCAGGGTTAGGGTTTCGTCTCACTAATCGCTCTTCTCAATGGGCAAAGCTGAGAAGAAGCTAAAATTACCCATATCCAGCCTCGCAGATGAAGAACCAAACCATCCAATTGAAGTGAGCAGCGATGACGAAGAGGCCAATCAAGACTTGAGCTTGAAAAATGTGGAGAAAGCAATCTCAAGAGCCTCTAGTAACGGTGGAAGCCGCCATCTGTTCACAGGTGACTCCACTGACGGTGGCGACGGCGAGGGATTTGTAGTAAACCTATCGTCTACGTCGGAGTCTGAAGTTGGAGTTGTTTCTGAAGATGGGAATAAGAAAAGGAAAAAAGAAAAGAAGAAGAAGAGCAAAAAGGCGGAAGCAGTAGATGATAATGTAAGTAATTTTATTTTGATTGAATATTTCCGTTACAGATAAGCAATTAGCACCTTAGTCATTCCCTGCCAGTTTCTGCAAATTTCATTCGGAGATAGTTGAAAATAGGATTGAGAATAATTGCCAGTTTTCGCATGCTGAAGTACTACTCCCTCTGTCCCTATATGAATGTCGATTTTTTTTCTTTCAAATTTGCTCTTAAAAATTCAAATCTGCTCTCTATTAATAGCAAATTTGATTTTTTTTTCGACATCCATTTGGGGACAGAGGGAGTACTTGGATATGTTTTTTGTGCGTTTTGAAACTGAACTAGACCACTCGAATATGTGTTACAATTTTACAGTAAGGTTGATGTCTTTGAATTTTTTCTTTGGGTTGTACTATTTTCTTTATTCACTACTGTAAGGAGTTTCGATTTAATTATGTATTGCTTGTATTTACTCCTTTCCATTCTTCTAATAGAACCCACCTCTGGAAAGTGAAATTTTAAAGTGGAACTTTATTACTTCTTTGGACGCGACCGTGATAGCTAACCTTTTGTGGTATCCAACATGTTTCATTTGATTTCATATATCAATAGGGTAAAATTGGGAGAGCAGTGAAACATCATCAAACTGAAAAGTTTGTTGCTCTAAGTCGAGTGAATGGCTACTTCGTTATGAAATTATGTAACCTTTGATATAAATTTGCTGCTAAATTACTCTCAAGACTTGAAAACAAATGCTTCTCTTTTTCCTCTGAATTGGCTTTAAGTTTCTAATTTTCAGTTTGTAATAGTAAAATGTGATCTGGGGATGCTTTTCCTGCACATTTGCTGATAATAACCACTTCTCACTCTCCATTGCATTAGGTTGGTGTTGCTAAGATAGAACAGGAGGCAGGGACAAGTAAATCTCAAGAGGCTGAAATATTGCTTGAAACGAATCCTGTTGAGAAAGCTGATAATGTTGTGCTACGAAAGCTTCTTGTGAGTACAAGTATCATGTTCAAAAGTCACGTGAGAAACTATATTTTGTGTGAATGCTGAGCATAGTTCTGTATCGTTTTCAATTATTTATCTCCAGCGGGGCCCCAGATATTTTGATCCTCCAGATAGCAATTGGGGAAATTGCTATAATTGTGGTGAAGAAGGTCATACAACGGCCAACTGCACATCAGCTAGGCGGCAGAAACCTTGCTTTGTTTGTGGGAGCTTGGAGCACAATGTGAAACAGTGCAAGAAGGTTTGTCATTGTGCATAGTTGAAAGATCTTTTCACTTCATAGTCATTCTTATCTCTAGATTTCTATAACAAAATGCCCATTGGTCAAAATAGGCCAGCTATGTGTGGTATTTATTGCTGGGCACATTAAACCTACAAGGATTCCATGCCATTGTTGAAGAGTTATATCAGCGTCGAGTGTTTACAGCAGTAATTTGAAGGCTGATATGCGTACCCCTCTCTCATTCATGTTTAATATTGTGGGTTTATCTTGCCACGGCAAAGTATGTAAGGTGGCTGCATTTCGGATTTCATAGGGTTGTGAATATATTGGAAAATTATGCATCTGTCTGCTATCGGCTATCCAGTCTGTTTAATATTGATATGAAGCTAAGAGATCCTCCTATCACATGATACTCTTGTGTTTTACTTCCTGTCCCAAAAAAGTTGTCCCTCTCCTTTTGGTTTGTCCCTAAAAAGTAGTTCCTAAAAGATCTCCAATAACATCGGAATTTCATCTGAGTTTTAATTGTATGCTTTTGAAATATGTACTAAGATAAGTGGATATGTCATATCAGGTCCATTAGGATTCACTTTCAGTCTTTCCGCATGCGTTAATTGCTCACTATTGTGGTGGTTAGTGAAGTCATGAGATTCCGTTTTCCACAATAATACTAGTACATATGAGGAATAGTATGTGACCTTATGAAGCAACATACTTTGCTAGCATATGTGTTATAAACTTGCTCATGCTGCATTGTATGTAACTGTAGCATAATTCTTGTGTCATAAGGCTGACCATGATTAATTAGGACACACCTAGATCAAATATCCTTTATTAGCAGGCACCTACATCAAACATCCTTTATTAGCAGGTACCTATATCAAATCTTCTTATTAGCACATACCTACTATGAACTTACTCATTCTGCGATGTATGTTACTGTAGCATAATACTTGTGTGACAAGGCTGACTATGATCAGTTAGCACATACATACATCAAATATTCCTATTAGATGATTAAATAAATGTGGAAATAAGCCTGCCAAGTTACCCAATATCTCAGCTGCCAAATGATAATTGTATATTACTCTCGGAACAAAGGATCAAAGCCTTCCACACGCCGTACCGGATTGACATATTATACTTTATCCTCTTAATCCATAAGAATTAGATACCTGTTAATATAATGCTGTTTTTTATAATATTGACCTACTTAACTTGAGGCAACACAAATTTGATGTTGTGTGCATTGGTAAGAACTCGTTGCAGTAATAGAAAACACAATGGTCGAGCTTATAGTTATGCCTTTTTGGAGGTGAAATTTTAATCGACTAAGTCAAGATGAGATGTCGTTGATTGTTAGCAGGAATATAAATGTAATAGTGGCGTGTGGAAGCCTTAATCATACATGAGCCAGTTCATGCATGTCTCTTTTCCTGTGATGTCCTCTGTGATTTCCACTTTGATGACCACTGGTGTCTGAGATTGTGTGTCAATTGCCTTATTTTGGCGGGCATGCTGTACAATACACAAATATATTCCCGCAGCCTGCAAACTTTTGAGGCCAAAACTTGTGTTAATTGCCTTGCTGCTTGTTTGTTTATGACTAGGAATTTTTAAAGGTATATGCACGAGACAAAATATACTACCTGAATATGACTCTATTTCTTTCAAATAGCTTATTCTAACCCTATTATGGAACTATATTATGGTTTCATTTTATAATAATTCTAGAGCTAATGAAATTGTTTTAGTCAAGTTGAACTGTTGCAATTCCTCAGCAATTGCACCAAAAACTCGAGTTCAATATGGATTTAGTTGATCACTGGCCAGCAAACTTGTGGATTAGAGAGAAAAATATTCAGGTGAAGGGGACTGCAGGCTGTTCAGGGAGATTTGAACTGTGTCGTCAATAGTTCCAAGAATCTTAACATTGGGATGTAGTGTTACTGAGTTTTTCTTTTTCTTTTTTTTTTTTTCTTTTTTGAGGAGCATGCTCTATAGCTCTGTTTTGCGCTGGTAGGCAATGACGGAAGTCACAGATTGAAGAATATGAGGGTGGTGTGGGTTAAAGTTTGGAGAAAATTAATCTCCTTTGCCACTATTCTTAATTTAGCTGGTAAACAGCTGATCATAGGTGGAAGCTACACTAACTGGGAGTTACTGAATCTCCCGTATTATCTTCATCCGAGATATTCTGAAGTTTATGTCAGTATATGAAGAATTAGAGAATTTTCCACTTCTAATAAGTTGACCAGATACTGGGGAAAGTGTAGAAGGAATTAGAAAAAATAAAGTTCCTCTGCTTTACTTTTCTATTTTGTTGTTTGACAAGGGGCTGATATATATGATCGAGTTGGCTTTGACTGAACCTGCTTTTTATCCCCTTCTTTATAGGAGAGAGACTGTTTTATCTGCAAAAAGGGTGGTCATCGTGCAAAAGACTGCCCAGAAAAATCCATAGGAGGCTCTCAGAATGCAAAAGTATGTTTGAAATGTGGTGATTCTGGGCATGATATGTTTTCATGCTGGAGTGACTATTCCCCTGATGATCTGAAGGTCAGTATCCTGTTCACCTTGCACATCCTATGCTTATCTTCTCATGGAGATATAGACGGCATTAGCATTGGCGTATTTTCTACCCTCCTGGGCTCGTATTCTAATCTGAATCTTTATTGAATGTAATTTTTCTTAATTGTCATACTATACCTTCTTGTCTCTTAACCAGGAAATACAATGTTACATTTGCAAGTGCTTCGGCCATCTTTGTTGTGCTGACACCGGTACTGGTCCAAGAGAAGTTTCTTGCTACAGATGTGGCCAGTCAGGCCATACTGGTTTGGTAAGTTCTTTAGTGATTGAATGATTTATCATCCCATGATCTATCTAAAAATTTATCTTATAATTATGCATTGAGGTAGTCTGAAGGCAAATACTCTTTAATTATCATGTGCTCTAGACAAGACACTTTGCTACAGTTAACCTTTACTGTTGTGCCTTGACATGCAGTTTTCCTTTATGCAAAGTAACAATAATGCTTATTGGTTTCATGCGGGTAGAAAATATCGGAGATATTTGTGTGCCGTGTACTATTTTATGTGGATGGTTTTACCAGTTCTGTCTCGAGTTTAGTTGTGTTCATGTTTTCTTTGCTGGGTTTTTTTGCTGGCACATCAAAATGAATATACATTGGTAATTTTGAGCGGGC
This sequence comes from Adenophora triphylla var. japonica, assembly GCA_022495995.1. Taxonomy (NCBI): domain Eukaryota; kingdom Viridiplantae; phylum Streptophyta; class Magnoliopsida; order Asterales; family Campanulaceae; genus Adenophora; species Adenophora triphylla. Next base: position 224,632 of record JAFEMH010000598.1, on the reverse strand, counting down.
AAAAGTTTGGAAGTGACTATCGAGAGATCTTTTTGCTATGTGTTACTCAAATGTCTCTAACGTGTCTCCCTCCTGAGAAACTAGTATGGCGTACTTGATATGGGGGGTGTGATATCAGAACGAATGCATTCTAAAGCTGCCTTTTGATGGATCATGATTTTTTTGAATTTTTCTTTATCTTGAGTGCATTGACTATATTATCCATCATTTGTATCGACATGCAATATTGACTTCTATGGTTAGATTGACAAATATTATCCCTCTTCGTTTGAGTATACCAAATAACTAGGGCTTATAGCAATTTGAGCAAAGAACACCTGTTAGATCTTGGACTTTGATTCTAAATTCTATATCCTCTGATTCCTTCCAGCTTCATTTTCAAAAACATGCACCTGACTTTGCAATCTAAGAGTCTACATTTGAAGTTTCGCAATGAAGCAATAAACTAGCTTATTTGGAGGTTGTCATTATCTCAAATATAATATATTGTACGTAAGCAAGATGCTTATATGCCACGTGGAGGTTGGAGTTGAAAGATCATAGAGAAGCTATAATAATGTTTTGAAGTGAACTCTCTGAAGTGAAACATCCCATAATGGAATAGTAGACTTTGTTCACGGAAAGAATAGAATACAATACTAATTGCAAATACCCATATAGACTGGTTGAGTAGTGGGAATGTGCTTTAAACTATTGAGTAGAATAAGGTGGATGTGTCAGAGTATTGTTGACACTTGCATTGTCAGATTTCCACCTTGCAGGCACTATAATGGTGGTTGGTCTCTCACTGAGAGAGGACTTGGAAGGGGGGGGGGGACAAAAGTCAACCACTTCTCACGTAGACCATAGGTTATATATTCTGGTCAATGAAATGAATATTGGAGTGCAGTGAAAAGTTTCTTCACATTTCAACATAATCATAATCACCTCCTTGCATATAATTCGTGTTGAATGTCTTTAGGTACATGTTTACTGGCGGATATTAGTTATCTGTCCATGTGCAAAATAATCATTTTTTAGTGTGTTTTTTTTTTGGTGTTTGATTTATGCAGGCATGCACAAGGTTACGTGCAGAGGCAGCAGGTAATGGGATACCTAGTTCATGCTACAGGTGTGGTGAGGAAGGCCATTTTGCTCGGGAATGTGCAACCCCTGTGAAGGTACTGTAATGATTTCAGCATCCATTTCTTCCCCTCCCCGTCTCGGTGGACTTCTTATCATCTTTTGTTGTAATTGATCATGTTTCACTTACTGCAAGCAATTTGCATCCCTAACATTATACTCCCTCTGCCCCGTGGAGATAGTCCCACTTTTAGTGGTTAATTTGATAGAACTTTGACTAAAGATTAAGGAAAAACTAACTATTTCAATGCAATTCTAAAAGTTGCTATTGATACACCGGTAAAAAGTACTATCAATATCAAATATTAGATTTTTATTAGGATAAATAAATTAGCAAACATTATCTGTCAAATTTTAACAAATTTATTTCCCAAAAAAGTTGAACTATCTACATGGGGCGGAGGGAGTATCACAGATCCTTCCTTTCCAGTGCTTTATTGAAATGATGTAAGCGATCTTTTCTCCATAATTCTTCAGAGCGCCAAAAGAAACCGTGAGTCATCAAATCATAAAGTAGCCAAGAAAAAGAGTAAAGAAGTCAAATCTGCACCACCTCAAGATCAAGACAAGGCTCATAAAAGGAAAAAAGCTCAATATGACGATGGAGTTGCAAGCTCGTCTAAATCAAAGGAGTGGGGCGGTTGGATAACTGAAGATCATGGTGACATACCCCACAAAAAATACAAACCGAATAATAATGGTTGGAATTCTCCAGTAACACCAACTAACAGAGCTAGTAGGATTCCTATATACGGATCTCCTGTTGGTTATGCTTCAAGTCCTTATTATTATAATAATGGGAGAAGACTCCAGTTTGGAAATTCAGCTTCAATTGTACAACCTGTGTACTACTTTCATCCCCATCCAGCTTCAAATGGACCCCCTGTTCAACATATTCATCATAATCAACAACAAAGATATTCAGCATCAAGATTTGGCAACTCAAGTAATGATGGAACGAGACAATATTGGCCTAACAACAACTCTAATTATTGGTATTAAATACATGCCGATGGATTTGCTTGAGTCGTGGTACAAGCCAATCAATGTATATGCAGGTTTCAGTCGCTATTATTGCAGTAACGGCTTCTTGAGATAATTCCATGCCAGGGTTGCTCGACTTGTTGATAGAGAATGTACCTGTAAATTATGGAAGACTGCATGCTTATCACAGGTGATATAAGTTTTTTGCATTTCTCGAGATTTGGGTCTTTTTGTTTTTCCTAAAGAAGCTCTCTTGGTGGTAGTTCTGTTGTATTATATTTAGTTCGCCTTTCCTGGCTTACATCTTTCATGCCCTTTTTTGTCCTCAGCTGTTTTGATGGAGAAATTTCCTTCTCAGCTATGTACTACTGTACTATATATTGTTATTTTTTTTTTAGACATTCTATTAATGCTTTCTGAATTCCCTATGGTAATGGATGGAAAGAGCTCTTACTAAAGAGGTTTAATGTGACAGATGGCCACAAAAAGGTTGAGGAAAAGACTTTTTTGCCATTTGATAATATGTGGCATGTGAAGGTCATAGAAAGTCAAAATTTACCATTGTAGGTGCTCTTATGTTCTTCCCAAAATATGGTATTGTCCGACATTTGCATATGCTATAGTTGGGTCTATTGCAAAATACGCCCTAATAATGGCATGGTTTTTCTGATTAAGGGGTCCAATATTTGAATTTCATCAATTTTGAGGCATGGTATGGTCATTAGTTGTCGGTTTGGATGGAGCTTTGTGACGGAAATATATTTGTTTTTACCTGAAGAGGGGGGGGGGGTGAGGAACTGATGAGTCTGGGGGAAATTGGGATGGGTGAATTTCATAGACGGCACATCATGAAATTCAAAATTATGTGGAAAAAAAAAAAAAACAGCGAAACAAAAACAAAGAAACTCACAAATCAAAATCATTAACCCCAGAAAACAAACTATCATTAAGAATTTTTAAAACTATTTTCAATATTCTGAAAGAAAAAAAACAATACAATTATCTATACCAAATTTGACCGGAGATCGTAAAGATGATCGGGACGATAGTGGGTCTATGAAAGATCTGTTTGGAGATAGTGAGGAGGGAAACAAAAAGGGAACGTGATGGATGCTTTGACGTGGGTGATAGTCGAATATGAGATGGGGGTCGCAATCCTTGAGGCGAAAAATTGATGTAGAAAATTTAGGATTTGGGGATATTCCGAATTGGGGCAGTAGAGAGATGCACAAAGAAGAGAGAGAGATGGAGGGGGATAGATCTAGATCTGAAATATGGGGAGGCGGAGGCGGCCATGGGAGTGGGGTATGGCATGGGTGTTGACAAAGAGAAGGAAGGGGCGAGGGGAGGGGAGACGTCGTTGCGTGGAGCAGGATTGGAGGAGGTGATGGTGTGGGTAGACGTTGGGCTGGTTGGGTTGGGGCGAAAAGAAGTGAAGAAGAAGAGGGAATTTTCTTTTTTTTTTTTGGCTTTCTGAAAATGGATTTAGGGTTAGGACAATTAAAGGAGAGGGGTTAATATGTAAATTGACATTTTAGTATTTATGAGACATATTTTGGGGGTCTCTAGTTTAATAATTTGCATTTATACCCCCTTTAACTTCCGTATCAGTATTCTCTTACGTGTATAGTGTCAACTCACTATCTTTATAGCGTAATCATGTCACGTTTGCAGATTTAACGGCAATTTGGACGGAATGAAAACATGGTAAACTAATTACTTAGATTAATGACAAAATTGTAAAAAGAAATATTTCAGTAACGAATAGGTAAAAAGGTCATAGATAAGTGACAAACTTAGTTATTAACTCCTGAATATGCATACTCCGTATGATAGTAATTCTTTTGAGCATTTTACATTGTTGTGTTATAATTTAAATTTAATCTATGTCAGTTATATGTTTTAGGAAAGGATTCAAGAAGTCATTATTGGAGGAAAGATGCGTGGGGAAAAAGGGATGCATTGGATGCAAAAGAAAAAACGCCCACGGAGAGGTGAATACTAAAAATAATCTAAAAAAATCATGTGAATTGACACATGGGGATTTAACTGAAAAATGTAACGAGTTAATTATAATAACCCTGAATGAAAAAAAATACTCCCTCCGTCCCAGACCAAGGGTTCATCTTTCCTTTTTGGTTCGTCCCAGACCAAGAGTTCATTTCCACAAATGGCAAGTTTTGAATATATTTATACCCTTATCAACTCCATATATTTACAAAAAAACCATTTATTATACCCTTATACATTCTCTCTCCTATTCCCTACCACACATTTAACTACTATTTCTCTCACTCATTCTCTCTCTTATTAAATATTTTTAACTTTTACATTCTCTCTCCTATTTCCTACCACATATTTAACTTTTACATTCTCTCTCCTATTCCCTACCACACATTTAACTACTATTCCCTATCCCATATTTAACTTTTATTCATTTTTTAAAAAAATTCTTAAGAAGCGTGAAATCCACCCCATATACCCATGGTCTGGGACGGAGGAAGTATATGAGTTGAATGATCAAATCCACAAAATATGAATGGTTGGGTAAATATCAAGGTTCTAAGAAGTGCTAGGCGGATGCTAGGCGGCGGAGTCGGGCCTAGCGTCTAGGCGGGGACTAGTCGGGATTAATCGGGATTAGTCGGGACCTATTCGGGACTTAAAACTAGGCGTTGGAGAGGGGCCTAGCGCCTAGGCGGGGTCTAGGCGCCCTTAGACGGGGCCTAGGCGCCCTTAGGCGGGATCTTTTAGAACACTGATAAATATCGAAACAGTTTTTTCTGTAACTAAATTATCTTCGTAATTAAATGTTTTTACGATGACAATTCGATAAGCATAAATAACAGTATAATGATACAAAATTTAAATCTATCTATATATAATAACAAGATAGTGGTAATTTTTTTGCCTTCGAGGGGTATTTTCGTCTTTTCAGGCGGTGGCAAAATTGCAATAACTAAGTCCCAAAAGCCAAGTGGCAATAAGTTATTGGTTGTTTTTTTTTTTTTTTAACCAAATTGGACAAGTGTCGAATGGCGGAGGAGGGTAATTCCGACTTTCTCGCGCGTGTGGCCCACGCGCCAACACACGCACGTTATGGAAGATTTTTCCTTTTTTTTTTTTTTTTAACTCCCTTTAACACGTGGCAAGCACCGATTGGCTGAATGGATTTTCAAAAAAAAAAATTATCCCATTTCTTTGAGCTCAATTATTATATATTAAATTAATTTTTTAAAAAAAAAAAATTTCACCAAAATTCATAATTTTTTTTTCTCTTTAAATAGAGACATCTTTCATTTGATTTGGACAAAGAAAAAAAATTATCTTTTTTAAATATAAATTTGTTAATTATCCTTTACTAATTTTTCAATTTCTTTTTCGTGAAAATTAATTAAGTTTGAAGTAATTTTTTTAATTATAAATGATAATAAAAAAAATCCTCTTTTTTAAATTAATTTTTTTTTACACCATAATTCATAATTATTTTTCTCTTTAAATAGAGACTTTTTCATTTGATTTGGACAAAGAAAAAAAATACTCTTTTTTAAATATAAATTTATTTTTATTAAGTTTGAAGTATTTATTTTTCTTATAAATAATAATAATAATAATAATAATAATAATAATAATAATAATAATAATATTAATATTAATATTAATAATATTAATAATAATAATTTTACTAATCATAAAAATAAAGAATTTAAAATAAAGTAAAGTGGTGGAGTATAGGACGATGAGTTGGGATGGTGTTTAATTTTTTTAAACAAAATTATTTTGTATTTATAAAGTATATAGGGTTATTTAATATAATATATATATATATATATATATATGGGAGTGTGATTAATGTGGGTTTTGGTTTCTATTTAATAAGTGGGTGGGTAATATGGTTATTTTTTTATTTTAGTTCGATATATCAAACAATTTATTTAAAAGGTAAATGATTTTAAATATTGATATGTAAAGATGATAATACTGACCACTTTGATAGAGGAGAGAATTTATATATAATTTATATTTGTAAAATGTTTATTTCAAAATTTAGATTTATTTTACAAAACTAATACACAATAATAATAATCAATTTTTAAAGTTATTTGTTAATTTTCGTTATCTATAAAATTCCCGATATTATTATGTATTACTTTAATTTGTTTATGTGTATGTATGTCTAATAATTTTTTTAAAAAAAAATATGAAGATGAATTAAAATAATTGATAGAGGAGAGAATTTATGGATTGGTCATATAGGGGATGATGAATTTGGATTTGGGTTTGTATTTAATTATTGGGTGAATCACTTATTCATTATTTAATGTCTCATAATTGTCTGTAATAAATATTTTAAAGTGTATGATAATTTATTTTTCATTTCACGATATTTTTATTATTGTTTACCTCTTATGTTATTCTTATTAATAAAAGTCAAGGTAGATATTTATCTTTTGTTGAATTTTTTTTTCTAATAGATACTACTCCCTCCGTCCCAGCGAAAGAGCCATTTATTTCCTTTTTGGGCGTCCCATTTAAAAAGCCACTTTCCCAAAAAGGAAACCTTAAATCACTATTCTCTCCACTCATTCTCTCTCCTACTTTACTTTTACACTCACAACATTCTCTTTCTTACATCACCTCCCACTCATTCTCTCTCCTATTTAATTTTTCATACTCACAACATTTAAACTTTTTCTCTTTCCTACATCACATTTCTTATTTTGCGTGCCGGACAAATTTTGTGGCTCTTTCGCCGGGACGGAGGGAGTATGTATTTTGGTATTCTCAATTATATTTTGCATTATCGAAATTTCACATTCCCAATGGTCCGAACATATTGATATGTAATGATGCACTTCCTTCCTCTTTCGACATTTGTACTGATAAAGTTGTTTTTAAAAGATGTGTTTCACAATATATAAAAATGTTTGTCCCATATAGTCATTTTATTTAATTTTCGTCTTTTTAAGCATTAATAACTACCCGTGCATCGCACGGATGTAACACTATATTTATTTTAATGATCTTCAATCTGATATTTTTACTGACAATATATTTTTCAAAGCTTTTTTTTAATAATGTATACAAACATCTCTATTTTCTTTTGTATTCGTTTAATTTTCAATCAGTTATTCGTTATTAACTGTCCGTGCATCGCACGGGGGTTAAACTAGTAATAGTAAAGTGACAAGTGTCAAGACAAACGAAAAGTACCATCTTTATATGATTTTTTTCTCAAATAATTAATTTTTAAAATTTTATTTCTAAAAATAACTTACTGTTCAAACTATTTTCCTAAATGACCACTTGTTTGAAACTCGCTACACCGTGTAGTGAGTTTGACTGTTACCGATCAAACTCGCTACACGGTGTAGCGAGTTCCAAATACTTAGGGTTTGCCGGTTTGTAATTAATCACGATAATTAATTTTTGATAACTCGCTACACCGTGTAGCGAGTTCCTCTTATTTTTAGTAGATAAGGTTTTCCTCAGATACATTCATTCTCTCGTATCCCTCTCGAAACTGAATTTTCAGTCTCCAACCTTCAATCTTCTCAATCTAAATTCAATTAAACACAAAAAAATGGATCCATCTCACCTCCGTTATATGTAATTTTTATTTGAGTTGAATTTTTCAATATGAAAGTTTATGTTTGGCAAAATAATAGTTAGTTTCTATTTGAGTTGAATTTCTGTCAATGGCAACTGATGTGGTGAATTTTATATCATGTAACTCCGATGTTTCTGGATATTTTATTTCTCTATGTTGATGGATTTAGATTAGATTTGATGTAATTTGGAGTGACTTTGTAATGAGGTTTCATTAGAATACTCCCTCTGTCCCATAAAACATTACCCCTTTTACTATTTTGGGCGTCCCACTTTAAAGTTCCACTTTCCTAAAAAGGAAAAAAAAATTACTATTCTCTCCACTCATTCTCTCTCCTCCCACTCACAACACTTTTCAAATTTACTATTCTCTCCACTCATTCTCTCTCCTCCCACTCACAACACATACTTTAATAACATTATTTCTTATTTTCCGTTTTCAATAGTAAATGGGTAAAGTTCTCCGGGACGGAGAGAGTATGTTGTAAAAAAAATTTAAAAAAATGAAAAAATTCAGAAAATTAGGTCAGAGGACGAGTCATCCCCAACTACACCAACTATCCCCATCAAAGGGACGAGAGAAACATAGAAGAAAATTTTGGGGACGAGTTAGTACGGCCGCACAAACTCTACGGCCTAAGTTAGTGCGGTCGCCCAAACTCCACGACCCCCAAAACCAGTTCAAGTGAACTTGCTTGAACAGGCTTCCACAGCAGCAGCAAACTTCAGCATCCCACCTGCAAACAGAAAATCCCATATCCAATATCCAATATATCAAACTATAAACCTATACAATATATCATAACACACACCTACACATTTACATACATGTATTAAAGTGTAAAAAAATATATACAAATATCCAAATAAAAACTAAAAAAATCATAGTTTCAGTTATTACAAATAAAAACATTCAAATAGCAATTAATACTACAAAGTTTCATTACATCTAAATAAAAAAAAAAGTTTCACCTATTCCTCCTCTCGTAGTCAGCCGGGCAAACTTCCTCGTCGCTTGTCGCTGCCGAGACCCTCTTCTAATCAACTCCGTCCGTTGAGCAGGGGTAAGTCGTACCCCATTAGATGAAGTCGCAGCTAGATCATAGAAGGGTATAGTGGCCTCAAAGTGAGTCCCGCCAGAAGAAGTCGAACTCGGATCGGAGAAGGGTCGAAGCCCTGCTTGTGATGTAGAAGGAGGAAGCCTAAAGCCACTTCCACTCCCCGAATATACTCCGAAACCCATAGTGGGTCCAGGGGGAGGGTCTGGCTAGGCACTCCACCCACTTCCTCTCCCACCCACTCCACCCACTCTCATCTCCCCACCCACCCCCACTACCACAAGATTGACTCTGAGTCCACTGTGACGGCCATTCAAATTGTCCATCATCCTAGGTCTGGGTTTGAGGCTTGGGCTCATGCTCTGGCTCGTCGCGCAAGTCCATTTGTGGTTGTGGTTGTGGCTGTGCACGACGTCTAACCCGACGCTGTCGAGGTTCTACCCCTATGTGCGATCTACCGGTGGGGGAGGTGCTGCAGCAGCCTCAAGGCGTTGTTGCTCCCTAACTCCCGTGAGCGTGTGTCTAATAATCGTCCGTATTGAAGATTGTCTAGCATGCTCCTCCGCCTCATTTTCGACATGCAAACGCTGAAGGTTCTGCACCTTTTTTTATATAAAAAAAATATAAGTATGAGACATAAGTTAATAAGTTAATAAATTGAAGTTTTGTTTAAAAAAAAACTAGAAATAATAACTTGAAAATGTAAATATTTACCACAAACTTTAGGCAGGGGGCAACCGACCGGTATCCAACCTCCTCTATATGAGTGAGGTTCTACACAAACATGCACATTATGCTCTGATACCACATCATATATGGATCAGTGTAATGCATATCGTGAATGCCTGGGACCCCCGATACCAGAAATTATAGCCGTTGTTCCCAGAGTGCAATATATTGTCGATGGCGGTCGCTCCAAATGATGATATTGTTTCCCCGCCTATCAACTCTGTGCAAGTCCGGACGAGTGTTGCTCGGTTCTGGGACCCCCTGTAGTAAGCCAAACTGCCTCATAACACGATCCAGCAAATGCCACTCGATTCTCTGAAAGCATACAAGAGAGACCCGTGCCAACCATACGGCATGTCCCTGAGTGCAGTAGGCCGGAGCATATCTATCTACATAAGGCTGCCACACAACCTGATCATCGGTTAGCTTGGACAGTTGATCACGATAGCCTCGCAGGTTATGTGCAGTAACCTCCTTCAGATACAATGATGAATGGGTCCACCTGAAATTTCATAAACAAAATAATTATAAGAAAAAGTTAAAAAAAAATAAAAAAAAATAAACGACAAGAAAATAACGTATGATATATGTATACCTGCATCCGAGAGGCATGTGCGCGTAGTCCGGATCTCTATTTCGCCTACGAATTCCAGGTTGCACACATAGCAACCGCTCCCAAGCCCAAATCTATATCAATTAAATCTATATCAAATACTATAAATAATGCCGATAATTTGAAATCAAACTTAAAAACAACAACATAATGAACATTAATATGAGATAAACATACATGTAGAACGTTGAGAAATCCTCTACACTGTTTCGTCACAGGGTTAATCGCACTACACAGCTCTCGATATAGGAAAGCGAGCGACGCACTTCCCCAACTGTACTGGCAGACCCTGGAAACATCCCCAAGCAGAGGGAGATAACACAACTTAACCTTGTTGTTCATACGATCAGGCATCACCATATAACCCAAGGCGAGCATGATATATTCCCGTACGTACATATCAATAAGGTCCTGTTGGGAATCATCAGCTAGGTCGTGAAAGTGTGGAAAATTGCTCGTGATCCACCGTAGCTTTAGACTACTCCCATCTATATCTCCGGGATCAGGGACAGCCCCTAAAAGTGTTGGGTTTCGAGGGTCCATGCGCAGCGGAAGAAAGCAAATTAACTCGAAAACCCGGAGCCAAGGATCCGTCCTAGATGATTAAATTAAGAAAGATGAAATAGAATAACCAACCTTGTATGCTTTTATCTTTGATAAACGCGTTCCAACTCCAGATTGATGATCTTTTGAATCCTTGATGAACGATCCTTGAATCACGAACGTTAGATCTTGATTGGCGAAGATCCTCTATGTGTATCCACGCGTTGAACGAACCCTAGAACAGTTCTAGAACAGTTCTAGGCGAAGATCTTGATGAACGATCCTTGAATCACGAACGATCCTTCAATCAATGAAGAAATATGGAATTGGTGTTTTTGATCTCTCAATTCACAATTGAAAATCACTCCTTTTGTGTTTCTCTAAACCCAAAAACGTGAGTGTGACTGCTAGGGCAACCAAGGGTTTGTATTTATACGTTATAAATATTTTCCCATTTAGAAAACCCTAATTTTAAGTCATTTACGTACCTGCCAGCGCCGACGGGATGACTCGTCCCCCAGGGCACGAGTCGTCCCCTTCTACACTTCCTCATATACGTTCGTCCCCTTTACGGGGAATAGTTAGTACAAACCCAGGGCACGAGTCGTCCCTATGGGCACGAGTCTTCCCCTATGGGACGAGTCGTCCCTATGGGCACGAGTCTTCCCCTATGGGACGAGTCGTCCCTCAGGACAAATCCTCTGATACACTCGTCCCAGGCCAAGGGAATAGTTGGTTCTGGCCTGGGGACGAGTCGTTCCCTCTGTACAAAAATCCATATTCTTCATTTTTTGACAATTCGTTCGATGCGTATGACCCCATAGGACTATATTATATTGGCAATGAGTTCGATCACATCGATCCTCATAAGACATGAGCGGACTCTAGCAAGCCATCATGCCTACCCAAATAATATAATATCAAGTTCGATTTCCTACATAGAACATATCACAATCCCATTGTCACACGATGTTATATTGAACATGAGTCATGGTCCACGTCGACTCATATTGTTCAATGCTTTCTCGTTACCAAGTAAATTGATCAATCGAATGATATTAATCACATTAATTCATTCGGACATGGCCATGTACATCATCAATCTTACTTACGAGTGGCCTAGCAAACATCTCTCTTTACGAGGGATAAATTTCCATCTTGACTTATCATTCTTCCCAACAAGAATCCTATCATGCCAATAATAGCCCTTATTGTTATCCGGTTAAAGATAACGTTAAACTATATCAAACACAATATTCATCGAGTGGAAGACGATGATAATCTCAGGTCAAAGGATATCAATGATATAACTATATGAGATTAAATTATGACATTCGACCATGACATAAATCTCATAATGGGTCAAGTCCAGCACCTTGTTCTCCAACAAGTACCCATGAATTTAATGTGCATCCCTATGCATATAATCATCACATGATTATCCATTAAACTTCATACTAGTGCTTCATAAGTACTAGGGACACGATTATTACAATAAACATGCAAACATATGTAATAATCAAAATAACAATCTCTTGTATAAATGAATAATGACATTACATATAAGTCTATCTCTATAGGCTTAGGGCACTAACACCTACAAAAAGTTGCTGACATATATCCCACCAGTCTACAAGTGTTGGGATGTCAGCATCAGTAATAGCATCCCCATCAATCGGCAACCCGGAAATCATGCCGATATCCTCTAGGTTGATCGTCATCTCACCAACCGGGAGGTGAAATGAATGGGTCTCCGAACGCCATCTGACGATCAAAGCCTACATCAACCCATAATCATATTGAACTCTCCCTATATAGTGAACTCTACTAAATACGCACTCGGTTAATCTAGACAATATCCTAGGAGCTAATTTGTCCGGCAAGGAGGCACCACGACGAAATGAGAGCGGACTAGCAATCTCCACTCTGGCCCAAATAAACCGAGCTCTGTGGTTCTCATGCTCGGTCAGAACAGAGTTATCGATAGGCTCGGGATCAATGAAGGAATACATCTATTTATTTCAATATCAAATTAATACTAATACAACAAGATAACATATGTTGTCAAACACATGTTACAAAAACAATACTTTCCATCATTCTACTATACTTCATTAATAAAAGAAGCTATTTTCTTGAAAAGATTTGCAGCATTCTCACCGTTCAAATTAAACAAAAATAAACAATGTCCTTCTCCTATAGTTTAGTTTTCAAGACCTCAAACTTTCCTTTCCATCCACTTTGCCCAAAAATTTTATCATAATACCAACCTCTATCCCTCAACATATCCTTCTCCCCCACACAAAACTTTATCATAATAACAACACTAAGTGATGAAAATAACGGCAAAATTGAGTTCAATATCAAAGTATACTAACAATTGAGTTCAAAATATATCAAAAATTGAGTTGAATAAACCTAAATTGCAAGTAAACAAATAATCAAATCAAAGTAAAATCAACACAAAATGAAGTAAAAAACATGAATGTAAACTTACAATAACGAAATTTTGATGATAAAAAGCTTAAATTTGAATGGCAAAATGTCTCCTTCTTCTATGTTTCTTCTTCCCGGCAGCTGCTGATGGACTTAGTTTTTTTTTTGAAATGAACAGACTGTAAGTCGGAATATGGAAAAAGAGATTTTTGAGAACTCGCTACACGGTGTAGCGAGTTTGATTGTGTCCGATCAAACTCGCTAAACGGTGTAGCGAGTTTGTCTTTACTTAATTACAACAATTGATTACAAACCGACAAACATTAATTACATCAAATTCGCTACACCGTGTAGCGAGTTCCCAAAAAGTAGTCATTTTGGAAAACAGTTTCAAAAGTTAGTTATTTTGGAAAGTAATTTTTTTAAAATGAATTATTTGAAAAAAAAAATCATCTTTATATATATACACTTTTATATATACAAAGTGGCCTTGGCCCAATGGTATGTTGGTGACTTCTCGAAGGGGAGGTCACCGGTTCGATTCCCCTCAAGGGGAATTTCTGTGGTTTAATTTCTATCTTGGGTTTCAGGGTCCTTAGGAGCCTCCCGGGGCACATCCGTGCAGTTAAGGAAACAGCATTGCTGGGCTTGTATCCTCAGTGTGGGGAGTTCGAATCTTGGCAGCAGTGAGCGGCCCGGTGGTGTTGTAAGAGTGATGTAATTGCCTCGGCAGGAGCAGCTGGAGCAGCCAATTGGTGTTGTAAGAGTGATGTAAATGCCTTGTAGGAGGGCTCCCTTGGGGCTCTGGAGTATAAGGGGTACTGCCACCCTGGCTGCATAGGGCACATCCCGCGATTTACCTCCGCCAAGATGCGAGGGCCGTGCACGATGGTCCAGGATTAGTCCCGGAAAGCCGGGAACCCGGGTATCAAAAAAAAAAAAAAAAAAAAAAAAAGTGATTCAATGATTATGGAGCTTAGAAGGGGTGATATGATGATAATATCATGAAGAATGATGTATAACAATTAAATTATTAATTATATATGACATGGTATAGAATATATAACCACTTAATAATGAGCAAGATGCATTGTGAAATCTTAGTAATTAAATTTAAATCTCGTGATAAATCTTAAATTAAAATGTCTATTAAATGAATTTCAGCAAAAATTATAATATATTTTTTATTTTTAAATGAATATCTAAATTTAATTTTTGAGAATATTTGCTAAAAAGTTAAACTTAAGTACTTTTAGTAACATAATTTGGACATAGTATTCTAAATAATTATATTATTAATTCACCTGAATCGTTTATCAAATTTTTATTTTTTTTAATAAGCATGCAAAATCTAGATAAGAACTGTATTTTGGGACAAATGGAATATCACTTTTTTAAATCACAAAATAGACAATGTAATTTATCATAATAAATGCAATGTATAAACAAATAAAATATTTAAAAAGAAAAACAAAAAAAGTTTGACAAAATTGCTACATGAAAGAGAGAGTCAGGGCCGGCTTTTACACGGTGTAAGAGGGTCCTTTGTACAGGGTCCCAAATTTTGGAGGACTCCCATTTTATCTAGGTCCATTAGGTATATAGCTTCTCATAAAAAAAAAAAGGTAAAGTTGTGTCAAAAAGTAATGATCAATATAATAAATTATTTTTGAATTTTATTGCGTAATTTTGTAAAACTTTAATCTGTATATAAAAGTACTTATATATATATATATATATATATATATATATATATATATATATGTAATAAATTATTACATATATATATATATATATATATATATATATATATATATATATATATATATATATATATATATATATATATATATGTAATAAATTATTACATATATATATATATATATATATATAAATTATATTTTTTGTATTAATTTTTTAAATATTTGGGGCCCAATATTTATATTTCGCACATGGCCCCTATAATTATTGAGACGGACCCGGAGAGAATATACTACTTTAAACTTGTTGTTTAAAAATTGTGATAATATAAAACTACTATTTCTTCATTAGGGTGATCCTCTTGCTGGCTAAATTAAAGTGGACTTTGTCATTCCTTTATATCAGGGGCGGACCCAGAATCAAAATGGAGGGGGTTCACAAATTACATTAACCAAAAATTTCAAAAAATTAATTGTTTGTTACATATTAAACGTCTGTTTTTTGCTAAGGGGGTGGGCAAACTGGTAAGTGGGGGGTGCACTTAGTACTAATTTTATTATTTTTTTATTTTTTGCAGGTCAACCTTGACTTTGGGGGGTTCCCCTCCACCCCCTTTGCAAAGGGTGTGTCCGCCCCTGCTTTATATGCAATGCAACGCAACGCAATGCAATGCTAGCATGTGTGAGTGCATTTACTTAGTAGGCATAGGCTGTTTGTTTCGCCAGAAACATCTTACGAAAAATGTTTTTCATTTTTTGATATATGGTAAGACTAGGAAAAATAAGATTAATGTAAGTGACAACAAAAAATAAGCATATTTTCAACATAAAATGACTTACGATTTTCTTCTTCACGTTTCATTTTTCAAAAATTATTTTATAACACCCTCACCTCACCCACCTTTCTCCACCCCAATCCTTATCCCTAATCTTTACCCAAACCTCTAACTCACACCCCAACCCCCACCCTACCCCAACCTTCACCTACCCCCACCCTACCTCTACCATTCACCCATATCCCACTCTTACCCTACACTACCCCACCCCACCCTATTTAATTGTAGAGCCATTTTTCCTAAAACTTCTTTTTGGAAGCGTTTTCACAAAGTTACAAACAAGCGAAATATATTTTTGAAACATTTTTCCTAATATTTATCAAACACTTGAAGACAAATTTGTTTCTGAACGGAATAAAAGTTAAGGGATATGCCTAATGGGTATAGTCCAACGTCAATGCTAACATACAAGCCCAAAGCCCGTCTCCACGTCTCACTGACCGGATGACAACTTGCCACTAGGTCGACCTAAGTCCTGGTCCGACATAACAAGGTCCTAACATAACTTGGTTCGACCATACGACCACACCTTTATGCATCTCTGCATTTTTAAAACACAAATTCAGGTCGACCTCATTCACATGAGCGACTTCGATCAAGCCAACTAGCGTCACTCAACGTTGCTAATAACAAACTCCTATATTCTCGGATACGGTTAATTCCTATATTCCCGCTGGGTTTATAGGATTATCTTACACGTGTCCTAAAAAAATGGTATAAATATCTTCACTATTCCTTATTAGAAAGGTAACGTCTCTTTATACTTTGAGACTCTAGTCAATACAATTTCTCCCTAACATGTCTATACTTATCATCACGCTGGAGGGTATTAGCCGGAGACCCATTCTATCTAGTGTTTGTTCGTGGTTTCAGGTGTAAGACACCAAAGTACAACATGATTGTTGAACTAAGGCTGATCCAGACCAATTTCTGCATAAACAGTTTGGCTCCATTGTTGAAATTGAGTCTTCTAACCTTGAAAACACAAACAAACCTTGGATCACGATGTCTGATGGACACACCGCTAGTGTAGATATCCTGAAAAAAGAGTGACATGCTTCATATGGACGTCTAATTGATTTTATTTGTTTAGAGGAGTCGCCACCTATGTTTTCATTAGGGGACACAAGAAAACCTATTCTAACTCATTTTAAGTCCATATGAAACCAAATATTCAAGAGGGTTTTGGGGGTTAGGTTACATCACATGAAGGTGTTAGACATCCGCTCGGCCCGGCCTTAAGGTCGGTATTGCTACTTTAGATGTTCTATTCTAATTTTTGTCATCTAAATTAACTTGTTCTAGCAATTAGCACATAAAGGGAGTTTAGGGGCAATTGGAATGAAAGAGAGGCTTTTCATGGCTAACTTAATTAGTGTGAAGTAGCCTTCAAAAGGTTGCATACATAGGGAGAGAAAACAAGTAAAGAAAATAATAGATTAAAGAAAAAGAGAAAAATACCCTTTAGAAAGTGATTTTCGGGTATGCCTTACGATTTAAGGCTTGTCATTCCTTGAAAAACTTGCTTGAGATAAAGAGATAGAGAGTGTTTAGGATTTTTTAGAGGGAGTTTGAGAGTATAGTTTTAGCTCCAAAGTGCTTAAGAAATTTTAGGGAGTTGAAAGTTTTAGGATGATGGAAGTTCGCCTTTCCATGAGGTTTAAGCTTCCTTTTATAGGTGAAGAACATGAGTTTTGGCTCCAAATACCGTTTGCCCCGAATCAAGCAAGAGAGTAAGGGGGATGGGAGTTACAAATCACTAAATAGAGATATTTGGAGGGGAATCAGCCACTGACTATGAAACTCGCGCTAATTCCATAGGGGTAGTGTGTTTAGCCCGAGTTTGATGAGATGAGAATTGACAAAAATGACCCAAAAGGATACTCCGTTATTCAGTTTAGTCCCAAAGCTAACACGGTTAGTCAGGAACTTAACATAATTAAACTGAAGTTAACAAAAATCAATAAAAAAAGAATAAAGTAGAGATCTCAATGCAATCGGGGGTGAGAGTCTAAGGCGGGGTGTCTACAGACCCCCTCGACAGTGTGGATTTCAAAGCAAAATGCGTCGACTCTAGAACAGACATTCGCCTTGTACGTTAAGAGAAAGACTCAGTTTTTTTGCTGTGACCAAATGCCGAGGGACTCATTCCGGTAGAAAATTGTGGTCGGACGTCGTAAGACTCACTCCAATTTGTTGCGGTGGATGCAGGGGACTCACGCCGTTGTAGATGCGGTCGGATGCAAGGGACTCATCCCGATTTGTTGTGTTTGATGCCATGGGACTCATTCCTGTTGTAGATGCGGTCGGATGCTAGGGGACTCATTTCGATTACTGCGGTGGATGACAAGGGGACTCACTCTGTTGTAGGTGTAGTTGGATGCCAGGGGACTCATTCTGATTGTTGCGGTGGATGCCAAGAGGACTCACTCTGTTGTAAGTGCAATTAGATGCCAGAGGACTCGTTCTAATTACTGCAGTGGATGCCATGGGACTCATTCCATTGTAGATGCAGTTGGATGCTAGGGGACTCGTTCCAAATGCTGCGGTGGAGGGTTGTCTGGTTGAAAGAGAGTGCGGTATGATTTTTCGCTATAAAATATCTGTCATGAGGGTATGGAGTACTGAGGCACACCACGAGAAATGCAATTGTGTTTTTGCTACATAATAATATCCGTCATAGCAGGGTGTGTAGGACGGAGGTATACCACGAGAAATGCGACTGCGTTTTCGCTACAGAATAATGTCTGTCATAGCGGGTTATGGAGGACTGAGGTACGCCACGATAAATGCAGTTGCACTTTCGCTACATAATAATGTTTATCATAACTGGATGTGGATCGAGGTACGCTACGAGAAATGCGGTTGCGTTTTCACTACGAAATAATGTCCGTTATAGCGGATGCGAAGTATTGAGGTACGCTACGAGAAATGCGATTGCGTTTTCGCTCTGAAATAATTTCCAACTTGTTGCTCGACGAATAACTGCTCGACTTAGGCCCAACTCCGGGCATTGGGGAGCTAAAGAGTTCACACCCCTGAGTAGGCGAACGTCGCTCAAGATATCCCTAGGGCATCCATAGCATCAACATTTATGGCCCCAAAAGCATTCAAAGGATTCCTGTATACATATCTTGTTGTTCGGATAGGGCTTGCCATGAAGGCCCTTTTAGTCGCTACATCAGCCTCTCCCATATTTTGGTCGTCGCGACCCCTCTTCCTGCTCATGTTCGACTGGGGACTCTCATCGTTATTATCTTGTCTCTCAAGTCCCATGTCCACCACAAGAGAAACATTACTTGGCTCGGTGCGATTAGAAGTTTCAACATGCTCAGTTCCAATGGGGAAGCTCGACACTGGACTCTGCTCCAGCTCGGTGTAAATTGGCCTGATCATCACTTCTCTCCACACTCTGAGCACCAACACCTTGGTTTATATTTTGGGCACCATCAGAGGCTTCAATTAGATCGGCGGGCCTGGAACCATCCTACCCCAGTTTTGGGGAGCAAATTGTTGCGAGCAGCGGACTCTCTCTCTCTCTCTCTCTCTCTCTCTCTCTCTCTCTCTCTCTCTCTCTCTCTCTCTCTCTATATATAT
Source organism: Adenophora triphylla var. japonica (assembly GCA_022495995.1). Taxonomy (NCBI): domain Eukaryota; kingdom Viridiplantae; phylum Streptophyta; class Magnoliopsida; order Asterales; family Campanulaceae; genus Adenophora; species Adenophora triphylla. The sequence continues at coordinate 205,404 of JAFEMH010000598.1, read as the reverse complement.
ATATATATATATATATATATATATATATATATATATATATATATATATATATATATATATATATATATATATATATATATCAGCTCGAGCGTTGACGCGACCATGCAATTTCTTTCTCTTCATGCGACCATCGAAGTCGATAATTATGCTGTTGAGCGCTTGGTTAGGCTTTAGAACTGCACGATCAAAATCAAAAAGTTAGGACAAGTAATGACAATCAGAAAGAAAGAATTTAGCAGTTAAAAGTAAGCTACTTAACTGCCAAAGTGATCTAGCCTCTTGCAATGCCCTTTTGCGCGTTTACACTGGCGACAACCACCCTCAGACTGGGCACCTCATGGATAACCCAATTAGGGTATCGCAAGTTTCTAACTATGGGGATCAGAGGTTGGAGACCTCCATCATCTCCAATCATCATCCCTACATGGACATAGAAGTCCTTGCTTGACTCCATGGTTAGCCAATTAACGGTGTCCCTCTTGGCCATAGCTTTTAATCTCCTCACGAGAGTCTCACTCCACTCATGGACTCAGTAATCTTTTTCCTTCATAGCCTCTGAGTCTTCAGTTGGCAAAGGAAATTCCCAACCTTTCTTGCTCTCTACCTGAATCAAATGATTGTTTCGGCCTTTAAATTTGTCGGACAGATTGATGAAGAGTTTGGGCGCCTTAGACTTAGCTGGAGTACTAATTCCAAGGGTCCTCTCACTGACCGCGACCTTAAAAAATTGTTTAAAGACGTGAACACATGGCTCATACCTGACAAACCTGTAGATCATGGCGAATGCGACCAAAACTCTAACCGTATTGGCGCCTAACTGCATTAGAACTGCGGCAAAGCACTCCAAGAACTCGTTGATGAAAGGATCTAAGTGCAACCTAAGCCCTATCTCAAACTATCCATAATAGAAAGCCACCTATCTCAAAATAGTCATGAAGGATCTTATGTCTTGACTCGCTGGACGACTTACCAACCTATGGTTAAGGGGCCACGTACCCCCTCTCACCTCGAGTAATGGCCATGTTTGGGAAAAAGCGATCAACGATTTTGCCTGAGCTTGAGACCCATGCCTCATCTTGGTACATTTTACGATTTTGCCCAATATCTGCCATATCTACAGAAGACAAAGAAATAAGGGAATCAGTTCTAGAAGATGAAAAAGACGAGCTACCTAACGCGACCTAGATTCCCCTCGAAAAGGAAGTCTCTTTTTGGGAAAGGGCGGTTTACCGATCCTAATGTAAAAAAATGATAAAGTGGTCTATCAACCTATAATACATACGGAAACGGATAACTCTTGAGTCACCTACGGCCATATCCCCCAAGCTTTCACCGCCCGGAAAATCAATCTCTCCAAAGAAAAGACCCAATTTTGTTAGAATGGTTATGCACTCCTCTAAAGTCAATTATTTCCAAGGGCCGTCTATTCTTTTATAAACCTTAAGATTCAAGCAGTGATAACAGGTTTGCCCCCATCTCAAACCCTAAAACCCTAGCCACTGCAGACGTATGAGAGGCTTGAAATTAAAGCTACAATGAAGAGATAACAAGTTACCTGGGTTGATTTGAGTTGGAATGGAACAGAATAGAACACAGTGTTTTTAAGCACTAGAGAAAATAATCACCAAGAAATCAGTTAGCCGGAGATTTGAGAATTTTGCTTTTGTCTCTCTTCAAATGCTCAAAGCTTGTAAAGTTTGGAAAGGATTCAAACTCCTTCTAGTATACCCCCTCCTTAATTACCAGAAGTGGATAGGTTGAGGAAAACGTTTCAGAAACGTCAATAATGGCCCGAATTTGAATGCAAGCGGCGGTTCTCGAGAAAAATTTCCTATCGTTGATACGCGTGTCAATAAATACGGAAATGACGGCACATTGCTGACAACTTATTAAAATCACATGGAAGTCGACCAACGAGCTCCAACCTAAATCATGTGACAAGTCGAGAAAGATAGCTCCGACCTACATCTCTTAAAATGTCCCATAACTTTCTACTCGACAAGTCGAGTTAGAAAGTTGAGGGCCACTGAACGGAATAATAGTGACGGGCTAGGCCCAACGGGTCTAGCCTAACGTCTATGCTAACATGCATGCCCAAAGCCCGTCTCACCGGCTGGACGACAACTTGCCTACTAGGTCGACGTAACTCCTGTTCCGACCTAAAAGGGTCTGACCATACGACCACACCTTTGTTCACCTCTGCCCACGAATTTTGGTCAACCTTACATGAGCGACCTCGATCAAGCCGACTAGCTTGGCACACATTGCTAATAACTAACTTCTGTATTCTCGAATACATATAATTCATATATTCCCGTCGGGTTTATAGGATTATCTTACACGTGTCCTACAAAATCGGTATAAATATCTTCACTAATCCTCATTAGAAAGGTAAAGTTTCTTACACTTTGTACTCTAGTCAATACTATTTCTCCCTAACATATCCATACTTATCTTCACGCTGGAGGATTTTAGTCGGAAGACCCATTCCAGCTAGTTCTTTGTTCGTGGTTTCAGGTTTAAAACGCTGGTGTATAACCTGATTGCTGGACTAATGCTAATCTGGACCAATTCCTGTATTACCAGTTTCATTTCCAAAAAGCATTTTCCAAAATCTATTCTTCGTAAGCTAGTTTATGCGAAACAAACAAAGCCTTATATATTTAAGCTATCTCATTAATTTGTTGCCTCTCGAAGTACATAGCATTATGATACTTAGAATTATAAGTTTTGAATAATATGTGCAATGCTATGCTAAATCCATTGAAATTACAACAAATATTGTTGCTAAATTATGAGCAATTAGCGAGGTCTTCAACAAGCTACTAACATTGTTGTATTTTACGATGCCTATACAGGGGCGGATCTACAAGAACATGCAACACCAAATGTTTTGCACCTAGTGAATGTTGTGAAATTGGGGGGATCACCACATCCACTAGCCCATACTAGCAGTCATCAACATGGAGAAAAATTAAATCAACACATGATAATATGAAAGAACAAGAACACCGATAATTTGTTAACCCGGTTCACCACCACCCGTGGCTACATCCGGAGGCACCAAGCCAGGATATCACTATAATAATATATGAAGGATTACAACTTTACATATGCACTCACACAGATCTAGCATAGTAACTCTCCATGAGCAATCTCTCATATATATTATCTCACCTCCCCTAGAACGCACAAATAACACGGTCATGGCCGGGTTGTAGGATCGCCCCCATGGCTCTCCTAGGCCCCCGACCTCCCTTCCTAGACACTATTTTGTGGCTCCCTTTGATATCCTAACTTTCTCCTCTTGGATACAAATATTATGGTGGTAGTCACAATGTATTTATAGGGATACAAAACCTACTCCTAATCAAAACCTAATTTACCCGGAGTCCTTGAGATGGAAGGAGTATAACTTAAATTAGGAATACTAATTTGTTACCGAAATTAATTCCACTCCAAGACTCCTTTACACGCCTTCGCAGAAAATCCGTCCCTGACATCTGTTCCCTTGGGCGGTCGCCCACCTCCTCTATGGGCGGTCGCCCATCACAACAGTCCGCTCCGATTTTCTGCTCCTCCATGGTTTTGATCCTCTCCTTGGTTTTGGCTCCAATCCCAACAGTGAATCCTATTATCTCTTATGTATGTAAACATTTTGAATTTTAATTTCGCGCCAATTTTTTTTTAGTAAAGAATTAGCAATACCAAAATATTTGGTGTAGATCCGCCACTGCTTTATTATATTACGTTTAGAATCTTTGCTGAGAAACAAAACAACCCTACTCAACTCAAGGATCTTATTATATACTCCCTCCGTCCCACAAAACATTATCCCTTTTACTATTTTGGGCGTCCCACTTTAAAGTCTCACTTTCCTAAAAAGGAAATTTTTTAATACTTCTATATTCATGGGACCCACTTGTCATACTCATAACATTTTTTAAATTTACTATTCTCTCCACTCATTCTCTCTCCTCCCACTCACAACACCTATTTTAATAACATTATTCCTTATTTTTCGTTCTCAACAGTGAAGGGGTAAAGTTTTGCGGGACGGAGGGAGTATTTGATCTAGAGTTATTAAACAATATTATGATGCACAACACTAAAGAATCCAAAATGTCTTCCCTTTTTTTTTTCCTGACATTCTTGACCTTCATTGTCGAAATTGCACTATTACATATACTAGTTTTACCCCGTGTGCGATGCACGGACAGTTACTAATGAATAACTGATCGAAATCGAAACAAATATAAAAGGAAATAGAGATATTTGTATACATTGTAAAACATTCTTTGAAAACTATATTGTCATTACAAATATCATATTAAAGGTCACTAAAATAAATCTAGTGTTACATTCGTGAGATGCGCGAAAAGTTATTAATGCTTAAAAAGACGGAAAGTAAATAAAAAGACTAAATGAGAAAAATAGTTTTATACATTGTGAAACATATCTTTAAATGACAACATTGTCGATACAACTGTCGAAAGAGGAAGAAATATCATCATTACATATCAATATCTTCGGACCAGCGGGATTGTGAACACTCGATAATGCAAAATATAATTGAGAATGTCAAAAGACATAGTATCTACTCCCTCCGTTCCGACCGAAGTGTCCCAAGTTTCTTTTTTGGACGTCTCATTTAAAATGTCTCATTCCTAAAAAGGAAAGTTTTTATTATTTTTATACTCTTTCTACCCCACTCATTCTCTCTTCTACTTTACTTTTTCACTCACAACATTCTCTCTTCTAACTATTCATCCCACTCATTCTCTCTTTTATTTAATTTTTCATACTCACAACATTTAACATTTTTCTCTTTCTTACCTCACTTTCCTTAATTCTCGTGCAAATGTCCTTTTGGGACACTTCGACCGGGACGAAGGGAGTATTAAAAAAAGAAGACCAACAAAGGATAAATATATACCTTGACTTTTATTAGTAGTCATAGCATAAAATGAAAACAATAATACAAATATCGTGAAATTAAAAATATATTATCGTACAATTTAAAATATTTATTACATACAATTATGAGACATTAAATAATGAATAAGTGATTCGCCTAATTATTAAATAGAAACCCAAATTCAAATTCATCATCCCCTATATGAACAATCCATAAATTCTCTCTTCTATCAATTACTCCCTCCGTCCCGCTAGAAGTGTCACTTTTTACCCAAAATGGCGTCCCCTTTGAAGCGTCATCTTTCCTAAAAAGGAAATGTTTTATTAATATTCTATTATCCCATCCACTATTCCCTCCACTAATTCTCTCTCCTCTACACTCACAACACTTTTTAAATTCACTATTTTCTCCACTAATTCTCTCTCCTCTTTTCAAATTACACTCACAACATTTTTTCTTCCCACCTATTTCCTTAATTTGCGTGCCGGACTAAAAATGGTGACGCTTCTGCCGGGACGAAGGGAGTATATTAATTCATCTTCACATTTTTTTTGTACTTATTACGCATACATGGACACAAACAAATTGAAGTAATACATAATAGAATCGAGAATTTTATAAATAACGAAAATTAACAAATAACTTTAAAAGCGCCATTGATGGATCCTTCACTTGAATTGTAATATTTTATCATTTAAAAAAATTAAATAAAACACACGAACATGTACATTACATACGAAATAAGTTATTGAAATCTGTAAAAAAAAGAAAAAAACCCTGCATAAACGCACCATTATCGGCGTGTGCAGTACACGCGCCAGAGAAATGTCGAAATTGCCCTTCAACAGACGAATGACACGTGTCCAATGTTAAAAAAAAATTCCCTAATGCATTCACGCACCTCTTTAGATCCGTGTAATTTACGGCTCTCATAAGTTTAACCAATAAAAAAATAAGAAACAAAATAAATCATTTATTATCCACTTTATTTGGGTAATTGTTAATAAAAGTAATTAGTACTTTATTTACTATGCTTCAATTTTTTTAAATAAAATAAATAAATTGTTTGATGTATCGAACTAAAATAAACCCAATAATCATATTACCTCTTCCAACTCATTATCCTATACCCCGTCACTTTTATTGTATTTTATATTCTTTATTTTTATAATTAGTAAAATTAATATTATTATCATTATCATTTATAATAAAAAAATACTACCCCCCGTCCCACTTCAATTGAGCCACTTTCCTTTTTGGGACGTCTCACTTCAAATGAGCCTTTCCATAAATGGAAAGAAGTGAACAGTGTTTCGGACATTTATACCCTCACAATGTTTATATATTTACAAAAAAAAACATTCATTATACCCTTATAATTTTAACATGTTTACAAAAAATTCAATCATTAACTTACTATTCCTCCCACTCATTCTCTTTCCTACAAAAAAACCATTCATTAACTTACTATTTCTCCCACTCATTCTCTCTCCTATTAAATATTTTTAACTTTTACATTCTCTCTCCTCTAATTTTCTACCCACTTTCAATTCTTCACTAATTTATCTTAAGAACCGTGAAATTATCCCATGGCTCAATTGAAGTGAGACTGAGGGAGTACTTCACACGTAAATAATTTTGACTCAAATCATATTGAAAAATGAGAAAGGAAATTTAATAAAAGATAATTAATACCCTCACAATGTAAATTTAATAAAAGAAAATTTATTAATTTTGACTCAAATCATATTGAAAAATTAGAAAGGAAATTTAATAAAAGATAATTAAGAAATTTATATTTAAAAAAAATGATTTTTTTTCTGTGCTTAATTTTTTTTAAAAAATAAATTAAATAAATTGTTTGATGTATCGAACTAAAAGAAATCAAATAACCATATTACCCCTTCCCACTCATTATCCTATACCCCATTACTTTTATTTGATTTTATATTCTATATTTTTATAATTAGTAAAATTATTATTATTATCATTATCATTTATAATTAAAAAAAATACTTCACATTTAATTAAATTTGACAAAAAAGATATTGACAAATTAAAAAGGATAATTAAGAAATTTATATTTTAAAAAAGAATTTTTTTTTCTGTATCCAAATCAAATGAAAATAGTCTCTATTTAAAGAGAAAAAAAAAGTATGAATTTCGGTGTAAATTTTTTTTTAAAAAAATTAATTTATTATAAAATAATTTAGGTAAAAGAAATGGGTTAAAAATAAATAACCAAAATTGAAAAATGAGAAAGGAAATTTAATAAAAGATAATTAAGAAATTTTTATTTACAAAAAATGAATGTTTATTCAGTGCTTAATTTTTTTTTAAATAAATTAAATAAATTTTTTGATGTATCGAACTAAAATAAATCAAATAACCATATTACCCCTTCCCACTCATTATCCTATACCCCATCACTTTTATTTTATTTTATATTACTTATTTTTATAATTAGTAAAATTACTATTATTATCATTATCATTTATAATTAAAAAAATACTTCACATTTAATTAATTTTGACAAAAAAGATATTGACAAATTAAAAAGGATAATTAAGAAATTTATGTTTAAAAAAAGAATTTTTTTTCTGTATCCAAATCAAATGAAAATAGTCTCTATTTAAAGAGAAAAAAAAATTATGAATTTCGGTGTAAATTTTTTTTTTAAAAAAATTAATTTATTATAAAAGAATTTAAGTAAAAGAAATGGGTTAAAAATATAAAACCAAAATTCTAGGGGCAAACACGTGTCCAAAGCCAAAAAAAAAAAAAAAAAAAAAAAAAAAAAAAAAGGGAAATCTCTCTGCATGCACGCCCCATTGTTGGCTCGTGTGGCACACGAGGCAAGGAAATGTCCAAACCGCCCTTCACCAAAAGGATGACACATGTCCTAATTTCCAAAAAATAAAAATAAAAAAAAAATTGGCTAATCACAGCTCGCCACATCTTGTTTCAGCTGATTTTTTTTCCATTTTGCCACGCAATGAAAAGACGAAAATGCCCCTCAAACCTCCTTTTATTACCACAATCTTGTTATTATATATAGATAGATTATACTATCAAATGGTTCAGATTCAATCTTATCAAAACAATATTAAATTTTGTATGATTTAATTTCAACCATTCAATTGTAGCAATAATTAAAATGATATAATCCAAACACTAAATTGCACATATAATTATGGAGGCAAAATTAAGAAGACTTTTACGTGATATTTAAGATACTAGATTTACTCCCGTGCGATGCACGGCGAATAATTTGTAACAATCATGTTCAAATTTTGTAAATAAAAAAAAGATATGAACAATCAAAAGATATATTACGAACCAAAGTTTACATATATCTCCATGAATAATTTACAATAATAAAAATACAAATTCAAAAGTTATTAAATACTCGTATTTTCTTAAAAACAACATTAATTGTACAGGGTGAATAATGACAATGATATAAAATTGCAAATAGTAATCAAGAAAAAAAATCTTAATCTACACTTGACAGCAATAAAAAAGCAAGACTAATAAAAAAGAGAACTAAAAATAAAATAAAATCCAAACACTTTCCATTAACCAATTATAATCATGATATTGAAATTTAGAGTGAGCCTACGACGTTTATGTAGTGTCATATTTTTTTTTAATTTATGAATGAAATCAAGTTTATATTTTGCTAAAAATTAGGGACAACTTAAGCTAAAAATGTAATAATATACTATTATTGTATGTTCATAAATTGATTAACGAAAAAAATAACGTCAAGCTCTACAACTTTTATTTCCTCCCATATCAATATGTAATGTAATTTAAATAAAACTTAAGATATTTGAAGGAGACTTTTTCCATTAACCATCTCCATATAAACACAAATTTTATAATACAACAACCTAGAATCTTAAAAATCATTACTGAAAAAAAAAATTGAAAAACAAAAATTTCTCAATCAAACAACACCCCTGTCCTCTTCCTTCAACTCCTCTATTTCAACAATGCAATTACCTAATCTGCTTCCACCAACAAACTACAAAAACGGATTTAAAAAATATTTAAAAAAATCATTGCAAATATATATATCTAAATTGCATAAATATTAAGGTACTCAATAAATATTGACAATTTTGCAAAAAAGATAATAATTAAAAAATAACACTCCTTCTATTTAAGAATATTCCTTTTTTAAATAAATATTAACTTAATTAAGAGAAAAGAACATTTTTTATAAAGAGATGAGCGAAGAAATACCTCTTTGCATTTATAATTAACACTTGCTCTATTTTTTCTGTAGGGAAATATTGTTCTAAACTTTGACTTGATATTTAAATAATTTTATGTTTTTACGAAATTTAAATGTAAAATTTAAAAACATTATATATGCCTACAAAATTAATAAAAATTACTTTATTGATTTTTAATTATTTTCTATATACATACAATAATGATAAGTTTATTGAATAATATATACTGTATATGCCAAAATTAGTAATATAATTTTATTGCTTTTATATTTTTTATATATATAAAATATTGATAAGTTTATATTAATATTATAGTGTGATATTTTTTAAAAATATAAATAATAAAAATGAAAACAAAATTTGAATTAATACCTTGTTAAAATAAAACTGATTATTAACTAAAAATAATGAAAGCTTTTTAACCCACTTAAAATATAAAAGAAAAAGTAAAAGAAATTATTAACTAATTCGTTTTTTCTAAAAAGACTTGGGTTTTTTTTTTTTAAAAAAAAAAGCCTTCATCCTCTCCAAACTCATTTTAATTTGTAAAATTAAACACCCACACCTCTCTCTCAATCTCTCTATCTCCGTCATCCTTTCATCTACTTACCTGACCCCCACCCCATTTTACCTTCACTCCGCCCAACCGCCACCATCACTTCCACTAAACCCGTCAATCGGATCCAAAAACCCTTTCTTTCTCATCACCCAAGTTAAAAGGACTCATCATTCTTGCCCCATAGACTAACCATCGACGACTTTCAAAGTCCGCTGAACCACCATTTTTGCCGGCTCGGAAAAAAAAAGAAAAGGAAACATAAAGCCGCCTTCATGGAATTAGAGAGAGAAGGTGGAGAAAACCCATTACCTTACAAAAATTTATATATCTTTCTTCTTGATCATCTTCACTACCACTCGTAGCCCCACACCCATTACGCCAAGAAAATCACCTCTACAAAAGCCAAAACAAAATTAAAAAAAAAAACAATAATCAAACTCAAATAAATATCATAGAAATTGAGAGAATTTACCTCCGAGCTCAAATATGATCTTGAATTCACAAACCATGACTCAATTGAAGATACTCTCCTATCAATTTTGCCTTCTCAATAAACCTGTTTCAAGAAGAGAAAATAGAAAATTAGATATATTATGTGTGTGCTTTGATGTTCATTACATAAATTTATGTGTGAGTTTGTTCATGTTGGTGTGTGTGTGTGTGTGTGATTGAAGAGGAGGGTTAATGAGAGTAAAAATGATAGAGAGAAATTTGAATTTCAAATTTGTTTCTCGTAAACGGTGCACCTCTCCCACATTTAATAGAATTGTATTCAGATTTGACCCATTCAGTCTTATCTAATTTTTATTTTTCCATTTCATGAATTATGCATTTACGAAAATACCCTTAATGATGAGCTGGATGAGACTCTTACAAAAATGCCCTTATTTTTGCAAAAATTTGCAACTATCTTCCTTTTATATATTTATAGATAGAGATATACATATACATATAGATATAGATATAGATTCCCCAAACCCTCCACTCTCTCATCAAATCCAACCCACTTCTTCCTCTCACTTTTTTAAAATATCAATTTATACTATTTTTATTTCTTATAATATTGACATACACTTCAATCAAAATTTTAAAAATGATGGTCATCTTGCCCGATATTCGTTTTTATTAATACAAATTTTTTTGAGACGGATAGAAAATTCGACAAATTTATTAATACTTTATTTACTATGCTTCAAAGTTTTTTTTAAAAAAAATTAAATAAATTGTTTGATGTATCGAACTAAAATAAACCCAATAACCATATTACCCCATCCAACTAATCATCCTATACCCCGCCAATTTTATTTAATTTTATATTCTTTATTTTTATGATTAGTAAAATTATTAATATTAATAATTAAAAAAATTACTTCACACTTAATTACTTTTCACTAAAAAGATATTGAAAAATTAGAAAGTAAAAATAACAAAGGATAATTAAGAAATTTATATTAAAAAAAATAAATTTCCTGTGTCCAAATTAAATGAAAATAGTCTCTATTTATAGAGATTTTTTTAAATGAATTTTGGTGTAAAAAAATAAAATAAAAATTAATTTATTATAAAATAATTGAGATCAAAGAAATGGGGAAATAAAAAAATTCAAAATCCAATAAGCCAATGAAATGCCGCCAAGTGGCCCAACAAAAAAAAGGAAAATATCTCTGCGTACACGCGCCTCGGTTGGCGCGTGTACGGCAGGGGCCAAATTTTTACCCTATCACGACTTGCCACGTCAAATTTGCTTCACCTATTTTTAGTTATGCCACAATATGAAATGACTTACATTTCAATCAAAATTTTAAAAATGATTGCCATCATTCCCAATATTCGTTTTTATAAATACACAATTTTTTGAGACGGATAGAAAATTTAAAAAAATTATTAATACTTTATTTACTATGCTTCAAAGTTTTTTTTTTAAAAAAAAATTAAATAAATTGTTTGATGTATCGAAATAAAATAAACCCAATAACCATATTACCTCATCCAACTAATCATCCTATAACCCACCACTTTTATTTAATTTTATATTCTTTATTTTTTATATTAGTAAAATTATTAATATTATTATCATTTATAATTAAATAAAATATTTCATACTTAATTATTTTTCACAAAAAATATACTCCCTCCGTCCCGCCCGAAAAGCCACAAATTTCCATTTTGGGCGTCCCATTTAAAAAGGCACTTTCCCCAAAAGGAAAGTTTTTATTACTATTTCTCCCACTCATTCTCTCTCCTACTTTACTTTTACACTCACAACATTCTCTCTCCTAACTATTCCTCCCACTCATTCTCTCTCCTATTTAATTTTTCATACTCACAACATTTAAACTTTTTCTCTTTTCTACATCACTTTTACATCACTTTCCTTAATTTGCGTGCGAGGTCCATTTTGTGGCTTTTCGGGCGGGACGGAGGGAGTATTGAAAAATTAGGAAGGAAAATTAACAAAGGATAATTAAGAAATTTATATTTAAAAAAGAGAGTTTTTTTCTGTGTCCAAATCAAATGAAAGAAGTATCTAATTAAAGAGAAAAAAAAATTATGAATTTTGGTGTAATTTTTTTTAAAAAAAAAAATTAATTTATTATAAAATAATTGAGGTCAAAGAAATAGGATTTTTTAAAAAAATATGAAATTCATCTAGCAAATCAAAGGGTGCCATGTGTCGGCGAAAAAAATCCTACTGCATTAACGTGCCATCTACCGCGGGTGTTAAACACGCGTCTGAGAAATGACTGAAATGCCCTTCATCTACCAGCCGACACTTGTCCAAATTGATTTAAAAAAAAAATAAAAAAATTTGCCCAATATCAGATTGCCATGTGGAATTTTGGCCTTGTTAATTGCCATTTCGCCACGATGTGAAAAGTCGAAAATACCCTTAGATAGCCAAAGAATTACCACAATCTTATTATTATATATAGATAGATGAACCCACTTTAAAAATGAAATTCTATATCTGGACAACTCATATATGGTAAAGTGTGTTTCAATCTCCACAAATTATAATTTCTTCATTACACATTTGAAATTGTAAAAATTGTCATTTTAGAAGGTATTTCACTTAAAATTATAAATTTTTTAAATGGAAAGTTCTTTATACTTTTTACATAATGGGCCTCAATTCTTATACTCATAACAACCACCCACTTACCATTTTCTATCCCACTTTTTCTTTTCTATTCCATTATCCACACTTGCAATGCATTAAGGCCCCATTTGGTAGGGGTTTTTAGCACCAGACTGAATTATTTATTTTGTACGTGAGTTTTTGGTATACGAATTGTGTCTGACACTAATAATCTCGTTTCACGGGATGGCCCACTTATCCCACCTTAATTATCCCAATAGAGAGGTGGTTTAATTAGTGAGGGGATTGGAGGATGGAGGATAACATGAATCAGAAAATTTTGGAGGAAATCTGTTTCTCCGTAAGTTATAAAAAAATCATGTTTTTAATTATATCGATTTGGTGTTTTAAAGCCTAAACTCACTGTTTTAAGGCCTAAACTCGCTATTTTATTTTCTAGCTCAAACTCACTGTTTTAACGCCTAAACTCACTATTTTATTTTCTAGGTATTTTAAGGCTTGAACTCAATATTTTAAGGTCTAAACTCGATATTTTTAAGGATGAAAGTGGATTTTTTATAACTTATGGAGAAACAGGCTTCCCCTAAAACATACTCAACATGAATTTCACCTCCCATCAATGGGCTTTCATTCCTACCCATTATTTGGACATTGTTGAAGAATTCTTAAGATTTAAGATGCTACTTTTCTTTATGACTTTATGTTTTCAGATCTTCATAACACTTGTTCAGTTCATATGGTAGATGTGTCACTGCACAAAGATTGTGATGATGCCATCCAAAATAATGGTTGCAAAGGAATTGAAATGACGAAACTAGATAGCTCGGCTTGTCCTCCTTCAGTTGGTCTCCTGCACATGCACAAACGTGAACTAAGCCGGGGGTGGCTCCGGCGAAACCCCTCCGGCGTGAGAGTAAGGATCCTTGGTCACAACACAATTAATCAACAATAGAGGTTAGAGAGAGAAAGCTTAGAGGGTGGAGAGAGAGACATACCATGCAATGACACTATTCCTCTAGTTTTATACTCCCAAGTCCCCATGTGTCTTGCACATGGGGGGCACTTGTCAATCATCTACATAGGGTCCTCAACCAATTCCAAAGTTAGTGGGATTATACTGTTCACCTTGTCACATCAGCTATCAAGTACAGGCGGCTAGGGTAGAACATGTAGGCGCCAACCGAAATGCAGCCCCGAAACGCCCATCCGCACATGTCGCCAAGGCGACACCCAAGGGGAAAGGCGACATTCTTCAGGTTACCGTAAACCACGTACCTCACAGTGGGCGGGCTCCCCACTCTATATCCCATCGCAACGAATTATCGACAGGCACAACACGTTTCTCGCGTAGCCTTATATCTTACTCGATCGTACTCTCACGCACCCTCTTATCTATGTCGCATGATCACCCCATGCTGCCTCAATCACACACGTCGCATCAATGTTGTGAGCCTATTATCAGAACTTGGACTCAGCAGGTTTGGCCCATTCTTTTTTATTGGGTCTAATCTTACTAATCGGGCCCAAACCTATTTTTCACAATCGTATCAGATTGATTAAATGGGTTCTTTGGATTGTCTATTTATTCTACTTCAAGGCTGAAAAAGAATAAATTGAATTGGTGGAGAAGTTGAAGGATAATTTAATAAAAAATAAATAAATAACACAGTCTACATAGATTCAAGCATATATTCATTTTTCATATTTTAATCACAAACGATTTAAGATTGTCTCTTGTGTGATTGATAAATGGCAATGAAGAACATATCTATAGTATAAATATAAATGGCAAAGGGGGATGAACAGTTGAATGATAGTTTCATCTGTCAAATTTTTCATTTTGTCCTCACTAAATTGTTCCTTTTCCATTTTGTCCTTAAATTTTTTTTTAATTAAAAAAAATAAATAATTTTTTTTAATTAAAAAAAAACACGTATCCTTGAACACGGGCTTTTACGATTACGAGTTATATGAATAATTTGGTATTTACCCATGATTGTCATGTTTTATCTATCCGTGTTATACCAAATACAAACACCTTATTTCTTATTTTTAAGTATGAATTATTAGTACCCTTCATAATTCTAGATTTTTGAAATTTCTATATCCCTAATCCCGAAAGAGTAATAATTTTCTTACTATTAATACTTGCTAATTTTATCTAATTTTATCAGGCAATCAAATAAGTCAGATTATTTATTATTATCAAAATTTAATCACAACCGTTCATAATTCTAGATTTTTGAAATTTCTATATCCCTAATCCTTCCTAGGATTGTCCAATCCCCCTTACCACCCCTCTTTCTTTCAGCTTTGTCACATAACACAATCCCATCCCATGACCAAAACCAACTCTTCACTCAAGAAAAAGAGCCCACAAAAAAAGTCAAATTCTTTTTCTTTCCTCCCAAAAAACCATTTCAAAAAAAAATTCACTCTTTCTCAGTTCTTCCCCCCTTTCAATTCTTCAATCAAATCAAATGTTCCCCTCCACAAAACCCTAATTCCATTTCCCCTACCCACTTCCACACACACACACAGAGTCGATATTTGAGTTCTGATTTGAGCTTGAAGTCAGTCTTTCAGTCTTTTGTGTGCTTGATCAACTCCACGTCTTCCCCAATTTTCGCAAATTCAAATTAAACCCTCTTTTAGGGTTTCATCTTTTTGATCCAGTTTATTGTTGTTCCTGTTCTTAACAGTTTCATCTGCATTTGTATTATAAGCAAACACGAAGAAAATGTCGGAGGACATGCTCCTTCAATTCTCTTCTAATTCTTCAAACCAATCCGATCAGTCTTTGCCCTCGAAAATTGCAAAGCTTGAAGCTCGAATGGTTGGCAAGACTTCTACTTCTTCCCCTGCCCTTGCCTTTGCCCCAGTCCCTGTACAACCCACTTGGCATCCTCCTGTTTCTTCTGCTGAAAAATTTGGGTCTAATGCTGTTCAACAACTCGATGAGCCACTGGTTTCTAGCGACTCCGATGATGATGATGTGAGTTTCAGATTTTTATTCGGTCTGTTATCATCGATGTAGTTGTAGTGCTGTTTTCTTTTACTCTTATATACCCGCTTGATAAATCAAAATTTGTTTTATGGACTTCCAGAGTTATATTTACTCCAATTCAGTTAGTGGGTTGATAAGTTTTTCAGCTATGTATCGATCTAACTGAAAATTGAAAGTTGAAAACCCCAGTACAAAATTTAAGAGTTGTCAAATGTTTAGACTGGTTGAACAGATTTGATGTAATTGGGAATATTGAGGACCTAAAATGGCTGTTGTAGCTCACATTTAGATGCTGTGCCTCTCTATATCTTTCTTTTCTTATGGCTCTAAAAGTTCTGTAGTATTTTATTTTATGACTCTACTTGTTTCTCTCCATATTTTTACCCAGTATGGAGCCGGTCGTTTGGTATGGTATAGCGTAAGGAAACTACAGTACTCATTTCCTCGTTCTTTAGGCGTCGACTACCACTATCGATCAAGTATAGCATGAAGAAGCTACAGTATTCCTCCTTCGGGGGAGCGGCTGCCTGCTCTAAGGCTAGGGTCCATTTCTCCTCCACTGGCAGCCGTCTCCCTTTACCTAGTCAATTAGCAATTTCTAAAACATAAGTAAATTTCTGCCAGCATCTACGAAATTGTTAATTGACGTACAGTTGTTGTGAGGCATCGCCGATTGAGATGAATTGTTAAAGGTGTGAATTGTTGTGAGGCACCCGCCGATTGAGGAGTGACGAGCGTGCACGCGACTCATAGTTTGGTAAACAAGATAGGAAGTTCCCTTGCCCATATCCAAATTATCATAAAGCCTAGAACTGCCACAATTGCGGAATTTGCACCCCATAAATTTTTATTTGTTCTAGTATGTAAATAAATAGCGAAGATGATCCAAGTAATAAAAGCCCAAGTCTCTTTTGGGTCCCAACTCCAATAGGAGCCCCAAAGTTTGTATATTAGTTGTGATTTTGGGGGTTCATTCCTATTATTTTGCATCTGGAATCTGATATTTTTGGGCGAGTAGGTGTTAACTGTTGAAACAGTGGCAAATTGTACTAGTGAATTAGCTTGCACTGAAAAATTTGTCCACATGAATGTACAGTACATGCTGGAATGGCTGTTAGTATTTGTTGACCATATTATTTAATTTTTTATTTAACATTAAACCGAATTGGGAGCTTATTTTCATATATTTCTTTCTCAAGCGTTGTCTGTTTGGAAGTTTTGGTGTGCCTGAATTGCCATTACTAGTCAAATTAGTTGCTTGCTCTTGTGTTCTTCTGTTTGTCCAAATGTTGGATGCAGGGTGTTGGTACTTATATAGTTATGCTGATGATGCTTCTAAACTTAAATGTGAGTTTAGTTTTCAACCACCAAATTAATTTTGTGCCTCATGCCAAGTGATTATGTATAGGTATTTTCCTTTTCGAGAACAAAGGAAAGATTGCAGATCTAAATTGGATAAATTGAATTGTCAACTCCTGAAGTTTGTGATAAATCGGCTAGCCATTATTAGTTTCTATATATACCTATATGAAGAGGGGTGTTTATTACAGATTCTATGTTTTACCAAATGTATGTTACTGAAAACAAGATCCGACTCTCACAATTATACCCCATCTTTACCCCGGAATTTCCTCAAATAGGTTTAAGGCTACTTATGCTTGGCGATTTATGGCTGAAAAAGCCACACCATGTAAATGGTGAATTCATTTTATTACTAGTACGTATATGGTTACCAAATCAAGCTGAAAAATTGAATCAAACTTCTACTATCCCCACCGATTGTAACTGCTCTGTCATATTTTTATGAGTAAAACAGAATGGTGCAGTCATCCACTAAATCTTTATTAAACCTGTTGGTCATATTCTTAGCTGACTCATGCTATGACAAGATGAATACAATTATTGTAGGTTCTTATACTTGCGATGATGCCCTGTACATTGTCATCCAATGTGATATGAACGAGTGAAATATTTAGATCTTATAGGTATTGGTGATGTTCAGCCATGATGAGCACTGTGTGATATTTGTATTGAGTGCATCTTTTCTAAGCTAGGAGAAGAAATCAAGAAAGAAAGGTTGGGGCTTGACAATCTTTTTCCTTGGTAAGACAACAATTGGCATTTAAGTTCCGGAGAACTTGTTGGGTGGCGCCTATAAATCTTTCGTGGTTGGGTATTCTTAGCTTCTAGGAAGCACTGAACCTCCAATCAACAATCAGAATCGCACATATGTCTGATTTACAGGGACACACTCCAAACTGTTGAATGTTTTCAATTTGTTCTTTTTGCGGTCGGACAAGCTGCGGCCCTGTGGGTATGCAGGGATAGAATAAGTGAGCATTTAGGGGGTCAAATTGCAAAGATAAAGTTCTCATGGCCTCTTGACTGAGTGCAGGGCAATAATTCACATGAATGAGGTTCTTATTATTGGACATGGTTGTATGACTTGTGTCTTTTGCCTCTTTATGGGCCTCAGTTATGGCTGCGTTAGATTTTGGAGCACTTTATGACATGCACTGGGATCTGAAAGCAATCTGCTGTTGACTTGTTTTCTTTCCTTCCCCTTTTAGTGCAGTTGAAATCTTAGACCCACATCTTTTTAATTTGTCTAATTTATTATATAGTTCCCTTTCTGTGCTCTTTCCATATAAACTCAAGCAATTACTAGATCCTGACACTGATCTTTCAAGGCTTTCTCAAAGTACTTCACTTCCATATTGGAGTAAGGACGCTTACCACCTGTTCTATTACAAAATTTCTTGCAATAGGAGTAGTGTGTCATTTTCCTCCACACTTGCATTCTTGAAAATTCTAGTAACACTCAATGTTGCTTATCTCAAAACATCATTCTGCATTTTTAAACCTAAAACTTAGTACTTCTTGCCATTGCATGCAATTTTCAAGAGCATCAGAGTTTCTTGAACTGAAGGGGAAAATTTACTATGCTCACTCTTGTTTCTGCAAATCATCAGCTCCAGCCTCAGTATGTTTCTTTTATAGAAAAATGAGAGCCACTTTCCTAAGAAAACTTGATTGGACTTCTTAGACTCTAATCGTCAAAAATTTAAACCAAGTATACCATGTCCCTAAGCCGAGTGATTTTATGTCTGTTACTCTACCACGGAGAAAACTCGAGGCATTATTTTAAATATTTATTGTCATAGAAATCAGGAGAATGGATCAAATAGAAGAACATGGCAGAAGACATGTCTGCAACTCCTATTCACTCTTGTCCAAAACAAATCTGGAGATGTTTAGGATGTGGACTCCAACAGCAATCAGATTAGTGGTCACAAAGGTAAAGAGTCATTAGATGACTTTATAGATATGTGGGGTCTTTGACATAGTATT
The DNA here is from genome assembly GCA_022495995.1 of Adenophora triphylla var. japonica. NCBI lineage: Eukaryota > Viridiplantae > Streptophyta > Magnoliopsida > Asterales > Campanulaceae > Adenophora > Adenophora triphylla. Next base: position 186,225 of record JAFEMH010000598.1, on the reverse strand, counting down.
GACTATAGAGCATTAGGAGTGCCAGAATTAAGCATCTAGCCCGATTGCGTGTTATGTCTATGAGACTTTTTTTGGGGGTTTCTATTTTGGATTTAGGTAGAGATTGGAGCGATGCCACTGGCTAATGTTTTTTCTTGCCTTTTGTTTATTTTTTCTCCCAATAGCTTTATACTCTATTTGATGTACACTTTGTGCATTGTCCTTTCACTATTAGAAGTCTTTATTTGTGCAAAGAATAATAACAAACCCCACTGAACAATCCAATACTGGTAGTTATTTGTAATAATTCCCATACCAATTTATTTCTCTGAAAAGTCTCGCTTGCTCTCACTTCTGAAAACAGGTTGCATATCGTCCATAGATGTGCCAAGTTACCAGTTGTCTTTCATGTGCCTTATAAGCCTCACGCCTTTACTTAAAGGGGTGTATCAGACTTCCAATATGGTTTGGGGTCTCACATCTTGTTAAGTCAATATTATTCGTCAATGTTGATAAATTGATAATTGACAAATTTAGAGCCACTCAAATTGATCTGTCACGATTTCCATTATTTTTTCACTTCAATAAAATTTATTTATTTTCTGACAGAATGGAGGTGAATTTCTCATTCTAGCTAACACCCAGAAACGCCGGAAACTTGAAGGTGATGACAGCTCAACTGTTTTTGACCACGTTGAGGTAGATGTTTTACTACATATTTCTAAATGTCTGTAACACTTGTACAAGGCTTACAAGCAGTGCTGTTATTATGAGATCATTTAGTTAATTCAAAATTTCCTGTGGTTTCTTGAGTTCATTTTTTTGTTAAACATTGTTCTCTTCGGTATGAACTATGAAGTTGTTCCACATGCTCTACTTTTTCCTGTAATTTGCCTGATTTGAGCTACCAAAGTGATGCTTGAGGAAAAATGAAGCAGGTTGCAGTAAACGCAAGGCAAAAAGTTGAAGAAACGGTGGAGATTAAGAAGAGTTCAGATGTAAACAGAAAGAAACAAAGCCGTGGTAAGGGAAATTCTACTTCAACCAGGGGGCGTGGTTCGCGGGGTAATGATCAGACGAGAGCCCAAAGTTCTGCATTGACAGTTTTGCCGTCAAATGGTTCTCTTCAGAACTCATTTCCTAAGGTATTCTCTTCCTGGCAGCATTCAGTATTTTTGTAGGACGTTTCCATGTTTATATCATACATCATGGTCTTCCTGAAGAGGAAGCTTGAAAAAACAATTCTGAAAGTACTCTTTCTTCATTTGGCTGTTCATGGCTGTATATTTACCAAAACAAAATAGCGACTTAGCTGAATAACATGAGCTGGAGTGTCCACATTACACTTTTAATTGTCCGAAACACCCATGCCCAAGTGAATCATGTCAGATACGTGCATGGCGAGTGAAATTGAGAGACCTTGCTATGAAGCACTTGACCGCTAAATGGTGATTGATACCCTTTAGTGCATTGCATAACCTACTGAAACAGGGAACTGATTTCCGTTGACACACCTCGATTGCGAGTCAAAATACCATGTTTAGACTGGACTTTTAGATACATTGATGTGAATCAAGTATTAAATAGTGGTTTTGTGACTTTAGTAATTATACAAGCATTACTGGATCTTAAGTGCCAAATCTTTGTAGGAGGTATACAATTTATTATTTTCTTCTTGTATTATAAGGAGTACATATTATCCCGAGCAAATTAGGGCTTATTATTCCCTTTTTTGTTTCTACGGCGTAGCTTATATTGGGATTGGAGGAGACACAAATCTTTTTTTTTTTAATTAACCTCCTAGAATAAACAGAACTTTTATGCTGCGGATATCTGTAGACAGAGTTCTAAGTTCCCCTGATAAGCTTTTTATAGTTGCTTATTTGATAGAATCTTCTTCTTTGATATGGGCTTGGAATGAAGAGGACAAATGCCGTCTTCTTCTTCAGTAGATAGTGCTTATTGAATTTGTCGATGATTCATTTTCTGTTTTTCTACTGTCTGATTGCTCCTACCCTGCTTCAGGATGGCGGGCCCTTAGAGAAACTGCGACTGGATGATCGTGCTTCATTTGAGGTATGATGTCTTGACTTGTAAATTGCAACCTCCTGACCTCCTGCTACCCCAACAAAAAAAGAACAAGTCCCAGACCCATCCAGAAAAGAGAAAAAAAGTAAATGCATTTAGCAGTACTAGCAATCAGAATTCGCCTAGCTTTGCTCGTGCTTGGAGTACCATGTATGAAACTACATGAATTATTCTTTTTTCTGCAAGATCTTTAACTATTCCTGCTAGCAGAATGATAAAATCATAAAAGTAAAGATCTGGGTATCGAAAGGGTATAGCAACATATGCAGTTTCTATGTTCTCGGATATGTACAAACATATGTTTTTATTTGTTTTTTTTTAAATATCCAATTTTGACGTAAGTAGAAGAAGATAATTTCCAATATGGTCTGTATCTGTGTCCTTGTGTTCCGAAATCTGATGTGATAAGCTGGTGACTGTAAGATGTCGATTGATACTGCACCTTACATGAAGTGTCTGTGATTCTTTTATTGTTACTGAGAATATCATTTTTCCATGCAAACTAAACTAGGAGGAGCTCACTTCCTTGCGTTCAAAAGTAGCTACTTTAGAGGAGGACCTACGGAAAGCACGCAGAGAGACCTCAGATTATCAACATCTATGCCAACAAGTAGAAAAGGTATATCTGTTTCTAGCTCCTTAGCTCTTTAGAATGTGTAGCATTGGCACACTCCCTGATCATGATTTGTGGGATTTAATCAGGAATTGAAGGACCTTAAAGATTATGATCAGCAGATGAAGCCAAAGGTCTGTTTCACTAAGCTTTTCTCTCTCTTAAATATCATAAATTACGATAGGAATGTGCCCTTGTGATGAAACTTGCTCTTTTAAGAGAACTGATATTTTCAATTATAATCAACTACGGAAGATTGATGGAGGATATTTATTAAAAGCTGCTTCAAAGTGAATATGGCATGATGTTACTTTAGTCCCTATCTTCTTCATAATAATCTGGCCCTAAATAGCGTCATCCGTGTTTGTTACTGCTTCTGGTGGTCTTCACTCGAGCCTCATTTTCAAAACATGTCTGCTGTTTATATTGGGTTTTCAGTTGCATATGCTTAGTGCAACAGTTAGGAAGTGTGGTGATATCAATATCGTCTAGGTCTAGAGGTAGGGGAAGACAAAACTAGCATGGACATCAATAATAAAGAAAGATATGAAGGGCTGTGGCCTTTCTGATAACCCTTCTTTAGGCAGAACTGAATGGTGGAAAAGGATTTGTATCAGCGACCCTAAGAAATTGGATCTAAGGCTGAGTTGAGTTGTATTCAGCTAATTATGATTACAAATGAAGATTTCTTTTCCATTTTCCTATAAAAGAAATTCTATTTGAAGGGAGAAATAGTACACAGAGCAGAGCAGAGGACAAGGTATCCTCCAACAGGAAAAATAGAGATACATAAAGCAAAATAAATTGACTACAAAAACCAAACAAAACTAACAATCCGCAAGATCCAAACCAATCTAAGACTGCTCTCTAGTCTCTACACAAGTCTGACCGACAACCCTCTAAATGCTTCCAGTGCGAATGCATCTGAAGAAGCAAGAAGCACAACCCTCTCCTTAAGACCTTAAGAAGGAAAAATGATAGAGATCTCGTTATGAATGACACATAAGAGTTACTGATTACTCCCTCCGTCCCGGTTTAAGATTTTTAGTTTGACTTTGCATGCTTATTAAAGAACCAACTAATGTTACACCCGTGCGTTAAACGCACGGACAAAAAACTATGACATATAACAGGAACTAAATTAAAGAGTTACAACAAACTCTTAATTTTTACAACAAACTTTTAAACAGTATTACAGCACTTGTACACGCTAGGCTTGACTCACCACCTCCCCTATATACTTTACATTTCAATAGAAAGACCCACAAAATCTAATATTTACAACAAACTATTAATTTTTGCAGCGATAGTTATAAAAAAACACAGATAGCAGCTCCAAATATGACCATAACTCAAACTTTTAATATCCAAACTGGTCCGAGTCCCGCCAGCCCACCAAGCCCAGCCCATCCTTAGCATGCCAATTCAGCATCGTGAGTCGTGTGTGATATTTCTCACCCCACATCGAAAAGATAAGTGCTTGATTGTGATATATATTCTGATAAGCCAGCACAATACTACTACTGGACACCAAAAGATGGGGACTTTCATTGTGATATATTCTGATAAGCCTCCACAATACCACTATTGTACTCCTATAACATCCATATCCATAAGACTTTGATCGCGAGTCCACAATAGGAAAACAAACTGAAAGTTGGTCAATGCAGCCTTATACCATAAATCAGAGTCATTAATGTGAGAGATAAACTTATATGTCAAATTAAAGCGGTATTCAGAACTGGGTGTCCTTACAGTTACTTAATATAGAGCTTAATTTGCTCCTTTTCCTCATTGAATCTTTGACATTGTAAGAAGATAAACTTATATGTCAACGTCCCTTTTACAATAATTAAAAAAAGGGGCACCTATCAATAAAGGAAACTAAACCATAAAGAGTTGAATGAATTCAAACATATTCAAATAACTAAGAGGATTGTGCGTAGTCAAGGTAGACTAATATTCAGGACACAGACAGTAGTAGCCTCAATAGTCAATGAAAGCAATCAGTTAGTGGCCAGACAAAACCTTGGCAGTATCTCATTCTGCCACCTCTTTGGTCACCCTTTGGCTGTTTTGGGTGGTGGGCATTTCAGGTAAGAAATTTCTACTCATCTCAAGAAGGCAAAAAGGTAAAATAGCTTTTGCAGATTAGATGGAGCAGACTATTTTAAAGCTTGTGGCAGATGTCCCAGTAAAAAAAATGATAAATCGGCTTCAGAGTTGCTCCCTCCATCTCCAAAAAGAGCCTCATTCTTATTCTTAAAGTCATTATTTCATTGTTTCCAATGTGGATTTACTCTTCTTTTTTTTTTTTTTCAAAAATTATAGGACACAATACTCATAATACTTTTATGAGAGTTATCGGTTTTATTCTCTACAATGTACCAATATGTTACATAAGGATTCTAAATTGGTTGGCTAATGTGAAAAGTCGGGTGACTCTCATTTATTGATATGGATGGAGTATACCAAGGGATCTAGAACACAAAGCATACGGTGAGAACGGGGTTGGAATTAAGGGTTGGGTTTCCTCCTTAGCCAGAAATGCTTGCGTAGGTGGGTAAATGTACTACTATCTTAATTCCAGATAGTATTGTGGTGAATGTATGGATTTAAGGTTTTCTTATGAAAAAAGAAGTGTTACGCTTATAGGACAGAGTAACATAATTCATGTTTACTTTAGTAACAGGGTAGTTTTGATCTACTTTTTAATCCTCATGGGAGAGAATCTTCCAAGTGCAATTTTGCTTGGATAAAGGGAGCAAAATTTCCACAAATCAGAAAAATACTTCTCCCTCCATCCCTAAATGAATGTCCAATTTTTTTTAAAAATAAATTGTACCAAAATGAATGTCTAATTTTTGAGGAAGTTTACGTAACCCTCCTTTATCATACAATGAATCCTAATTCACATTTTGACTCATGATGCAATATGGTGAAATTATTAAGAGTTTGTATGTGCTTATGTTACTAAAAATGCTTAAGTTTAGCCTTTTAGCAAATATCCCTCAAAGTGAAATTTGGACATTCATTTAGGGACGCAGCGGGGTATTTCTTTTCAGAAATTTTCAAAGCTGTTGTAAGATGTAAATTTCTCAAAACTGAAGGCAATTGCCACTTTATTCCAATGTGATATTACCCCTAGCTTTGTTCTAATCTCTCATTACTTTTCTATACTTGCGAGCAAAAAAAGAAAAGAAAAAACTTCATACTGTCGCTATTATCTGGCGGTAGTCCTGTAGGATTAATTTATTTGTGCAACTCCAACTTAAAATATAGTTTTCATCAGCTACCAGTTGAATCTGATTATATTGGAATATTATTTATAAAATAGCTCATCTTTTGATATTGTTTGGGTGTCTCTTTTTAATACAAAGAATGAACTTGAAGAGATAATATATGAATCATAAACATCCAAAACTCAACTAAGCACAAAGCTCACATAAGTACCAGTAACACCCATTCATTTGCTCTCATCACAAGCTCTCTTTTTGAGATTCCCTCACTCTCCCTCCCCCAATATCTTGTCGTCCCTCCCTCGTGGACTATTCCTGCGGTCATTTGTCAGTGTTTATCATCAAATTTCACATATAACCCAACCCTAATTGAGTAATTGTGTCCTGTACCTCCCAATTAAACCCCTCAGCAAAAAACTTGCTCTTATACCCCTTTAAAAACCCCCACTTGGCATTCTATGTGAGGGGCTTCTTAAACATTATGTTCTTATCATAGGGTAAACCCACAACCTCAACCTCAACCTCCGGCATGTAAATCAAAACCTTCACCAAGGGGAACACTATTAACTATGTACTCCATAGACACATGTAAAAAAAAGTGCAGGGAAAACTTCTTGATCCAATTAAGGAAAATGCAATGCTCGTTACGATAAGCAGGACCTGTTCTAAATGATCTTCACTTGCAACATTAGTTCAATAAAGGAGAAAACATATACACTGATGTTTCATCAACCAAGATAGATGATACTATTTGTCCTAAAAAGAGACGCATTTGACCAGCCAAACTTCTTGAGCATTGTTTCACATTTACTAATTTGTCGTATCATTCAACTTATTCTCATTGCCCACTTATTATTTCAAAATTTCATTATAGCATTTGGGGGAAACCACTAATGTTTATACTCAGTATTTAGAAGTAATACTTTTTGGAGACAAACAAAAGTGTGACTCTTTTGGGGGGAAACAGGGAGTAACATATATCTTTCAGTTTGCTCGAATTAGTTGTTCGTGTCTGTTAATTTTTCTTCTAAATAGCTCGTTTCTTTCCTATACTTTTCTACCAGTGGACAGCTTGTCTCCAGTATCATATTTATTTTCCTATCATTTGATAAATCCTTTTTTTATAAAAGAAATAAATAAACACATGATAACATATACTATATGTTTCTATGAGAACAGGATTGAAAATTTCCCAAATAGACCATTTCAATGGCTCATGCTATTGCCTCAGTAAGATAACAATTACTCATGAAAACATAAACTGTTTATAGAAATGCCAACACAAACAGATAGAGAGACAGAAACAGATAACAAACAAATTTACATAAAAATCAGATGAGCCTTATGTTGGTATGAACTTTATAAAAGTTGAAACAAATCATGCTGAGATTTACAAATATGTACGGGAAGGCATATACATATATATATATATAGAGAGAGATATAATGACGAAAAGAGATTAGGAAATCTGATGAAGAACGCCTAAACCTAAACATAGAAGAAATTGAACACCTAAATTTTAAATTGAAATTGTAGCCCTAAATTCAAAGATGTGAGATTATTTACTAGTTAAATGACAAGGGAGAAAGAGAGCAGCGAGTTGGACTCTGAGTCGAGACCTTGGTAGTCGTTTGTGCCTCTGTGATCTTCCGACCCGACCAAGTAGGGTGGATCTGAGCCAGGCATCGACCAAGGAGGGTGGAGGGGGTGGCGACCATGACAAAAGAGAGGAGGAGGTGACGACGGCGTTGGTTGCAACAGAGACGAGGGTGTTTTAAGGAAGAGGGTGTGACGCTAGAGATAGAGAGGGAGTAGAGAGATAGAGAAGAAAGCGTGTATAATGGAATATCAAAGTACTCCGCCTTATTATTTTTATGCTTTTTTGTCGGTCATCACGAGATATTTTCGGGTTGAGTATCAAAAGGGGTGTATGAAGTAATTGATATTAGGGGGAATGAACCTAGTCTTTATTTGGTACATGTGCTTATTTTAGCAGGAAAAAGTGGGTGTGTCGAAGTGCTTTGCACTTCAGCCTTTATTTAGTTATAGATACAGATGCAAAATGGGTCAACAATAGTAGTGAGTTGAGGACATAATTGTCCAAAACACTATTTATAAAGCAAGTGGGTGAAAAGTAGATAGGTAAGTAACATTTTTTTTTTTGTAATTATATGAAGTTTATGAGGACAAGATTGTCCAAAACACTGTTCATACTTTACCATTTATGAAATAAAACAAACTAAGAAACTTAAAATGGGACGGTGAGAGTACTATTTTTTTTCAAAAAAAAATATGAAAATAAACTAACATGGAAATCATAAGTTAATATTTTGAATGGAACTCATTTTCGGAACAAGCAAAATGGTTATCTGACAAAGGTAACATTTGCTTATGAATGGACCCAATTTTTATTTTGGGAGGATAATTTGGTTGGTGGGTGATGTGTAATAATTATATCTGATAAAGTCTAAGATTGCATCTCAAAACCAATTGGCAATGAGAGTAGTAGTCCAGGATTTTTATATGTTGAGCACAAGGTTTGTTTATTCCCAATATGGGATAAGTGTTTCAACACGCTGCCTAGCCAATCTTTGGGCTTACAACGTGGACTCTTTGGTCTGGGTGACTTGGAGCTAGAATATCGTGGGCCGGTGGGCTCGCACGTGTAAAGAGCCTGCTCTGATACCATGATAAAGTCTGAGGTTCCATCCCAAAACCAATTGGCAATGAGAGGGGTAGCCCATAATCTTTATATTGTTAAGCATAAGGCTTGTTTATTCCCGATATGGGATAAGTGCTTAAACAATATCAAGTCTCATGATCATTTGTTTTATATTATGGAGCTTCATGGTTCTCATGGCATTATCTTTTAGGAGTTCCGGGTTACTCTTGCCTCTATCTTCAGCTTCATGTAATTGGCTCTCACTCAGAGAGGTACTGATTGTTTGTTGTGGCAACATGTGGTCTCAGCTGTCTTTGGTGTATTCGGGTAAAAGGTTTTCTGAGGATCCTTCTGTGGGATAGAATTAGTTATAGGAATCTCTTTGGGATTCAGTAAGGGAGTGGCTTATGGTGTTCCATTCTTGGAGATTCAGAGTGATTCAACTGTCTTTTTCTAGTTTTCTTGTTCTTTGATTAGATTTATATATGTATATACTTATACATATACGCATATACCCTCTGTCCCGCCTCAAATCTCAAAAATCCGTCAGTGCACGGGAACTAATTAGAATTGTATAATATTAAGCTGTTGTGAGTAGCAATAGTTGGGCAAAAACTATTAGTGGGGTAGGGAATAGTAAGTGGGTTAGTTGATGTGAGTATAACAAGTGGGTCCCGTTACAAAAAATATTCAAAACTTTCCATTTATGGATTTTGCAGTTTACAACGTGACACCAAAAATGGCAATTTTTGCAATTTGAGGTGGGACGGAGGGAGTGTGTGTGTGTGTGTATATATATATATATATATATATATATATATATATATATATATATATATATATATATATATATATATATTAATTTCTTTGATTCTTCTCTGCCTAAAGTTGTTGGTGCTGTTTGACAAATAATTTCCTTAATCTCTTTAAGAGTACAATCTCTGGTTCTAGCATTTATATCGTTGTTGGGGAGAACAATTGTTAAAGCTTTATTATTCTTAGGAAGTACGTGATGGGGTTAGTGAAGGAGATTTCTTTCATACCCTATTCTCTTATTTCTTGTAATTTTATACTTGTACTAATTGCCTCTCAACACGATGAATATGGCATCATAAAGAAAGGCACACTGACCACTCTCAAGTAGAAGACATGCATTACTTTAATTGAGAAGTTCTGCCATGAGCACTGCCCTTCCATGATAACCGGAACTACAAGGATGGCCTGCATCCTTGAGAGATGGTGGGATCTATGTAGATGACCCGAGTCCTTTAACGCTGACCAGAAATACAGGGATGTCATGGGTCCTTAGGCAACATTACCACCTTCTTATGTGTGCCTACTCGTTTCTTTCTTTCTTTCTTCCATTCTGATTTCTTTTGGGTGGTCCTCCATTCTGAACTTTCTTTCTTTTTCTACTGATGATGTCTCCTGGCATGTCTCCTGGTATGTCCTTTGAATTATTGGCTTAATCCATTGGTTGTTGCACCAAATCCCTCTAGTCCCTTTTCGAGATGGGAATTGTTACCAAGTTGAGGAGTGCGGGTAAAGTAGTTAATGTGGCTTTGTTGCCTGCCTGTATTGATTCGTAGATGTTACTTGGGGAGCATTTTTAGCTCTGTGATTTTTTGGGATTCTTTGGGTATACAGCTAGCAGGAGCATTTTTTTTTTTTTGTTTTCGGTTTCTGGGAGGTGATGTTAATGTCATACTGCAGGAGAGCCTTAATTCCAAGGTCCTGACGATGCTAGATGAATTTTATTGTACCCGATGTGGGCCATAGTAACAAGCACCTGAGCCAGAGTTTTATGCCTTCCTCTTCTTGGCGAGCTCCAATATCAAGAAGTATGCTAAATCCATACCAAGTAGTTGCCATTTATTGAAAATTAACCAACTTTTTGACATGAAAATAAAATAAAGGCCTAGATATTCATTAGATGTAAGGGTCAATTACCTTTTTTTGAGGGGGGGGGGGTAGGGTAGTATTTGGTGTGATCGAGTTTGAGTTATGAGTTTTTGTATCAACAAACATTAGATTGATCTTGCCTGTTTAGCTTTTTACCTCGTAATTAATGTCTTGCAATACACAATACTGTAGTGTTCTCTCTCAAAGTTGATAGAGGAGAGCTAAATTGTTCTAAAGTGCAAAAGAACATAAATGGATAGAATATAGGCTAACACTGAAATTTATTATTAAAAAGATGGCAATGCGGTTCTCATACTAAATACTTTTTTCATTCTCTTAGGGTGTTTAGTTTAATGTGCTTATCAGTTTTCTTTGTTGGAAAGCCTGGTTGGTGCATAGTCGGTGTTTATTTTATTTATTGTTGGGACACTTAACCCTATTTGTTTCCTTTTCTCAGAGAATGAAAGTAATATCTGATCTTCTGATATCGGTTTCTAAAGCTGAGAGACAAGAGTCAAGGATGAAAGTACGCCAGGATTCTCTGAGACTTGGCAATGTGGGTGTTATCAGGTAGTGCTCCTTGTAACTTGTATATATTGAGTAGGTTATAGTTACGGCGACACTTCTATCAGTCATCTATTAGGGAGATGACAATTTTGAAGTTGATGATCTCACCACCGCATTACTGCAATCACATTGAAACCATGCTCATAAGATATCAGTTTGGTTATCTGGAGTAAAGCTGAGGACTAATTGACCGACTTAATGATTGTTATAATACTACCATTGATCCACCACATAGTTGTTCTGCATGAAATTTTAACAACTCGTTAGTAAAGTTCCAAAGATAAAATACACATAGTTGAAGTGAAAGTCATGATAAAGTACAGCAACAACAACAAAAGCAACAAAGCCTTAGTCCCAAAATGAATTTGGGGTCGGCTAACATGAATTGTCATATGGAATCGTCAATGGAAAAAAAGGGGGGAAAATAAAAAATAAAAGAAGAAATAGGTGGGAAGTAAAATTGGGGGAAAACCATTTAAAAATAGAATCAAAACCTGTCATCCACATGGATGGTCATGATGAGCACTTTATATTAAACCTTTTTGTTATAAGCACTTTATGTTTGTTTAAATAGTTAAAATATTCCTGTAGAGAACTTTATTTTTGCTTACATCACATAATTTAGGATAACTAGTTGACATTTCCTTGTTACTGAATCTTAAATTTTGTAAATTAGTAATTCCAAGTTTTACAAGTTTATAATTCCACATCTTATGTTTCTCAAGTGCTTTCCGGCTTGCCTTCAGTCGGAAATCAGGAGTCAATAAGTAACATGTATTCTTTGGCGTTAAATTGCAGAGCTGGAACTGTCATATCTGAGACTTGGGAGGATGGGCAAGCACTTAAAGATCTTAATGCTCAACTTGTATGCCATGTTTTTTATCTTACAAACTTCCTATTATTCATACCTACTTCTGCTAACACACACACACACACACACAGTGACTCATTCTCCAGTTTCCACGAAATCACCCTTTTAGTTTTATATAGATACTTCATTTTTTTTGGGTGAATGAGATGGTGTATGAAGTCATGCTTACTACTTTTGTAAAATAAACTTTCAAAATGTGATGAAGTAATGCTTAAACTTGAGTTCCTGATTGAAATTCTCTAATTTTGCTTTTGGTTATGATCCTGAAGTTCGTTATGCTCCTATGCATTATTTTGTTACTATTGTGATTCTCGATTGCATATTTGATATAAGTAAATTCCTTCACTTGTTCTAACTGTTTGATTGTTGTAGATTTGTTTTGGGGAGGGGGGGGGAGGGGAGGTACAAACTTTTTAGTAATCGTGCTCTCTTTAACCAGTTTGATTTTATTGTTTTCTCTACTTTTGAAGTCATAATTACCATACCTTAATCTCAAAACTGTTTATCTCATCACCGATTATTTTCTTAAATGTTAAGCTGCATATGATATCCCGTTAAGTGCGAAAAATTTATGAAATACTTCCTTTTTTGTCCACAGAGGCATTTATTAGAAATGAAAGAGGCTGTTGAGCGGCAGCGGAAATCACTGAAGAAAAAACAGCCAGGTAGCATTTTGATGAGCTCAACTAGTATCTCTCCTTTCGGCGTTGATATTATATTGCGACTTAATAAAGCTCGCTCATATTCCACTAGCAATTATGTTCAACATGTTCCTTATTTATCTGGTACATGTCTAATAAATGGTTTTAAAATGCCGTATGGAATTTGTTCCTTTGGTGCACGAGGATTGATCAAATTAAGTTGTTGATATGGATTCAAGTTAGCTTATATCAGATCCCAAGCACTTATGTCAGTATGGCACACTTGATTTGCCTTATTAGGGAAACCCATAGTCACCGTTCTACCTCAGTGCTTGACCTATGATATTATACAATGGTCAAATGAGCAACTGGGTTTAAGGTTGCCACCACAGGCTTACCCCAAATCTTATAGATATATTTGTTCCAGTTGCTCATTTGATAGTAGGTCGTATTGTGTAGTCATCACTCATTTTCCCATCTATCTTATTTGGGGTCGAAGTATCACTATATTGCCAATTCTGACACCCTTCTTAGGCGAATGATGCAACCACTACCCAGGTGATGTAGGACCATAGAGGGGCCTCATATGAGTTATGGGGTGGTACTCTTTGTGTCCAAGTAATTGTAGCTCTTATTCATGACATACTTAGCTCACATAATTTTGACAGCTCAATACCATCAATATACGCTCCCGAGCCCATGAGGCTTAACCCACAGCCTTTGTTAGGTGAGACAGAAATGCCTTTGGTCTGTTTGTATCTACAGATACCCACCTTCAAGGATTTGACTACTGCCTGCTGGTAATTGGTGGCCATGTCTAACCATACATTCTTTCCCATGTATTGCGTCATATTGGGGCATTACAACCCCGTGCCCCCCCCCATGGCTCCGCAGGTGCTTCCCTTTCCTGTCCCAGTTTTGCTATCTACACTGTGCACTTATATCTTTGAATACATAAATTCAATGATATATACCATGCTTAATTTCGCCTGGGTGACTGACTATCTATGAGGTTCAGTTTCTCTTACCGAGTTCTAATGCACTATATCATTGATTAAAGATAAGGGCGATGGAACTGATGCAGAAGCAGGAGTCCAGGAAGAAGATGCTATCATCCAGGATGAGATCTATAAGTCCCGTCTAGCCAGCATTAAGCGTGTACGTAAGATTATTGCTGTCATGGTGATTTCTTTTTGTTTTTTCTTTGATACCCACTGAGACCTTCATATTTATATAGGAAGAAGAAAACTGTATACGCGAAAGAGATAGGTATGAATTAGAGAAGGGGAGGCTTATACGTGAAATGAAACGTATACGAGATGAGGATGGGTCTCGTTTTAACAATTTCCAGATTCTGAACCACCGATATGCTCTCCTAAATCTTCTTGGAAAAGGAGGCTTCAGCGAAGTTTACAAGGTTAGAGTGGTGTAATATGTTATATCTATGTATGATTGGGGCCTCGTGTTTCAGATTACTAAGTAAAGCTCCCATTATTTTGAACAATTTTCTTCATTATTCATACAACTACATTGGCAATTGCATTCTGTGGTTTAAAACAATGATTTCCTGCAGGCTTTTGACTTGTTGGAGCACCGGTATGTTGCATGCAAGCTACATGGCTTAAATGCCCAGTGGAGTGAAGATAAGAAGCAAAGCTATATACGTCATGCAATCCGGGAGTATAACATTCATAAGACCTTGATACATCATCACATTGTTCGGCTATGGGACATCTTTGAGATTGACCAAAACACATTCTGCACAATTCTCGAGTACTGCAGTGGTATGCATTTGCTATGGCATCCTGGCAATCCATTTTTCTAATTCTTAATGAGTTTTTCTGGTTTTGATTGGAAAATTTTGCCTTAAAATTGTTGCAAATGTTAGGTATAATTGGAAAACATTTTGCTGTCATACGCTTATTCTTGAATTTCCCTTTTACTCAGGTAAAGACCTAGATGCGGTCCTTAAAACGACTCCCATGTTGCCAGAGAAAGAAGCCAGGATCATCATTGTCCAGATATTTCACGGCCTTGTTTACTTGAACAAACGAACCCAGAAGATCATTCATTACGATTTGAAGCCTGGAAATGTTCTTTTTGATGAGCTCGGTGTTGCTAAAGTCACTGATTTTGGCTTAAGCAAGATAGTAGAGGATGATGTTGGATCACAGGGAATGGAGCTTACATCCCAGGGAGCTGGAACATATTGGTGAGTGCTGAATAAGTATACGTCTCTATACTATTACAATTCTGCTACTTTTTTGGCTTGTAAACATTGGGTCAGTGAGCCATGGCAATTTATTAAATACTTTGTGCTCCTAGAGAGGCAGCTGTGTGTCTATATATATGTGTGTGCGTATGTATAGGAAGGAGAGAGAAAATGTTAGATTCGTAACGATAGCATTACTTTTAAGTGGGAGTTATGTAAGCAGACATCCCCTTTACGTACTATTAATCAAACCAGTCTGGTTGGTGTGGGATTCAGAGTGGCATGCCGATTCTTTTCTCAAAATAACACATTTTGAAAATGTACATTCCTAAATAACACACCTGGAAAAGTATAATCCAAAATAACATATTTTCGTAAATTCGCTATTGGCGGTAGCAAATTTAAGCTTGAATTCTCTATTGCCAATAGCGAATTCTAATTTCATTGATACCATTTCAAGCTTGAGAAGCTTAAATTCGCTATTGGCAATCGCGAATTCAAGAATAAATTCACTATGGCCCGTAGTGAATTCACAAAAGTAGGTGATTTTGGCAAATACTTTTCCAAATGTGTTGTTTGGGGAAATTCTTTTTTAGAATGTGTTGTTTTGAGAAAAAAATAGTGGAATGTCAGTCCGCATGCCGGTTACGCATCCGTGAGTTTTGTCATGTTTGGCCTGGTCTACTCAAGTTCTGCTTGAGTTTCTGTCACAGGACATAGGTGCATGTTGTTCTGCTACTAGTTGAAATCATTTTCCAGTATGTTGCTATGAGTTGGATCTGTCTTAGTCTGCTACCAGTTTAAATCATTTTCCAATATGTTGCTATGAGTTGGATCTGTTTTAGTCTTCTACTAATTTTCAGTTTTTCTTGCTTTTGTAATATTTGGCCTGGTCTACTCCAGTTCACTGATCATTTCTTTTCCTCCATATCAGGTATCTGCCTCCAGAATGTTTTGAGCTTAACAAGACACCACTCATATCATCAAAGGTCAGTTCTTTAGTGATGTAACTTAGGACTTATGGCCCTCAGACATGGAAACTGTTACTCCCTCCATCCCATAAAAAATGTTGCATTTGGCTTGTCAACTTTTTAAGGATGTGCTTTACTTGCTTGTGCATTGCTTGTACAACAGTAAAATTTCACTAAGACTATTTCCTTATTTGGAAATGCGACATTTATTTTGAGACGGAGAGAGTATCATTTTCAAGTCAAAGATTGTTTGGGGGGGGGGGAGAAATCTGTTGTTTCATATTTACCTCCGTTTTTAACTGCATATATTACATTTGAGGACTTCGTTGTAGTTCTTATCCAGTGAAGTCCAATGCAGCAAAGGGTAGTTCAAACAAGATTTTCATTTTGATTTCTTATATTTGGAAATTGAGTTCTTCTTCTTGACATCCTTGGGGGGGGGGTGTTTACATTATTGAGTTGGAGAGGCATGCCTAGAAGCAGTGTCCCCCACACTGTAAAAACGTCCTTTTACGAATGTTTATTCTCGTAGGTGTTTCACTCATCAGCTTCACTGATTAACATGATTACTGTTGCATTTTAATTGGATCAGCCCTTCTTTACTAGTTTTCTTGGGAAAACAGGTTGATGTCTGGTCTGCTGGTATTCTACTGTACCAAATGCTTTTTGGGAAACGTCCATTTGGGCATGATCAGACCCAAGAACGAATTTTACGTGAAGATACCATTATCAAAGCCCGAAAAGTTGAATTTCCTTCCAGACCTGCTGTCTCAAATGAGGCAAAGGTGAGATCTTTTTCTTCCCCAGTTCTGTAATTGACTATTGATTCTCTTCCTTTAATACCCTAATAGATATTCCTAATGTTTGGGTTTTTTCTCTTCCTTAATACTGTTGTGATAAAGTGTCTGCTTAAGCAGGGTTCTTTTGGTTCTCATTTACTTAGTCATTAAACTCCCAATATGATTAATCCAGGCAAATGTTCTGATTGTTTGGAAATTCCTCGTGGGATAATTGTTTGTGGAAGGACTCCTTTGCCTCTCCACTCCCCTAATGGAAATTCTCTCCGCTTGCCACTTTTATACTCCCTCCGTCCCATTGGGCTTAAGAAAAAGTAAAATGGCACGGGAATTAAGGAATATTATTATAGTATTAGGAGAGAGAATGAGTGGAAGAAGTGTTGTGAGTGTGAAAAATTAAATAAGAGAGAGAATGAGTGGAGAAAATAGTAAATTATAATGGTGTTGTGAGTATTAAAATAATGTAGGAGAGAGAATGAGTGGAGAGAATAGTGATTTAAGGTTTCCATTTTGGGAATTCTTAAGACTTATGGGACGCCCAAAATGGAAAGTTTTCTTAAGACTTATGGGACGGAGGGAGTATACCTTTGTTTGAAAAATAGCAAGCTATTTCTTGGAAGGCTAAAGCTATGATTTCTTAACTTGTAGTAATGTCTCTTTTTTTTTTCTGCAGGAATTTATACGTCAATGTCTAACATACAACCAGGCAGACAGGCCCGATGTTTTAACTATATCTCAAGACCCGTACCTAACATACTCAAAGAGATGATAGTAATTTCAAAAAACAGTGCAGCAGAGCATAATCTATTGATTAGTACGAGTAATTAGTTTGCCAGGGAGGGAGATGAACTGAACCACATTTTTTTTTTGCAAGAAATTTTGTACAGTTGTAAACCCTCGGATGTTTTAGACCCAAAAGTTAGATCCCGCCCACCCCCCACCCCCACCCCCACCCCGTCCATTTTGTTTGTTAATGGTTAATGTTGTTTCTTGTCTCCTCCATCTGCACCCTCACCTGTGGCATGGTTGGGTAGTTGTATCCATTTTGCTAATGAGAAAAGAAAAGAGAAAGGGAGAAAAAGAATAGAGAAGCAAAACTGGAAGTTATAAGGAGAAAGAAGATGTTAATTTTTAATCAAGAACTGGGGAGTTGTCCTTATGATAAGCAACCATATTCGTTGTTTCTTTCTTTCTTTCTTTAGTTGGTAACCCGCCTTCTTTAATGATTAAGTTTATGGTTTGGATATAACAAGCCTTGTAAGGGGTTTATGATTTACTTTTGAATTTGTATTATAAAGGATCAGTTTTTTTCTAACGCTAAGAAAAAACGGGGTTTTTAGAACACGCCTTTAGCGCTGAATGGTGCGGCTGTTATAGCGTTGCAACCTCTGAGTATTCTGTTTCTCGATGTTACTTAAAATTCCCAGATCAGAAAAGAGGTTTTTTGCCCCTAAAAGCTGAAAATTACCTTTAAGAATTAGGCGATTTGCCGGAGGGAGGGGACCGGGGAGTTTCTTGCTCCGACTGAGTAAATCTTTGGCCATCAAAATAAAATCCATCAGTTAGTGACTAAGTGCTTATTTAATAGTATAGTTCTCCATTTAACTATGTTTATTTAAGGTTCATTAGTTTTTGGTTGAGTTTGTATAGTTTATTACTTTAAGTATTCAGCACTGAAAAAGTACTCCCTCCGTCCCACTTCAAGGTTCCACCTTCCCCTTTTGGGCCGTCCCACTTCAAGAGGTTCCCTTCCTTAAATGGCAAGTTTTTAATATATTTATACCCTTATCATCTCCATATATTTACAAAAAATTCATTCATTATACCCTTATAATTTTAACATATTTATAAAAAAATCAATCATTAACTTACTATTCCTCTTACTCATTCTCTCTCCTATTAAAAAATCAATCATTAACTACTATTCCCTATCCCATATTACAAAAAAATCATTCATTATACCCTTATAAAGTTAATATATTTACAAAAAAATCAATCATTAACAACTATTCTCTATCACACATTTAACTTTTATTTATTTTTTAAAACTTTTCTTAAAAAGCGTGTAAACCCACCCATAGAACCTTGAAGTGGGACGGAGGGAGTATTTAAAAGTGCAAGTAAACATGTTTTAAATTGCCAGTTCATATGTACGAGTGTCTGTGTACGTGTTTAAAGAGTATTGATGTAGGTGTTTAAAATGTCAATGCATGTTAAAAAGTGCCAGTATTATTGTTAAAGAATGTTGGTGTATGTGTCAAAGGGTGCCATTGTTTGTGTTAACGAGTGTCAGTTCATTGTCAAAAATTGCCAACGTTCACATTAAGAGAGTGTTAGTAATAGTGTAAAAAGGATGTTAGTGTAATGTAAAAATGTACCAATGTTAGCAATAGTGAATCCATAAATTTGTTGGAAGTGGGTCAAAATTATGTTACAGTGCGATTTTTCCAAAATTTAAGGGTCACAAATTATAATTTTTAGTGGTAAAAATATGATTTTTCTAAATTTAAAGGTGGTAAAAGGACATAACTCCAAAATCAAGAGAGTCAGATGACCCCATGAGCCTCAACTGGCTTCGCCATCGAGTGGTTCTGTAAAAATGTGTCAGTATTAGTATTAGTGTAAAATAGTATCAATGTTGGTGTAAAAAATACGGTGCATGTGTAAAAGGCAATTAATATGTAAAATAGTGTCGGTTCATGTGTATAAGAGTGTGTTGGTGTAATTATGTGTCAGTACTAGTGTGTTGAGTGTCAATGCATGTATTATTAAGAGTCAATGGTAATATTAAAGTGCGACATTGTTAATGCTGCGAGCGTCAATATGTTTAACACGTTCTTCTGACTATTTAAAAATGTTATCGCGTGTTTTAAAACTAAAACTAAGTTTTATTTTTTTACAAAAGTATCATTTTATCTATAAAAAGAAAAGAAAAAAAGAAGTTGAGTTTAAAGCATATACACAAATAAAAGATAGGGCTGATGGAAGTGTTTCTCTCCTTGAACCCAAGTCCCACCTCTCTCCTCCGGAGCTCACCTTCACCACTTTTAATGTCAATGAATTCATCTTCTTCAAGGCTACTTAATTTCAATCCTGGAAGAAATAATAAAATGGGCAGCAGAATCAAGTGTGAATTGTCATCCTCTTCTGCCTCTCCAAAAAAGTTGGAGATAGGGTCGCCGATAATAATGGTGGAAGCACCAAAGGTGCTAAAGACGGCTGCTTCTGTCCCCTGTCTCCGGGCTAACTCCGGCTTAGTCAACCCCGGTGATGTTGGCAGGTTATTTCAATTTCAAATCCCATTTTCATCTTTTCCACAACTTTCATTCTATAACATTCTTTTTTAAATCATCTAATTTATCTCTCTTACTTACCATGAAATTATTGAAAATAAAATAGTACTAATAATGAGAAGAATGGGAAAACGAAAAAAAAATATAGGAAAAAATGAATCCAACATGGCTTTATTTTTTACTACCTCTATCCCAAAATAAACAAGTTTTTTATTCGTTCCAGATGAACAACTTTTTTTTTTATCAAAATGTGTTTCTGAATGAAGTTTTACTAAAAAAAAAATTCATATATCATTTTATACAAGCAAATTAAAAGTTTGAAATTGTATAACAAGAATATATATGAATTTTACTATTTTTTTTTTAAATTCCTAACCACCTAATATCAATTCTAGCCATCAGCACGAGTATTGAACCAAATACCTGTATGACGAAGAGCTTAAACCTGCTAAAAATAATGCTTGGATACAAGTCTTTTGGCTTATTAATTTTACCGTTAAGAGTCTATCTTTTAACTTTTAAGAGTGATATGAATTTTTTTAATGAATTTTTACTATCAAGAGTGTATCTTTTAAGAGTGTCCCTTAATTATGATTTTTTTTTTTTATGAATTTTTACTATCAAGACTCTATCTTTTAAGAGTGTCCCTTAAATATGAAAAGCTCGGGGGAAGGAGGAAATACTGGACTTGGTTGAACTAGATTAAGTTGTCAAATTTCATTTCGCCTTTCACTAAGTTGTTCCTTTCTCATTTTGCCCTTTAAAAAAAAATTAATTAAAAAAAAAAAAAACATGTGTCCTAGAACACGGACTTTTACTAGTTTCTATACATAACACGAATCTAACCATGGCCTTATATTACATACTCCCTCCTGTTGTCTCGAAAAAGTTTGTCCTACTTTTATATTTATTGTCAACTCAATCAAATATTAACTAGTATACTTTTATGAAAATTTAAATATATTTCTATAAGTTGTTATTATTTCACCAAATCATTAGAAATATTATCAATAATAAATTTTAAAATTGCATAAAACTATAAAAGTTAAAGTAAAAAAAAAAAAAAGGAATTATTTTTAGAATGATTAATTAACAGAAATTTTAATTACTGTATATGGTATGCATGCAGGATTGTATCAAGGAAGCCTAAGGATGTATGGGCAGTTCGTTTGATTAGTGGCACTTATCTCGTCGATGCCAAGTATTTTAAGCCATTGGATCCGGATGATAATTAGTCATTTCTTTCATCTATATATATGCTCAAATTTCTATCTTTCTACTTTATTATGTATTTTATTTTATTTTAAAAGGCTAATGTATTACTTCCTCCGCTCCATAATTAGTATCTTATTTTTATATTTTCGATCGATTTCAAAATAACTATTGTAAATAAAAACAATTTTACAATGACATAATTAAAATACAAATAATAATAAGAAGAAAGAACGAGACGAAAGGATGAGAGATAACCAATGAAGATGAAGATGAAGAAGTAATAGAGAAATAATTGAACATCATTAAAAATTAATGATGAATTGGTTGTTTGAATAGTCATTTTCGAATAAATGAAATGATTTTTTACTAAATAATAGGAAAAATTGATTTTTACAAGAATTTTTTTATTATAAATTAAAACTCACAAATTACTTCTTGCAAGTTAAATGGTTGTTTGAAGTTGCAAGCTGAATTTCTAAACTTCTTAATTATTTACAAGTTAAAATCCTTTTAAAAAAAATTAAGCATAAAACCCATAGTTAACTAATTAAAATTATAAGCTTACGAGTAACTCTTGTGAAAAACTAGTTTTTTTAAAAATGTTATAAAAAACTAATTTTCAGAACAGTTCATCAATCTTATTAGTTAGACTTAGCGCTTTAAAACTAGTTTTTTTCTTATGTTACTAAAAAACTAGTTTTTTTTTAAATTTTGGCGAATAGTATTATTAAAAGAGGTGTGTCTCACTAATCTATCCATACACACAATTTTTTTTTAAAAAAAATTAAGTTTGAGCGTAGACATCCCGCATAGGACCTCTCACACCCATTTGTATATGTGATCTTTCTTTTTTTTATCTTTATTTATTATTTTTCGTTAAGTTTCGTCAAATTTTGTTAAGTTTTTAATTGATTCTGTTAATTTTGAACTAAACTGGATAAAATAGTTAAATTTTAAAATCTTTTATGTCCTTTAATATTTTCCAAAATCGTGCGAATCACGCCATGGTTATGAAACTCGTGTGAGTTTCCTAAACAGGACTCGCACGAGTTTAGCGATCAGTAGTGTCTAATTTTCCTACAAAAATCATTTTTTTTTTTTTTTTTTTTTTTTTTTTGCAACTCCTCACGAGTTTAGCGATCAGTGTGAGTTTCCTAGACCGCTGGGGGGGAAGACCGTGGTCAGATAGGCCCTTGAGGTCAAGACCGCGTCCCTTCCCGCATTAATCCTATCAAAGACCGGAAGGATCCTGACCGCTATATTCGTGCCCGCACGACCTGTGACCGTTGGGTCCGTGCCCGCAGATTGAATGTCCGCGGGGACCCATGCCCGTCGTAGGCGTGCCCGCATCAACCGTGCTCGCGTCATATACCTTTGACTGCGGCCACAATGTTGACCGCGGGCATATGCCTGCTTCCCGGTTAATGTCAAGCCTTACTGAGCAAGTTAGCTTACTGGCTCTGACAGGCCACTTGTCGGCTCCCCCATCACGCATTCAATGCGGCTCCCAGCGCCTACTATTCCATTTAATGCTCCAAGCCGGCTACACGGCTCATGTCCCTTTCGGCCATGTCCCCGGATACCAATGTTCCCTCCCCGACAGACCAATTAGGCTGCGGACACGTGTAGCCGGTCAAATACCAAAGTGTCCCCTAGTGGCCGATCTCATTGCTTACCTCAACAAGCACCAGCATTGCCTATAAATAGAAGGCCTTTACCCTCGGGCAAGGTAAGTTTCATATACAATTGCGTAAGTCATATTACTCTAAACCCTAAACACACACACACTCCAAGGTATTCAAAGCCTTATTATCTCAGTATTCTTACTCTCACACCCAAGGGCCTGAGTTGGAGTAACATCCAACTTTGACCTTAACGGTGCTTCTTTGTGTTGTGATCTAGGTACAAGCAAACCACTCAAATATCCTAGCCAGATATCCTCGAACCGCTCCTGACCCTGAACGGCCAAGGCCATCAGTGGTTCCATTGCCGGGAAGGCATAAACCAGTTTAATCTTTTCTTTATTTACTTCCCGTGTATTTTGTTTTCAAGGCACCTCTCGTGTCCCAAACAAAGCGAGTGCCGAAAGGCTCTTCTTTTTCCATCATCTTTTCACAGAATATGTCTAAGATACTGGAAAACGCTGGTCATTTGACCTTGGAGGATGAGAACCAAGCCTCACCCTCCGCTATCAATAGGGGAAAACAAACTAACTCTGTCTTCAACAGAATGGGGGCCCGTTCCCAGTCTGCTCACACCCTTTCCCCCGGTCAGAAAGTCATGCACAAGCTCACAGACCAAATACGTGCTGAAAAGGCACAAGCCCTCCTAAACAAAAGTCCCAAAACTCCACAAGCTCCCCCCAGAAACACCACCATGAACACTCCTCTCTCCCCGGAGCAAATCCTAAGGAGACAAGAAATTGGACTCCAAATCCAAGCCGGTCGCCGAGGCCATGGTGATTGCCGACCAACAGCTTGGAAATGTTCGAAATAGAGGCCAATGGAGGGTGCACAGCTTTCCACAAGGGTCCCAAAGGTTCTCCCAACGAGCTCCCGCTAAATCACTTGCTAGTCAAGCCGCGGGGCAAACCGGGTTGAACCAACCCTCGAGCGCGGACGAGATGGCCAAGCGCAGTGTGGTGCACGTGGAGGATAGCGAGGAGATTGGCGAAGAGGCGCAGTCTAATCAACGTGTGAGGCCCCAAGCACTACCCCTGGCTCCGGCCAAGGGGAAGGCCGTGGCTCCACGTAATAAAAAACAGAAGATTGATAGCCAGAACCCTGAGTTCGTTGATTTCATGCAGAAAATGTGGGAAACCCATCAGAAGGCAGCCCAAAAATGTGGTCGCACAATGGATGCCTTCAGCGACAAGATCGCGCGGGCACCTATCCAGAAGGGGAAGCCCCCCCAGATGGATACATATGATGGTTCCAAGAACGCGAGGAGCCACATGGGTCGATTTGAGGGACAAATGGCATTATTCTCCGCGGACGAATCCGTAATGTGCAAAGCTCTAGCTGCCACTTTCACGGGCAAGACCCTATCCTGGATGCTGGCTCTCAAACCCCGCTCCATCGACTCTTTCGGCCACTTCAGGAACATTTTTCTTAATGCCTTTGCTGGAGCCGGGGTGCCCGCTAGACCAAAGACAGATCTTGTCCGTGTCAAGCAGGCCCCCACTGAATCCACAAAAGATTACATTGCTCGCTTCAGAAAGGTGAGCGAGGAGATAGTGGATCTGGAAGGGGGGGATATTAGACTTTGCTTTGAGGGAGGCCTCACCTCCTCCTTCCTGAAATTGAATTTCGCCTCCAGCCCGCCAAAAACAGGAGGAGATGTATGAAAGGGCTTACGCCATTGCTCCGCCGAGGAGAGCAGTATGCCCGTTCCCCGAGCTTCAGCCAAGGAAAGAATAAGCCAAGTTCAGGAGACCACCCCAGAGGCCGCCCAAGTTAACAACCAGGGCAAGAACAGAGGCCGTGGGTCGGACAAACTCCGGAAAAAAGTTGCGGAAACAGTCTACACCGAGCTCACCGAGCCGCGAGCAGTGATCATGAGGGCATCAGATTTTCCTCCTCCTCCCCCCATGCTCAGAAAACCAAGTGAGAGGAGTAGGACAAAGTTCTGCGAATATCATAATGATCACGGGCACGGAATGCAGGACTGCCTACCTAAAGAGAGTAATTCAAAGAAAGAATCAATGATGGGGAACTAACCAGATGGATCAAGGGAAACAACCAGGCCCCCAATAATAACCAACAGCGGGCACGAAACCCTCGTGGTCCCGAGAGGGTGGAAAGAGACAATTTTGAGGATGACGACGGAGACTACAATATAAACTTCATTGGAGAAGAACCTCCCTCCAACAAACAGCTCTCCCTCCAAATCCGGACATTGGAAAAGGTTTTCTCCGTCCCCGCAATGGCTCCGGAAGAAGAGCAGGAAATTGGGTTCAAAAGGAGTGAACTTGCCTCCACCCTTTTTCATTCCACTCACCTCTCACCTCGTAATGAGAATCAACCGGCAAACATAGGCCGAGTGTTGATAGATATGGGAGCTGCCCGCGATATACTCTACTACCACACGTTGGTAGGAATGAGAATGACCGAAGCACATCTTTTTCCGTACGCGGGCATGCTTGAGGGCTTCACAAATCACGCCGTAAGGGTAAAGGGGACGATTGTGTTTGACGTAACTAATGGGGAAAAACCCATGCAGAAGACGGCCAAGATAACTTTCATGGTGGTCGATCTTCCTTCCCAGTACAATGCCATTCTCGGCAGAATCTGCCAGCCGAATTGGGAATAGTTGTGTCCGTCCCCCACCAAAGGGTGAAATTTAACACCCCGGGCGGGGTTGCTACCATCAAGAACCAGCCCTGGAGATTCCTCCGAGCACTTGAGGAAAAAAGGAAAGAACAGAAAGGCCAGACATCCTGCCCGCCAATACAGGGCGAGGACAAATTGATAGAGGGAAAAGGCGAGGACAAATCAAAAAAGGGAAAAACCCTTGCTCTCCCGCCGGCACCCATACCAATTGGCATGCTTTCTTTCCATTCCACGAAGGTGGAGCTCAAGACGAGCAGAAAATCAAAGCAGTTGGCCCCTATTGAGGGAGGTTATATTGATCGAGGAATAGAGGGGAAGATTGACCGCGATATCATATACTCTATGGCAACACTGACTGGAGCTCAGGTCAACCCCCCAACCATAATCATTGACTCCTTGCACAACCGTGAAATCAGCGACCTCCAACCTAACGACGAGCTCGAGGAGGTGGTAATCAATCCCCACTTCCCCGAGCAAACAGCTTAAGGTCGGCTCGGAAATTCACAATGAGGAGAGAAGAATCCCGATCGAATTCTTAAGGGCAAATTGTGATGTGTTCGCCGAGGGTGGAAGATATGCTGGGAATCGCCGAGGACGTGATCCTCCACAAAATAAACGATGACCCATCCTTCAAAAACATTCATCAGAAATCAAGGTACTTCTCTCCGGAGAAAGAAATTGCGATCAAAGAAGAGGTGGAAAAATTGTTAAAAGCGGGGATAATCAAGGAGATTTCCTACCCCAAATGGCCGGCCAATGTGGTAATGGTCAAAAAATCCAACGGCAAATGGAGGATGTGCGTTGATTTCACCGATCTCAACAAGGCATGTCCCAAGGATTGTTTCCCTCTTCCTCGCATTGACAGATTGGTGGATTCTATAGCCGGCCACAGAGTATTGAGCTTCATTGATGCATACTCCGGCTACCATCGATCCAAATGGCTCCCGAAGATGTCCGCCCGTAGCTTTCATCGCCGCGGCAAGACTTACTGCTACAAAATGATGCCCTTCGGGTTGAAAAACGCAGGAGCCACCTATCAAAGAATGGTCAATCTGGTCTTCAAAAACCAACTAGGCAGAAATCTTGAGGCCTACATTGACGATATGGTTATAAAAACTAAGGAAAACTCCCACGAGCTCGACGTGGAGGAAACCTTCAAAAACTTGCGCCGCAATAACATGAAGCTAAACCCCCTTAAGTGCGCTTTTGGGGTCAAGGCGGGCAAGTTCCTGATTCATGGTCAATCAAAGAGGGATAGAGGCTAACCCAGAGAAAATCCAAGCCCCGTTGGACATGAAACCTCCCGCTTGCGTGAAGGATGTCCAAAAACTCAATGGTCGCATCACCGCACTTGCCGCTTCATCTCGCGGCCGCCAGAGAGATGCCTCCCTTTCTTCAAAACTCTAAAAGGGGGGAAGAGAGCTGATGAATTTACATGGAGCACTGAGTGCCATCAAGCTTTTGAAGAAGTCAAAATATACCTGGGCAAACCCACCTCTACTCGTTCCAGTGCCTGGGGAAGAACTTTTTCGTTTTTAGCAAGCATCGATCCGCAAGAGGCCGCCGTTCTTGTAAGGGAGGAGAATAACTCCCAAAACCAGTTTATTATGTATCTAAGGCACCGTCCGCCGTAGAAGGGCGTTATCTTAATATAGAGAAGTTAGCTTACGCCTTGCTTCAGTATCCGCTCGAAAATTAAGAGCCTACTTTTCGCACACCCTATAACCGTATTAACCGAGGCTCCGCTTAGAAAGGTTTTACACAAACCAGAGTCCCTGGGAGAATGCTAGCTTGGTCTATAGAACTCACCGAGTTCCGCATCACCTACTCCCCGAGAAAGACAATCAAAGCGCAGGCCTTAGTAGATTTTGTGGTAGAATCATCATTCAAAATGGCGGACAGCGACCTGGGAAAAAGGAAGCGGGCAGAGTCTGAAGAAGTCCCAAGTAGCCCGAGCACAGAAATCTCGCGGTCAAGGGAGCGTCCGGAGGAGGTATGGATTCTATACGTGGACGGCTCAGCGAGCAAGTTGATTAGTGGCGCGGCATACTTCGATTGCACCGCGGGGAGAAATTTAAGAGAGCCTTGAGGTTCAAGTTCGAAGCATCAAACAATCAGGCTGAGTATGAGGCGATTATAGCAGGCATGGAATTGGCAAGAGACTTGGGAGTTCAGAGTATAGAGATCAATAGTGACTCTCAGCTCATAGTTAATCAAATAAAGGGGGAATATGATACTATCAACCCAAGACTAACTCGCATCGTGGCCTTGCAAAAACCCTCATCAAAAATTTCACCTACTATGAGTTGAACCAAGTCATGAGAGAGGACAACGTGGAAGCTGACCTCCTCTCCAGAATAACCGATCAAGAAATTAATGAGTTGGAGGCAGATTGCCAGATTGAATTCGCAGAGAGGCCTGCTATAGATCGGATTCAGATAAACAATATTGAGGATCAAGTAAGGGACTGGGTAGATGAAATGAAGGATTACATCGAGAAGCAAACCCTCCCCGAGGACCCAGTAAAAGCTAGAGCCATCAGAACGGTGTCCGCGAAATACCTCGTCCTCGATGGGGTACTTTTTCGGCGATCATTCACCAAGCCTTTGCTAAGATGTGTTAAAACTCACATGGTCACCAACTTACTCTATGAGGTCCATGAAGGAGTTTGTGGCGGACATCCAGTGCTCGCACCCTCTCGTACAAGATCAAATTCCAAGGATTCTTTTGGCCCACAATGAGAAGGGATGCACAGGAGTATGTAAGAAAGTGTGACAAGTGCCAGAGATTTGCAGACATCCCCAGACTACCATCAACAGAGCAAACTTTGGTCGTACCATCGTGGCCGTTTGATACGTGGGGGATTGATCTCATTAGACCATTCCCAACTGCTAGGGGAAACATCAAGTATGTTGTGGTGGCCGTGGATTATTTTACCAAGTGGACAGAAGCCAAGGGTTTAGCCACTATCTCCGAGGAGAATACAATCAATTTTGTCCACGATCACATCTATTGTCGATTTGGGGTTCCCGAGCAATTATTTCGCACAATGGCACCCAATTCTCTCGCAAAATTCACCGCCGAATGTGTGAGAATGAAGGTGCAACACCGTAAGTCCGCAGCTTGCCTATCCTCGTGGAAATGGCCAAGCCGAGGCCGCGAACAAGCTAGTTCTCGACCGCCCTAAAGAAAAATTTGGAGGGGCGAGGAGGACGATGGTTGGACGAGCTCTGCACCGCATTATGGGTTGTCCGCACAACTACAAGGAATTCTACGGGAGAAACTCCTTTCTCGCTCACGTATGGGTCAGAGGCAATGGCTCCAGATGAGGTTGCCCTACCCTCGTACTGAGTCACATACTTCGACGAGTCTCAAAACGAGGCAAACGTAAGGTGTGACTCGGACGATCTCGAAGGAAAGAGAATGCGGGCATATGAAAAAATGGTGAACTACAAGCGTAAAGCGAAGAAGCACCATGACAAAAGAGTAAATAGGAGGAGTTTTTCAGTTGGAAACTGGGTACTCAGAAGCGTAGAGGTCCAAGGGACCCAACCTGGTTTCAACAAGCTGTCCCCGAAATGGGAAGGTCCATATGAGGTCACAAAAATAGTCAAAGAGGGCACCTACATATTGCGACCAAAAGGGGAGAAGAGCTTAAGCACGCTTGGAATAGCGACCACCTTAAGAGATACTTCTTTTGAAATCTTTGTAATTTTTTGGAAGGAGTATAGACTATGTGTATATAAAGGAAGTTATCATCATGTTTCATCATATTTTGATGCAAAAACCTATTCCCACCAGCCTCAAAAGCTAAAGTGGATGCCCGCAAGCGGATGCCAGTAGGTTAAAGAGCAAACATATGAGCTCCTACCTACTGATGCGCAACGATCTTTCGGTCCGCAAGCCTATATGAGTACAAAGATCCATTACGATCCGTATTCCGATCGCGGGAGGATACCCCGTCCCGCCCGCGTGACACCACCAAGAATAAGTGGATATAGATGCCGCCGAGGACAAAGGCCAAGGCCCTTGCCCCCGCTCGCTGCGCGAAGGTCCTCGTTAGGGCCGTTACTCGTATGCCCGTATGTGACAAAGGCCTACATATAAGCCCGTTACCGTATCGCCGTAAGACCCTCACACAAAACTCCAAGGGGTTTTGAGTAAAGGGTCAAAAAGCGTGAACCACCATTAGTGGATACAGATGCCAGTAGGTTAAAGGGCCTCTATGCTAAATATGCTCCTACCTACTGTTGCGCGGACTATAGCTTCACGGCCACACTCTGCATGCCCTAGGAAGGTAGCTTGCCTTGGCTGCTTTTGACTTACACCACGGCTCGCAAGGCTGGGAATAAGTGTAAACGGATGACAGTGATCAAAAGAGTTTTTACAAAGCCAAACAGACAAAGGGGGTTAAGGCCCCAAAGTTTGCCACAAGGCCAAACAAAAGCGATCACAGATGAATAAGGCTGACTCTCACGAAAAATCCAAGTGATTTTGAATAAAGAGTTAGGAAAACTCAAAAAATGCGGGCAAAGGGCCTACTAAGCTTTTTTCCGCAGAAGGAGAGTATAAAGTTTAATTACAAGTCAAAAAAGCTAGAGAAAGAGCAAGAATGCAAGTATTAAGGTACTTCAAAAATTGCGAGCACTCAAAACAGCCTACAAGACAAGTAATTAAAGAGAATAGTTACAGAAAAATGCTTCTATTACCAAGGAAAAATAATTACAAAATTCCTACACTATTACAAAGAGGTCCTAGTCTATTACAAAAAGAAAAAACAAAAAACCTATACTATTGGAGCCTGATCCTTGGAGGCATCCTTGGCCGCATCTAAATTCTCTATGGCCGCACCGTCTGTGCCCGCTTCTGAAGCCGGAGTGGGAGAAGGAAGACGGGTCATCACAACCTCTGTTATAGGGTCAGAGGAGGGCTCAGCAGATCGGGGCAGGGGCTGCCCGGTGAGGAAAGAGATCTCCTATGGCAGGCCCATCTGGAAGAACGCGGGCAAGGGCATCCCCGAAAGAGATAGGGTTCTCCCCAAACCTCAGCTCATCCAGATCTGCAATGAGCCTAAGGGCAGTCACTTCTGCCACAGGAGGCAAGGAGGCCGCAGCGGACAGCTCCAAGCCTTTGACCTCATCCTCGGACAGAGGAACTAATGCATGCCCGGGCAAGCATTCTTCATCGGTAGCAACAACCGAGCCAATAACGGCCAGCTCTTGTACAGAGAACCTGCCCGTGGCCGCAAAATTCCGAATCTGTGTCCGGACCCCAGCCTCATACTGAGCCAAGTTCTCCGCGAGGAGCCAGTTTTTGAACTCCTCGGAGTTCTTATACTCCTCCACCGCTTCCTTGCGGACATCGTCAAGGGCAGATTTCCCCTCCGCCTCCATCCTTTTGTAAGGAAGCAGCTGATCGGACAGCTCGTCCACCTTTTTCTCCAAGGCCTCCAGATCAACCTTGGTGGCCTCCAGCTTGGCCGCGAGCTCCTTATTTCTGGGCTCCCACTCAGCCTTGTGCCCGCGGAGCTCATCCCGCTGACCCCTTACCCTCTCAAGGTCCTTCTCCACCACGGCCAATCGGTCAGAGAAGTCCTTCAGATCAGACTCCTTCTGTTTGAAGGCCTTGTCCTTTTCCTCCATAAGGGAGTTCAAGGTCCCAATCCTCGCTTGAGCCTCCTCCAGCTCACGAAGTTTGGCCGCCAAAATGGAGGTCTTGTTATCCACTTCAGCGGTCAGGGTATCGCAGCTTTCCCGCAGCCGCAGCACCTTATTGCTCACCTGCGAGGAAAGAGAACAAAAGTTAGACATACTGAGAGAGTAGAAATATGGAACCAAAGAAATCAGACTGTTATCTACCTCAGTCAGAGCAAGGCCTATGTCCCCCACCATGGCAGAGGCATTCTCCTCGACAACTATGTTCTTGTAGAAGTCGGGGGAATATAGACGGTTCACCAGCCCGATCCCCACTGAGGCGTTGGCGGAATTTCGGGCATAGATGTCCACCCCAGTCACAGCGGGCACCTCGGACAGCTTTTTTCTAACTGCCAGCGTCTCCTCGCGGGTGGTCAGAGGGGCCACCGGATAAGCCGCAGAACAAATTGATCCCCCAATGGGGGAAGAGGAGGCCGCAGCAGGAGCAGTCAAGGTACGGGGAGGAGCATCCCCGATTTTCTGGAGCTTTCTCTGTCCTTGCCCCAAGTCTCCTTCTCTGTCACTCCTCTTCCGAGAATCCACTTGGTGGCCGGAAGGAATGGTGCGGCCAGGAGAAGTAGCTCGGAGAGCATTGGCCGGGGGAGGACCCTTGGGAGGTGGAGGAAGGTTCCCCGTAGTAGGGATGGTTTTTGAGCTGGTCAGAGGCTCCCCAGTTTTCCTGCTGACAACTGGAACAGTCTTATCTTTAGTTGGGACTCCCCCCAACTCAGCCTGCCTCCTCGCAGCAGCATCCCTATTGGCCTTCATGTTTTTTGCCTTCAGTTGAGCAGCAGTCATGGGAGCCATCAAAAATTATATTCTTCGGGATCTACTCTGGAGGGAAAGAGAAATGGTTAGAATGCAGTTCAAAAATTCAAAAGCAAAAATAAATGGGCAACAGTTATATGAAAAATCAGAGACCGATAAGTTCGGGAGGATCGCATTCTGCGCCCAAAGATGCAAGTTCTACAATCCGCCTCGAATTGGTAGTGCTCGTGCACCCTCCAATCAGGGTCACGGGGCAGAGGCTCTATTTCTACTCTGGGGGCATATGGGGCGCCCTCCCTGCGAGGAGCCACCCCCGAGTAGATCAAGAGTGGCTCATCCTCAACTATGGCGCCCACATCATACACGGGCTCCTCCCCGCTGTCTAGATGATTGGCCAGATACTTCTCTAGGGCACAGCGCATGGGATCAGCAGAGGAGGGATCTGGATAGCTGCTAGCAGCCACCTTCATCGGGACTGGATTCGAGGGTTTGGAGAAGGGCCAGCCGAACCTAGACTCAATGACCAAGATGTCCCTCTGGTTCCATTGGTCAAATTTATTTGAGGGAGGAGAGAAGGTCCGGGTAGAATAATTCCTAGCCTTCAAACCCAAAATGTTACGGCTGATCTGGTTCTGGTAGTAAGCATAAAGCCCGGCCAGGGTAGGTTCATAACCATGGAATCTGCAGACCGCGATGAAGGAGACTATAGCCCTAATGGCATTAGGAGTCAGGTGCATGGGGAGGCAGCTGTTGAACTCCAAGAAAAAATAGAAGAAGGGGTCCAGGGGCAATCTCAGGCCATTCTCAAATTGGGCACCGTAAAAAACCAAGGCCCTATTGTCCTCGCGGACATCTCGCATGTTTCGGTCGCAGCTTGTCCTTATCTTTTAAATGAACGTGCCCAAGGGTGCGAACACTAAGGCATTACTGGCCAACATTATATACTTCGTAGATATCCTCCTCCCACCAATGGTAGCCACTTCCTTGGCTTTCTTATTTCCGCGGCCACGACCAGTGACTGTGGTTCACTTCGCCGCCGGCCTCGCCTTTATTTCGAGCAGGGCCACCACCTCCGCCTCCTCCTCGAGTCGTGGTCGAAAAGGCATCCACAATATTCGTGGTCTCGGCGGCCTTCTTAGAGGTCCCCGCAGCCCTCCTAAGTTCGACCTCGCGGTCATCCTCCTCTGCCTCCGTGCTCGTCGAGCCAAAGAGACCGGTGGCGTCACCGCGGCGCAGGTCACTTCATCCTCATCCTCCCCGCCTCCAGCAGTCTCAAAATTCAGAGGCTCCAGCTCCTCACTACTACTCAGTTCGATGGGGTTAGCACTAGGGGCCGCGGGCACCACATTGGGAAATACCGTCCTCAGGGGCAGAACATCCAAGGGGTTATTCAGGTCCGTGCCCGGTGCCCGCGGAGCATTGGTTTGATGGGGGTCCATTAGCTCACACTTCTCCCAATCCGCTTATTTGTTCGGGACACGAATCGCTCTCCTCACTAGTTCAACGGCGTTCGAGCCCGATCTCTCTCGCGGGAAACCCGCACAAAACCCTCATTACAAAGTTTCTTAGCCTACGGTGATCCCCCAACACCAGTACATTACGATTGTAGATGTACTTCCTCTTGGCCTCCCACAACCGGGGTGGGACGAAAGGCCCCCAATCATCTCTCTTACAAAAATATAGAAAGCTTGGCAAGGATAGCCTAAGCCACCCCAAGCCTACCTTCCTAAAAATCCCCCCAGTCTTTTTACAGACGGCAAAGATATCGGGGGTGGCTCCATCTCCTAGTTCTATGGGACGGCGGGGTCCAAATTCGCGGGTGGTCATCTTTCAAAACCCAGAAAAGAAAAAATAGAGGGAGATGAAGAAGAAAAACACCCAACAAATACTTACGAAGGAAAGCTTGAGAATGGAGTCGGAGAACGGTAGCACGAGGGTCGCAGCAAGAAAATCTCTCTCTAAAAGCTCTTTGAAGGTTTGGAAACGGTAAAAAGGGTTTGAGGTTTAAGAGTTTGGTATTTATAAGGCCTACCTATACGGGTTAACCCGTTAACCCGTATTAATTAGCCCACAAATCCAACCTCGGACCCTGAACCGTCTCCAACGTTTGAAAATTCGAAAATTAAATAAATTTTGCATTTATTGCCCCCTCGATGAGCGACACGTACCCCGTACGTACCACTACCCGTCTTTTCATCCGCCAAGGGGCCCACTGCTAACCGGGAGGCACACCATGCAAGGGACCACGTGTCACTCACCGGTGCCTCCCGAATGTTCCCATAGGCCCACGGGGCCAAGCAACAAACAACAAAAAGCGCTAACACCGGTGCTCGCCAAAACGGCGATCCAATCCTACCGAAGCTTCTAGTACCTCCTCGCTCGACCATAAATAATCACACTCGGAGCTAGGGGCCATTGATGAGCCCGGATCTCTGGAGGGCCCGCGCTGGTGCAGTCCAAGGAACCGTGACGTGGCGGTTCCTAGACTGGGGGAAGACCGCGCCGATAGGCCCGAGGTCAAGACCGCGTCCCTCCCCGCATTAATCCTATCAAAGACCGGAAGGATCCCGACCGCTATATTCGTGCCCGCACGACTCGCGACTGCTGGGTCCGTGCCCGCAGATTGAATGTCCGCGGGGACCCACGCCCGCCGTAGCGTGCCGCATCAACCGTGCTCGCGTCATATACCTCGATCGCGGCCACAATGTTGACCGCGGGCATATGCTCGCTTCCTAAGCTAATGTCAAGCCTTACCGAGCAAGTTAGCTTACCGGCTCGACAGCCACTTGCCGCTCCCCCATCACGCATTCAATGCCTCGCCAGGCGCCTACTATTCCATTTAATGCTCCAAGCCTGGCCACACGGCTCATGTCCCTTTCACCATGTCCCCCGGATACCAATGTTCCCTCCCCGACAGACCAATTAGTCATGCGGACACGTGTAGCGGGTCAAATACCAAAGTGTCCCCTAGGGCTGATCTCATTGCTTACCTCAACAAACACCATTGCATTGCCTATAAATAGAAGGCCTTTACCCCCTTGGGCAAGGTAAATTCCATATACAATTGAGTAAGCCATATTACTCTAAACCCTAAACACACACACACTCCAAGGTATTCAAAGCCTTATTATCTCAGTATTCTTACTCTCACACCCGAGGGCCTGAGTTGGAGTAACATCAAACTTTGACCTTAACGGTGCTTCTTTGTGTTGTGATCTAGGTACAAGCAAACCACTCAAATATCCTAGTCAGATATCCTCGAACCGCTCCTGACCCTGAACAGCTTGGCGTCATCACTTTTATTTGTATGCAATCCCCATCAAAAGATAGAATTAAAGGTTGTTTTATTTATTGAAGTTGACCACAAATTATCTCTCTAACATTTCAACTCCCCATTAAAAAAATTCATTTTCTTTGATAATAAATAACAATCATGATGAGAAAATTTGATCAGAACACTTAAAGTAGCAAGAACGGCCTTAATTACGGGCGGAGCGGATACCTAACACCTTCCCGTTTCTTAATCTAACCCTTGAACCCTTCTCTTTCGAATATCTGGACTAAAATGAATTAGACTTAAGTTTTTATTATGTTACATAAAAACCTAGGTGATGACTCTAATCAAATAGACATCGTAGGAATTTTCCTTCACACTTAGTTTAGACTAGTCGGGAAATTTTCGGGGTATCCACACTGAGACGAGTTTTCCATATGAAAAATCAATTTTTGAAAGCAAAAATGTAAAATAATTACCCCAATTATAAGATAACTATGGATTTAATATCATAAACGTGACCCAATTTTAAGGATAAATTAGGAAAATCATGATTTTTAATTATTTTTTTTACATCCAGGGTACCTCCCCTCTAATGACATCCATTTTTTAGTTAAATAAACATGTATCATGAACGTGACCCAATTTTAAGGATAAATTAGGAAAATCATGATTTTTAAAATAAAACAAATTTATCGGGTTCAATATGTAAAATTTAAAATAATTGGTGAACTAAAACTAATAAAAGGAGTTGATCTTATAAAAAATCATTTTTTAAGCTTAATCTGATGGCACTTATAAACGCATGCTCTGACTTTCTGTTGAGATAGATACAAACCTAGTTGGAAGAGGATTGAGTTTGCAAGGAAAAAAAGGTAAAAACAACAAAACAGAGGAAATCATGGGCATGGTTGAAACCATTAGCAGCCATGAAATAGGCTGATCGGATCTTGGCAAATGGCAAAGGCACATCATATGGAAAAGAATGCAGGTGGCTAGGAAGCTTCGGATGGGCATAATTCTACATGAATTTTGTTTTTTATTTTGGCATGTTCTCTTTTGGCAACAAAATTATTTTCTTGTACAGGAAGCAGTTTACTTATTGGAGAAGCAACTGAAATCCTATGGATTTAGGTTTGTTGTTAATATAAATATAAGTGATGATATAAAATATTGTGGTGCTAGATAAATTAGTCATATAGAATATGTGAAATCTACAAAAAGAGTCAAATGCCTTGGTAGCTCAATGAGGTGCCCTTAGTGGCATTCTATGGATAACTAAACTATCTATATAAGGGTTGTATGAGTGGTGTGTGTTTTCATAGAGAGAATGATGATTATAAAGGGAGATCATGAGTTTTATTTGTGACACAACAAATTATTATATTAGTTAATATCCTTACTTGGTAGTGCTCCCAAATGTATGATGAACTAGATGAACAAAATTTGTGTTATTGTCTTTTATAACTTTTGATATAAATGTTGCATGGATACAATCTATTCCTTGTAAATTTTGTATGGGATAACAGCTCAGAGACCACCAGTTCTCCAACAACTGGTATTAGAGTTTCAGTTGGCGGAGATCAGAGTTGTCCGAAATTGATTGAATATGGGCTACAAAAATAGGGATTAGAATTGGCGGCTTAAGATATTTAGATGAGTTTATGTTACATATATCAAATAGGATCAATGTTTAATAAATCCTAATGGATTTGGACTGCAGAGACTGAGATCAGGGTTGCAGGAATTTAATCAGTATTAGGCCACATATTCAAGATCAGGATTGCAGGGATCAAAACGGGATCATCGCTAAACATATCTAGGTGGATCTGATATTATTGAGGATTTGGTGAGAGCAACGAATATGGGTTGAGATGGATCGACATGAAAATTTGATAGGACCAAATTTGGGCAACGAATCCGAAGATATGAGTATAATACCCTGAAAATTTAGATATTTTATTTTGGAATTTAAGTTAATTTTGTTTCTGTTTTGGTTTGATATTATGGTAATATTATTTTGCCTTTATTTTTAGGTTATGAGGTTACTTAATGATAAATAAACAAGTACGTTGGATCGAGTGGTCAATAAAATTAACCGTGAGCAAGTTTAATTAGTGGGCTTAGCCCATTTTGGTCAAAGGAACATTTTTTTGGAAAACCTAAATATTAGTACTATTTGTTTTATTTTAAAAATCATGGTTTTCTTTGTGAGAACCTTCATCTTCATGTTAATGGAACTGGTGGCTTGCAAGTGGAGATGGCCAAACCCGCGGTCCAGCCTGATCCGTACATACAGTCCGTGGACAGAAACTTGTGTAGAAGCCCGTAAGATAAACTTAATAACCGAGGCGACAATCACACAAGCAAAACTACAAGCTAAAATCTCACAAAAAATCAGTTTTTCCTGAACAATAGGAAAAACGGGTTTTGAAATAACGCTCGCTTGTGCGATCGCCGTAGTCTTCCACTTTCTTCATATCGGCTCTCCCGCTCCGTCACTGCAACACGCAACTGCATCGTCGTGGAGCTCCTTGTCGCCAAGCTATTTCATACGCCAATGTCAATCAATTTACTGTATCCAGAAAATTGTTCAATAGGAAAACTAAATTGATGTGTAATCAATTTTGTTCTTCTCAATTCTTTCTGTGCCCTAGCACGACACACATCATTGGCCAATATGTGATGGGTAGACAAAGGTCATTCTATTTTGATTTTCCTCTCCTTAATTTATGTTAGGGCCATAAAGAATTTTGAGGTTGGGTGGGTTGAATTGGGGTTTTTTATTATTAAGTTTACACATCTAAAAGTGTCGGTGTTAATGTAAAATAGCGTCAGTGCCAGTGTAAAAAAGTGTCAGTGTTAGTGTTACAAAGTGTCAGTGTTAGTGTAACAAAGTGCCGGTGTTAGTGTAAAACAAGTGCCAGTGTTAGTTTAACAAAGTGTCAGTGTTAGTGTAACAAAGTGCCAGTGTTAGCGTAATAAAGTGCCAGTGTTAGTTTATAAACTGACACTTAATATACATGTACTGACACTTTTTTACACTGGCACTTTGTTACACTAACACTGACACTTTGTTATACTAACACTGGCACTTTGTTAAACTGGCACTGACACTTTTTACATTGGCACTTTGTTACACATGCACTCGCACTTTGTTTACACTGGCACTTTGTTAAACTGGTACTGGCACTTTTCTACACTGGCACTTTGTTACACATGCACTGGCACTTTGTCACACTGGCACTTTGTTAAATGGCTCTGGCAAAAATGGGAAAAACAAAACACGTTTTTCCTAAGTGCCAGAAAAAACACATTTTTTATAAGACCAACTCCATGTTAAAAATTGCTGATGTAAGATAAGAGAAGCGTATTTACATAAATCTCGTCATATATAGAGGGGCAAATCTGTATAATTCAGCAAAGTGTTTATATTTTAGAAACCACTCTCCCCACCACTATCACCATCATGCCACTCACTACTTCTACGACTACTAAGGCCTCATTTGTTTTTCAATTTTAACTCTTATTCAGATCTGAATGGGTGGGGGTGCATCAGACATAACACAATTCAGACTGTTTGTTTTTTTTTTTTTGCTCCATTCAGATATGAATGTCTCTTATTTTCCACTTATTTTCAGATATAAAAATATCACTTATTTGTCTCTTAATTGAATTTTTCATATATATCTCGTCCATAAACTCGTAATTTAAAAAATATCCAACCCAAAGACTAGATCTACAACCATTCATCTCATATCTCTACTCCATTAAATGTCATAACCCTAATTTCAGATGTGAATTCCGATGAATATTCAAACAGTTTGTCTTGTAAGTGCAATTCATGAATAAGGCGTATGGAAATGCCTTTAGCAATTCAATATTTTTCGGATGAGCAAAAAATATCTCCTTTAATGACATTTGTATCATCGCATTGCCGATATTCGAAGTGATAAGCATGATCATTCAATTTAAACATGAGTTGTTGGATTTGAGAACGACCCGCATGCTCAGTAGCTCTGCTCTTCACTCGCGCATTATAAATAGTACATATTAAGGACTTATTTTTCGAAAATTTCTTTTTTAATCCATATAAAATATCCTTCGGCCGGCTATTTGCATGTGACATTTTTATCACGTACTCCTCCCCTGGTTTCTGTAATCTACCGACATAAGAGTGATCCAACATGGATTGACAAATCGGATGATTGTGAACGCCACAAACCACTTTTAATTGCCATTGACCATCAACCGTGACTTATTTGGCGTTCAACTGAAATTTACAACCGCATTTCTTTGTTCTGCTCTCTCTATTTTTCTTTTTTTTTTCCCAATATTTCATTGTTGACAGATTCTTGAGAGGAGAGAGAGATTGGCTTTTCCTTGTATGTCCCCCAGCGTTCACAAACAAGCGTCATTCGAGAAAACGGAATTACGACTTCCGTTATCCGATCGACCGATGACGATGATAAACCCATGCTCTTCCCCCTTTTTACGTGCCCATTCAAACATTATTTTTCGGTCTCTAAAAAACAAAGGCATTGTGAATTCTGTGGTGTAGTCTCACAAAACACTTTCAAAATCAATCAGGTCATAGTTGTTGTCACCCAGTGAATACTGCAACAATTCAATAAAACAATAAGGAAGGGGTAAGAAAAATAACAAGGTTCGGCCGGTGGTGGCCGAATTTTTTTAAAAGGTTGGCCAGTAGTGTCCGAAATATTTCACAAATTCGGTTGGGTGTGACCGAACGATTTAAAAAGGTTCGGACGGGTGTGGCCGAAATATTTTAAAAATTCGGCTGTAAGTGGCCGAAAACAACCCAGATTCGGCAAATCAGAGCCGAACTTTTTCAAATTATCGGCCGAGTGTGGCCAAACCTTTTCATATTTTCGGCCGGGAGTGGACGAACCTGGATTGAATTTCAGTCACTACTGGCCAAATTTTTGCAACGAAAACAAAAAAAAAGTTTAACACATTTATATGGTTAGAAAATGAAGAAAATTTACATTAACATTCAATTGCATCCATGTGCCTACTGAATCTCTTGAACAAATATGTATGTAATTTTTTTTTTTTGTGTGAGAAATGATGGTAAGAGTAAAGGGAGGTAGTAATTTTTGGATGTAAAAGAAAAATGAAGGGGGTGATTTGATGAAGTGGTGAAAATTGATGAAGGGAAGGTGAAAAAATTGATGAGGGAAAGTGAAAATTGATGAGAGGGGGTATATTTTCATTAATACTACAGGTGTGTATAATTTGGGTTGAAGGTTACGGGTGTATATAACATTAGGAAATGGCTGTATGGATTTAAGGATAATAATGTCATTTCACTCAATGACATATTTGAAGTTTACAACTTACGGGTTTACTCAACAATTTTACGTCAAAATCTTACAAAAAACACGTTTTTTCTTAAGCTTAGAAAAAGCGTGTTTTGTTTCCCCCGCTATGCCAGTGTTAGTGTAACAAAGTGCCAGCGTAAACAAGTACCAGTGTTAGTTTAACAAAGTGCCAGTGTAAAAAAGTGTCAGTGTTAGTGTAACAAAGAGCCAGTGTAAAAAAGTGTCAGTGCATGTATATTAAGTGCCAGTGTAAAAAGTGTCAGTGTAAAAAATGCCAGTGTTAGTGTAACAATGTGCCAGTGTTAGTGTAATAAAGTGTCAGTGCATGTATATTAAGTGTCAGTGTAAAAAGTGCCAGTGTTAATGTAACAAAGTGGCAGTGTTAATGTAACAAAGTGCCAGTGTAAAAAACTGTCAGTACATGTATATTAAGCGCAAGTGTAAAAAGTGTCAGTGTTAGTGTAACAAAGTGACAGTGTTAGTGTAATAAAGTGTCAGTGTAAAAAAGTGTCAGTGCATGTATATTAAGTGCAAATGTATAAAAATGTCAGTGTTAGTATAACAAAGTGTCATTGTAAAAAAGTGTCAATGTCAGTGTTATTAAGTGCCAGTGTAAAAAATGATTTTTCCTAATCTTAAAAAAAACACATTTTTTGTAAGACCAACTCCAATTTCACGGGTTTATTTATATAACAATTCTAAAAGAAAAAATGAAAAAAAAATGAAAAAAAAATAAAAAAAATAAGTAGTCGCTCTGGGAATTACTGCAAGCGACCACACTATGAAGAGAGTGCGTGAAAAAAAAATAAGTGAAACAAAATTCAAATTCTTGAAAGGAAGAGCTTCTCCAATGGCGGTTGATACGAATTTCGCATCGTTGATTCAGAATTTGAAGCTTGAAGATCCATGGCTTCCACCAAGACCTTGGGAATCTATTCCTCGAGAAAGCGGTGGCGGGGGCGGCCTCCCCGTCGCTTCAACCTCTCAGTCTTCTCTCAATGGAGGCCTCTATGACACTTCCGCCGTCTCCGTAAGTCCTATTGCCCGCACTTAGTGTTCAATTCGCACACAACAGTCTCGATTTGAGCCCTTTTCGTTTTATTTGAATTATCATCATGAAATAGTAGTATTTGGGCTAAAATGACATAGTGTGGCATTGTTGTGTAGAAAATAATCTGAATTGTAATATTTTCCGAAAACAAATTTCATTTCGTAGAAATTATATAGCCTATTGCCTAACATTCTTAAACTGTAATTTTGTTCAGACATTGTCCAGTAGATTTATGATTTTGATCAAGGGGTTTGGGCAACCATTTTGGAACACAACCTTTTTGGGAGGAGTCTTTTTTTTAATTGAAAATGAAGCTTTTTCTTAGAAATGCGTTTGGTAAGTTTATACAAATGTGTTTTTTCCCTTTTCCCTGGATCTTTTAACTTTAAGGAAAAAAATGCATTTTATAAACTGAGCTGATGCATATATTTCAGGGGAAACAGCTGTGTTTCCCAAAGAAAATACAGCACCATACAAAATACTAATTTCTTCATTTTTTCCTTATTGATCATAATTCTTGACATGATTTGGGCATATATGTAGACAGTTGAAAATGTCCCCAAAAGAAAGACTTTACTAATTCAATAATCAAATCTTCATGTATTTTTCAAAATTTCTTTCTTTCCGTAGAAAACATGGTATTTGTTTATCATTCCATGAAAAATAAACTTGTAACTTCAGTGTAATTTGAAAGATCCTCGATAGCTTATATATGGTGTCGCTTTATGTTTACTTACAGGAGGCTAGTTTAGTGAGGTTGGCAATGAATGCACTTCATGGTATAGAATCATCTCTTTTGAGCATTGACAAGCTTTGTGCAGAGTTCTGTTCTTGTCCAGCTGACAGAACCTTTCATCGAACTCCTAGTCTGTGGAACCGTTCGTTGAGTACTTCTTCTCTAGGAAAGATACTTAAATCTATCGGCTGCATGGGTTGCGAAGTATTCTTACTACGTAATTTTGTTGATTATTTTACAATTTTGAACGTGAGAGAAAAGTCTAGAAGCAATGAGCAACCAAAGTCTGATTTTGAGGAAGAGCAATCTAATTTTGACAGAAGAGAGAGGGAGTATCCTCCATACAGTCTCGTTAATCATGCATTTGCAAAGGCTGTGGGCAAGGTTTTAGAAGGCTACATATCCTCTTTGGATACTTTATATTCATCTGTGGGTTTGAGACGCTTGTCAAAGATTGGTGATGCGTCATCATTCTCTGATATAAAAGTAGGCTGTCTGACAAGTGTTGGACATGAATTTACTCTATTGGAAGTCTACCTGCACACGAAGGGATTAAGAACTCAAATCGAAGCTCTTGGATATGTCTGCAATGTACACCATTTGGCTCTTTGCTTTTCACAGTCACCTTTTGAAAATTTAAGCACTACAACAGAGTTTAGTAGTTTCCCAAGAGGTGGAAATCTTCTCACTTATTTGTATTCAAAACTTAAGGTAAGTTATCTTTCAATTTCTTTGACTTCAAAATTATTGCTTTGCCTGTCTGTCTACTTATTTATTTACAATGTAAAATTTTATGGTTTCTCTACCTTCAAAATCCCTGCTGATTTGTTATCAGTTATTGCTTAGCTTTCCTACGTTTTAATCCTATATTTGCTGCTCAGTGTTTATAACACAGTATATATCAATTCTGTGCAATTAATACTAAATGTTCACCAAAATTTCACGCTCCAAAACTTCTCTCTCTCGTTAGTAAAGATGTTAGAAGTGGAAGTGTTTACTAGATATGTGTTAGTAAAAAGGGCATTTATGTAATTTAGTCAATAATGAGTACATAAATACTCAACCATTTTACTTAATGAGAGCACGTCGTATTGTTCATCGCCGCATACTTCTTCTTCTATTTTTCTTCCATCTTCTTGCTGCTACAACTTGCAATAAGCATATTTCTCCTGTTGTATTGTTGTTTTTTGTTGATAAGTAAAATGCATTTCGGTTGCCAAAGTTTTGTGTTTTCATTTCTAATTGAATATAATTGTGCGTTTTTGTATTTTTATGTGATGACTGGCTATAGCGTTCATGACCTCAAGGGCTTAATCTCTCACCTCTTATGATTATCTAAAGTTTGAGATACCCATTATGTTTTTTCTTGTAAAAGTTTTAGCGTAGGCTATTTTATACTTCTACTTTCTGAAGAATACATGACCATTATAATCTAAATGTCTGTTGGTATTATTAAATTCTAATCTGCATCATTCTCTTTTCCTCTTGGAGTACATTTATTAGGTTGCTGATACAGGCCATTCTGCTCTCCTCAAAATTCTCTTCCTCCGCTCATGTGAACCATATTTTGGATTTATCAGATCATGGATTTTCAAGGCCAAGATCAGTGATCCTTTTAATGAGTTCATAGTGGCCAATGCTGACACGATACCATCTTCTGCACTGTGTATCAATGGAATCTCTGTCGACATGCCCTCTGCTACCATCAGTGTACTGTATATTCTTATTTTTAACTTTTTACTCCAGAGGTCGATTTCTGAAAATATATATTTAGTGTTCTGCTGGTGCTGATC
Source organism: Adenophora triphylla var. japonica (assembly GCA_022495995.1). Lineage (NCBI taxonomy): Eukaryota > Viridiplantae > Streptophyta > Magnoliopsida > Asterales > Campanulaceae > Adenophora > Adenophora triphylla. The sequence continues at coordinate 142,184 of JAFEMH010000598.1, read as the reverse complement.
CATGTAACCTAAATTGTTGACTCAGGAGCGAGAGGGAGTCTCTGTTCCTTGCTTTCTGAGGGACTTCTTAACTCCACTTTGCAGAGCTGGTCAGCAGCTTCAAGTACTTATGAAGTTGCTGGAGCTGTGTGATAATGTTGGCAGTTGGAATCATACCTACGAGGATTTTCTTCCATATTGGAGTGAAATGCCAAGTAATTCCTTGTATGAGGCATCTCCATTGGCTTTTAATAAAGAAGACATAGAAGCTACGGTAACTGCAAGGAACAATTATTACAAATATATGAGGGAAAAACTTGAAGGTCTCTTGACAAACTTGGAATTCAGATATGAGCAGGTAATTCCAACATTCTACTCGACTATTTATGCTTACTTTTTTTTTTCTCTCTTGCATACAGACGTGCTCTCATTTTTCCTTGCTAGTTTCTGTAAAAAAAAATTCCTTCATAAACCCAGTTTCTTATGTAAGTTAATTTTGGCCACTAACTTTCCAATTTTTTTCTAATAACCATGATTGCTGTTCCTGGTCACCTGCAGAAATTGAATTCTCATTGTGCCGATTCACTGGTGCTTGCCTGTTATTAGCGATCCTAGTTACGAAACATTTTGATTGTTTTAAAATATCAGAGTGATCTTCTCCATCAGTCCCCCAGCTGGAGTTTCTATCCAACTGTCTCTCTCATTCTCTCTCTGTGTATATGACCGTTGGAATTTCTTCTGTGATATAATTATTTTGACTTGGCAAATTTTTTATATGAAAAATAAAACTAATTTTTGTTTGGCTTTAGCGATGGTGTTAGCATGCCTTTGTGTTTTGGCAAACTAATAAGTGTAAGATGATCTATGCTTTTGTGCTTTGGGCTTCTCAGTGATCTAGTATATGATGCTTCAAGTTAATTAAGATCTCCTAATTTAGACTAACTACTTCTGTTGTGGATATAGCTTGTCCATTGATGTTCTTGCATTTGTATTCATGAATTGATTGTGAATATTCTTGGATTAAGATGTGTTATAACAAGGACAGAATAAATACTCCCTCCTTCCCATAATGATAGTCCCATTTGACTATTCAAACATTTTAACAACCTATTTTTATTTACATCACTGTCCTTGTAATTATTACTCCATTACTCCCCTAGGAATTGTTTTCATTGGACACTACTTTCTCTCTCTTTCTCTTCTTCCTTGTTGGGCTATTATGGAAGTTCAATGATTTTTATCAATCAAATTTGGAATTGAGACTATCTTTTTGGGACAAACAAAAAGGGCTAATGGGTCTATCATTTTGGGACGGAGGAAGTAACAATAAAGTGTTGGAAATTAAATTAATAAGCACCACAAATTAAACAACAATTTAATCAACAGTAGGGGATTTTATTGATCAAGTCAAACGTACCAATTAAGCCAATAGCAAAACCGAAAGCCAAGGAACAGGATCAGGAAAACAAACAGAAACAAGAAATCAAACGGTTAGAAAACTTATCGTGATTTGATCGAGTCGCCTTAGGAAGACTGTCCTAAGAGAAAATATTGCCCCCAATTGGTGCAACTCAGGTACAGGCAAATTTCTCCGAGGATAAAACGATCACGGACTACGTACCACAGAGCAGCACACAGGTAGGTAGTCACCGGCGGTCCTATCTCAATCGCCTTGAATCTCACGAACAAATCTCTACGAACGGGAGTAATCAACAATGAAAGAAACTTGAGAAACTAGGTTTTTCTCTTAATCTCTCATGGGTGAAAACGGCTGGGAAGAAGGAGTATTTATATATGTGTGATAAAATTAGGTTTAGGACTTAATTTAGACCTAAAAACCTGATTTAATTCGGCCCAGGATTTCACCATCCCGTCATGGCGCGGCCGCCACAGGGCGTGCGCGACCGCGCCAAAGGTAAGACAGATTGGATGGAGCTACGGTAGAGAAGCGCGGCCGCCCTCATGGCTTAGCGCGGCCGCTCTCGAAGGCAGTAACTCCGACGTGAAATTCCTCCTTACCAAGTTCAATACAAGCCAATTATCCTCCAAGGCAATATGACTATGAACTTAAACACCACATATGCAAATATTCCAACAATCCCCCACAAGTTCATAGAAATATGACGTGTACAGATTGTCCATTGCCATGCTTTCAATAATGGTACCTTCCGGCTTGAACCACTACCTATGTTATCCAACGCAAACCTCCACAGGACCAGATGAACGGGTGTCTTGAATCTGATGCCTTTGGATGTAGAGGCCTTTGCTGGTAACAAACACGACAAAAGCTATGATAGGCCCTCTATCGAACACTACGCTTATAAGCCATACGTCCCGATCCTCTATCATGAGTGCTGTCAAGGAATAACCCAAATTACTCTAGTTGCGGCCCAACAACAGCGCTCACTTAGGCTGGGCGTCTCGGAAGATGTCTGCTAACATCTTGTCTAAAAGACTTGATCCCATTCAAAGTTTCAAACTTTTACTAAATTAGCAAAGAATGAGCACCTCTAAAGTTATTCGGGGGATAGACTACATGTAACATGTCAATCTATTTATTAGTGCTCCGACTCACCCCACGGCTTGTTATTACCACATTGAATCTCCTTTGTGGGATCTCCGCTCAGGTAGATTGGGTTGCTACTGCGTTTGAGTCGAGACGGGGTTCGATCCATCCCCAACCTAGATTTTTGAACAAGAGCAAATTCTAGCCCTTTGGTTAAAGGATCATTTGTGTTATCCTTGGTACCAACATAATCAACGGCGATCACCTTCCGAGACACTAAATCCCTTATAGATTTTAATCTAACTTGGATGTGCCTCCTAGTTTTACGGTTGTACTTCGACACTTTCGGTTTCTCAATGTGGCGGTGTTGTCACAATGTACGGAGATAACGGCGTGGGCTTGCCGACCGTGGGCAACTCGACATAAGTCCTCGAAGCCATTCGGCTTCCAATCCGGTAGTATCGAAGAGCAACTAATTCGGCCTCAAATGTAGACCTAGACAACGAGTTTGTTTGGTCGACCTCCAAGCGGCTGCAGCTCCGCCTAAGGTGAAAACATACCCCGTACGGCCATAACTCCGGAGTTAAAGGCAATCCGGCTTGCATCACTATATCCTTCAAGAACGAAGGATATCTCCCGTAATGCGGCCCAAGGGAAATCGTTCCCTTGAGTACTTGAGAACTCTATCAAGAGCTTCCCAATGTGCTTTATTTGGACATTGAGTATATCTAGCCAACCTAGTAACCGAATAGGATATATCCGGTCTAGTACAATTGGCCAGATACATCAAACTTCCAATAATTTGAGAATATCTCAACTGAGCCATCGGTACTCCACTTTCATTCTTAGTAAGAGCGAGATGAAGGGTCATATGGAGTCTTAGCCACTTTGCAATTCTTATAACCAAATTTCTCAATTACACTTTCCGTATAATGAGATTGCGATATGGTTATGCCACTAGTTGAACGAGTCAACTTAAGGCCAAGAATCACACTAGCTACTCCCATATCTTTCATCTCAAACTTACTTTTCAAGAATTCCTTAGTAGTATCAATTATCCTCATATCCGTTCCAAACAACAGAATATCATCGACATACAGACATAAGACAATACTACTATCACCAATACTCTTGCTATAAACACACTTATCAAACTCATTAGTAACAAAGCCAAACGATGAGACAATTTTATCAAATTTCTCATGCCACGCTAGGGGCTTGTTTAAGTCCATACAAGGACTTAACAAGTTTACAAACCTTTCTCTCATTGCCGGGGCCTCAAAACCTTCGGGTTGATCCATATAAATTTCTTCCTCAAGATCGCCATGCAAGAAAGCGGTCTTAACATCCATCTGATGGATAGGAAGCTCATATACAGAGGCCAATGGGATAAGCATTCGGATTGTAGTCATTCTAGCAACTGGCGAATAGGTATCGAAATAGTCTATTCCTTCCATTTGCTTGAATCCCTTAGCCACTAACCTAGCCTTAAACTTGTCAACGGTTCCATCCGGTTTCAGTTTCCTTTTAAAGACCCACTTACATCCTATCGTGCTACAACCAGGAGGGAGATCGACCAATTCCCATGTCCCATTAGAGACAATAGAATCCATCTCACTTTTAACAGCATCCTTCCACTGCTTGGCATCAGAAGTAGCCATAGCAGCTTTGAAGGTTAGAGGATCACCCTCGACATTGTAAGTGATAAAATCACTTCCAAAGTCCTTGGTGGTCCTTGCCCTTTTACTCCTTCTTGGTTCAATCTCATCGTCAGAATGAGTTGCACTGGAATCAACCCCCACATTGGTCAGCTCCTCTACTTGAGCAGGAATAGAATTAGTGGTTGGGTTGGATTCCTTAGGAAGTCCGTTCTTCATAGGAAACACATCCTCAAAAAATGTTGCATCACTTAACTCAACTATAGAGTTCACGTCTATGCCAGAAATTTCAGATTTGATAATAAGAAATCTCAATGCATAACTTGTTTCAGAATAACCTATAAAGATAGCATCAACAGTTTTAGGTCCAAGCTTTTTCCTTTTATGTGCAGGTACAAGTACCTTTGCAAGGCACCCCCACACTTTTAAGTGTTTCAAGCTAGCCTGTCGACCTCTCCAAAGTTCAAACGGACTTTCCTTTCTATGTTTAGGAGGAACTCTATTCAGAATATGGCAAGCCGTATTCAAAGCCTCTCCCCACATATATTTGGGCAAGATCCCGGAACTTATGAGTAAACCGTTAATCATATCGGTAAGGGTTCTATTCTTACGTTCGAACACCATTTGATTGAGGGGTGTAGGGAGGAGTCTCTTCACGTACTATTCCGTTTTCTTGACAATAATACATGAAGGGGTTAGACTCATATTCACCTCCTCTATCGACCTTAACCGCTTAAGTTTCTTGCCGGTTTGTGTTTCTGCTTCATTCTTAAATATAATGAATTTATCTAATGCTTCATCCTTAGAATTAAGCAAGAACACATAACCGTATCTACTAGCATCATCAATAAAGGTGAGAAAGTATTTCTTTTTGTCTTTGGTCAACACACCATTAAATTCACAAATATCGGTATGAACTAAATCTAGAATTTCGAATTTCTCACAACCGTTTTAAACGGACCTTTTGTAGATTTAGCTTCAACACATACGTGACACTTAGAATTCTTATCAATAGCATGTTTAGGAATAATATCTAAGTTCATCATTCTTTCACGAGAATCATAGTTAATATGTCCTAAACGACCATGCCAAACATTTGAAGATTCAATGGAATAAGAAACAGGATAATCAATAGAACTAAAATTATTGTGCAAACACACATCAGTTTAAACTCTAATTTTAAATAAACCATCAGAGGAATAACCTTTCCCCACAAAACTACCAGAATCCAAAATAATAACCTTATTACACTTAAATGAAATCTCAAATCCTTCCCTAACTAGACTAGAACCACTAATAATGTTGCGACGAATATCAGGAACGTGATACGCTCGTTGCAAGGAAAGAATGCGCCCGTTAGGAAACTTCGGGTCCACGCGTTCAATTCCAAGCACCTTTGCAGACTAGAGTTCCCCATCGTCATCGATCTACCACGCTCAGTGGTAAGACACAAATAGCAATTTATCGGCACAAACGTGCACATTTGCCCCGGTGTCAACTAGCCGCTCGTTGGGTTCATAGACGATAAAGAGTTCGGGACAAGAAGTTACATACTTTGTAACATTGCGAGTCGAGCGTCAACTCCGGGTGCGTCGAGTCGGGATCATCATAATCCTTCGGACCCAACACCATGTTGACACGGCGGGATGGTCATCGGCAGAGGCTTGTGGTCCTTTTCCTTTCTTGGACGGGCGGTCCCTAGAAAAGTGTCCACCTTCTCCACAATTCCGTTTTGCTCTTGGCTTCCTAAAGTTATTTTTCTTAACTTTAAGTTTATCATGGTTTTCTTTATCCTTAGAAGTTTTCACACCTTTTCCTTTAAACTTGCTTTTACCGGTTATCATATTAGCGGCGGCCTCCACGTACGCTCGGTTGGTTACCGTTATGCACTTCCGAATCGCGGTGCATTCATCAATTCATTGAGTGTCAAGTTTGAGACGATGCTTGAGGGTCATACCGAATTCCCCCAAGATCGAGAAAACTTCTCAATGATAGCCGTGACAACGAACTTATCGGGAAGTCCCCGGCATCCTTGAGTGACCGCAAAATGATTTGGAGTTCGTGCGCTTGGTCGGTCACCGACTTTCCCTCACTGATGTGATAATTCGGGAACTTTCCCACTTGGTACTTTTCCACACCGGAGTCATCGGTGCCGTACTTCGTGGAAAGCGTTTCCCACAGCGACGCAAAGAGCCAGAGGAGCAGAGCAATAAACATCAAAGAGTGCATTCGGCAAAGCCGGCAGAATGCATCCTCGAACAACATCGTCTGCTCCTTCCACAGTTTAACAGCGGCCACATTAGCTGGATCATCACCATTCGGAGCGGGACATTTAGATGTCGGATACCGGCAATACCCTTAATTGACGGCCGGATCTTCGTGCGTTCAGACCAACGCTTGAAGTTCTTACCACCAAACTTCTCCGGAAGATCGGAGGTGTCAACTAGGGACTTAAAGGGAGAGCTAGAGGAACCACCAGACATGATCAAATAAAATACTATTTTCTCTTAGACTGTTGGAAATTAAATTAATAAGCACCACAGATTAAACAACAATTTAATCAATAGTAGGGAATTTTATTGATCAAGTCAAACGTACCAATTAAGCCAATAGCAAAACCGAAAGCCAAGGAACAGGATCAGGAAAACAAACAGAAACAAGAAATCAAACGGTTAGAAAACTTATCGTGATTTGATCGAGTCGCCTTAGGAAGACTGTCCCAAGAGAAAATATTGCCCCCAATTGGTGCAACTCAGGTACAGGCAAATTTCTCCGAGGATAAAACGATCACGGACTAAGTACCACAGAGCAGCACACAGGTAGGTAGTCACCGGCGGTCCTATCTCAATCGCCTTGAATCTCACGAACAAATCTCTACGAACGGGAGTAATCAACAATGAAAGAAACTTGAGAAACTAGGTTTTTCTCTTAATCTCTCATGGGTGAAAACGGCTGGGAAGAAGGAGTATTTATATATGTGTGATAAAATTAGGTTTAGGACTTAATTTAGACCTAAAAACCTGATTTAATTCGGCCCAGGATTTCACCATCCCGTCACAAGCGCGGCCGCCCTAGGGGCATGCGCGACCGCGCTCAAGGTAAGACAGATTGGATGGAGCTACGGTAGAGAAGCGCGGCCGCCCTCATGGCTTAGCGCGGCCGCTCTCGAAGGCAGTAACTCCGACGTGAAATTCCTCCTTGCCAAGTTCAATACAAGCCAATTATCCTCCAAGGCAATATGACTATGAACTTAAACACCACATATGCAAATATTCCAACATAAAGTACCATAGTTGGTCATGATACATGGAGTCTTCTGCATTTTATTTTTGAAGCCGAGTTTTTAAAGTTTCTGATGATTGTATCCAAATCTCCCAGCCATTGTTTGTGCTCATTTGGTTTCTAAAAAAAGTCTTCTACGCTCCTAGGCTTATATCGTCAACTGTGGGAATCTCTTTACTAGTTTCCGTCAGTATTGACTAAACCATTAATCCTCCTGGATATTGATTAATTTAGAATTAGCAAATAAAAGATTAGTGTTATGATCAGAAGTCAGCCCACCCTATATAAGTTGTACCTGGCATTAGCATAGAAAACTTGGTACTCTAAATGTGCAACATAGATTCCATTGTCTAGTCCAAGTGTTGGTTCTTGGCATATCTTGAAGAGTTCGTGTTAAATTGATCCAATCTCAAGCTACTCTTGTGGATGGTTGTCAGTGAACGAGATAAAATTTATCCAAAAATTGGTAGTTGTAAGCAAGAGATGCTTTGAAAATATTACTCGTATCTTGATCATTTTGATTTACTAGTATCAGCTGTCTTGATCATTTTGATTTACTAGTATCAGCTGTCTTTTGTAAATCCTTCAGCTCCTTTTATATCTATTAAATAAAGATTTTTAATGTTCCAGGCAATTCCACACCGTACCGTACCTTCTTCTGTTTATAACAGCAAAAGAAGTATGTCACAATCATTTTCAGGCAACAATGCACCGATTTCTCCATCAGCTAAGAACGGAAATCAAAACTTGTAAGATATCTTTCTCTGGATTCATGAGTGTATGTATACATGGTTGCATTAAAGTTCTAAATATTATGTCAACGTGTCAAAGTTGGATTTGGCTAGAGTAAAAATAATGAATACTGTAGTTATCATGTCTTTTATTAGTTAAGGATACTTTCTTGATCTATATATGGCTGTTATTTGATTGAATTTGTGATCTGTCAGGCCTGTTGGTAAATTGGAATCTGATTCATCTTGCAGAATGTTGGAATCTTCTTGTGTTGAAGAATCGTTGGAGTCATCTGATTATTCATCATCTACTAGCTCTGAAGAGGATGAGGAAGAGGATGCAGAAGAACTATCTCCGAAGTTGAACGAGTTTCCTGATGATACGGTTGGGCAGGAGCAAAAATATCTGTCTGCTTTAAGCTTTTATTCAGGTGCCTCCCTTGATATGTCACTGCAGAAGCCTTCTCAAAGAAAGATGCCATGCATTATAAAAAGCGATTCATGTGAAGCATCTGAAAGAACTTGTTTGCCAGGCTATTTTCCTCATCCTCATGATGAGGATGAGGATTTGAATGATACGTCGCCACTTGGGATGGAACAGAATTTATGGACATTAGAAGCCCAAGATCTTAATAATCAACATGAGGTGAGCTGGCCGATTGGTGGTCTGCTGGAAAATCCTTTTTGTGTTGGTAGAGAAAAATTAGATAACATGCGGTCACATGTTCCCAATTATGGGTCGAAAGCAAGTAGTATATATGCAGGAGTCTTGACTTATGGCACATCAACTTTTAGTGATCCCTCTAAGAATTTCTTAAGAGAGGATGCTGCTGCTAAAGATCAACATCCAATTGGAAATTCGTTCTCGTTGAAACCATGGAAGGTTAAATACCATCCTGATTTTCTTAGTATGAACCCAATGTTGACTAAGAACTCATTTGTCCACTGGACAAGCAAGCCGGGCGATCGTTGCTTTCCGGAATATATAAAATGTATACCTTCCTTTGAGTTTACGTCTGTAAAAGATCCTTGTAAGTTTTATGTGAACAGGTCAGCAGTCTGTTCTAGACATGTTGGACACAAGGTTTCTGTTTCAGCTGATTCTGCGTGCATCTCTACGAGCAATTTTCTTGATAAAGAAGGTTATAATAGTGAGAAGGTTTACACAGATAAGACCAGCTCATCTTATGTGTGTTCTCCTTCTAATATGAAAGCAAATGTTTCTGGTGGCAGTGGTTGGGAGATTCTACTTTGTAGTTCAGGAAAAACTGCGGAATCCAGTGTCAGAGAGCAAAAAGAGACTGCAACACTTGAGCTTCCCCTGGATTATATTATCAAGAAATACCTGCTGGAGGAAATTCAGCTTCAGTATCCTCATTTTTACGAAATTGCCGCACCAAGATTTTTTAATTATGCTGGGTATTCATGATAATTCACTTCTTATTAGGTGTCTTTTGTCAAGCCTAAGCTGAAAAAGGTTTTCTTGTCATATTAATCTACTTAACTTTGTCGAGATAGCTGTCCATTCATCAGTGTTAGATATATTACTTTTTCCTGATGTTTGCTGACCATCTTTCGAGGAGATTCTTGTCTCTTCATCAGTTTCAGATACTGACTTTCCTGTTTTTGGTTCTTGGGGATCGTCTGCATATTGATTAAAGCCATGGCACTATAAATCTTAGAGAGCATCTACTAAGCGTCGTCCAACACCTGCTAGTTCATTGAGATGGCTTGCAATCTGCATAGCGTGTGTTTTTATCTGTTTACAGGGCCAAAAGAAAGAACATAGAGGTTAAATGTAACATCATATGCGATGCTTTATACTTATAGTGCAAAAGCGTTGGATTATGTGGCTGAGATGAATTTGAACTGGGAGTTTATGTGTTACATCATTGTTAATTCCATATATTTTTGGGTGAAGGTGGTGGGAATTATAGTTAGATAATTGGGATAAACTGAGAGCTATTACTGGCTGATATGTTTATTAAAATTGATTCTATTACAGACATATCTACTCGTCATATAGTGCTACAGATAAAACTTTGAAAACAGCATTGATTTTTTCCCTTCGGTTCTTGCATGTGAACGGCCTCTTTTACCGGAAGAGGGATTTTCCCTCGTGATTTCCTATATGAATAGCGAAAGCTTTGTACCATATGGATCTTTAACATGGCTAGATACAAGTACGTGAGCAACTTGACAATGATGCTGCTTGAAGAAGGATTCCATTTGCAGAAACATTTATTGGCTTTGCGGCGCTACCATCTAATGGAATCAGCAGACTGGGCAGACTTATTTATATTGTCTCTACAGCATCATGTAACTTTATTTCCTAGTCAGTTCCTGCAAGGCTACTGTTTTTTCTATAGTGTCATGATTTTTGTACTGACCCTTGAATTTACAACCAGAAATGGTATATTCCAGAGGCAGATAAAAGAATATCTGAAATTCAGGGGCTTCTGGAGTTGTCTCTTCAGAGGTCGTCTTCTGAAACTGACGGCAGTAAGGATCGATTATATGTGTACGCGAAGGAACCAAGTGCAATGCCACTTCCTGCTTCTTCAGCTGGTACAGTTACTGCCGGGTGCTTAACTGTTTTCTGTTCTCCCACTCCCCCTCCTAAAAATACCACGCATCTTCTAATTTCTCCGATCATTATGGAATACTTGTGCTAGTTTAAGTCTAACTTCATCTTATAAAGTCAGTAAACATGCTACTTTGCAGGTATTCATTCGCTCAATGTTTTGGGTTTGGGTTACAGAGTGGATTGGCCAGTCAGCATTATTTTAACTCCTGTTGCATTGAAAATATATGCTGAGATCTTCAGTTTTCTAATGCAAGTGAAGCTTGCAGTTTCATCATTAACTGAAGTATGGCGTTCATTCAAGGTATGGTACTTAAGATATTGGTCTTGTTTGTCATATGTGCCTACTTTCACATGATTCTAGTACTGGATTTTAAATAGTGGTGAACATCCATGATGACCATTTATCCTATAATTTTAAGCTAACCATCCACCGAAATAGAACCTTTATCGTTTCACTCATTTCCTTTTTAACCCTGCTTCTTCCGTTTGGGTTTTTGTTTTTTCGTTTCTAATCTTTATGTGAGACATAAGTCCAACCACTTACTGGTTTGAACGTTGGTCTGCAGGAGCTAAAGCATTTAAATTATCAGAAACGACGTTCTCAATCACATGACTCAGAAGCATTCCGTTTCAACATCTTGATGAGATTGAGGTACAATATACTTCTTGAATAACTGGAGACGAATTTGCTGCAGTATCCAAAAAAATAGTATGAAGACTCCCAGTAAATTATTGTAATTGGTTTAAAAATCAGTCTTCCTGTTCTTGTGTTTTTTGCAAGGCAAAAAACCTTAATGTGTTAATTAATCTACGCTTAAATTATTTTTTCTCTTTTAGGCTACCTGATACAAAGATTTGAAGTGTTTTGTCGCTAAGGCCAATAAGCAATGCTTCAATACCTACAGGTATGTTAGGTTACTAGGAAATCTAGCTGGACCATAGTTGTGAAAGGCTAGCGCCTCCCTAGCCCGCCTCGTCTTTTTGGCACCTTTAGGGTTCGACCGCCTTTTGTTTTTGTGGCGGGCTGTTGTGCCCCTTTTTGGCCCAGACGATGCCATTCTTGGTTATGGCGAGAGGCGTGAGGAGTCCGCCTTTGTCAAAAGGCATATTAGGCGTATGAGTAATGTTAAACCGAATCTTTTTTGTAATTTTAGTTTTAATGGTTTAACTTAAAATGCGTTGTTTTGGAAAAACATAGGGTAAAGATAGCTTGTGGCGTGCATAAGAAAGAAAGATAAATATAATTTTGCTGACAAAAGAAAATAAGTGTGATAAACAACGAATTAGAACGACGACAAAGAAGTTCACTTATCTCTTTATGTTCATCTGTATGTATGAAATTATACGTTTGAAATTATATATTAGAGTTCACTTATTTTCACGCTTTTAAATGACTACTTGTTTACTGATTATAACATCAACAATGTTTTTTGTCTTAGAATTCTCACTTTTGGGCCGTTTTAATTGTGCTAAGTTGCTATTACATGTGGAATTGTAACCTTTATTTAATGCAAAATTCTTGTTCTTAACATATTTAAGTTTTGTTTAATATATATATATATATATATATATATATATATATATATATATATATATATATATTATATATATATATATATATATATATATATATATATATATATATATATATATATATATATATATATATATATATATATATATATATATATATATTATTGTACTATTTTTTTGTACTATTTTACCGTCTTGCTCGCCTTTCGGCCACCTTTCAACCGCCTCGCCATTCGCCTTTTTTAGGAACCTCTCGCTCGCCTCTCGCCTTAACAACTATGAGCTGGACTCAAGTCAATTTCTGTCCTCCATTCCCATACATTTCTTTGAGTGGGATGGACTTAGGACTTGAGATAGTTACCGTCGTACATATTGGAGTTCTATTTTCCCTCACGGGGGAGGGGAGGAGGGATAGTAGTCCAAGGACAAAGCTCAAGTGAGATAACTATTGAAGCTTCTCGTATACCCTTCGTAACCTGATTAATCACTGTACCACACCTGCATAAGTGCTTCATATATATGTGTGTATGTGCATATATATGTGTGTATGTGTGTATAGATGTGTGTGTGTGTGTGTTTATATAAGACAACTATTGCATGGATATGGTAATAAAACTCAAAATTAATATATATATGCTAATTTTAATTTTTTAAATATTTTATCAGTCATCAGTGATGAAGATAGATACGTTCTTTTTTTTTTTTTTTTCTTATGAACCAATAAGTAAAAATATGACAATACACCTTCCAGGAATGTATTTCTACTTCCAGAACCACTAAAAGTCCAATTAGATAGACCAAGATTGTTGGCATTCAGCAAGTTGGGAGGGGCAAACAATGTGTGAGAATTGCAACCCCGATTTTCGACTAGTCGGACTTGGTTTTTGGGTACGTAAAGCTACATCGGGTAGTGGGTCTCTTTGCTGAGTTGACATCAACCTTGGTGACTCCAGATTGCAGAGAGGGAAAACACCAAGTCTAAGGAACCGACTTATGCTAATCTTTGAAATATATTCAAACGCCCTTTTCTTAGGATGATTTTCTTATTCACCTCATCTCTCCTTTCATCTCCTTTCAGATCCAGTGTTCCATTAATGTATTGCTAATTAGATTTTCAGTAGTCCTAGAAGTAGAAATATATACAGGTAGGCACATTGTTCTAAATTTTGCTTATTCATATGTTAGAAGTGAGAAATTTTATTTCTTTTGAAGTAATTATCTGATTCTTAGGAAAATCATTAGAGTTGGAATCTAGCACGCATACTTTACCATTTTATTAAAAATTGTTGTATCCTTGATGCACCCTTGTCCTCTGTTTTTGGTTTCGGTTTACTGCCATACCCGCACTACATTGCACCCGTATCTGCACCCGTATCTGCACCCATGCTTGTGCTTCATTGGCACACATGAGTTGGATGTCTCACACATTATGGCAGATTGATTAACATTTTACTCATCTGCTGATTATCAAAGAAGTATAAGGATATCATCAGAGCATAGGCCAGACTTGGAATGTTTTTGAAGAAAGAACTGTAGTAGCATAGTTTCAAAGTTCTAAATGTGTTTTGAGAATCTGATCTGTTGTATTACTGGAATTTGCCGACAGCATCCTTGTATCATCAGGCCTAATGAAAGAAACCACAGTAACTGCGGTTGTGAATACTCTGTCAAAATCACGCATTGTGAATGAGTAAGAATTAGTTGGGCAAGTTGGTGATTCCTACCTATGCAGGAAATACTGGTTCAGTCTTATACAGGTGTACTTGAAGAAGCCACTTGGATAATGCTAGGAATATGTTGTTCTTGGATGCAATTTTTGGCAGTGTCTATCACTCCCTCTGTCCGTAAATGAATGTCCAAATTCAAGAAAATTTAGTCCCAAAATGAATGTCCAAATTCAAGAAAATTTAGTCCCAAAGTGAATGTCTTTTTTTGCAAAAAACTTTGTCCCTTAACGCTTTTTTACCAAAGTTTTTTCACTTTTCATTTTATTATCGTAAAACTAAATGTTTAGAAAGTGGATAACAAGAACATTTATGGATCTTTTCCATTAAAATGTATATAAAACACACATTTTCAGAGTGTCCCTTAAAATGAAATTTGGACATTCAAATAGGGACATAGGGAGTATATATTTGGGAAGTGATGGCTCAATCGATTTTAGAAGAGTGAATAAATGATAAAAAGATTTAGGAGTGGTCTCAAATACTTTATGGTTTAATAAGATTTCAAAAGTTGAATGGTTATCTTCTTTAGATTACCCCATTTATATCGGCTTCAATAATAATTTGCATCAATGCTATTTCAGGCAGGAGGTCTATCATTTTGTAACTACGTTGCAGCAATATGTCCAATCACAGCTATCCCAAGTATCCTGGTGCCGATTTCTGCACTCCGTTAAACATAAGGTATGAGACAACAATAATTTCTATTTGAATTCTATTTATCGGTTGGTCATTGTATATCTATTGCTACTTATGTGATGAAACTGTCTTTTGTACTGTACCTTTATTTTCTATGGTAGAAAAGGATAAAACGTGCATTCATTGTATGTGCTTTTGTAAATGATTCATGCCATCATTTTCTCTTGTGTTTTTAATTTTATTGTCCATTATGTTCGTAACACTGCGTCTTGCAGTTGTAGAAATGATATAAATTGCATAGTGAAAAAAAAGTTGCACCTAGAACTGTAATTCAATTAAAACATATTTTGACCCAGATACGATCCGACTGTATAACAAAGGATGCAAAAGTCTTGGTCACAAACCTGAGATGATGAACCAAAATTTTTGGAGCCCCTCCATACAACTTAATCGAGATTTATCTCCTTTGCGCTTCGCTCTGTCCTGATAATCAACCTGTTAAATGCACTGAATCAAAACCAAGCCGTTGGAACAAGTGTTGGAATGATAGAACCAAAGCAGACCTACATTGGGTATTATGGAATGGCATCTAAAATGAGTATTGCAACTTATGCGGGAAATATTAATATGCCTCTGTAACTGTAAGACATATTAATTTCAGATCAAGGACAATGCACGGTAATGAAAAAACTATAGTGATATATTCTTATACTATATATTCGACCCCCCCTTACCCCACCGTAGGTGGGAGCCTTTGCGGCACTGGGGTAATGTTGTTGTATTGAATATGAAAAAGAAATAAATAATGTAGGGAATAGATGAGTATGCATAATGCTAATATTAGTATTGTAGAAACTAGAAGGCATCAAGGCAAATTCTTTTTCTAGACTCACTAATTAGACATAATGACTGCCCCTATTGAAGTTGACAACATAACAAACCAAATCAAAGAAAAAAGAAAAGACACAAGGGGAAAATTTCACAAAAGTCCATGTTAATGTTGAAGCATGACACACATAGTTGGGCCTTTCTTTAGCAGCTTATGGTTTTTGATGAGTTGATGACTTAATATGGTATCAAAGCTTATGGTTTTAAAAGGACAAGAGTTCACACAGTCCCGCTTGCATTTATCCTTGAAAATTTGACAAAGGGTACATATTGGCCTATTTATAAAGTGCACCTCTCAGCACGCACGTTAGCAGGAGTGTAATGGTATGTTTGGTAGAGGGCTAAAATCTGGGGTGACGAATGGGGGAGGGAAAAGGGACGGTTGAATAAATTTTACTTATTTGGTAGGAGGGGAAGTGGAAGGAGAGGGACAAAAACACACACCCCCCCCTTACATAAACTTTTCACCCCAAAATTTGGGTGAAATTGGAGTGAGAACATTTTACGATTATTTTTTGCTCAAGTTTTATAGTCTGCTTTTATAGTTAGTTACTTAACATGGTATGAGAGCTCTGGTTTGATAAGAATATTGCTATTTTAACAATCGTTGATTACTATGCTGGCAGGCAAAAGTAAATAAATAATTTTATTAAATGAAACCATGTCTAACCTTTCTATCTTGTCGTGAGTGCTTTTATCACTTCATAAGGTTCATAAATGTCAATAAATGTTCTAACCTTGAAAAGGCCTTTTATCACATTCTAATGCAAGCCATTAAACTTTATATGTAATATCTCGTTAATTTTCCCTTGAACCATCTAGGGTGAGTCAATCATCCCCCGTTGCTCCAGGATTTTTGCCTTGATATCTTTTGTATTGCTTCCTTTAATTCCTTTTGTTGTGATACATGGTTTTTTTGATGCGCCTCTAGGTCAAGGATGTGATGGATCTGGAATCAGCACATATGGAATACCTGAGTGATTCGCTGCACATGTAAGTTTTCTTTTGCTTCCCTTTCTATTTTTCTTTTTTGGATGATGTGGTGGGAGACATTTCCTTTATCTCTTCTGCGTCTCTTATGTTTTGTAGGCCTCTGGAAAATAATTGTTTGCGGTACCTTTTATTCTAAAATTATTAGCATTTCTTGTATCTGGAGTTGTAAAAGTGTTGATTGGTAAAACAAAGAACTTAGTTTATAGAAACGATTTCAAAGGAGTGATCCAAATATCCAATTAAGCTTTGAAATTCCTGTGGAGCCCGAGCCATTAGTAATAGACCACTCTACATTCTTTTCATTTTCCCTTGCTGATAAGTTTTATAAACCATGTGAATGGGGACAGTAAATCACACAAGAAGCTCCAAGAATCTTGTTCTTTATAATAGAATAAATTGAACTTGTACATGTTTCTTATTATCAGCTTATCTGAATCCAACAGCTCTACCCCCTCCTCCTTCACTCCCTTTCTTTCTCTTTCTCTATTTATTCCCATAGGCTACAGCCCTGAGATCAACTGTGACGCAAGTAGTGCAAATAACAGCAATTGGTTATTATCTTTCGTTCTCTCCTTCTCTATCTTGTTGCTATTGTACGCACTATTTCACCAAGATCTCCTTCACCCTCAATTTCTCTCAACCTTCCTCTATGTCTTCTCTACTTTTGGGTGGATCAATGGATTTTAGGCAGTAGTGACAAAATCAACCTTTTTTCACACTTACCATGCGGTCCCGTATTAGATGGTAGAATAAAAAACAGTACAACCATAACTCATATTGTATGGTGCCAGTGAGCTAAAATCCATAAGTTGTGTCTTCCATGGAAGCACAAGATTCGGCGTAGACGCGATGCCGACAAAGGCGTCAAGTGAGAGGTGCCTTAGCAATTGAAAAGCGAGTCGAAAAAAGCGGCATACAACAACAACCACACTATATTGACTTCAAACAAGAATTAAATAGTCATGCAAATATAAAGTCAAAGAAAACCAAAGGGACAAATGGCAATTAAGTCATGGAAAGCAAAACCAAAAGTAAAGAAAGTCATGTACAGGTGACAACAAGAGGAGCAAGAAAGTAGAAGATCAATCGACTCATCTGCATCACCCAAAGCTATCAAGAAGTTCATGGCCTGGCCCTTTTATGCCATTTTTACACTATTAATTATTCTGGTTGATGTTAAGAAAGTATTCTATAAGTTCTGAGCTATTTATTACTACAGTTTCAACATCTGGCGATTATATTCACAAACTTTAAATGCTGTAACTAGATTGCAAGATATGCTTCCTGTGAGTTAGCAGGGTTTTAGTCGCAATACAGAGGAGAAAATTTTGCGAATATTTGGTATCTTCCAGTTCAATCAATACAGCACTTTGAAAGAATGGATTTTTGGATTCGTAGGATGATTTATTTGCGAATTATGCGGGTTAGGGATCGTTGATTTAATTGTGTTGTGTCATATTATATTCCAGATTTATGTAGCGGGAAGTAGTTTCTTAGATATTTTTGCTTTCGGATGTGTTATCCTTATACTTTTTTCCTCGTAGTCTTTATGCACTCCTTATTCACCGTTCCCTGTCCCCTTTTGTACATACTTCCCTCTTTCTGTTTTCAACAAAATCTTTTACTTTACTAAAGAGACACTGGTGATACATATGATACTTTGAATAATGACTTATATTGTCTCTGCAGATGTTTTTTATCCAATGAAATGGGAGCTGTAGCTGACATTGTGCAAAGCATATTGCAATGTGCACTTGACCTCAGATCTTCTCTTGCTGGAAGCACATGGGATGCTGGACTGGAAGAAAGTTTCCCATGTACCCTATCACATATCAACATTTCCCAGGTGGGTCTTACATTCAGTATCTTTCAGAGGCATATATAGCAATTAACTTGTATAAAAATAGATCTGCATCATTGGCCCAAGTAAAGGGGCATATTTCTATATTTCCCCCTTCCTTGTATCAATGTTTAGAGGTGCAGGGTCGTGGAAGAAGATAATCTGAAAAACCAAATGAGAAATCCTAAGGCTAAGAGAACTTATACCACCTCCGTCCCAAAATAAATGTCCAAACTTACTCGTGATCAAGAGCAAATTTGAAATTTTTTCGGACATTAATTTTGGGACGGAGGGAGTAGTTTCTATGTAGCAACGTTCCAATCAGTTTCTGATGTTTCTGTAGTTTAGGAACAAAAAGGTGATACAGAGACAAAAGCACGATTTCAATTGATTGTTTAATACTTGCAGGTTGTCATGGTAAAGGAAAACTTTGAGAAAAATATTAAAGAGCTCTATCTGTACTATCTGAAGTCTCCGAGAAATCTAGAGTTTGGTCTTGCACGTTTCTGGGAGTACCTCGACTACAACGAGCATTACTCTGGAGTTATGGGTAAAGAAGTTAACTCCCTACGCTTTGTATATCTAGAGCTCTCCTCCAGTCATGGGACCCGTTGATCTTTACTGGTAACAGAAGAATGAAGAGTGAAATTATGTATGATTTAAGGGTGGATTGATTAGTAAACTCAACTATTTGAATCTGAACTACAATGTACAGACAATGTATGCAATTGTGATTGTCCTTGTGGATTGCCAGCAGCAATTTCTTGTATAGCAGAGTGGAAAATGGTGTGTGTGTGTTTTCAGTAGAAAGAACGAATTAATCCCTTCGTCCCAAAAGATGGAGAATGTATGTAGATAACCGGGTGTATATGTATTACTCCATCCGTGATTTTGTTCCTGAATGTTTCCTTGGGTCATCTAGGTCTAAGTCACGCAATTGGGAGTGTAAGTCGTGCATCCGATAGGTAAGGAAGTATATCCGAGGCAAGACATGTTGGAAATGGATAACGGAAAGTTAAGTTTAACTTAACGTTGATCTAGTTTCTAACGGAAGTTCGTTATGTGTTAACGGAACTAGTTACAAATGGTAATCTACATCTGTTGTAGATTATATATAACTCATTTAATGTCTCAAAACCATTTAGGGTGAATGAGAATTAATGATAAAGTCTTTTGTAACTTAACAAGAGTTAAATATTGGGTCAAAGATTGATTTGGGTTGGTCCCAAAATTGGGGTGGACTTGTTGTGGCTAAAGGGCTGACGAGCAGGCTGAAGAAGTGTTTGCACGGCCGTGCACGTGTCTAGGACACGGCCGTGCACCGTGCCTTGGCTTGCCACTCGGCCGTCTTGAGCCTTGAACTCGGCCGTGCATATTGCCTTGCACGGCCAGGTGCGGTTCATTGGACACGTGCAAATCTTTGTTATACCGAAAAGTTGTGACTTTTCAAGGGAAAAGCCACCAAACCCTTTGACTCTCTTTATATACTTCCCCTCCGAATTTCAATTTACACACACAGTCATTTGAGTCTCCCTACCCTCTAGTAAGATAGAAAAACATACCCAAATCATTGCATATTGATACATTCAATCCTTCAAAGTCCAAAGTTCAAAACAAAGTGTTGTTCGTTAGAGTAATTGATTTGGAGTGCTCCTATCATTTACTTGTAAGTCGTTTTATCTTACTAGAAGATTGCCATTCAAACCGTAAGCACCTGTGCGGGGCAATAACTTCTTACGGAGATTGTATTTAATACAAGACTCGACTTAATTTTGTTTGTTTCCAATCTCCGTTATCATTTTCTGTCAAGTTTTTAGTTAAGTTCTTGAGAAGCCTACACAATTGTCCAACAAGACATAAAATAAATAATGAGTTGGTTAGAAAATTTTACGAATAGAAGGTCTCTTCGACATCATAATAGCCAAATGACTGATTATAACATACAAACAGAGAATGATGAAGATAGAAATAATAAAAGTATATTGTCTAAGGAAATATCTTGGGATACTCAATTTCTAACCAATTGGAAATATATACCACCCTCCGTCCCATGATAATATATAAACTTTCCTTTTTGGGCGTCCCACAATAATATATACTTTCCTAAAATGGAAAATAATCTTTACTATTCCCTCCACTCATTCTCTCTCCTACATTATTTTAATACTCACATCACCATTATAATTTACTATTCTCTCCACTCATTTTCTCTCATATTTTATTTTCACACTCACAACACTTTCAATATAATAATTCCTCCTTAATTCCCGTGCAAAACCTAAAAGTCTATAAATTCCTGGGACGGAGGGAGTATATATACTTCCTCCGTCCATTTACTTATTTCACACTTTCTATTTTGGGCGTCCAAATACATACTTCACACTTTATTTTTTTATCTAAAATGGAAACTTTATATTATTAAAATATTAACTCTACCCCACTCATTCTCTCTCCTACATTATTTTAATACTCACAACACCATTATAATTTACTATTCCCTCCACTCATTCTCTCTCCTACATTATAATTTACTATTCCCTCCACTCATTCTCTCTCCTATTTTACTTTTACACTCACAACATTTATATCATTATTTTTTTCATAATCCCCGCGTAAACAGTAACTGTGAAGCAACAAAATGGACGGAGGGAGTATATATATAAATATATATATATATATATATAGTAACTCTTGTGAAAAACTAGTTTTTTTCAAAATGTTATAAAAAAACTAGTTTTATTTATCACTCTTATTAGTTAGACTTAGTGCTTTAAAACTAGTTTTTTTCTTATGTTACGAAAAAACTAGTTTTTTCAAGATTTTGATATATACTCCCTCCGTCCCGCTAGTAATCGCACTGTTACTGTTTGCGCGGGGATTAAGGAAAAAAATAATGATATAAATGGTGTGAGTGTAAAAGTAAAATAGGAGAGAGAATGAGTGGAGGGAATAGTAAATTATAATGGTGTTGTGAGTATTAAAATAATGTAGGAGAGAGAATGAGTGGAGGGAATAGTAAAGATTCTTTGTCATTTTAGGAAGTATGCGATTTGTAATGGGACGCCCAAAATAGAAAGTGTGCGATTTGTAACGGGACAGAGGGAGTATATATATATACTCACCGTGAAAGACGTGTTGCGAGTTTTGAAGAGATGCGAGTTTTAAAGAGAGAAATTGTGTGAGAGAGAGTGGGTGGATAGAGAATAGTAAGTTAATTATTGTTGCGAAGAATACAAGTGGATTTTGTTGAAAAAAAAAGAGAGGCTATTTTGGAAAGTTTTAATTGTTACGGTGCAGACCAATATATTTGTGGTAACAGATTATGTATACTCCCTCCGTTCCAGCCCAGTGTACACTTATTTTCCTTTTGGTCCATCCCAGCCCAGTGTGAACTACCATAAATGGTATGTCCTTTAATATTTTATATTCTCCCTATCCCACCCACTCATTAACTCCACTCATTCTCCACCACACAATTTATTCAACCAACCTACTATTTACTCCACTCATTCCCTCTCTTCATTTTCTACCACACATTTTCATTATCTTAATAATATTTCTTAATCGGCGTGTCTTGATCAATGGTTCACAGTTGGGTGGGACGGAGGGAGTATTTACCAATAAAAGCCCGTGTTCAAGGACATTTTTTTTAAAATTAATTTTTTTTAAAAGGACAAAATGGGAAGGGACAACTTAGTGAGGGCAAAATAGAAAATTTGGCATGTGATACTGTTCATTGTACTGTTAACAGAGGGGTTGTGATTTATACTATAGATTGATGTGACCTTCCATTTCTTTGCCAAATGGGTCTATGAATGTATAACTTTTTTTTTTTTTGATTATCCAGGTTCCAGCTTCGCCGGTTAATCCTGACCACTGCAGGCCTCAATCGGTATCTTTGGCGGAGGTAAATCGCGAGATGTGCCCTATGCAAATGCGGGGTGGCAAGACCCTTATATTCTAGAGCCTCAAGGGAGCCCTCCTACAAGGCAATTACTTGGCTGCTCCACAACACCAATGAATTGGCTGCTCCACATCACCAAACGGCTGCTCCACAACACCAATAGATTGGCTGCTCCACATCACCAGGAAACTGCCAAAATTTGAACTCCCCACACTGAGGGTACAAGCCCAGCAATGCCGCTTCCTCAACTGCACAGATCTCTAAATATATATTGCACACTTACGTCATGCTTAAGCAACTTATAGACGTTGATTTTTTCAGATTAATTTGTTCTTTTAACAAAATCGCATAAATAAATGTGTTAGTTCGTCTAGTTTAATATTTGTGTTGGTCTTATAAAAAATCAATTTTTAATCTTTAAAAAAAAAAAATCATTTTTGCGTTCCTGGCACTTAAACACACATCCACTACTTTCTTCGCTTGTTGTCTTTCTTACACTAACATTGACAATGTTTTACATTAATATTGACGCTCTCTTACACAGACACTTAATAATAAATATACTGACACTGTTTTACAATAATACTAGCAATGTCTTAAACTAAAATTGACACTTTTTTACACTAACATTGACACTGTTTTACATTAGCACGTAATAATGCATGCATTGACACTCTTTTACACTATCACTTTTATACACTAACAATAACACTTTTTTACATGTATCGATACTCAATAATATTGGCACTTTCTATCTATGTCTAAGACTAAACACAATGGCTAGATGAAATGGGGGATGAAACCCATTTCATCTAGTTGAAATGATGCAATGGCAAAATGAAAGGGGGTGGGATGAAATTATGGGATGGAATTTTTCATCCAGCTGAAAAAATTTTAAAATTATGACACATGGCGGCTCCTGATTGGGCCATAGAAGGCGCGTGCGTCTCACGGCCATAGAAGGCGCGTGAGGCGTTCGTTTTTCCCTTTTTTTTTTGTTTTTCATGAATCGGACATGTGGCATGTTCTGATTGGTCCGTCAGATTTTCAAATTTTTTTTTATCCCAAATTTTTGAGATGAATTATCACCTAGTAAATTAATTTTTTTTCACCAAAATTCATCATTTTTTTCCCTACAAATTGATATAAGTTTCATTTTATTTGGACAAAAAAAAATACTCATTTCTCAATTATCCTTCTTCATTTTAGCCTTTATTTAAAAAAAAAATCATTATTTTTTTCCTATAAATTGATGCAATATTTTTTTATTTAAGTGTGAAATATTTTTTTAATTATAAATAATAATAATAATAATAATTATTACTCCCTCCGCCCCACACCAAGGTTCCTTGGTGTGGATTTCACGCTTTTTAAGAATTTTTTTTAAAGTGGGTAGAAAATTAGAGGAGAGAGAATGTAAAAGTTAAATGTGTGGTAGGGAATAGGAGAGAGAATGTAAAAGATAAAAATATTTAATAGGAGAGAGAATGAGTGAGAGAAATAGTAAGTTAATGATTGGTTTTTTTGTAAATATGTTAACTTTATAAGGGTATAATGAATGATTTTTTTGTAAATATATGGAGATGATAAGGGTATAAATATATGAAAAACTTTTCATTTAAGGAAGGAAACCTTGAAGTGGGACGGATAAAAAGGAAAAAGGTGGAACCTTGAAGTGAGACAGAGGGAGTATTATTTTACTAATCATAAAAATAGAGAATATAAATAAAATAAAAGTGGTGAGATATAGAATAATGAGTTGGAGGAAATTGAAATTTAATTTAATTTAGTCATTATATAGGAAATTAAATGAAATAAATAAATGAAATTTTAGATAAATGAAAAAAATATAAAAAATATTAAATAAAATGAGAGAGTGGAATGAAACCACTTTAATTTTAGTTTAAGTAGTCTAATCTAAGACCGACACTTTTTATTATGTCTAACATTATTGGCACTTGTTATCTACAACACGACACTCCATTATTAAACCTTCCGTCCACACAAAACATCAAATCCCCAACCACTTCATTATTAAATGTGGAATTATTTTCTAACACGCCCCCGTGTGACCGGGGAAGAAGGTTGAGGTTCGAGCACGTGAAATCGTGAACATTGTAAAAGATAGGAGATAATGGACCTTGTAGAAAAGATGACAGAGTGCCCATGTAAAAGCAGCGAAAGCAATCACCTAACATAGATCGATAGCTCTGATATCATTTTAAAGTCTGAGATTCTACTTGAAGAAGTAGAAAGATGCCCAAGTGTGAGTATGAGTTGAACTGGACCAGTAATGTCCTATATTGGAGATTTCACCTTAAAATCAATTGATACTAATGGGAATGAGAATGACCCTGAATCTTTATATGTCATATGCATGATTTGTTAATTCTGGATTTGGAATAATGAATCTAACACCACTCACCCCTTCTGTAATCCTAAGATTTCTCAATCACTATCCCTATGAACTATTAATATACCCACCAAGAAATTAAGTTTTTTACTTTCCGCAATCAGATCTCATTGTTCAATTTTGAATAATATGAGGCGCCAAATTTGTAGAGGAAGAGGGAGGGAGAAAAGCCACGGCGCATCAGAAGATCGCCGGATAAACAAACGTCAAAGAAGAAACCAACGTGGAGAAGCTTCGCGACGGACGGCTTTCACTTGTTTGGTGCTCTAACACTTTTCGTTCTAAACCCCGATTTTTACTGAGACTATGAGCAATAGGGGTTGAAATGGGTCGGGTTTAAGTTGGATGAATGGTAAAATAATGGTGAGCTGAAATGGGTTGAATGAAAAATGAGGATGAAATATTTCGTCCGGCTGAAAAAAAAATAAAAATAATTGAGTGACATGTCGGCTTCTGATTAGACCACATATTTGGCGTGTGCGACTTACGGCCCGACAAGGCGCGTGAGGCGCTTCGATTTTTTTTTTCTTAATCTGACATGTGGCATGATCTGATTGGTTCATGATTTTCGAATTTTTTTAATCTCAAATCTTTGAGCTAAATTATCACCTAGTAAATTATTATTTTTTTAATTTTTTTTGGCCAAAATTCATCATTTTTTTCCCTATAAATTGATGCAAGTTTCATTTGATTTGGACACAAAAAAACACACTAATTTCTCAATTATCCTTCTTCATTTTAGTCTTTATTTTAAAAAAATCACCATTTTTTTCCTATAAATTGACACAATATTTTTTAAATTAATTGTGAAATATTTTTTTTAATTATAAATAATAATAATTATTATTATTATTTTACTAATCATAAAAATAGAGAATATAAATAAATAAAATAAAAGTGGTGGAATATAGAATGATAAGTTGGAGGGAATTGAAATTTAATTTAATTCAATCAATCACTGTAGGGGGTTAAATGAAATGGATAGTTGAAATATAAGGTAAAATGTTAAAGTGATTAAATGAAATGGAGAAATAAGTTGAAACCATTGTGGGTAGTCTAAGATTAACAAAAAATACCTTTTTTTTTTTTTTGAGATTTTGGCAAACACCAAGAGTATTTTAGGAATGATCAACCTTAACCACTGGGGAGCATAATTGATACATAGTTGAACAAAAAAATTGAGACAACCCGTAATCAAAAAAAAAAAAATTTGATAAAAGGATGATTTGGCAGAGAAAATTTGATAAAAGGATGATTTAATATTGGGTGGAGTTGCTTAAAGAAATAGAAGGTAGGAGTACAATGAGAAAACAAATCATTGATGTGGATTTGATTTCTCAGTTACAAAATAATACTCCCTCCGTTTCAATAAAAGCTTCACCAATTATTCAAAAGGGCATTTCGTTAAAAACTTCACCTTTCCTAAAATGACAAAGAATCTTTACTATTTCACCCACTAATTCTCTCTCCTATTTCACTTTTATACTCACAACACTTTTCAAATTTACTATTCTCTCCACTTATTCTCTCTCCTATTTTACTTTTAGGCCCCGTTTGTTTCCGGGAAAAAGGGAGGAAAACGTTTTTCGAAAAACGTTTTCCCCATTTTTCGGTGTTTGGTAATTTTCCGGAAAACGTTTTCCCCATTTTCCCCGAAACATGTTTGTTTTCCGGAAAACGTTTTCTCATTTTCCGGTGTTTGGTAGTTTTCCGGAAAATGGAGAAAATGTTTTTCGAAAAACATTTTCCGCCGTTTCTAAGGAAAACGTTTTCCGGATTTTTCCTAAGGAAGTTGTTTTCGAAAAATGGTGTAAAAAAAGTGGATGGATAATATTTTAATAATAATAATAATAATAATAATAATAATAATAATAATATTAATAATAATAATAATAATAATAAAATAATAATAATAATAATATTAATAATAATAATAATAATAATAATAATAAAATAATAATAAAATAATAATAATAATAATAAAATAATAATAATAATAATAATAATAATAATAATAATAAAATAATAATAATAATAATAATAATAAAATAATAATAATAAAATAATAATAATAATAATAATAATAATAATAATAACAAAATAATAATAAAAAAATAATAAAAAATAATAATAAAATAATAATAATAAAATAATAATAATAATAATAATAACAAAATAATAATAAAAAAATAATAATAATAAAAAAATAATAATAAAATAATAGTAATAATAATAGTAATAATAATAATAATAATTTTCCGAAAAATATCTTCATTTTCCGAAATTTTCCATTTTCCCCATTTTCCTAAGGAAGTTGTTTTCCAGAAAAACATCTTCCTCATTTTTCGGAAAACGTTTTCCACATTTTCGAAAAACGTTTTCCTTTTCCGGAAAACATTTTTCAGGAAATTATTTTCCGGAAGTTATTTTCCCCGAAACAAACGGAGCCACTCACAACATTTTCTCCATTTACCTTTTTTCTTAATTTGCGTGCCGAGCCAAAATGATGAAGTAATTACTGGACGGAGGGAGTATGTAATAAAAAGTACTTCCTCCGTCGCACACCAGTGTGGACTTATTTTCTTTTTGGGACGTCCCACATTAGTGTGAACTGCCAAAAAAGGCAAAGAATCTTTACTATTCCACCCACTCATTCTCTCTCCTATTTTACTTTTACATTAACAACATTTTCTCTCTTAACTATTCCTCTCACTCATTCTCTCTCCTATTTAATTTTTCATACTCACAAACACCTCCTCCACCTATTTCTCTCTCCTACCTTTCCTTAATTCTCGTGTCCAAAAAAATGGTCCACACTTGTATGGAACGGAGGGAGTAAGTCATAAATGAGTAGGAGAAAGTAAGAAACAAGCCAAAGAAAATGTGTAGAAAAAAAGGATTTTTTTCGGAATGCATGCGTGGTGATTTTTTTTAAAAAAAATAAGTAAAACTTTTTTTTAAAAAAAATGTGCGGTGATATTTATAAACTAAAAAAGGAAATCAAAACTTCTATTGCGCGGTGGCATTTTGTTTATAATCAGAACTTATTCACACATCGTGACACTTTTTAAAACAACCTAACACTTTTTAATATTACACATGACATCTTTAAAATGGATCGACTCTCTTCAAACACATGAATTGACACTAATAAAACAAATGTAGTCGCATTTTTAACACCAACACTGACATCCATTCCCACTTGTAATATTTTTTAGGTTGTCGAGAGTATTTGAAAAACGTCGATTGTAGTGTTTTTGAGTATCTGCAATGGTGTTTACGAGTGTCCGTGTGTTAATAAGCTCAAGTTATTTACAATATTGTCATGACATATTTTAAAAGAAGTTTTACTTATATAAATGTCATCGCATATTGAAAAAATAATTTTAGCAATTTACGATTGTGCGACTGCACATTTTTGTAAACCCATTTTTTTCTAAATGTTAAAGAAAATGCATTTTGCACCCGAACAACTCAAAATTTAAGAGAATTGTTATTCATCCCGCAACATTATGTAATACCCATGTACTACTAAGCTTACCCACAAAATTATGAAGCCCCAGAACGACATAGCCCCACACCTGAAAAGGGGTAAACCAAGAAGGTTTCAGCACAAGAAAAGAAAAGGGAAGGGGGAGTGAGAGAATATGCAAATGCAGAAAAATGGTGACAAAGTTGAGAAATTTACCTCCCACGCCAAGCTATAATATGACATGTTCTCCTTGGTATTGCGGCAAGCTTCATCCATAGACTCGTAGCAACAAGCTAGGCCAGCTGAACCCCAATCTAGGGTTGCACAAACATCAAAGTCTCTCGACATATCAAGCAGAGAGAGACGAGTAGTAGAGCCATTATTAGCGAGGGTCTCTGATAAACCCCACCATATGAAGCCTTGAGCGACTTAACCAACATTGGCAACATTAGCCACATTCAGGTTATCAATATAACCACGGACCCTAGTCCAGAGAGGTGCAAACTCCATCCCATTTCCTTTGCGGGACATGCAAAAGCCAAGAAGTACAGTGATCTCTGCACTAGAAAGCTTACGACCCGGATTACCAGGCAATGGAGTGCCAACACACTCTAACCCGATGATAGCATAAAAGTCTGTGGGAGTCATAGTAGCTTCCCCAAAAGGAAAATGAAGTGTGTGGGTCGTATCCCACTATATCTTCCTGATAGCCTGCAAAACCTAAGGAGACCGCCTCATTCCTCGAACATTATCAAAGAAAGTATGAAGCCCCGCGGCTCTAACCCTCTCCTCAGGGGCGGATCCAGAGGGGGCAGGTGGGGGCACTTGCCCCCCCCCCCCAGCGGCGGAAATGCAGTGGAATTTTTTTTTTGCCCCCACCATATTTTTGTTATATATGTATATATATAATTAACTTCAAGATTAACAACAGTGAGTGGTGTGGTTCAGCGGTAGAAGGGGTGAAGTTAAAGCCTTTGGTGTTTTCTTTCAAATCCATGTTCGAACCCTGTTACTTACATTTTCAATTAATTTTGTCTTCCATCTTTGCTATTCTTTCTCTTAACAGTTTTGTTTTTCTCTTTCTCCTAATTTCCTCACATTTTTTCAATCTTAATTAATTCGTTAGGCTTTTCCCATTTTTTTTGTTTTTGGTCTTTCTTCCTATTATCCCAAGTTTAATTAGCAAATTTGAATTTCTTTTTTGTACGAGTAATATATTTTAATAAATTGTTTGCGTTAAATACTTCAACATTATTTCAATCGTTGTTTGAATTATTTACTTTTATCATTTTTGTTAACTAAAATACATTGTATTTCATGGATCCGACCCATTTTTTACTTGTCCGACCCGAAAAAAAAATTACGGGGTCGCTGCCCCCGAACCCCCGTGTAATCTTGCCCCCCCCCCTCGGCCAATTCCTGGCTCCGCCCCTGCCTCTCCTTGACCTCATTAGGGAGGATACCCAAAGCTCAGCCACTTTTGGAACACTCCCACAACTGTTTTGGATCGTCTTATATGGCTACAAGACAAAGGAGACAGGAAAAGAGGTCAACATTCAAAATTCAAGCCAAAAGAGGTAAACGCTTAACTTTAGACATATATTATCAAATCATGCCAATAGGCATACCGAGCATTCTAGCACATATTGCATTACATATACTCATACTAGTGCCTTAGAAAGCATTTATTGAAGGAAATTCAAGAAAATAATAAAAATATTCATTAAGGCATTTCATCAAACACCTAGCATAGCACAAACTTGCATTTGGCAACCCAAATCAAGCACACATACAATCCTAAATAACTAGGACATTCATATATGTACACATGCATCATCAAATACAAAGAAAAACCAATAAAATCTAGCATGCATTGCATAAACCCTAACTTTGAACAAATGGGAAAAAAATCCCAATTTTGATGGAATTGACAGATTAAAGCATGGAATTATTGGAATTCTAATACGAAATTGAGTTTAATAAGTTTCTTACCGATCCTCGACGAATATGGTCGGATATGTGGTTTTCTCGGAATGCAAGGAGATCATTGAAACAATAGGATTTACCCTTGAGGTGTCCACCCATTTGGTGCTCTCTATGGGATGAAGAAGTCATTGTTTCAAGCCTGGAAAGGGTTTTGGAATGGCTTTGTTGATGAAATAAACAAGAAATTGAAGAGATTATAAACGAGAAATAGCCTAGGTTTCGGACTTGAGAGAGAAAGTTTTAAGAGAAGTGATTTTAAAATAAAGAAAGGCGTATGATATATAGCCTCTAGAGCAGTAGTCTCGCGCGAGACAAGTCCTCAGATCACAACCATTCTTGGCCTTTAACCAGAAAAGTCAACGACAGCCCCAAATTTCAGAAAAGTAATAATTTTGCCACGAAGAATTGAACTTGGTTCAGAATAAGCTTGGGGTAAATAACGCTGATGACAGAGATCACCACATTTCGAGCATTACTACACAATTTGATCGAAGATAGCAGATTGTCCCAGAATTTGATAGAAGATAGCAAATTTACTTCAGTTATTCGGAACCCAGATAGGCGAATCATTCACTCAACTGGATCGAAGATAGAAAGTTATCCCAGAATTTGATCAAAGATAGCAAATTCATTCGATGATTTGAAACACAGATAGGCGAATCATTCACTCAACATGATCGAAAATAGCACGTTGGCCACCCAATTTGATCGAAGATAGCAAGCTGACCAAATGATTTGATTTGAATATTAAGTTTCCACAGTTATTCGAAACTCATATAGACGAATCATTCACTTAACATGATCGAAGATAGCACGTTGACCAAAGGATCTGAGAGATCAAATTCTTTTCAACAGTTTGGAGCTCTAGCAGGCGAATCGTTATCAGCATAAACCGGTTTAGAGTCAAAACATGCGAATTGTCAGAATCCAAAGGCGAGACATGTAAATCTTTGTTTTCTAACATTTACACAGGTTAGGAGCCAAAACAGGCGAACCACAGACAAACATGTATATTCAGAACTGGGTCACGATATGATTCCTCATTGTTAGTTTACCTTTACAAAAATTGATTTTCAAAATACCTGAAATAGTCTTTTTCATGTATTTTGGAGTCGAACTACGTTTAAGTCTGATTCTCCGATAGAGATACGTAGGCAGCCATGCGGCACGATCATTCCAATTTTCTGAATGGATGTATTTACTATCGACGACATTACTTCTTTCATAAGTTCTGTCGTCAAGGGGTTTTGTAGACACCCCATTCTGAACACATTATATATGATTACACGACTCTAGTCTCGCCTTTTGATTTTAGGAATGAGACCTGCAATTTCGTCATGTTTTATTAAGTTTCTAACTGAATACATTAGTTTGTACTTAACTGAATAACGAATGACAAAAGAGGGGGAAAATAGTCAAAAGTGACTAGTTGTCTCGTACGAGACGACATGTCTCGCACAAGACAACTCCTTCGGGAAGGTTGATTTCCTTTACTTTTCGAATATGATTTCTTCCTTGATCATGACTCTCTCGCATCCGAAATTTATATTGATTATAGACGCCTTGGAACATTCTGAACTGATATCTTTAACCAGAAAGTGATTGATTCCTTCCAAAATTGTGAAATCTAAACTTGGTGACCAAGTATTCCCACCCTATCAATACAAGATGATTTCTTTGTATTCTAGATCCAGAAATACACGTTTTAGATACGTTCTCTCCCTGACGTAACTAGCAAAACAACTTTTAAAACTCCCTCAAATTCGTTCATAAACTATGATCAAGTTTAAACACCAAGATCGAAGCCTTTAGGCTATCCATCGAAGAATTAAAGGTCTATTTCAATGTAAACCTCCTTTGACTTTTATTATATTCTCAATCTCTCCATTTGATCTTTAGATTAGTGTAATTACCATAAAAAGAATTTGCCTAAAGCCCCTTCAATTTATAAAAGTGATATCGAAGCACATAATTCGACATTACAACTAATAAAACCAATCTAATTTGCTATTTGCTTAATTTGATTATGAGAGCAATTTAATTAAACCCTAAAAGCAAGATTAATCATAAGATTGGATAGAATTGGTGCTTATTGACATTCCAATCTTATAACTTAACCCCCGAACTCACGAATCTAATGAAAAATATATTTTTTCTATATTTTCATTAAATAATATAGGTGACTGTAGGTGTTAGCGCCCTAGGCCTATAGAGATAGACCTTTATGTAATGTCATTGTTCATTTATATATGAGATTGTTTATTTGATTATTATATGTGTTTGCATGTTTAGTTATAATAATCGTGTCCCTAGTACTTATGAAGCGCTAGTATGAAGTCTAATGGATAATCATGTGATGATTATATGCATGGAGATGCGCATTAGATTCATGGGTACTTGTTAGAGAACAAGGTACTGGACTTGACCCATTATGAGATTTATGTCATGGTCATATGTCATAAATAAATCTCATATAGTCATATCATTGATATCCTTTCGACACGAGATTATCATCGTCTTCCACTCGATGAATATCATGTTTGATATAGTTTAACGTTGTCTTTAACCGGACAACAATAAGGGCTATTATTGGCATGATATGATTCTTGTTGGGAAGAATGATAAGTCAAGATGGAAACTTGTCCCTCGTAAAGAGAGATGTTTGCTTGGCCACTCGTGAGTAAGATTGATGTAGTGCATGGCCATGCCCGAATGAATTAATATGATTAATGTCATTCGATTAATCAATTTACTTGGTAACGAGAAAGCATTGAACAATATGAGTTGACGTGGACCATGACTCATGTTCAATATAACATCGTGTGACAATGGGATTGTGATATGTACTATGTAGGAAAACGAACTTGATATTATATTATTTGGGTAGACATGACGGCTTGCTAGAGTCCGCTCATGTCTTATGAGGATCGATGTGATCGAACTCATTGCCAACATAATATAGTCCTATGGGGTCACACGCATCGAACGAATTGTCAAAAATGAATTATGGATTTCGGTGTGCCGGGCGACCGCCCAAGGTGCTATGGGCGACCGCCCATGTTATTTGAAAACCGGGCATTGGAGATCGTCTAGATGGGCGACCGCCTTGTCATTATGGGCGACCGCCCATGTTGGTTTTCGAATAAGGGATTAAACCTTCGGACACATGAGCGACCGCCCATGTCCCGATGAGCGACCGCCCATATGGGTTTTCTGGAGGAAGGGATTAGGCGCCGGACACACGGGCGACCGCCCAGTCCCTACGGGCGACCGCCCATGTACCCTAAATGCTGAAACCGTTTTTCTCAAGGGTTTTTAATAGGGCATAGTATTTATAGAGTATAAATACTCTCCTTTAACAACCCTAGCAGCCAGTTCCGATTTTGAGCCTTGAGAGAGACAAAATAGAGAGAATTTTTCAATTGTGAATTGAAAACATCTCATCAATTCCATAATTCATCATAGATTGAAAAGGTTTCAATCAAGGGATCTAGCAATCCTCCTAGAAAGAGTTCTAGGGTTCGTTCATCGCGTGGATACTCGTAGAGGATCTTCGCTTCTCAAGATCATTTGTTCGTGATTCAAGGATCGTATATTGAAGACTTGCTAATTCTTCAATCTGGAGTTAGACTACGTATATCAACGACAAAGGCATTCAAGGTTGGTAACCCTAATTCATATTTCTTAATTACTCATCTAGAACGGATTCTAGGGCTTTGGGTATTCGAGTTATTTGCATTATTCCGCTGCGCATGGACCCTCGAAACCCAACAAAGGGTATCAGAGCCCCGTTCATGATGTTTAGTTAGATAATCATGATTATTGTGTAATATGATTATATGAATTTTCATGATAAATATGATTTGGAATGTGAAATTATATGAGTATTGCTTGTGAAGTAATTGTATATAGTGATATACCATGATTATGAAATTGAAATATGTGATTAATATGATTAATCTAGGTTATGGGATGTCAATTTCATTTATATGATTAATGTGATTAATCTAGGATATTTGTGAAGTATTACTTGGTATACGGGCCGGACACCAAAACCTTTCCCCACGTGCACTTCGATGGAAGTGTGGGATAACCTTGGAGCACGTGGCCGCGTACTAGTAATTACCGACCAAATGTAATTTGTGTTGTATCATTCCATGTTCATAATTATGCTCATATAGTTTTTCATGAATCATCCTTGCTATATTAAGTGATAAACATGAAAAATTGAACCTTCTTTGAAATTTTGAGTTTGTTTATGCTACCCACTTTAAACACTTCGTGAGTACAAGGGTAGTTTTATGTAGGCTCGCCATAGCGAGGTACATTAATTCTATCTTTGTATGATCAAGATGAGCAAATAGTGATTGCTATACGTTTAAAATGGTTGAACTCAATAAGGCTATCAAAATGCTTTTGGGCCTAAGGCATAAGATGAGATTGAAACATGTGACATATGATGTCTATAATCTCATAAAAGATCTAAGAGTCATATGTTGATATGATTGATAAATGTTATCTACCTTTTAGTTTAATTTTGAGCAATGTACATAGCCGACTTGAAATTAAATTAAAGTTGGGTCTTAGCCTATTAAATTATATTATGCATGTTTGTATATGAAGGTTATATAATTTAGTGGGAGTATTTATGAAATACATTATTTAATCTCTTAAATGAAATTGGTGCTCATATATGTTTATATCTTGTTGCATATCTTTGTAGATCAATGGCCGCTAACACTAATCGAATTTGTCATCGCGATCGCTCCTGAGAAGGACAAGTTAGAAGAGAATGGCAACAACTATGTGGATTGGATCCGCCGTTTGAGAATTGTTCTCAAACAAGAAAGGAAGTTGTACATTCTCGATGGACCCATTCCACCCGAGCTCGCCGCTAATGCATCTAAAGCCGAAAGGGACCAACATAAGAAACATGTGGATGATTCTATAGATGTTGGTTGCTCGATGTCGGCTACTATGTGTAAGGCCCTTCAGTAAGGACCTTGTACACATGGAAGCTTATGATTTGGGGAAATCATTTAAAGGAAATGTTCCAGCTTGCAAGCACGTCAGAAAGGTTTGACACTATGAAGGCTCTTCATTCATGCAAGATGATTGAAGGACAACCCGTTGGGCCTCATGTGTTGAAAATGAAGGGTCACCTCGAACATCTTGAGAGGCTTGGGTATCCTATCCAAGCTAGAGCCGGCTACGGATATGATATTGCATTCACTCCCGAAAGTTATAATCGCCCGTTCGAATTATAACATGAATGGGATGAATAAATCTCTGTCTCGAATTGCATGGGATGCTAAAGAATGCGGAGAACAATATTACCAAGAAAACCAATCAAGTGTTGATGGTGAATAAAGGAAAGGGGTTCAAAAACAAGGGTAAAGCAAAAGTTGCTAAACCGGAGGCAAAGGTTGCCGTTGCCGAGAAGCCTAAACCCAAATCCCAAAAGGATGCGGTATGCTACCATTGCAATGAAACCGGGCATTGGAAGCGTAATCGCAAAGCTTATCAGAAGGGTCAAGAAGAAGGGCAATGTGATTGCCACGACTTCGTGTATCTATATGATAGATGTTCTACTTTCTACTTCTAGTTCTTGGGTATTAGATACCGGATGTGGATCTCACATTTGTCTAAATGTGCAGGGACTTAAGAATAGAAGGTCGCTCAAAGAGGGTGAAGTAGATCTCATGGGTTGGAAATGGAGCAAGAGTTGCCGCATCGGCCGTAGGGACTTACGAAGTCACTTTACCTAGCGGATTAATTTTAGTTTTAAATAACCGTTATTATGTTCCGGATTTGAGCGTAAACATTATTTCTATTTCATGTTTAGACAATGAGGGTTACAATTTTCTTATTGCGAATAAGAAATTTTCAATTTATTTGAATGACATGCTTTATTGTGTTGCTCATTCTTTTAATGGCCTTTATGTCTTGGATGTTGAAAATAATGTTGAGAATGTTTATCATGTTAGTAAGAAATCTAAACCAAATGATGTGAACAACACATACAAATGGCATTGCCGTCTTGGTCACATAAACGAGAAGCGCGTATCTAAACTCCATAAAGATGGATATTTAGACTCATGTGATTATGAATCATATGATGTTTGCAAGTCTTGTTTATTGGGCAAGATGACTAAAGCTCCTTTTACTAAGAGTAATGAAAGGGCTAGTGATTTATTGGCTCTCATACATACTGATGTGTGTGGACCAATGAATAGCATTGCTAGGGAGGATTTCGGTATTTCATAACGTTCACCGATGACTTCTCAAGATATGGCTATGTCTATCTCGATGAAGTACAAAAGTGAAGCATTTGAGATATTTAGAATATTTCAAAATGAGGTACAAAATCAACTTGGCAAAACTATTAAAACCATTCGATCCGATCGAGGTGGTGAATACTTAAGCCAAGAATTTGACGATCATCCGAAAAGTTGTGGAATTGTTTCGTAACTTACTCCACCCGAACACCACAATGGAATGGTGTATCCGAGAGGAGAAATCGAACTCTATTAGATATGGTTCGATCGATGATGAGTCAAGTTAACCTTCCTATTTCTTTTTGGGGACATGCACCGGAAACAACTGCTTTCACGCTTAATAAGGTCCCTACTAAATCGGCTCCTAAAACCCCACATGAGATGTGGTATGGAAGAAAGCCTAGCTTATCTTTCATGAAGATTTGGGGCCGTGAGGCTTATGTAAAGAAATTAGTTTCGAACATAAACTTGCACCTAAATCCGATAAATGCATTTTCGTTGGTTATCCTAAGGAAACGAAAGGATATCTATTTTACAACCAATCCGAGAACAAAGTGTTTGTTGCTCGAAATGGTGTCTTTCTAGAGAAAGAGTTTCTCTCTAAAGAAACTAGTGGGAGTAAAATTGATCTTGAAGAAATTCAAGAACCCGAAAATGACAAGGAACCGATAGTAGAGACGGAACCAAGTTCACAAGCCGTTGTGGAACCGGTTCAAGATACACAAGTTCTTCGCAGATCGGATAGGATACGATCCGAACTCCGAGAGATATGGATTTCTCATGACGGAAAGTAATGAAGTAGAAATCATTGAGAATGATGAACCTACTTCCTATCAAGAGGCGATGTCCACTCCTGATTCGGACAAGTGGCTAGGAGCCATGGAATCCGAGATCAAATCCATGTACGATAATCAAGTTTGGAACTTGATTGATCCACCCGAAGGTGTAAAAACCATAGGGTGCAAGTGGGTTTTCAAAAAGAAAACCGACGTGGATGGGAAGGTACACACTTATAAGGCTAGGCTTGTTGCTAAGGGGTATAGGCGCATTCATGGCGTTGACTATGATGAAACCTTTTCGCCCGTAGCAATGCTTAAGTCTATTAGAATCTTAATTGCCATAGCCGCATATTACGACTATGAGATATGGCAAATGGACGTCAAAACAGCGTTTCTTAACGGAAACCTACTTGAGGATGTATACATGATACACTCAAGGATTTGTCGATCCAAAGAATTCTAACAAAGTGTGTAAGTTGCAGTAGATCCATTTATGGATTGAAGCAAGCTTCCCTGAGTCGGAATCTACGTTTTGATGAATCACCAAAGAGTTTGGCTTCATCAAAAATGAAGATGAGCCTTGTGTATACAAGAAAATAAGTGGGAGCATAGTCCTATTTCGGTGCTATATGTCGATGACATCTTGCTCATTGGAAACAATGTTCCCGCACTTGAGACCGTTAAGTCTTGGTTAAGAAAATGTTTTTCAATGAAAGATATGGGTGAAGCGGCTTATATCCTTGGTATCAAGATCTATAGAGATAGATCAAGAAGGATGATTGGTTTGAGTCAAAGTACGTATATTGACAAGGTCCTTAGAAGATTCCGCATGGAAAATTCTAAGAGAGGGAACTTGCCAATGGGACATGGCATTACTCTTAGCAAGACTCATTGTCCTAAGACAAATGATGAGCGAAAGAGGATGAATGATATTCCATATGCTTCGGCAATTGGATCTATCATGTATGCCATGTTGTGTACTAGACCCGATGTCTCGTATGCTCTAAGCGCAACGAGTAGATACCGCCCGATCCCGGTGAGAACCATCGGATAGCTTGCCAAGAATATCCTTAAGTACTTGAGAAGGACTAAGGATGTATTCTTGGTATTTGGAGGAATGGAAGATGATCCGTTGTAAAGGGTTACACAGATGCAAGCTTCCAAACCGACAAAGATGACTTTAGATCGCAGCCGGGTTTGTGTTTATGCTAAATGGAGGTGCCGTTTGTTGGAAGAGTTCCAAGCAAAGCACCGTTGCCGATTCTACAACAAGCCGAATACATAGCAAAGATCGGATGCGGCTAAAGAGGCGGTTTGGATCAAGAAGTTCGTTAGTGACTTAGAAGTCGTTCCGAGTATCACTAACCCTAGAGAGTTTCTGTGACAATAATGGTGCTATTGCCCAAGCAAAAGAACCAAGGTCACATCAGCGATCCAAACACATTTTGAGACGCTTTCACCTCATACGAGAAACTGTGAAAGGGAGGACGTCAAGATATGCAAGGTACCAACGGATGACAATATTTCGGACCCTCTCACCAAGCTTTTGCCACAAGCTAAACATGATGGTCATGTTAGGTCCATGGGTATAAGATACATGAGTGACTCGGGCCTAGTGCAAGTGGGAGACTCGTAGGTGTTAGTGCCCTAGGCCTATAGAGATAGACCTTTATGTAATGTCATTGTTCATTTATATATGAGATTGTTTATTTGATTATTATATGTGTTTGCATGTTTAGTTATAATAATCGTGTCCCTAGTACTTATGAAGCGCTAGTATGAAGTCTAATGGATAATCATGTGATGATTATATGCATGGAGATGCGCATTAGATTCATGGGTACTTGTTAGAGAACAAGGTACTGGACTTGACCCATTATGAGATTTATGTCATGGTCATATGTCATAAATAAATCTCATATAGTCATATCATTGATATCCTTTGACCTGAGATTATCATCGTCTTCCACTCGATGAATATCATGTTTGATATAGTTTAACGTTGTCTTTAACCTGACAACAATAAGGGCTATTATTGGCATGATATGATTCTTGTTGGGAAGAATGATAAGTCAAGATGGAAACTTGTCCCTCGTAAAGAGAGATGTTTGCTTGGCCACTCGTGAGTAAGATTGATGTAGTGCATGGCCATGCCCGAATGAATTAATATGATTAATGTCATTCGATTAATCAATTTACTTGGTAACGAGAAAGCATTGAACAATATGAGTTGACGTGGACCATGACTCATGTTCAATATAACATCGTGTGACAATGGGATTGTGATATGTACTATGTAGGAAAAACGAACTTGATATTATATTATTTGGGTAGACATGATGGCTTGCTAGAGTCCGCTCATGTCTTATGAGGATCGATGTGATCGAACTCATTGCCAACATAATATAGTCCTATGGGGTCACACGCATCGAACGAATTGTCAAAAATGAATTATGGATTTCTGGTGTTGGGCGACCGCCCAAGGTGCTATGGGCGACCGCCCATGTTATTTGAAAACCGGGCATTGGAGATCGTCTAGATGGGCGACCGCCTGTCATTATGGGCGACCGCCCATGTTGGTTTTCGAATAAGGGATTAAACCTCGGACACATGAGCGACCGCCCATGCCCCGATGAGCGACCGCCCATACGGGTTTTCTGAGGAAGGGATTAGGCGCCGGACACATGGGCGACCGCCCAGATCCCTATGGGCGACCGCCCATGTACCCTAAATGCTGAAACCGTTTTTCTCAAGGGTTTTTAATAGGGCATAGTATTTATAGAGTATAAATACTCTCCTTTAACAACCCTAGCATCCAGTTCCGATTTTGAGCCTTGAGAGAGACAAAATAGAGAGAATTTTTCAATTGTGAATTGAAAAACATCTCATCAATTCCATAATTCATCATAGATTGAAAAGGTTTCAATCAAGGGATCTAGCAATCCTCCTAGAAAGAGTTCTAGGGTTCGTTCATCGCGTGGATACTCGTAGAGGATCTTCGCTTCTCAAGATCATTTGTTCGTGATTCAAGGATCGTATATTGAAGACTTGCTAATTCTTCAATCTGGAGTTAGACTACGTATATCAACGACAAAGGCATTCAAGGTTGGTAACCCTAATTCATATTTCTTAATTACTCATCTAGAACGGATTCTAGGGCTTTGGGTATTCGAGTTATTTGCATTATTCCGCTGCGCATGGACCCTCGAAACCCAACAGTGACTACTCGAATAAAACAAATAAAAAGAGGATGACAAACCCGCATTCTCACAATATGTAATATAAAAATAAATCAAGAAGCCTTTTTAGAAAACACTGCTAGAAACAACATTTACTTCTGTGGGTAATGTAGCCGGGACGAATAACTATAAGGAAATTTAAAGGTTTTTTGTTTGTTCAATCAATGCCAACCATACAATATTATCAAGTTCGGTTATCAGTAGCCAAAACATTACTCATTGTTTAATCACTCTTGGTCGAAGAACATTGTAATTTTGTTCTGTCGCCGAAACTTTACTCATTGTTTGGTGACATCCGGCCGAATGTTGTAAATTTGCTCATTCGACAGTTATCAAACAAGGTGACATTGTTTGGATACTACCAACCGAATGCCGAAAACTTCACTCACAAGATTTACGAACCAAGATAATTCAATGAATCTGAAATTGGACGAAAGGAATTTTTCGAGGAATTCGTCACTATGACCCAGGAAGAAGACCGGAAATAATATATGAAAATCTTCATTTAAATATAATAATACTAATGGTTAACGTGATCATTTGAGTTGGTAATATTTTTATAATAATTATTATGCGAGATTATTTAGTAATGTCTCGGGTGAATAACAGTTCCCACATTTAATCATGGATTTATCTAAATTCTAGAATTCAGATCTCATCTTTATTAGATTTATTAAATGAAGGGCATCTCCATTCTCTCTCATATACTCCCTTCGTCCCGTTTATAGGTTCACCATTTTCAACATAACACGCGAATTAAGAAAAAAAGGTTAATGGAAAAAGTGTTGCGAGTATAAAAGTAAAATATGAGAGAGAATGAGTGGAGGAAATAGTAAAATTGATTGGTGTTGTGAGTATAAAAGTAAAGTATGAGAAAAATTAGTGGGTGGAATAGTAAAAATTCTTTGACATTTTAAAAAATGTGAAA
This sequence comes from Adenophora triphylla var. japonica, assembly GCA_022495995.1. NCBI lineage: Eukaryota > Viridiplantae > Streptophyta > Magnoliopsida > Asterales > Campanulaceae > Adenophora > Adenophora triphylla. Next base: position 100,825 of record JAFEMH010000598.1, on the reverse strand, counting down.
CTTTTAACGAAATACCTGTTTTGACAAAAGGTGAATCTTTCTTTCAAGGAATTATTCCCCAAGGGCCCCTAAGTTCAGATTTTATGACAATTTAAGGAGCCACATTTTGTAAATCTTAAATAAAGGTTTAAATCCAAATTATATTTCCCCTCACACCCCTCGCTTCCGATTCCGTTATTTTAATAGAAATATGATCTTCCTATTTTACCCTCATATAAATACTCTTTTTCAACCTAGGGTTTCAGTTTCTGCCTTTTTTTTTTTTTTTTTTTTTTTTTTTAGAGAGAGGCGATTGGCGATGGCGATTGCGATGGCGATTGCGATGGCGATTTCGCGATTTGGGAGATTTCCCGGCGATAAACACTAGATCTAGTGTTTTCTCGTTTGATTTTTGCATGATTTCAATGTTTTTTGTGTTCGTGGTGTATTTTTGAAGCCTCGTCTGCAAAAACGGGTATTGCTTTTATATGTATTTTTGTGTTCGTGATGTGTTTTTTTGTGTTTGTGATGTATATTTGAAGCATCGTTTGATTTATGTTTATTTAATTTTGTTTTATTTATATATTATTTGCAGATCATATACATTCCTTTTTCTCAGTTTCTATGGATTCAAATGTAATGGCATTCTTCAAGTTTGGGGATTTCACAGCTATTTCTATGTTTTCTCAGTTTTCATCATTTGATTCTATGGTTGAATTTGTTTGTTCGAGGTGGGACACTTTGAAAAGGGATACTCTATCTCTCTGTTACGTATTACCTAACAATCCTCGTTGTATGTTGGTTAATGAAGAAGATTTTATGTGCATGAGTATGTTGGTTCGTCGGAATAGGCTTGAATGCATAGATATTCGTGTGAATGAAAGTGATGATTCTAGTATGAATGATGGGGAGCTGAATCATCAAAATCTGTTGGTAACTGTGGTATTGGTGATATTGAGTTTAGTAGTAGTGGTTGTAGTCGTAACAATGTTGCTGTGAACTTTTTCCGTCATAAAGAGAAGGTTCTAAAAAGTACAGAATGGGCAACTGCAATTCAAAAGGTTGGTCAGATATTTGAAGGGGGCTGTCCAGAGTTTAGAAATGCACTTTGTAAGTTTGCTACAGAAGTTGGATTTGAGTTTGAATATCTGAAAAATGACACAAAGCGTGTTACTGCTCAGTGTAGATATAAAGTGGACAAAGGTTGTCCTTGGAGGATTCACGCATCAGTTGAAAAGGTTAATGGATTTCTTTATATTAGGACGTATGTTCCAAACCATACATGTATAGATATTGTTAATAATGGGTTTGGACAAGGGCGAGGTTGAATTCTGGTGTAATTGCTAGTGTTTTAATTGATGATGTTAGAAGTAATCCATCTATTAGGCCAAAGGATGTTGTTAATGATCTTAGGAAGGATTATGGGCTTGAAGTGTCATACAAATCAGTTTGGAGAGGCATTGAGAAGGCAAAGGAAGCTGTGTTTGGTGACGCGGGTTTATCATATGACAATATGAGAGATTACTTTGATAAAATAAAAGAGTTAGACCCATGTTTTCAATTTAAGATTGATTATGATCATGAGACATCTCGTTTTGAGCGTTGTTTTGTTGCATTTGGTGCATGTCTACATGGATTTCAATTCTGTCGGCCTATGTTATTTCTTGATGGAACATTTCTTTATGGAAAGTACAAAGGGACTCTTTTGGCAAAGAACGGCGAAGGATGGGGATAATGGTATGAAACTTGTCTTTTACCTTAGTTATAGGACGTAAATTTATTTTTGTTTTTTTAGTTGAAATTATATTTATTATTTACTTTCTTTTATGATTGTAGGTCTTTTCCATGTTGCTTTTTCAATTGTAGGCTCTGAAAATATAGAAAATTGGACATGGTTTCTTGACAATCTGAAACCTCACATTAATGAAAGGACAATTACATTCATTTCAGATCGACATCAAGGGATCATCAAAGCAGTTAAGGATATTATGCCCTCTTCAGCGCATTCATTTTGTATGTTTCATATGAGGAACAATCTGAGGGACAAACTGAAAGGATGTTCAGTAGAGCTTCGCTCAAATATGTTTCATAAATTTTCTCAGTGTTCGTTAGCTCCAACGCATGATCTTTTTCAATTTTATTTGAGTGAAATGAAGAAAGAAGGTGGTACTAAGGTTGCAGAATTTATGGATGCTATTCCAGTTGCCAACTTTGCAAGTGCTTATTTTCCGGGGAAGCGCTATGGTGAGATGTGCTCAAATGCTGCAGAGACTTTTAACTCTCGATAAAAGACTATAAGGGGCTGCCAGTTTTGGAATTAATTGATCAAATCCGTTTGAAGGTGATGGAGAGAATGTTCAAGCGCAGACAAGAATCTCTGAGTTGGAATACAAAATTGTGTCCATTGAAGGAGAAGAAATACAAAGGAAGGTTTGAGTATGGCAAGTCATGGACTATCACTCCTTCAAATGAACATTTGTTTGAAGTTCACTCTGAACCATCTATGTCAGTTGATATTCAGCAGTCCAAATGCACATGTGGGAAGTGGCAGCATGAAGGTTTTCCATGCATTCATGCCATTGCAGTTTTGTCAAGGACAAGAGAAGGTGCCTTACCATTTATTGAGCCTTATTTCTACACAAGTCACTACAAGCAGTGTTATGCTCTTTCTATTCCTCCTGTTCCTTCATTTGGTAAACGTGTGGTTGCTAAAGAAGTTGTCATACTTCCTCCTGCTACTAAACGTCCTCCAGGCAGGCCAAGAAAGACTCGGTTTCCTTCTAGAGGAGAGGTTGCAAAAAAAAGGAAGATGACATGCTCTCGTTGTGGGAAATTAGGATATCACAATAAAAAGGACATGCAAAGAACCTCATAGCGGTTAGAACTATAGGGTTTTAATTAGACATTGTTCTTCATTTCAAACATTCAATTAGTTGATTTTACTTGGGGGTTTGAATGAATTTTTATTGGATTATTATTATTTAGATTTATATACAAGGTTTTTTTTTATGAAGGTTTTGTTAAGGATTTGTGGCTTAATGTGATTTTTTTGAAAGTCTTATACCTTATATATAAGACCTGTTACAAACACATTGCAATTGGGTTTTTTCATTTTAATCTTTTAATAAGTCTTATATGTTACTTATAAGATTTTTTTCAAATACAGTTAAGGATTTGTGGGTGAATGTGATTTTTTGAAAGTCTTATACGTTACATATAAGACCTGTTACAAACACAATGCAATTGGGTTTTTTTCATTTTCATCTTTTAATAAGTCTTATACCTTATATATAAGACCTGTTACAAACACAATGCAATTGGGTTTTATCATTTTCATCTTTTAATAAGTCTTATATGTTACTTATAAGACTTTTTAGAACACATTTAATGAAAACATAGTTATATAGAACACCTGCTAATTCTTATATACTGCATCATAAACTAAAAATAGTAAGGGAAACACATAACCATATCCTAATGTTTGAACAACCATCCTACTGTTCGAATATAAACATATACTACTATTTGAACATAACCATAAGCTAATGTTTTGAACAACCAATCTAACTACGATAAACAGTGTTTTTGTGGTTCAAGAAGTCGTGAAACATTTTTGCCCCGTATTTAGAAGCAAGACCACCATCATAACTTTTGCTAACTGCCCCTTTCTCGAAAATGTCTTGGGCAGCCATCAACACATGAATACCACAATCAAGGGTTCCATAACTTTGCTGTGGGGTCCACTTCACCTTGTTGAATTTAGGCTTCTCAATTTCTTTTTCAGTAAATCTTTATCCTTACCAGACAATACACGTTTTGCATAATCAAACCGAATCAAGAAAAGAAAATACAATAATCGACAAATAGAAATTGAAAAGAAAATACAATACAATAATCACTTTTGTTAAGAACATACCATTTTTCGCCATTAATGATATAACCTGTCTTGCCCTGTTCTTGGATGCATTGAATTGTAAAATGAATACTCCCGGTTTACGTATCCAAGACAAGCAATGTCCAATGATCAACTGTTCTGGCATTCGTATGCTCATTTGCTGCTGTGTGTACTGGCATCAAAATGTATTTGGCTTCTTCTTTTGCCAATTTCAATAGAACCTTGTCAATAACTCTTGAAATATCATCACTGTTCTTCTGTCTCAAAAAACTCTGGATAGGAATAAATTATAAATGTTAATAAAGTCTAACAAAAAGAAGTTAGTAAATAATTTAGAGTCAATAACACTTACCATTGAAAAACTTGTTAAGTAACCAACCATTAATTTCGGCTTCACGAAGTTGGAGGGCAACTGTCATGTCTTTCTTTCAAAATTGAAAGATATGCATCCAATACCTATCAATCCCCAAATGTAATCTCATTAAAAAATATTTTGATATAAAGCATATAAATATTTATTTAAGAAACTATATAATTAAACAAAAAAATTAACATACAAAAGAGAATCCGTCCATTTTATCATGTGCCAGTTCCCAAAGATCATTCATGCAAACATGATTTGCTTCATTTTGCCATATGGAATCACTGGAAAAAAAAAACATATATGAGAAATTTAAAAAAATTAAATATTTATTATAATTATAAAGGAAATGTTACTTACTACTTTTTGAGACGACCACACAAATCCTTATACAAAGCCTTGCTTTTTTGATCAATTCCCTTTGTTGTTTCAAATTTGTTTTGCTAGAAATGAAGGCGGTACATCGAATCCATGTCAACAACTTTTTCATCATCAATATTTACTTTCTCGAATAATCTTCTCCTTCGATTTTTCTTCCGTTTTTTTGTCTTCTTTTTGGGTAGACAAAATCCGAATCTTCTTTTGATACTTTCCTCTTGCCAACCCTTTCCTTTACACCCCTTTCCACAGATCCTATTTTAAACTGCTTTCCCTTTCCCTTCTCTCTTTCATTTGATCTTCTTTTTCTTTTTCCTCATTCTCGCTTCTCTTTTTCTTTCTCCACTAGCCCTCTCCTCATTTAATTTTTCTTGTACTCTTGTTCCTTTTTCAAAGAAACTCAAGCAAGCAGTTGCAAAAGAGTCTCTTCATGATCTTTTTCATTATTAGTAAGCCTTTCAATCTCAATTCTCAAATCTGCAATAGTTTTTTCAAATATTGAAATTGTACCATCATGTGCAACTTTCATCTTTTGAATTTCCTCGTCCTTTGCTTTGATTTGTTCTTCAGCCATCTTCAGTTGATTCTCACTCTCCACCTCTGATGCAAACAAAAGTTGACCCTTTTCAACAATTTCCTCTTCAAGCAAGTCATCCCTTCCAATCTCACTTCTCAAATCTTCAACAGTTTTTTCAAACATTGAAATTTTATCATCATGTGTAACTTTCATCTTTTGAATTTCCACCTCTGATGCAAACAAAAGCTGACCCTTTTCAATTTCTTCTTCAATATCTTGATCTTTTTTTTTTTCAAAATCAAGTAATCTAACAAGCAAGTCATCCCTTTCTTTGATCAAAATTTCTTTTTCCTTTTTCAATTCACACAGCTCAACATTCTTTTTTATTTCTTCTTCAACTTTGGCATTCAACTTTTCATTTTCAATTTTCAAATCTAACAACTCAGCATTCTTTCTGACTTCTTCTTCAAAAACAGAATTCAACTTTTCTATCTCCTTCAACAAATCTTCCTTTTCCTTCAATAGTTCCTCATCCACACTCTTTACAACATCACCTACGATTTCCTCAACTGATTCACCAACATTATGTCTCAGCGTGGTAGGTGTGAATATGCTGTGATCGCACTTTTGAAGTCATTTATCATGTTACCTGAACTTATATTTTCCAAGCCAACAATACCATCATTGTTACTTTCTGTCTCCACATCTTTTCCTTCAAGATCAGCATTTTTCAACATAATCACTTCCTCAGATGTTAACACAAGATCTTCAACAGTAACCTAATATTCATAAGAGAGGTTTTTTAGAAACATATAAGACATTATACACAATATAAATACTAAACTATGAGACTTAGAGATGAACATTAATATTAATAAAAGGTCCATACCTCATCTTTTCCTAATTTTGCAATCAGTTGACTGAAACCTTTTATTTTTTTCGAGATGTCCCATTTCATGAACCTTGGCAGCAAGCTCCTTGTTGGTTTGAAGATTGTTGTGTGCTCATTAAACCAATGCTAAAAGAACATTAAAAACTGTATAATTATACATATATACATATATTTAATAAAAAAACATTAAATAAACAAAGACTTTTTACTTACAGGTAAAAGTGATACACAGCCTGTCACAAGAAGTGGTGTTGAATGTTTTTCATTCAACGATTGCTTCAGATTTTCAACAATAGCTTTTGACCAATCATAAGTCCTCATCTTCTTCAAATCATCAACATAATAAAAAAAAGCTGACGATATATGTTCTCCCTTTGATGAAAAAAACAATGATCCCATTGCTATTAAAATAAGCAATTTCACAACATCCTCAATATCATCCTCTTCATCACTTAACACAATTCTTCTAAATGTTTCTTTCACTAACTTCATATTGACCACACTTGGACAGTTAGGAAATTGCCTCTTCACCAATTCAAAAGAAAGAAAATCTAACCGTAACTTCTTCAAATTCATTTCTTCTTTCCCACCAACCACTCCAAAAATTGTTGTTATATCTCTAGGTGTAATATCAACAAAAACCTCCCCAAGTTTGAATTTCTGCACATTTGAATCATAACACTTGATTATCTCCTCAATGGTTGAATCCATCTTCCGATATGTAAAATCCATGTTTGAAAAAATGGCATGGAAAAAGTGGTAGAATGGTGTTATTTTCAACTTCAGAAAATGGGATTCCTTTAGAGGTGTCTCCTTCATAATTGACCAAATCGCATGCACATTGGACCTGTAATTTGGGATCCATGATAAATGTTTTGTTGTTGTTGAAGCCTTTGAAATCCCTTTGGGGAGTTTTTGTTTAACAACAGCTGGTGATGATTTCTTCTTGGTCTTCAGTGATTTAGCTTTTGGTTTTAGAATTTCAGCAGGTTCAGCCTTACTTTTTGATCTTGTTACAGATTTCTGTACGTGTTTTTGAGGGGATACTGCAATATCCTCCTTAGTCTTCGATCTAGTTACAGGGGAATGTACAATAACCTTAGTCTTTGGAGAAATGTGCACGCGAGCAGTTGGTGTTTCAGCAGAAGCAGGAGAACTGTGCACACAAGCAGGAGGTGAAGCAGTTGGTGTTCTTTCGGATGATACAGACGATCCTGATGGAGTTTTAGACTTTTTACCAAATGGTTTATACTTCATACTTTGTTTTTTTCCCATCTACAAGTAAAAAATACAATATGATATATATTATTAATGACTGAATATAGTAAAAGTCTTATATGTTAGTTATAAGACTTAGTTATAAGACTTTTACAAGCACATATTGGACCTATATGCAACATATAAGACTTTTTATATATAATACAAAATTTTAAAAGTCTTATATGTTAGTTATAAGACTTTTTAAAAGTCTTATATGTTACTTATAAGACTTTTTTTATAAGACTTATAACTAAATATATAAGACTTTATAAAAAGTCTTATTATATACATAAAAAGTCTTATAACCAGAATATAAGACTCTTTTAAAAAGTCTTATATGTTAGTTATAAGACTTTTTAAAAGTATTATAACTAAGTCTTATAAGACTTTTAAAAAGTCTTATAACTAACATATAAGACTTAGTTATAAGACTTTTAAAAAGTCTTATAACTAACATATAAGACTTTTTACAAGCACATATTGGACCTATATGCAACATATAAGACTTTTTATATATAATACAAAATTTTAAAAGTCTTATATGTTAGTTATAAGACCTTTTAAAAAGTCTTATATGTTAGTTATAAGACTTTTTTATAAGACTTATAACTAAATATATAAGACTTTATAAAAAGTCTTATTATATACATAAAAAGTCTTATAACATACATAAAAAGTCTTATAACCAGAATTATAAGACTTTTAAAAAGTCTTATATGTAAAAAGTCTTATATGTTATATATAAGACTTTTAAAAAGTCAAAATTTTAACTAACATATAATAAGACTTAGATATAAGACAATTTTAAAGAGTCTTATAAGATCTTTAAAAAGTCTTATATGTTAGTTAAAAGACTTTTTAAAAGTCTTTTAACTAACATATAAGACTTTTCAAATGTTTATCAATTAACATGGCAAGGTTGAACATGGAATGATACAACACAAATCACATTTGGTCAGTAATTACTAGTACGCGGCCACGTGCTCCAAGGTTATCCCACACTTCCATCGAAGTGCCTGTGGGGAAGGTTTTGGTGTCCAGCCCATATACCAAGTAATACTTCACAAATGTCCTAGATTAATCACATTAATCATATTAATTATGAACATGGATTACCATCCAAACACCAAAGTAAAAAACATTTACAGCATCTCCAAATCTTTAAAAGTCTTATATGTTAGTTAAAAGACTTTTAAAAAGTCTTATATGCAACGTATAAGACTTTTTACATGCACATTTGACCTATATGCAACATAAAAGACTTTTAAAAAAAGTCTTTTAACTAACATATAATAACTTAAAAAGTCTTTTTACATGCACATTGGACCTAAAAAAGTCTTATATACAACATATAAGACTTTTTAAAAGTCTTATATGTTAGTTAAAAGACTTTATAAAAGACTTTTATATAACATATAAGACCTTTTATATGCACATTGGACCTATATGCAACATATAAGACTTTTAAAAAGTCTTTTAACTAACATATAATAACTTAAAAAGTCTTTTTACATGCACATTGGACCTAAAAAAGTCTTATATACAACATATAAGACTTTTTAAAAGTCTTATATGTTGTAAATGTTGCATATAAGACTTTTTATATATAAGACTTTTATAAAGTCTTATATGTTGCATATAAGACTTTTTAAAATAAGTCTTTATATACAACATTTATAAAGTCTTATATGGAAAAGTCTTTTATAAAGTCTTATATGGAAAAGTCAGGTATAAAAAGTCATATAACTAGCAATCTCTTCAGCTTCAACATTTATTTTAAAAAAAAAGTCTTATATACAACATTTATTTTAAAAAAAAACGTATAAAAATGATTTTTCTCTGTATAATATTTCAAATAAATACTGTTTAAAACATAAATGAAGAAAAAACGTATAAAAAACAACGAAATAAAGTAAAAACTCAGTATAATCGATGTTTTTTTGTGAAATTTACCTTTTATGAGTTTAAATTCACTTCGTTCTTCACTTCAACGGACTTTTCTACCGAGTTCACTAGAAATCTCTTCGCTTCAACGGAAATCGCCTAATATCGCCTGGGTTTTGTCTGGATTTAGAGAGAGAAAATGATTTTTGAAAATGACTAGGGTTTTGCGACGTTGTTGAAAATGAGGGTTTACGAGGCACGTGGCATCATCGGAAGTTCTATACGTGGCGAAATAGGAAGGAACGAGTTCTTTTTTTTAAGGGCATTGTGGTCTTTTGACAGCGAGGGGTGTATGGGGAATTAATAAAAAGCCATTTCTTAAAATGGGCTTTAATCTGGGCTCAGGGGCCCTAGGGTCCGTTGGCCTTCTTTCAATGGTACGGGGGAGGGGGAGTAGGTTGGAAGTTGTGTAATAACGAATTTGATACTCAAAAACAAAAATACACATACACACACAACCATGCCACTTGATGGCATAATAAGAAGGAAGAGAATATTAGATAATGGATAGATAGTTGCAAGCTGCACCACGGTTCCTCTCCTCACCTTCACTCATTTATTCTACAACTGGGTCATCTTTGCCGCCTTCTTCATCCAGTACGGTCGATGTACTCGTGAATAGATAAGGAAGAAAGACTTCCAACTTCAACTATGGAAAATCACACTCTTAAATTTGCGGTCAATGGAGAAAGATTCCAGCTTTCTTCTGTTGATCCTTCCACTACTCTTCTCCAATTCATCCGTTCCCAAACTCCATTCAAGAGTGTCAAGCTCAGTTGTGGCGAAGGTACTTATAATTTTTCAATTCTCTTGCTCTTTTACTGATTCATTTATGATTCTTTTTTCCATTTTTTGATATGGATTTGTATGCTTTTAAATACCAAATCAATTGTTACCCAAGTTGTGGATTTATGGGTCAACTGATAGTTGTCAATGTTGGTTTGGATTGGTCAACTCTAGTATAAGTTGTTCAATTTGACTGAATCCTTTTTGGGTAAATTGGTGCTTATGTTGTTCTTTGTACTTGATTTTTGCAAGGCAGGTGATCTGGGTTGGTACGTTTTCTAGTACTAGTTACTCCCTCGTCCCGAAATGATCTTCCCACTTTTTTTTTTTTTGTTACGAATGTAATTTGAGCAATAAATTTAGATTCATTAAATTATCCTTATGAAAATTTAAAAACATGCTATTGATACACCATTACAAATATTATCGATAACAATTTTTAGATGTTTATCAGGATAATTACTTTAACCTAAAATTATAGCTCAAAGTACCATCGTAATAACCACGAAAAAAGTAGGAAGAACATTTTGGGACAGACGGAGTATTATCATACTCAACCTGTTCTATTTGACTGATATAATTTGAAAAGATTTTGATCCTATGCTAGGCTGTTTAGTGATTTGACTATTGCTAGTCAGTAATTTGGGGTTAGTCTGTTTTTATAGTATCAACACATTCTGTTGTACTTAATTGAACTTGTTTGTGAATTATACAATTGTTGACCAAGTTGGTTCTTGTTTCGTTCTTAGTGATTGGTTCTAGTCAGTAAAGTATGTACACTTGTAGACCAACTGTACATATTTTATTATTGTTGGCGTCTGGGATGCATGTGATCTTCTAATTATTGATTCTTGAAAGTTCTGATGTGTGTTAAGGATTGAACCCTTGTATGAATTTCACCATTGTAGGTGGCTGTGGTGCTTGTAATGTTCTGTTATCCAAGTATGACCAAAAGCTCGATCAAGTTGAAGATTGTACCGTAAGTTCATGCCTCACTCTTCTTTGTAGTGTCAATGGGTGTTCAATTACTACAAGTGAAGGCCTTGGGAATAGCAAAGATGGGTTCCATCCCATCCATCAACGAATGGCCGGTTTCCATGCTTCTCAATGTGGCTTTTGCACTCCTGGAATGTGTGTTTCACTCTTTTCCGCCCTTGTCAATGCAGAGAAGAAAACACATCGGCCTGAGCCCCCAACGGGGTTCTCTAAGCTTACTGTTTCAGAAGCTGAAAAGTCCATTTCTGGAAATCTATGCCGTTGTACTGGTTATCGACCCATTGCAGATGTCTGCAAGAGTTTTGCATCTGATGTTGATATCGAAGATTTGGGGATTAATTCTTTTTGGAGAAAAGATGACCCTATTGATGTTAAGGTTAGTAATCTCCCTTTATACGATTCAAAGAAACAGATATGTACGTATCCTGAGTACTTGAAGAAGCAACACGAGCCATTGCTTTTGAATCACAAAACAAAATCTTGGTATACCCCCGTTACAATTAAGGAGCTTTGTAGCGTACTGGAAACCAATTTTGCTGAAGATGGTACGCAGGTAAAGATGGTTGCTGGTAACACTGGGGCTGGTTATTACAAGGAAATAGACCACTATGATAACTACATTGATATAAGGTACATCTGTGAGCTTGCTTTCATTAGACGTGATGAGAAACAGATTGAAATTGGAGCAACTGTAACACTTTCTAAAGCTGTTTTAGCTTTAAGGGAAGAAAGGGAAGGTGATTTAAGCTTAGAAGGGAAGCTGGTGTTCAAGAAGCTTGCTGACCATTTGGAAAAAATTGCTACACAAACCGTCAGAAACACGGCCAGTATAGGGGGTAACTTGGTAATTTCACAAAGGAAGCATTTCCCTTCAGATATTGCCACGATACTTCTTGCTGTGGATTCAAAAGTTAGAATCATGACAGGTCACAAAGAGGAAACACTTACACTTGAAGAGTTCTTTGCAAGGCCTGGGTTAGACTCCAAAAGTGTTCTTTTAAGTGTTCAAATTCCTTGTTGGAAGCCGCTTCAAAATGGTTGCCATAACAATAAATCCGACACTAAGTTGATGTTTGAAACCTATCGTGCTGCTCCACGGCCTCTTGGAAATGCGTTAGCCTATTTAAATGCTTCTTTCTTGGCTGATGTTTCTTCCCGTGAAAATGGGGTTGTAGTAAATAGCATTAGATTGAGTTTTGGTGCATATGGGACAAAGCATGCAATAAGGGCAAGGAAAGTTGAAGATTATTTAGCTAGTAAGATTTTAGGTGTTGATGTTCTATATGAAGCTGTGAAATTAGTTAGTAACACTGTCTCACCAGATGAAGGTACTTCAGACCCTGCTTATCGGTCAAGCTTGGCTGTTGGTTTTCTGTTTGAATTTCTATCCCCTTTGATTGATGGTGGTGATAACACCCAGTTTGATCGTAAGGAAAATCGAGAATTTCTGTCATCTGCAAAGCAGGTTGTGGAAACAAGACAAGATTATCTTCCGGTGGGTGAACCAATCATAAAAACTGGTGCCGCCCTCCAAGCTTCTGGTGTGTTATGCTTCTTGTGGTATTTCATTTTTTGCTTTGGTCAGTGCTTTGTTTGTTTTTCATTATTTACGAGCTTGAACTTTTATTTTCTGCGTCCTCTTCTAAAGAAGATCGAATGGTATGCAGTATGGTACTTTTTAAATACTCGCATTATATTGAAGAACTCTACAAAAAAGACAAGGTCAAACGAATACTCCCTCTGTCCCTGAATGAATGTCGAAATATTTTTCAAATTTGCTCTTGATCAAAAGCAATTTCAAAACTTTATTCGACATTCATTTAGGGACAGAGGGAGTAGTACTTTATTTTGATTTGTCTTGTCATGCTCCTGAATCTTGTAACTCCTCTTTCTGTTCCCTTTATGTCCATCATTATTTCTTTGTTGTTATTATTATTATTATTATTATTATTATTATTATTATTATTTTATTTGTAGTAGTAGTAGCATAATTATCATTATTATTTTTATTATTATTATTATTATTATTATTATTATTATTATTATTATTATTATTATTATTATTATTATTACTATTATTATTATTATTATTATTATTATTATTATTATTATTATTATTATTATTATTATTTCTGTTTCTATTTTTCCTTGTTTCCTTTTTTCTTTTGGGGATGAATGTCAGAAGTGTGCAATTCCATGGGTATATAAACAAAAACTCACGAGTTTTTCCTTCCTACGTTCTTCCTCCTCTGTTAAAATACAATTTTGATGCTTCCAGTTTGATTCTAACTAATTCTCACCTCAATTTATTCATTCAATTATCGAAGTTTTAAAGCAATTTAAGTTTTTTCTTTCGCCCTCCCTCAATCCTCCCTGTAACTTTTATTTTAGGCTTGGCTATATTGGACTCTAACCTTCCAAACTACAGACACAGTTGGATTGCTCATAGTTTTCCTGACCAATCATATAGGTGAAGCAATATATGTGGATGACATCCCTTCCCCAACAAATTGCCTTCACGGGGCTTTCATTTCTAGCACCAAGCCAATTGCACGGCTAAAGGATATAAAATTCAAAGGCAATTCACTACCAGAAGGTTTGGAAGCTATTATATCTTGTAAGGATGTTCCAAAAGGAGGAGAAAATGTTGGAGCAAAGACCTTCTTTGGTTATGAACCTTTATTTGCTGATGACTTTATAGAGTGCGCGGGTCAACCTCTTGCTTTAGTGGTTAGTCAATTTTATATGATTTTATTTTCCGTTCATCATGAATTGTTATTTGCTTTCCACCGATACTGAGTTGCTGAATTATAATGCTAGGTTGCAGATTCACAGAAGAATGCAGATATAGCAGCAGAATTAGCCGTGGTTGATTATGACACCGAAAATGTGGGACCGCCCATTTTAACTGTTGAAGAGGCTGTTGAGAAAGCGAGCTTTTTTGAAGTCCCTCCTTTCTTATCTCCATCACCAGTAGGTGACTTCTCAAAGGGAATGGAGGAAGCTGATCAAAGAATACTCTCTGCTGAGGTACATGGTTATAATTTCAGCTTCTATGGTCTTCGTCACTACGTCCGCCCCAATAGAAGAGTAACATTTGACTATTCATGAATATGAAGAAAATGGTTGAAAATCTACTAGTTTTCTGAATTCCCCCTCAAAAACATATGATTACTAACTAGCTAACAACCTTTGACTCTAGGCGGGAAATGAAAGTTAATATAGTCAATTTCTTATAAAAAGCTGTTCTTAAAAGGAAATGTTACTCTTCAATTGGGAAAATATAAAAATGAATACTTCTCTTATTAGGAGGAGTGATTTTTTTTCTCTCGAACATTACAGTGAAAAGTCTAGTGTACCCCCATTAAACCCGTTCGAAATAATTTATGGGCTTGTTATCGAGTTTCCTGTTTACTCTGATGATTCAGATTCGGCTTGGGTCACAATACTATTTCTATATGGAGACACAAACTGCCTTAGCTGTCCCGGATGAAGACAGCTGTATGGTGATATACAGTTCAATTCAAGCCCCTGAGTTTGCACACAGTGTGATTGCAAGATGTCTTGGTGTTCCCGAACACAATATTCGTGTTATCACAAGAAGGGTTGGAGGAGGCTTTGGTGGCAAGGCCATTAGAGCTATGCCGGTGAGTATCCTATTGTACTCCCTCTGACCCTGAATAAATGTCGCATTTTTAATTTTATGATCGACATGATTGAACTTTGACCAAAAAGTATCATGTAATTTTAAAAATTGTTATTAATGCGACATTGAAATACTATCAAGAGCTATTTTTTTGAATTTCATGAAAATGAATACTTTTTCATCAAATGTTGGTCAAAGTTCAACCAAGTTGACCATAAAAATCAAAGTGCGGCATTTATTCTGGGACGGAGGGAGTATATTTTTGGAAACTATATGTTCATCTCACATAATGTGTGTGCCAACATGGTGTCGGTATAATTTGATTTTTTTTTTTGGTGAAATAATTTGAATTATGTTAAATGTCTATATTTACATCCTTTAGCATACCACTTACGATCAGATGTTTTAGATTGCAACAGCATGTGCCCTTGCTGCACACAAATTAGGCCGTCCAGTCAGATTATACCTAAATCGCAAGACTGACATGATCATGGCGGGAGGAAGACATCCGATGAAGATAACTTACAGTGTTGGGTTCAAGTCTAGTGGGAAAATCACAGCCTTACACCTGGACATTTTAATCAATGCAGGATGGTCCATGGATATAAGCCCAATAATGCCGACTAACATGGTGGGTGCACTTAAGAAGTACGATTGGGGTGCTTTATCATTCGACTTTAAACTCTGCAAGACAAATCTTTCTAGTAAATCTGCTATGCGGGCCCCAGGAGAAGTGCAGGCATCTTTTATTGCGGAAGCTGTAATAGAGCATGTTGCATCTGTGCTATCTCTAGAAGTTGATTATGTCAGATACATAAATCTTCACACATTAAACAGCTTAAACTTATTTTATCCTCAAAGTAAAGAGGAGCCCGTAGAATATACTTTGCCTTCTATATGGGATAAGATGGCCAAATCATCGAACTTTGACCAAAGGGTAAAAATGGTAAAAAAGTTCAATCTGAGTAATAAGTGGAAGAAAATGGGAATTTCTCGAGTTCCTATTATAATTGAAGTGATGTTGAGATCAGCTCCTGGGCGAGTGAGTATTTTATGGGACGGATCTGTAGTTGTGGAAGTTGGTGGAATTGAGCTGGGGCAGGGTCTTTGGACAAAGGTAAAACAAATGACTGCATTCTCTTTAAGTGAAATTCAATGTGATGGTACTGAAGAGTTGTTAGAAAAAGTACGGGTCGTTCAAGCAGATACGTTAAGCTTAATTCATGGGGGTTTTACTGCTGGGAGCACTACATCTGAATCAAGCTGTGAAGCAGTTAGACTTTGCTGCAATATTTTGGTCGAGAGACTTACTTCTCTGAAGAAAAATCTGGAGGAACAAATGGGTTCAGTAACATGGGACATTTTAATTCTCCAGGTATCTTTGCTACTATAATTCTTGCGATCTAGTTAATCACTAGGTGAAGATGGTGAAACAAGTTTCACATTTGTTTTATATAATTATAGAATGATGAATGGTGGACTATCTTTTTGGGACGGAGGTAGTATAATACGGAGTAGATCATTTGATGTTTTCTAAGATGATATTATCAAGCAGCCCATAATATGCATGCACTTTTTTTCCTAAGCAAATCTTGATCAAGTTCAATGTCTTGTATGTTCTTATTCATCATAGTTTGTGGTTTTCTTTGAAATGCAGGCACATGTCCAGTCTATTAGTTTGACAGCGAGTTCTTTCTTTGTACCTGACTCAACTTCTAACCAATACCTGAATTATGGTGCTGCGGTTTGTGAGGTAATTTCTATGATTACATACTTCTAAGTTTGCGCCTTGAGAATTGTTTTTGAGGTGATCAGTGTAATGCTAAGAAGGTGTAATTTTGCAGGTAGAGATAGATCTTCTGACTGGAGGAACCAATATCTTGCGAGCTGATATCATCTATGACTGTGGGCAGAGCATGAACCCTGCTGTGGATTTGGGACAGGTTCTCTTTATTTCTGAGCATTAATATTTCGGCACATACAGAACGAGTTAATTCCACTGCCACCCCTGAAGTTTGGACAAGTATCACTACCACTGCCCCCCCCCCCCCTTTGGTCAATTTTATGTAAGCTAAATGACTATTTTACCCTACAACAACAACAACAACAACAACAACCACCAAGCCTTAGTCCAAAAATAATTTGGGGTCGGCTAACATGAATCCTCATATGTCATCGTGTAAAAAGGTTGTTGAAAAAAAAAAATCAACCCCCACATGGGTTTTTGCCCTCCACTACTGCTTCTTCAACACCATACTTCCAACCACTCCAAGTAAACTCATATCATTTTCAATCACTCTAAGTCAAGTTTGTTTGGGCCTTCCCCGACCCCTCGCCATTTTATCATTTCTCCACTGTTCCGGCCTCCTAACCGGTGCATCACTCGGTCTCCTTCTCACATGTCCAAACCACCTTAGACGATTTTCCCTCATTTTATCCTCAATGGGCGCAACTCCTACTTTACCTCTAATCACCTCATTCCCCAATCGATCATTTCTTGTATGACTGCACATCCATCGAAGCATACGCATCTCCGCCACATTCATCTTATGCACGTGACACTGTTTCACGGCCCAACATTCGGTGCCGTAAAGCAGTGCCGGCCTAATTGTCGTACGGTAGAATTTTCCCTTTAATCTATGGGGCATGCCGCGATCACATAGGAACCCTGTGGCAATCTTCCACTTCAACCAACCTGCTTTAATCCTATGAGCCACATCTCCATCTAATTCTCCATCTTTTTGGATAATGGATCCAAAATAGCGAAAAAACTTAGAAGCTTGGACAATATTTCCATCAAATGTGACCACCTCTGCATCCCTACTTCCAACTCTGCTAAACTTACACTCCAAATATTCAGTCTTGCTTATGCTCAGTCTAAAACCTCGAGATTCCAAAGTGTGTCTCCACAACTCCAATTTACCCTTAAATTACTTTTTTACTCAATGTAAAGTCGATAATATTAAAGACTTGGGGGTAAAATAGTCATTTAGCTTGCATAAAATTGCTTATAGGGAGGAGTGAGATGAAACTAAACCTCGGTGGGGGGCGGGGCAGTGACACTTGTCCAAACCTCAGATTGGCAATGATGAATCAATAAATACATTACTAAATTTGAATTTCTGCTCATAGAATCACTGGGAAATGTTTTTCAAATTTATGTACGGAGTATTAGTTTGCTTGTCTGGCCAAATAAAGTAATAAACTGACAATGGCATGTCATGTGGCTTTCAAAATATTTCTTGTCACAGATTGAAGGAGCTTTTGTACAAGGGTTAGGATTTTTTATGCTCGAAGAATACCTGACGGATTCTGAGGGCTTGGTGGCTGTGGATGGCACGTGGAACTATAAGATACCAACGTTGGATACAATACCCAAACAGTTCAACGTTGAAGTAATGAATAGTGGACATCACCAAAAACGCGTTCTCTCTTCCAAAGGTATCTTCTTCTTTCTTCTTCCCTTGGACCTAATTTATTTAGATCAAAGTATTTACCCTACAAGAGTCTGCTCATTTAGGAACAAAGATTATACTGCTCATTTAGGAACAAAGGTTAAATTTCAAGTAAATTTAATGCTTCCCGTCCTAATTGAAGAGTAACATTTGACTAAACACAAATAAAAGAAAAATTGTTTGACTTTCATCTAAATCTCTAAACTGCTCCACTAAACATTTAGGTTACAATGTTTGAAATTTTAATTCAAACTAGCAGGGAAAATGAAGGTTAGTTCTGTCCATTTTTTAAGTTTCCTTAAAGATAAAGATGGACCAAAAAGGAATACCCATTTCTTATTTTGGGATATGATAGCAATTATGCACAACATATACCCTTACTACCACAATATAGAATTACATTGCAAGTATACATTGGAATATGTTATTTGTGAAAGTTTCGTGTAGCTAGGAAGCTTCAAACAACACAACAGTTCACGGATGTGAGTACAGATGTGTCACACAACTGTCCACACATCCACAAATAATGCAGCAGAATAAAATAATAACTCAAGAATTATATACGTTCACTGGTTTTGATCCCAGCAAACTAGGCTTACGCCCAAAAACTTCACTACTAAAAATTGTGTTGCTTACAAAAACACGAATTAGTGAAAACTAAAATACTAAAATACTGAACAAGTTCTAATCACCTTCTATATAAGAACAGACTCCCTTTCCCAAGTAGACTCTATTCCAATCAGAAGTAAAACAAAGAACTTGACAAAAACCTAGATGTGAGTTCGGATGTATGTCACAACCTAAAGCTACAATATGAAAACGTGAAGAACTGAAGTATTTGTCTCTCAAATAAATCTCTAAAAGTTGTGTCTTCTCTTGTGCTGATCTCTTTGTATTTATATGCACCTTGAGAAGATCTTCACGAATCAAAAGCTTTCCTTATGTGAGTTTTCCAATTCCTACAAGGAAACATAAAGCACACTCACAAGGAAAGATATTTTGTTAGTAGGTTAGTCCTAATATAAATCTATGTACATAAATAAAAGATATTTACAATATTAACAAAGTCCTTTTCAAAGTAGGATACTTATGAAACTTTCCATGAAAGTCCCAAAATCAACTTACCAAATATGTTGCTTTGATTCGAAATAGGAAACATCCTTTTCATAATAGGACAATATAAATCTTTCCATGAAAGTTCCAAAATCAACTTACCAATTATTTCGAAATAAGGAAACACATTGTTTCCTAAAAACTCACTCTTTCAATTTGCTAAAGGTGAACTTAGTAATTTCCCTAAAAATGGCACCCACACACGTCAGAATGCAACATATACATGAAAATGAACATTGATATAGATTGACCTGTGGCAACATGTTTTGCAGCTTCAGGAGAGCCACCATTACTTCTGGCAGTTTCAGCTCATTGTGCAGCAAGAGCCGCCATTAAAGCAGCAAGAACCCAGCTTCTTTCTTGGAGTGGATCGGATACATCTGATTCAAAATTACTACATTTGGATGTTCCTGCTACAATGCCTGTTGTGAAGAAGCTCTGTGGACTTGACAATGTGGAGTCCTACCTACAAAGCTTGTTACCTAGCTAGCTGCTGAAACATATCTACAAGACTACAAGGTAACAAGTTCACTAGTTCTACACACACACGCGCACATATAGATACCAACTACTATGTATATAAGATAAATAATATAAGCAATATATAATTAAGTTATACATAACAAATATTAAAAACATAAAAAATGTCATATTTTACATAAAAACCATTAAACATTATATTACAAATAGAAAATTAAACTTACAATCGGAATCCAGAGTTGATTCTTATTCTTCACTCCAAGCTTCTACGTACTAAATGCAAACTAAAAACTTTACGGCTTTGAAATGGAAGGTTTTCTCAACACATTTGCAATATTCTTGTAGAATATGAAAAGCTTGTCTCTTCCGTTTGAAGAGGTCGTTCTTTTATAGGCATTTCCACCGATTCTTCTTTCATTTTTGAGAATTATTGGTCAATATCTTTATGTCTTCTCTTTCTTTTTCGTCAACTTTAAGTCATTTCCACCTTTTTGCTTTAAGTCATGTTTTGGCTTTATATCCCCACTAGTCTTGTTTTTTCTTTCCACTAGTTTTTTGTCTTCTACTTTTAGCCTTATCACCTTCTTTTTTAAGATTCGACATGTCTCCTTTCTTTAAGCAATAATTTTTGTTTTCTTTCATTATTTTTTTTTCGATTGAATCATTTTGGAGATGTTCTTTGAGAATATGGGACTATTCCCATATAGTCTTCCATGTCTTCATTATCATTTTCAATACTTTGAGGAATGTCATGGAAGCATTTCCTTCTTCTTCTTCTTCTTCTTTGAAAATATTTTTAGTGAAAATGAAAAAAAAAATCATCTTTAATGCATAAATGTAATCTTTCTAGAGACATTTCAGGATTTGCCAAAAGAATTTGTGATTTGACCATTTTAATTGCATCATTCTCAATTTTGTCTTCCATCTTCTTTTATCAAACATGCAAAACCATGTTTTCTATGAGAATTTTGATAAAGGAATTCATGTAGCCAAGCATCAATGTAATCCCAATAGTTATAGGAAAATTGTCTATAATGGGAGACCTCTTCCAATAGAAAAAACAAGTTTTCCATATTCTACAAGAATATTGCTCATGTGTTGAGAAAACCTTCCATTTCAAAGTCTTAAAGTTTTTAGTTTTGTATTTCGTAAGTAGAAGCTTAGAGTGAAGAATAAGAATATGCTCTGGATTCCTTTGTTTGAAGTTTTTAATATTTGTTGTATATACCTTATAATAATATATTGCTTATATTATATACCTTTGTATCTCAATCCCATTTATGCCAAATTTATATTTACTTCATGATCATGCAATGAAACTTGTATTAAAACACAATAGAACAGAATGATCATTTTTTAAACCAAGCAAGTACACTTGGTGTGATGTTCAAGCTAAGATTTATAGACAGTAGTAAGAAATAAGAAGATTCTTATGTGATAAAGTTTTCTAGCTCTGTTCTTGTTTCTGACTATTTTTCTCGTACTCGTTCTTGCTTGAATCTATTTGCCATTGGCTTAATAATATTGAAATTGTTGTTGCGTGATTATCACCGATTAATTTAATATGTTCGTTGCATATTTAAATTCCAACAAGGCTCTCAACATGATGGAGAGAAGGTTGAGGCTCTCGACGAATGAGAGAAATTTTAAGAGATCCAAGACCAGGGGCGGATCTATGTTAAGGAGAAGGGGGTCGACACCTCCCTGATTTTCCCCATTTTTCCCACTTTCACCCTTGAAAAATATTATCAATTTATGCATTGTCCCGATTTTCAATTGAATAAGAGAGATGTATATATCAAAAAATCATGTTGAAATGTCCTAACAAGATAACAAGAAAAGCACACTATTGAAGTTTTCTATCCCTACTATTAGTAGGCAGAATGTTGCAATAGTGCAATTTTTGTCATCACAATAGTGTATAAATGTGCAGGTCAAGTTAAGGCCAACTATTGTGGAATTTCTTCCCAAAATGACACTGTTTCAAAAAGTGTTTCCCAAAATATCACACTTTTAAAAGTATTGACCAGAATAGCCTAGTTTTTAGAATTCGCGGTTGGCAACTGCGTTTTCATTAATGAATTCGCATTTGGCAACCGCGGGTTTATAATATTTCTATTTCTTTTTTTTTTTTTTTAACGCGATTGGCAACTGCGAATTCAACTTTGAAAAACGCAGTTGCCAACCGCGAATTCTAAAAACTAGGCTATTCTGGTCAATACTTTTAAAAGTGTGACATTTTAGGAAATACTTTTTGAAACAGTGTCATTTTGGGAAAAAGTTCAACTATTGTGAGGCTTACATCATAATAAGTTTAATGGAGTACTTCCTCCGTCCCAAAATGAATGTTAAAAAAAATAAATCAAATTTGCTATTGATCAAGGATACATTCGGACATTGTTTGAACATTTATTTTGGGAAGAATGGGGTAATTTTATTGTATTGCTTTATTATAATGTTGAAGTGTCTTCGCGTTAAAATGTTTGATCCTCTTTGTGCGTGAACATGGTTTCTCACCTCATATAGTATAGTTCAAGTTAGATATCACTTCGATGTTATTATGATGTTGGACATGGCTTGATTGAAATTCATGTATTAAAATGAATTTCTCAAACTGTATATATAAAATTTGAATTTAGTTTGTTAATGTTTCATTTTTGTTAGACTATCCCCATCAGTGACCCCGACCCAACCCAACCTCAAATAAAATATTAATTTCTCTCACTTCCATATACACAACCTCAACTTTATATAATTTATACTCACATCAGTGATCCAACCCAACCCAACCCAACCCAACCTAACCTTTTAAAAATAAAATATTTATTTTTTATTTACTTCAACTTATCTAAAATATTTATCATTTTATTTTTTAAAATAATTTATTAATAATAATATTTTTAAAATTACCTGTACAATTATTAAAAATAATTACCCATACAATTATAAAAAAATAAATTTTTTTGATATATTTTTTATTTTTTTAATTTATATAATTATCTAAAATATACTAATTTTAAAAATATATTTATATAAGTACAAAATAAAAATAATTTGGTGAAAAAAAAAAAAAACAAATTGTGACCCAACCGTGGTCAACCGAAGGGCAATTGGCCAACCTCGGTTGTTACTTTTCGTGACTTTCTTTGAATTTTTTTTTTTTGGTAGTGGCTCTCTCAAGAGAGTCACTGATGGAGGTGGTCTTACATCTTACGTGATTAGTCTTTATTTGAATGGTGGAGTTCAATTTTAATTCCAGCTAAGTTTTTGCTTGCTTATGCTTATTTATTCATTTACATTTGCGGAGAGGAGTTTTTATATATTGAGTTAAATTTTACTATCATTTTTGATATTGTAATTGTAAGTTTTCGTTATGTTAAAAATTGACCCCGCTCGGTACAAAGACAGCAGCTAAAATAATTCAAATGCACGAGAAAAGAGACATGAACATCGTTGGGGTGGAAGAGAACGATAGATGAGAGATGGGGGAATCCAAGAGATAACTAGGTAACGGTGATAGGTTGATAGTTTCTTTCTTAAAAAAAATATATTTTTAACGACTCTCCACTTTCACCACCACCACCTCAAAACCTCAAGGTAAAAAAATATTTTTTTATTCATTTTAAAATTATATTTTAACAATTCCCCCACTCCCAAACAATTTTTTCATTCATATTAAAATTATTTTTTAACAACCCTCACCACCCCCCACCCACCCACCCACCCACGGTCTCACTTTTTTTACACATAATTAAATTAATTTATTTTTTAACAACTCCCCCACCCAACCCTACTCTCCTACTCTCGGCTACCCACCCTACCCCCTACCCCCACACTCTCGGCTACCCACCCTATCCCACACCTACCCCACCCCCACACCATACCCTATCACCACCTTGGCCTACCATCATCTTACCCTTTACATTTCCACCACCACCCCACCTCCATCACCTTGCCCCACCCTTTCTATTTCAACTTATCTCAAATTGTGTTTTTATCAAAAAATATTTTCATTACAAAGAGAAATATTTTTCGAAAAACATTTTCCTTACCAAACAGCCAAAAACGTGTCTATATCATTTTCCATGTTCATAAGCAAAAATCATCTCCCACACTAAGATATGGAATCAAAAATCGATACAACAAAGATTGTTCAGGTCCTACTAAGTATACACCATCCTCATTTTAGACTGCCTGCATACAATGTAAAAAATATGTTCTTACTACAAACGCATAATACATTGTCACTCGATGAGAACCACATCCCCTTTCAGCTACTTTCCCCTGAAAACAAAAAGAAATTAGTTACGAGAAAAAAGGAATACCCTGGAGGGAAATTAGGGACTGAATTTACACAATTATACGTACGTGTTCATCATCAGTGTAATGTTATCCCCTTTCAGTAGGATCCGTCCTACACAAATGCACAAGTTTAATGTCAGGCGATTCAATAAATCGAGCATAATATTTACTCCCTCTGTCCCATAAAGATGTTCCCATTTGCCATTTTTTGTTTGTCCCAAAAGATAGTCTCGTTTCCAAAATTGTAAGGTTAAAATCATTGAACTTGCAATGCCGACCAAAAATAAAGAGGAAGAGAAGAGAGGATGAGAGCCAACCAAGGAAGAAGATGAGGTAATGGAGTAAGTAATAAGTAAACCTCGTAAAGCTTAGTAATGGAAATGAAAATAGGTTGTTAAAATGTCTGATTAGTCAAATAGGATTTTTATTATGGTACGGAGAGAATATTAACCGGTAGTATACTGCAACCTCCTCTAAAGCAAATTCATTTTAATGACAAAAAATAAAGTGAAAGAAATTGTTAAAAAGGAAACTTGTTAAGAACCTAGATGCTTTCTGGTCTTCTTCTTTATGCTAACTTCCTCCGCCTCATCAAGAACCAAATTCATGTACTCATCAAACCCCTACAATGAACAAATAAAAACACACACAAAAAAAAACATACACATAAGAAATATACAGGAATATGAAAATACATGGTTCTAGAGTCGGAATGCAATCAAACATGAAATAGCCAAAGGCCAATAAGTGAAAAACTCGTAAACATTTATAATAATGCTGACAGAAATGCTTGGTGATATAGTTTATTGATTAGCTACAAGCATTACCAATTACTTACTACAAAGGCATCAATATTGCCAAGATGGAAAGGTAAGTAGTAATAGATAAATCAGGTAGGGTGAAGGGGAGAAGTGCCTCCTGAGTGTATGTGATAGCAGTATAACACGAAGTTGGGGAACAAGAAGTTAGGCAGCTAAAAAAGCAAATGTTTGGACAATGGGTATAGCTGAAATGAGAAAATGAATGAGCTTCAAACTTAATAAACTTGAGCTACAATTTAACCTAATAGAAGATAAAGTCATAGAAAATTGCTTAAGATAGTTGGCCCATATATAATGTAGAGCACTAAATATACGATGGGTTAGAACTTAGAAGTTATAGAACTGTTAGTGGTGATTTCATTATTGTTGTTGAATGGTGATATTAGTGGTGGTGATCAGGGGCGGAGCCAGGGGGGCATGAGGGGGCACTTGCCCCCCCAAATGGGCAAAGGTGCAGTGGAATTTTTTTTTTTTTGCCCCCCCCCCATATTTTTTTGTTATATATAATTAACTTCAAGATTAACATCAGTGAGTGGTGTGGTTCAGCGGTAGAAGGGGTGAAGTTAAAGCCTTTGGTGTTTCCTTTCAAATCCATGTTCGAGCCCTGCTACCTACATTTTCAATTAATTTTATTTGTCCTCCATCTTTGCTATTCTCTCTCTCTCTCTCCATTTTTTTCTCTTAACAATTTTGTTTTTCTCTTTCTCCTAATTTCCTCACATTTTTTCAATCTTAATTAATTAGTTAGGCTTTTCCCATTTTTTTTGTTTTTGGTCTTTCTTCCTATTATCCCAAGTTTAATTAGCAAATTTGAATTTCTTTTTTGTACGAGTAATATATTTTAATAAATTGTTTGCGTTAAATACTTCAACATTATTTCAATCGTTCTTTGAATTACTTACTTTTATCATTTTTGTTAACTTTCTTAATTCTTTACATTTTTAACTAAAATACATTGTATTTCATGGATCCGACCCATTTTTTTACTTGTCCGACCCGAATTTTTTTTTTCGGGGGCACCCCCGTGTGATCTTGCCCCCCCCCCTCGGGCAATTCCTGAAATGAGAAAATGAATGAGCTTCAAACTTAATAAACTTGAGCTACAATTTAACCTAATAGAAGTTGAAGTCATAGAAAATCACTTAAGATAGTTGGCCCATATATAATGTAGAGCACTAAATATACGATGGGTTAGAACTTAAAAGTTATAGAACTGTTAGGGGTGATTTCATTATTGTTGTTGAATGGTGATATTAGTGGTGGTGATGGTGGTGGTGTTAGTTATAGTGGTGATGGTGGCATTAGTGGTGTTGGGAGGAGAGTTAAAACTAACAACCAATATTTTGTACTTTTAAAGGAGAAAAACCGGCTTTCTTTTATTTGCTTGCGTGAATTGTTGTGTGGGGGTTGAAGCAACGCACTTAATCTGCTAACTATTGTTAACTCTAGTCCTTGAAGTGGTAGCTTGTTACGTCAAGGTAACTACGGGAGCATAAAGCAACAGTCAAATGCTTCCATGTAGACATCAACTATGGTAAGTCTTCTATTGACTATTTTAGTGGGGGGGGGGAGAGAACCTTACAAAGTTTACTACTCCCTTTGTCCCATAATAAATGTCGCAGTTGACGTGTCAATGTTTTTACAAAGTTTACTACTCCCTTTGTCCCATAATAAATGTCGCAGTTGACGTGTCAATGTTTTTAAGGAGCGTGCTTTATTTGTTTGCACATTGCTAGTACAATGGTGAAATTGCATTATGACTATTTCCTTATTCAGATATGTGACATTTATTTTGGGAGGGACGAAAAAGGAAAGTATAACATTTATTATGGGACGGAGGGAGTATATTTTAGGCACGTTCATGGTATTTTGTGGGAAGGGGAAAATGAAGCTTTACATACTACGTATATTTTAGGCAGCGTTCTTGGTATTTTAGGCATCAATAACTTGGTCAAGTACTTTCCCTTGGACATAGTAAATTTCAGCGTAGCCTGCACAGTTTGTACGATTGAGAAAAAACACTAATGCTTTAAAAGATATGCTATGTCCATTGCATCCAGTTGCAGATGTACTTTTTGGCCTCACGGGGGATTTAGGCTCAGGAAAAGAGGACTGGAAGTATAAGTATGTGGGGTTCTTGCTGTGTTATGGAGTTACTCTTGGGTGACATATTAGGTGGAATGCTATTCTGGAGTATGGACTAATGCAAAGACTGGAGGTTCCTCCTGGATAAGCGTTCCCAATTGGTCATTTCATTCTCTCCTTTTTTTCATGTTTACACTAGCTTTTTTAGTGACGTCTGCCCACTTGGTATCTTCTTTCCCCATATAAGTAAATAAGATTACATCATGTGAAAGTATTAAATGCAAAGAGATGTCACTCAAATCAGCTTAAGCTTGCTAAGATCATATGAAATGAAAACCATTGTTTTCAATGACATTTAATCCCCCCCCTACTTGCCACAGCTCGTCTTTCTAAACAACAAAATTTAATAATGCCAACAGGGCCACTATAGCTAGTCTATAACCCAATATGGACCATCAACAACTTCTTTTCTTATCAAAAGAATATGGACCATCAATATCTACGATCAATCAAGTATAATAAGCATTAGAAGGTGCTTTTATGCTACTGAAAACTCACATAATATGAAAAGTGTAGTAACAATATAACGAAGCCCCAAAGCTACTCAAGGTACCAACACTCAAATAACTTCTTTATCCCAATTCTCAACCATCAACAGTTCATGATATAGTGAGGGTAAAAATTGGAAAAAAAAAAAAAAGTAAAACCAGTTAACTACTCCCTCGATCCAAAATAAGTGCAATTTAGGGTGATTCAAAGTAAGTGATCTTTTTCTTTTTATTTAATGCTACTCTTTTGTGTATACAAGTTTCCTAGGGACCCACAAGTAAAGCATTTGTATCCACTATTTTTTCTTTTGATGGAGTTAAATCTGGATTTTATTAGAAGGGGTCAAAATTATGATAAAATTCTGTTTCTTTTCCTGAACCAAAGGGGAGCAAAATTGCAAAAAAAATAAAATGTTTTAGTGGTAAAAGAATAATTTTCTCAAACTTAAAGGTGGAAAAAAGACCAACTCCAAAATCAAAGGGTCAAATGATCCCCACAAGCTGAACATGGATTCGCCACTGGTCAAATCAGTTTCCTTAAACTGTGTCAAGTCAAATGTAGCACTTACTATATGAACAACTAACCAAGCAAACAATCATTTACTCCACAGCCATAGGCAATAAACAAGTCCAAGAAAGGTGAACATACAATAATGCGTCCTTCGATCCTCAAGTCCTTCTGTTCAAATAGCCAAATCTGGATACGAGCTTTCTGTTTCAATCCACCCACAGAAAAAAACAGCACATTAGCTAATATCTTCATAAATTAGGGTAAGAAACACAAAAGGTTTGGATAAAAGACCGAAATGCAACTTACACTTTGGAGAAACCTGAAGATCAGATTCTGAAAAATTAAATCACCGCGAACAAGAAGCGTTAAAATAAGTCAGTAATTTTAAAAACTACCGTGAACAAGTTGAAAGAGAAATACTAAGCTTCATCTGATAATTCATAATCTTTCCACATATTATATGCTATGCCATTCCTTATATTTATCCCTAGTTCAGCATCATGATCATGATTCAAAGGCTCCACATATTCTTCGTTTTCATGTGGGGTTTGATTTAAGATCTCTTCATCAACTTCACTTATAAGACTTTCATCCGGATCTTCATCTATTAGAAAATTATGAATAATGCAGCATGCTAAAAGTATCTCTGATTGCACATCAGTCGGATAGAAAGGTTCCGTTGTGCTCCTTATGATAGCAAATCTTTTCTTAAGCACACCAAATGCCCTTTCAATTGCATTACGTAAGGATGAATGTCGAAGATTGAATAATTCACGACAATTTTGAGGGGCTCGATTGGAATATTCTTTCAAGTGATAGCGTACGCCTCTAAATGGTGTAATCAGTCCACTTCTATGCATGAAGCCCGCATCAAGAACATAAAATTTACCTATTACGAATTACATATGTATTACTATAATATTTTTGAAAACTATATTACGTAATAATTGAGAAGCATTCATTACCATTACGAATGTGCAGTCTATCTTCTCTTGTAAGTGCATTTTTAATTATCCGTGAGTCAGCCGCAGTACCTTCCCAACCAGGTAAAACATATGTAAACTTAAGATCAAATGTGCATGCAGCTAGCACATTCATTGTTGGAAAAGTTTTCCTCCCTCGGTATCTTGGTGCATCGGTGGGAGACACATTTACACGAATATGTGTCCCATCAATAGCCCCCACACAATCCTGATATATATACTTAACATTATAATATATTTTATCCTATAATTAAAGTTAAAAAAAATTATTATTGATCAAACCAAAAGTACCTTAAAATATGGATAAAATCTTTTGTTATTCCGTATCTCTTGAGGCACCTCTACACCGGTAGGTTGTTTTATAAACTTATCTTTCAACTCTATTACGGCTCGTAGAACATTGTGAAAATGTCGACTCACGGTACTACGACCTCGACGAAAGAAGAATGCCATTGGTCGTTGCCTCACATCATGTGCCAAAGTGTAAAGGAACTTAGCTACTTGTTCTTCTATTGAAACCCGTTGAGTTGGTAAAAGACCACCATCATTTTTAAGTATATTGCATAACTTTATAAAAGCATCAGGTCAAATACGAATCAAATGACGACACCGCTCTTGATCCATGTACATAAGGTTTTCATTAAGTCATCTCTTACTCTATTTCTTCTTAAACGCACTTCTTCATTTGGAAGATTTGCTTGTCGAGATTTTTGATAGAGAAGATAGTACGCAATATGACATATAGCATGAACTATCATTATTTGTTAATTTAATATGAGTAGATGCAATCTTATTAGTTCATCATCCTCCTCATCCATCAAAGAATCAACACCCTTTAAAAAAAAAGTGAAACATCAAATGCAGCCACAGGTTATCACTGATGTCCAAGATGAAGAAGGGCAGAGACATTATTTTCAATTCATAGAAGAATGCATTCAGAGTAAAATGAACAAATGAACAGCTTCTACATGAAATAGAGGGCTGTCACCTCTGTTCTTAAAAGTAGGGGTGGCATTTAGTTTAGTGTATGTCTATTTAAAAGCAATTCTTGCTTATGCTGTTGTTTCGTTTCTGGCACACATTTCTCTTATGGGATCAGGTCTTATGGGATGTACCTGGGTATGTCAATGTGCATACACTCCTATTAGGTAGCATGACAAATGCCAAGCTTGTGGTAGTTTAAGGTCATTCGTAGTAACATTATACAATTGGTACGGGTAAGGACTTATAATGTCTAGTAGTTTTGATATGTTTTTGGAGAAGACGTGACACGGAAAACTCAAATTTCTTTCTTGGTTCCTATTTAATGTCCAAGATTCATGGTTACTTAAGATCCAATAGGAGTAGCATAGAGTGGGTTTTATTGAAAATGAATGACTGCAGAAGGATTCAGTTACGGTTTCATTGTAGAGGGGTCTTTGGTTAGTGTCACTAAGGAAGTAGGGGCAATCGGGTTCAAAAGTTACAGGCTTTAGCAACAGAAGGGGTAAGCTTATCTGTACTGTTAATGTGCATGTGTCCTGCTAGTTAAACGTTTCTCTAGGAGCCCAAGTATTCAACAATGTAGCAAACTGCAGATGTGTTCGAATATGAAGACTGCGTTTACTGATTCACTAGTGTATTTGGAAGATTCTCATCTTTACAAAAATTGGGAGTTCGTATTTACCATGATCTTGTTACCCCTTTGGAAGTTAGGCATTCAAAGATGCCAACCCCTCTTGCTTGCATAGGATCCAATTCAGTACCGTGGCAATTTATATAAAAGAGTGAGGTGAAATCACAATATACTTGTTATCTTAGGTTGAAAAGTGGATGGAGAAACTTGAAGAATCTGAGAAACTGAGATACAAAAAAAAAAAAAAACTAGGCATTGAAAAGGAGCACATACCTCTTCATCCATGAATTTGTTGACAATGGAGTTGTTTGGCTGAGTTGTGATTGATTTTTGTTGCAGAGGAGATGAAGAAGGCAGAGGAGAGCAATCAATGGAGTTGGGTTTTGTTAAAATGGAAGGCTGATATAATAGGCTGAAAGGGTAGGATTGGAATTATGACAAATTATCCCTCTTTATCTGTTTCCCTCCTTCCGTTTCCCCCCAAAATTGAGCTGATTGATTTGGAGGGAAATGAGCCCAACCATTTCCCTCCTTCTCCTTCTCCTTCCCTTCCCCTTCAGCCAAAACTCAGGAGCACCCTTCCAAATGAAATCCTCCCACATTTCCTCCCTTCTCCTTCCCTTCCCCTCCAAATTTAGACTCGGGAGCGGACCCTTACTCCACAGCCATAGGCAATAAACAAGTCCAAGAAAGGTGAACATACAATAATGCGCCCTTCGATCCTCAAGTCCTTCTGTTCAAATAGCCAAATCTGGATACGAGCTTTCTGTTTCAATCCACCCACAGAACAAAAAAACATCACATTAGCTAATATCTTCATAAATTAGGGTAAGAAACACAAAAGATTTGAATAAAAGACCGAGATGCAACTTACACTTTGGAGAAACCTGAAGATCAGATTCTGAAAAATTAAATCACCGCGAACAAGAAGCGTTAAAATAAGTCAGTAATTTTAAAAACTACCGTGAACAAGAAAAGAGCCCTAAAATTGAAGTACGAATTATGAAATTGAGAGGGGAGGGGAGGGGAGGTCGGACATACGATAGGTTAGGTCATGATACGCTGAACTTTAGTGCTCGCCATGGCTGCTGCTTCGGATTGAGCTGACAGATTTCTTCTTCTTCTTACTCGCAGAAACGCTGAAGAACCCTTACAAAACCCTAGTTCTGGAGTAAAATGTTCTGCGCGAGAAATGTATGATTGGGTCCCGACGCGGGTTATACGTTGAATCGAATCCGGTTCGACAGGAAAATTTCGAATATGATTTTTATTTTTTATAACCCGAGTTCAGGTGAGTTCAGGTGAGTTCGGTACCTAGTTGATTCGACCCGAAATCTGAATCGATCCGAGCCAATAGGCAATTTTTATTTTAGCCCCTATGTTTTTAGAAAACACAAATAAGATAATATGAAGTGGGCTAAAAGACAAAAGATTAAGTTAATATACTTAAAGAGAAGGTTAATGTATCTTCGGAAGAATATTACGGGTTGAATAACAGCAAAGACCGCACTCAATTATGTCGACAGATGAAGAGAATGGACTTTAAGCAATAATGGTTGCTTTGGACAACAAGAATCTTGCTTTATCAAAGTAAAGTAAAGTAGTTTGTTTGTAAGAAAGTCATTATTGATAGTGTCGATGGGGCCCAATGTGTACCCGGCTTCAATAAGGACCGTTACTTTTAGTTTTGTTTTCTTTTTTTAGTCAAAAGGTTATTGTCCTAACATGGACAAGTGTCTATAATAGTTTCTTCTCTCCGCCTATATAAGGAGAATTTTCCTTCATTTGTAAGTACGTTTTGAAATCAATAGAAATAATTTTCTTTCATACTCTCTCTCTAAAAATCTCTCCCACACTCATCTCCTCTCATCATCTTCCCTGGGAGAGATGTGTGAGGAGATGTGTGTGGGAGAGATTTTTAGAGAGAGAGTATGAAAGAAAATTCTTTCTATTAATTTCAAAACGTACGTACAAATAAAGGAAAACTCTCCTTATATAGGTGGAGAGGGAATAATTTTACAGACACCTGTCCATTGTGGGACAACAAACTTTTTACTAAAGAAATAAAACAAAACTAAAAGTAACGGTCCTTATTGAAGCCGGGTACACATTGGGCCTCATCGTCACTATCAATAATGACTTTCTTACAAGAAAACAAACTACTTTACTTTATTTTAATAAAGCAAGATTCTTGCTGTCCAAAGCAACCATTATTGCTTAAAGTCCATTGTCTTCATTTGCCGACATAGTTGAGTGCGGTCTTTGCTGTCATTCATCCCGTGATATTACGGAGAAGCTTGATCTGTACCAGCATGTGATATAAGCTTGATCTGTACCAGCATGTGATATAACTGTATCCTTCTCTTTTTTAACCTTAGTAATTCGTTTAGTAGAATTTCTATAGGGGTCGGTATTTTCGGAACCGCTCTTCTACTTTTTTTCTTCCTTTATTTCTTCTTCAAGCTCCTTTATTTCTTTTAGGAGCTTTCTCTCTAATTTATTAAATTCATCAAAAGATTGTTTGACTGGATTGCTAGCCATTTAGTCTTTAATCTTTGGCTGGGGCTTTTCCCTTCGATGCAGCTTTAGCTTGGTGAGATATTGCCTCGATTAATGAGTCCCAAATATCCTCTTGAGTTGGCTCGGGCTGAGTCTCGCCTGCCAGACAATTGAAAGAATTAATGGAGTCCATTGATCCATGTGATGACACCGTTTTCATAGAGTAATCATCCTTTGCTGACTGATTGGGAAATGCAGAGAGGAATTGGTTCTTCATGTGATCTAGAACCTTCACCATGATTTTCTCTTCTGATTCCTTGGGATATTTTCTCTGAAAGTAAATTTTTAGGCTACTCATGGAGCCTGGCTGGAAGCATTGCTCTTTAGACCCTTTATTACGGTCATAATTAATAACAGTTTGAATTTTAACTGTCAAATTTTTTAAATCTTCCTCATTCATTCTACCCCACCATTTAAAAAGGAAATTTCTTTGTAAAATTGGGATATCAAGATCATCATGAGAGATGAATATTGTCCACCTCCAAATCCATGAAATTTGAAATTTTGCAAAGAATAAGAAAGGACATTGTCCATAAATTAATTTTTCTGTTTGCAATTGTGCAACTAGTGAACTATTATCACACCAAGGATTATATAAATCCCCAACTTCTTTTGGCAAAATTTCCAAAGAAGGATCAAATTTTGACCACCGGTTATAAAACCAATTTGGAACGGGTTTTTCCAGGATTTTCGGATTTATTGAGAAAAACCAAGAATGTTTGTTCTTGGGGTTTTGGTAATAAAATATTTTTGAAAATGCTTGGATATAATCCCAATAATTAAAATAGGCATATTGCCCTTCAGCTATTTTCACAGCTTTATCTCCATTGGGATTTAATCCCCACTCTCTAGGGAGTAAAATTTTATTAATGTGACATTTACTATAATTTATAAATTTTTCTTCACTGCTACTATTGTAGTGATGAGCAATTGTTACTGCTTCAGTAACTATGAGCAATATTTTCAGATTAGGTCTTGCCTGCCCATGAAGGCCTGGATAACCTCTAGATTCGAGGTATCTGGTCTTAATTGACCAAGCATCATTTCTGATAATTTTGAGGTCCTCATCCTCAATATACATCACAAATTCTGTGATGGGATTTTCATAGTATTCTTGCTCTTGAGTATTCTCAGCATTTGCAATATCTTTATAATATATTATCTTATTGGATGATGAAGTGGAAGCAATTTCTTCCCTTCTAGGTAGTGCCGGTAATTGCTGCACATTCCTTGACCTTGATTGATATACTGTCCAATCTCCAATTAGAGGAACAATTGGTGATTCGTTATAAGGAATCCGACCTCGACCATGGCCATTACCGCGACCTCTTCCCCTATTAGGGGTTGTCATTTTCCCTGCAAGAATTCTCAGGTTAAAAAATCAGCAAGAGAATTATTTTCTCCTTTTATATATTGAATGTCAAATTCAAAGGCAGATAATTGAGCTTGCCATCCTGTAAATATTTGCTTTGCCACAAGATTTTTAACATCTTTTTCAATAATAGATTTTACTGAACTGCAATCAATTCTTAGTAAAAATTTTTGATTTAATAAATCATCCTGAAATTTTGAAATACATTTAATTACAGAAAGCATTTCTTTCTTAATAGTTGAGTATTTCAACTGAGTGGGATTTCATTTTCCCGAAGTAAATCTGACTAACATTTCTCTCGAATTCTCAGGATTTACTTGTTTTAGAATACCTCCATATCCTATATCGGAAGCATCTGTTTCTACTATTTTAAAATAATTTGGATTTATCAAAGACAAACAAGGTAGACATTTTACCTTAGATTTAATTATCCTAACGGCTTGAGTATGTTCCTCAGTCCAGGGTTTAAGATTCTTTTTTAACCTAGAATACAGTATAGCTGTATCCCTTGCCAAATTAGCATAATAGTCTGAAATATAATTTAGACTACCTAAAAACCTTTGTAATTGTTTGGTATCATTTATGATATCAGAAAATTTAGAAGCAAATTCAATACTTCTATCTATAGGAATAATTTTTCCTTGATCAATATTATGACCCAAAAATCTCATTTGAGTTTGAAATAATTTCATTTTTGGTGCAGATACCACCAATCCATTATGAATTATCAAATTCTTAAATATTTTTAAATGTTTAAGATGTTGTTCAATTGTTTTAGAAAATACTAAAACATCATCAATATATACTATTATAAATTCTGTATAGGAATTAAAAATATCATTCATAATGTTCTGAAATTCAGAAGGAGCATTTTTTTAATTCAAAGGGCATTAATTCCATTCATAGTGCCCAAAGGGGACAGTAAAGGCAGTTTTGTACCTATCAGATTCACTGATTTGAATTTGTCAATATTCAGATTTCATATCGAATTTAGAAAAGATTAAAGCTTCATTTAATCTATCTAATAAATCCTTTTTATTAGGAATTGAATATCTAATCCATTTTAACACTTTATTAAGTGGTTTATAATTTATTACTAATCTAGGAACACCGCGTTCCTTTTCAGCTGCGTTATTTACATAGAAAGCAGTACAGCTCCAAGGCGATTTAGATTTTCTAATTAATTTTTTCTCTAATAGAGAACTAATTTCATTTTTACAAAATTCTAAATATTCTTGGTTCATTTGAGCTGGTCTAGCCTTAGTAGGTATTTGTTTTTCATCAAAATTATCTACATAAGGTAAAGAAACAGAATGTTTCTTTCTATCCCAAAAAGCATTGGGTAAATTATTACAAATTTCAATATTAAATTGTTGCTCAATTAATTTAATTTGATTTTGAATATTACTCCTTTTAAGTTGTTCATTAATATTCAAAATTCCAATTTCTTCTTTAAGAAAACATAATTGTTTTTCTTTATTTAAAAGAACATCCCTAACTTCATTAAGCATACGGGTCTGAGGATCTGTGATAAATTCAAATATAATTTCTTTACCATCTATTATGGTAGATATTCCTGTTTGGTCAATATTAATTATTGGCATTATTTTATGAAGAAAAGGAGTTCCCAATATAATTCTATGGGTAAGACCTTTTATCATAATAAATGAAGTGGGTAAACAAATATTTTGATTACAAATATAAGCATCAGATAATTTATATTTAACTCTTAATTTATCTCCTCCTGCTTGGGTAAGAGATTGAGTTGTTTTTGAAAAATATTTAGTAGGAATTATTCCTTCTTGATCAGCATTTAGCACATTTAATCCATGCATATCAACTATGGATTTTCAATAACTTAATTCGTTACTTAATTCGTTACATTGACATTTATTATTAAGCTTCTCTAACTCTTCCTCCCCCGAAGAAGTTTCTTCAACTAATTCGAAATTTTCATTATTAGAAAATTCTACTTTTTCAGAATTAACCAGCATTATCTTTTTTAATTGTGAACGTAATTGTTTATCTTCTATTTCATTAAGGGCTTTTTTAGTCCAACATTGATTAGCATAATGGCCAATTTTACCACATTTGTGACAACTTATTTCAAGCTTTTTTTCTTTTCTCTTACCATTTTTAGGCATGAAAGATTTTCCCTTTTGCTTAGGCTTAGCCTTATGATGCCTCCTTTTATAATTCTTTTTATACGGATTTTCGTAATATTTTTCTTTATTTTTAAAAGATTTATTTTTCTTATACACAATTTTATGTTTTTTATTTATTTTAAACTTTTTCTCAGGAATTAATGATTTTCCTAGATCAAAGGCAAATTGTTCACAGAATTCACCTAATTGGTGCTTTTCTGATAATTTTTGCTTTTTTAATTGATTCTTTAGCTTAATGTCATTACATAAAGCTAATCCTTCATTTATGCAACTACTAATTAATTGCCCATAAGTTAATTCAGAATAATTAATATTTATTCCATCATTTTTCATCCTTAAAGATTGCCGAACCTTTTCAGCAAAAAGATGAGGAAGGCCATCTATAAATTTAGCTTTCCAATGGGTTGAATTAGGGTTAGTTAATTGATAAACCCTAGATAAAAATGTATCTTTATACCATCTAAAATGGGTTAAAGACGCACATCTTAGATTTTGGAGAAGTGTTTGCAACTTCTCAGCTATTGGAGTACTATTTCCTACAAAATGTTGTAGGATCGCAATACACAAGGTGTATACTGCATCTTCTTTCCCAGTAGTGGCAACTGCACTACCTGGTTCCTTTTTAACCAATTTTTTATGGCTTCTAATCTCTATTTTTTGTGGTTCAGTAAGATAATTCTTACAAAGCCAGTGATTATAAAATTTGCTATGGCACTATCACTATTGCCATGCTGTTTGCTATGGCACTATCACTATGGCTTCTAATCTCTATTTTTTTGTGGTTCACTAATAATAATACTAGTGAATTAAACCCAATTTATGCTCCTAAACCTCTTGATAAATATTATTATCAGAGACCCTCGCCTCAAGATCTTCTTTTTGAAGAACCTGAGCCATTTCAGAATTCTTATTCTGGAAAAGCCATTTATGAATGGAATATAGATGGCTTGAATGATAAACAAATATTAGATGTAATACATAGAATAATGATGTATTCCACTGTTTGTAAACAGCATGGCAATAGTGATAGTGCCATAGCAAATTTTATAATCACTGGCTTTGTAAGAATTATCTTACTGAACCACAAAAAATAGAGATTAGAAGCCATAAAAAATTGGTTAAAAATGAACCAGGTAGTGCAGTTGCTACTACTGGGGAAGAAGATGCAGTATACACCTTGTGTATTGCGATTCTACAACATTTTGTAGGAAATAGTACTTCAATAGCTGAGAAGTTGCAAACACTTCTCCAAAACCTAAGATGTCCGTCTTTAACCCATTTTAGATGGTATAAAGATACATTTTTATCTAGGGTTTATCAATTAACTAACCCTAATTCAACCCATTAGAAAGCTAAATTTATAGATGGCCTTCCTCATCTTTTTGCTGAAAATGTTCGGCAATCTTTAAGGATGAAAAATGATGGAACAAATATTAATTATTTCGAATTAACTTATGGGCAATTAATTAGTAGTTGCATAAATAAAGGATTAGCTTTATGTAATGACATTAAGCTAAAGAATCAATTAAAAAAGCAAAAATTATCAGAAAAGCACCAATTAGGTGAATTCTGTGAACAATTTGCCTTTGATCTAGGAAAATCATTAATTCCTGAGAAAAAGTTTAAAATAAATAAAAAATATAAAATTGTGTATAAGAAAAATAAATCTTTTAAAAATAAAGAAAAATATTACGAAAATCCGTATAAAAAGAATTATAAAAGGAGGCATTATAAGGCTAAGCCTAAGCAAAAGGGAAAAACTTTCATGCCTAAAAATGGTAAGAGAAAAGCAAAAAAGCTTGAAATAAGTTGCCACAAATGTGGTAAAATTGGTCATTATGCTAATCAATGTTGGACTAAAAAAGCCCTTAATGAAATAGAAGATGAACAATTACGTTCACAATTAAAAAAGATAATGCTGGTTAATTCTGAAGAAGAAGTAGAATTTTCTAATAATGAAAATTTCGAATTAGTTGAAGAAACTTCTTCAGGGGAGGAAGAGTTAGAGAAGCTTAATAATAAATGTCAATGTAACGAATTATGTAACGAATTAAGTTATTGAAAATCCATAGTTGATATGCATGGATTAAATGTGCTAAATGCTGATCAAGAAAAAGCATTAACAATGATAGAATCAATTAAGGATCCTAACTTAAAAGAAAAAATACTTAAAATCTTAATTAAAGAGGAATCACCTTTGATAGTAGAAGCACCTTACCAATTAAGTGAGGTTTTACATAGATTTCAGCAATCTAATATTAAAGAAATACCTGTTTCTATTAATGACTTAAAAAGAGAAATAAATTTATTAAAAGCTGAAATATCTCAGATTAAACAAAATAATGAATCCCTTTCAACAAGAATGACTTTGTTAGAAACAAAATCTCTTAAATTGAAAGAAATACAAGATGTTGCTTCTTCTAGCAATAACGAAAAAGATCTTGCTTCTATCAGTAATACTGATATAAAGGGGTATTTAAATCTTTTTTTTTTTTTGGCAAATCAGGACGGAACCTGGGAGCATTTTATTAAACACAAAATATAAAAGAATACAAGAGGGGGACAACCATTCACAAAGTGAAATGGAGCCTAAACCTCAACCTGTCTATTACAATAAGACCTATCCGTTCTAGGTTATACCAACTACAAATCAAACCAAATTTAGCCTCTAACAAATAGGCTATAAATCTAACAACACAAGAACCAAAGTTATTTCCATCTATAAGCATATGCACCATAATAATCTTTATGAAGAGCTTCAATCACTTCTTTTGGAAGCCTTTGCGAAGAGCTGTACATCATATCTCTTTTATGAACATGAGCTTCATTAGCCAATCTATCTGCCACTCCATTCCCTTCTCTGTACACATGCGTAATTTTCCAATCCCAACATAACTTTTTACATTCTCTTAGTTCGTAAGCAAAATTCCAAGGGCCTTCATAAACCTTCTGCAAAACTGAAACCGCCACCATAGAATCCGATTCAACATGGACTTGCTGGATTTGCAACTGATGACAAAGCCTTAGACCATCTCTTAAGGCTAAGATTTCCCCTTTCATGTTTGTCCCAATTCCATAATAATTTGAGAAAGCCCGATCATAGCTCCTCTATCATTCCGAATAATTCCCACTTTGTACAAATGTGATTTCTTGTTTGAGCCATCGGTGTTTAATTTGAAAGAATTTCGAGGAGGGACCTCCCATCTCTCAGCAGAGGTCTCTTTATCAGAGGACTCTTCATTGAAACATTAAGAAGTCGAAAGATATGCAAGTCGCTTGCTTTGTGTTCAGTTTTAGGAACGAAGGCGAGGCATATTTCTTGAACTCCACTTCGAATTTGCTTCAAAATTTCTTGAATAATCATAGGCTTCTCCTCATATTTTCTTTTGCACCTAGTCGTCCATAATTCCCGGCGGTGATAAGCATAACCCCCATTTCGACCAAACCAATCGAGAGCGCAAAGAAACTTTGTGCATCCAAACATCCACGGCTGCTCAAATGAA
This sequence comes from Adenophora triphylla var. japonica, assembly GCA_022495995.1. NCBI lineage: Eukaryota > Viridiplantae > Streptophyta > Magnoliopsida > Asterales > Campanulaceae > Adenophora > Adenophora triphylla. The sequence continues at coordinate 60,659 of JAFEMH010000598.1, read as the reverse complement.
TCGTATTGGTGAGGAACTGTGAAGATTGCTGCTAGTTCTTTGCCGCCATATCTTAGAGGCTATAGGCGAGTGAAGGAACAAATGAGTACAAGACTCTTGCAGGGTTGATCATTGCGGCGTAGACATTGAGATACTAGAGTAATACCTCTAGTTTGAAGTCTTTCATCTACATAAGACCATTTAACAACATCCGCCACAGAAATGACTTATCTTAGTTGGAACACATTTATGCCATATCTTAGTACCCCACTTGGTTGTTCTTTCCTTGGCTCTTATGAATTCCCACCAACTCCCAGTTTCAAAATTTCCGGATACGGACAATTGAAACCTCGTACATCCCGGGTTCACCACTATTTAAGCGACTCTATTTATCCCTTCATGGTACTGGCCAGGTATAAATGGTAACAAGTTGTGTATTTGCTGCAAACCATCTTTCACTGACAAATTGTCTTCTGAGTTGTTTCCCAAAATAGTCCCCATCCAATTGCTATTCCAGAAGCTGATATTTCCTTCACCCACTTCCCAAATGCTGTTTTGCTCTAGACCACGTTACATCACAAAAATGGTTTGTGAAAATAACTCTTGTAATTAATAGAGAATTTTATATTAGAAAATGAAATAGCACTTATTGATAGTGGTGCTGATTTAAATTGTCTACAAGAAGGAATAATTCCTACTAAATATTTTTCAAAAACAACTCAATCTCTTACCCAAGCAGGAGGAGATAAATTAAGAGTTAAATACAAATTATCTGATGCTTATATTTGTAATCAAAATATTTGTTTACCTACTTCTTTTATTATGGTAAAAGGTCTTACTCATAGAATTATATTGGGAACTCCTTTCCTTCATAAAATAATGCCAATAATTAATATTGACCGAACAGGAATATCCACCATGATAGATGGTAAAGAAATTATATTTGAATTTATCACAGATCCTCAGACCCGTATGCTTAATGAAGTTAGGAATGTTCTTTTAAATAAAGAAAAACAATTATGTTTTCTTAAGGAAGAAATAGAAATTTTGAATATTAATGAACAACTTAAAAGGAGTAATATTCAAAATCAAATTAAATTAATTGAGCAACAATTTAATAATGAAATTTGTAATAGTTTACCTAATGCTTTTTGAAATAGAAAGAAACACTTTGTTTCTTTACCTTATGTAGATAATTTTGATGAAAAACGAATACCTAGTAAGGCTAGACCGGCTCAAATGAACCAAGAATATTTAGAATTATGTAAAAAATGAAATTAATTCTCTATTAGAGAAAAAATTAATTAGAAAATCTAAATCGCCTTGGAGCTGTACTGCTTTCTATGTAAATAACGCAGCTGAAAAGGAACGAGGTGTTTCTAGATTAGTAATAAATTATAAACCACTTAATAAAGTGTTAAAATGGATTAGATATCCAATTCCTAATAAAAAAAGATTTATTAGATAGATTAAATGAAGCTTTAATCTTCTCTAAATTTGATATGAAATCTGGATATTGACAGATTCAAATTAGTGAATTTGATAGGTACAAGACTGCCTTTACAGTCCCATTTGGGCACTATGAATGAAATGTAATGCCCTTTGGATTAAAAAATGCTCCTTCTGAATTTCAGAACATTATGAATGATATTTTTAATCCCTATACAGAATTTATAATAGTATATATTGATGATGTTTTAGTATTTTCTAAAACAATTGAACAACATCTTAAACATTTAAAAATATTTAAGAATTTGATAATTCATAATGGATTGGTGGTATCTGCACCAAAAATGAAATTATTTCAAACTCAAGTGAGATTTTTGGATCATAATATTGATCAAGGAAAAATTATTCCTATAGATAGAAGTATTGAATTTGCTTCTAAATTTTCTGATGTCATAAATGATACCAAACAATTACAAAGGTTTTTAGGTAGTCTAAATTATATTTCAGACTATTATGCTAATTTGGCAAGGGATACAGCTATATTGTATTCTAGGTTAAAAAAGAATCATAAATCCTGGACTGAGGAACATACTCAAGCCGTGAGGATAATTAAATCTAAGGTAAAATGTCTACCTTGTTTGTCTTTGGCAAATCCAAATTATTTTAAAGTAGTAGAAACAGATGCTTCCGATATAGGATATGGAGGTATTCTAAAACAAGTAAATCCTGAGAATTCGAGAGAAATGTTAGTCAGATTTACTTCGGGAAAATGGAATCCCACTCAGTTGAAATACTCAACTATTAAAAAAGAAATGCTTTCTGTAATTAAATGTATTTCAAAATTTCAGGATGATTTATTAAATCAAAAATTTTTACTAAGAATAGATTGTAGTTCAGTAAAATCTATTATTGAAAAAAATGTAAAAAATCTAGTGGCCAAGCAAATATTTGCAGGATGGCAAGCTCAACTATCTGCCTTTGATTTTGACATTCAATATATAAAAGGAAAAAATAATTCTCTTGCTGATTATTTAACTCGAGAATTCTTACAGGGAAAATGACAACCCCTAATAGGGGAAGAGGTCGCGGTTATGGCCGTGGTCGAGGGCGAATACCTTATCAAGAAGGAGATTGGACAATTTGCCAATCTACCAATATACCAATCAGGCCAATTTACCCCGTTAGGCCAAGAAATATGCAGCAATCCTCTGCACCAAGTAAAAAGGAAGAAATGGCTTCCACCTCAGCACCTAATCTGATGATATCTTATAGAGATATTACCATTGCTGAGAATACTCAAGAGCAAGAATATTATGAAAATCCCATCACAGAATTTGTGATGTATATTGAGGATGAGGACCTCAAAATTACCAGAAATGATGCTTGGTCAATTAAGACCAGATACCTCGAATCTAGAGGTTATCCAGGCCTCCATGGGCAGTCAAGACCTAATCTGGAAATATTGCTCATAGTTACTGAATCAGTAACAATTGCTCATCACTACAATAGTAGCAGTGAAGAGAAATTTATAAATTATAGTAAATGTCAAATTAATAAAAGTTTACTCTCTAGAGAGTGGGGATTAAATCTCAATGGAGATAAAGATGTGAAAATAGCTGAAGGGCAATATGCCTATTTTAATTATTGAGATTATATTCAAGCATTTTCAAAGGTATTTTATTACCAAAACCCCAAGAACAAACATTCTTGGTTTTTCTCAATAAATCCGAAAATCCTGGAAAAATCCGTTCCAAATTGGTTTTATAACTGGTGGTCAAAATTTGGTCCTTCTTTGGAAATTTTGCCAAAAGAAGTTGGGAATTTATATAATCCTTGGTGTGATAATAGTCTACTAGTTGTACAATTGCAAACAGAAAAATTAATTTATGAACAATGTCATTTCTTATTCTTTACGAAATTTCAAATTCCATGTATTTGGAGGTGGACAATATCCATCTCTCATGATGATCTTGATATCCCAATTTTAAAAAGAAATTTCATTTTTAAATGGTGGGGTAGAATGAATGAGGAAGATTTAAAAAATTTGACAGTTAAAATTCAAACTGTTATTAATGATGACCGTAATAAAGGGTCTAAAGAGCAATGCTTCCAGCCAGACTCCATGAGTAGCCTAAAAATTTACTTTCAGAGAAAATATCCTAAAGAATCAGAAGAGAAAATTATGGTGAAGGTTCTGGATCACATGAAGAACCAATTCCTTTCTGCATTTCCCATTCAGTCAGCAAAGGATGATGATTCTATGAAAACAGTGTCATCACATGGGTCACTTGACTCCATTAATTCTTTAAATTGTCTGGAAGGCGAGACTCAGCCCGAGCCAACTCAAGAAGATATTTGGGACTCATTAATCGAGACAATATCTCAGCAAGCTAAAGCTGCATCGAAGGGGAAAGCCCCAGCCAAAGATTAAAGACTAAATGGCTAACTAAATGGCTAGCAATCCAGTCAAACAATCTTTTGATGAATTTAATAAATTAGAGAGAAAGCTCCTAAAAGAAATAAAGGAGCTTGAAGAATAAATAAAGGAAGAAAAAAAAGTAGAAGAGCGGTTCCGAAAATACCGACCCCTGTAGAAATTCTACTAAACGAATTACTAAGGTCAAAAAAGAGAAGGATACAGTTATATCACATGCTGGTACAGATCAAGCTTCTCCGTAATATCACGGGATGAATGACAGCAAAGACCGCACTCAACTATGTCGGCAAATGAAGACAATGGACTTTAAGCAATAATGGTTGCTTTGGACATCAAGAATCTTGCTTTATTAAAGTAAAGTAGTTTGTTTTCTTGTAAGAAAGTCATTATTGATAGTGACGATGGGGCCCCATGTGTACCCGGCTTAATAAGGACCGTTACTTTTAATTTTTGTTTTATTTCTTTAGTCAAAAGGTGTTGTCCTAATATGGACAGGTGTCTGTATAGTTATCCTCTCTCCATCTATATAAGGAGAGTTTTCCTTCATTTGTAATTACGTTTTGAAATTAATAGAAAAAATTTTCATTCATACTCTCTCTCTAAAAATCTCTCCCACACACATCTCCTCACACATCTCTCCCAATTAGTGGTCTCCCAAGTGGTATATATATATATATATATATATATATATATATATATATATATATATATATATATATATATATATATATATATATATATATACTAGCATATGCCCGTGTCCAAGGCCACGTGAGTGTTTTTTTTTCTATTTTCTTTTAATTTAAAAAAAAATAAAATTTTTAAGGGCAAATATGTCGCACGACATACTAATTTTTTTTTTTAATGTGGAGCTCTTTTTACAAAAATTCAAATTTTAGGAGGAAAAAATTATTTTTGAAAATTAATGTCATGTATGTCGCACGACATAGGTAAATTTTTTTTTAAAGGGCAAAACTGGAAAGGAAGTGAATAGTGAGGGCAAAATGGTAACTTGCGGGTGGGCTGTTCATAGAGCTGTTCACACCCGGTTGCATTATACTATATATATATATATATATATATATATATATATATATATATATGTATATATATATATATATATATATATATGTATATATATATATATATATATATATATATATATATATATATATATATATGATTACACTACTCTAGAGTCTAGTCTCGCCTTTTGATTTTAGGAATGTGACCTGCAATTTCGTCATGTTTTATCAAGTTTCTAACTGAATCCATTAGTTTGGACTTAACTGAATAACGAATGATCAAATAGGGGGAAAATAGTCGAAAGTGACTAGTTGTCTCGTACAAGACGACATGTCTCACACGAGACAACTCCCTCGGGAAGGTTGATTTCCTTTGCTTTTCGAAAATGATTTCTTCCTTGATCTTGACTCCCTCGCATCCGAAATTTCTTTTGATTATAGACGCATTGGAACATTCTGGACTGATATCTTTCACCGAAAAGCGATTGATTTCTTCCAAAATTGTGAAATCTAAACTTGGTGACCAAGTATATCCGCCCTATAAATACAAGATGTTTTTTTTGTATTATAGATCCAGAAATACACGTTTTAGACACGTTCTCTCCCTGACGTAACTAGCAAAACAACTTTTAAAACTCCCTCAAATTCGTTCTTAAACTTTGATCAAGTTTAAACACCAAGATCGAATCCTTTAGGCTATCCATTGAATAATTTAAGGTCTATTTCAAGGTAAACCTCCTTTTACTTTTATTCTCTTCTCAATCTCTCCATTTGATCTTTAAAGTAGTGTAATTCACATAAAAAGGAATAGCATAGAGTTCATTCAATTCATAACAGTGATCTCGAAGCACATAACTCGACATTCTACCTAATAAAACCAATCTAATTTATTATTTGCTTAATTCGATTATGAGAGCAATTTAATTAAACCCTATAAGCAAAATCAATCATAAGATTGGATAGGATTGGTGCTCATTGACATTTCAACTAATAAACCCGCATTCTCACAATATGTAATAGAAAAATAAATCAAGAAGCCTTTTTAGAAAACACTAATAGAAACAACATTTACTTCCATGGGTAATGCACCCGGGACGAATAACTATAAGGAAATTTAAAGGTTTTTTGTTTGTTCAATCAAAGCCAACCATACAATATTATCAAGTTCGGTTATCAGTAGCCAAAATATTACTCATTATTTGATCACTCTTGGTCGAACATTGTAATTTTGTTCTGTCGTCGAAACTTTACTCATTGTTTGGTGACTTTCGGCCGAATGTTGTAAATTTGCTCATTCGACAGTTATCAAACAAGGTGACATTGTTTGGATACTACCAATCAATTGCCGACAGCTTCACTCACTAAGATTTACGAACCCAGATAATTCAATGAATCTGAAATTGGACGAAAGGAATTTTCCGAGGAATTTATCACTATAACCAAGGAAGAAGACCGGAATCAATTGCCGACAGCTTCACTCACTAAGATTTACGAACCCAGATAATTCAATGAATCTGAAATTGGACGAAAGGAATTTTCCGAGGAATTTATCACTATAACCAAGGAAGAAGACCGGAAAAAATATAAGAAAATCTTCATTTAAGCATAATAATGCTAATGGTTAACGTGATCATTTGAGTTGGTAATATTTTTATAATAATTATTATGCGAGATTATTTAGTAATGTTGCGAGTGAATAACAATTCTCACATTTAATCATGGATTTTCTAAATTCTAGAATTCAGATCTCACTGTTATTATTACTTATAATATCTATAGTATAAATGGGAACGGGGTGCTACAGTACAATGAACAGTACCAAGTGTCGAATTTTCCATTTTGTCATCACTAAGTTGTCTCTTTCCCATTTTGCCCATAATTTTTTTTTTAATTTAAAAAAAAAAAACACGTGTCCTTGGACACGGACTTTTACTAGTCTATAGTATAAATGGGAACGGGATGCTACAGTACAATGAACAGTACCAAGTGTCGAATTTCCCGTTTTGCCCTCACTAAGTTGTCCCTTTCCCATTTTGCCCTTAATTTTTTTTTTTAATTTAGGGTTTAGGGTTTAACGTGTTTTTTTTTAAAAAAAATTTTTTTTTTTTTTAAAAACACGTGTCCTTGGACACGGACTTTTACTAATTTTTTAAATATCAAGTCCATGCGCGATTCCAAAAGCCTGGATTCGAAACGGAGGGCATCTCCATATTTTTTTCACTACTCACACACACACATGCACGCACAACCCATGACCTCCAGGTTAAAAGCCATGAGCTTTAGCCAGCAGGCCAAATCCCCATATGTGCAGGGCATCTCCATTCTCTCTCATGTAGGTTGGGAGTAGACGTGTCTATTTTATAAACCGGACCGGCCAACCGGGCGATTTTCAACCGGTCAAAATCGGTCAACGCCGGTTAACCGGAACCGGCTAACCGAAACCGGTAAATGGCCGATTCGGTTAAGGTTTATGTTTTGAAAAACCAGTTAACCGCCGGTTTTTGAGTTGCTCTAACGACTCATATGAGTTGCTCGACCGAGCAGAATATTCCAGTGTGTAAATTTCCAATAATGGTCATGCTCGGCCGAGTCATATGAGTTGCTCGGCCGAGCAGAACGCCAAAACATGTTCCAACGGCTACTTTTTCAAACTAGTCGTTATGTTCGTCACCCCCACCACCACCACCACCCCTACTACTACCAGTACCACCACCACCACCACTACTACCACTTCTACTATCACTCCTACCAATAACACTACTACCATTCTACACCACCACCATCACCACCACCACTACTACTACCACCACCACTACACCACCACCATCACCACCACCACTACCACTACTACCACCACCACTAGTAGTGGTATTGTTAGTCTACCACTCCTACCAATACCACTACTACCAGTCTACACAACCGCCACCACTACTACTACTACCACCACCACCACTACTACTACTATCACTACTACTACTACCACCACACCACCACTACTACCGCTACTACTACCACTCCTACCAATACCACTACTACCAGTCTACACCACCACCATCACCATCACCACCACCACCACTACTACTACCACTACTACTACTACCACACCACCACTACTATCGCTACCACTACGACTCCTACCACTACCACTACTACCAGTCTACATCACCATCATCACCACCACCACCACTACTATTACCACTACTACTACTACCACCACCACTACCACCGCTACTATCACTACTACTACCACTCCTACCACCACTCCTACCACTACCACTCCTACCAATACCACTAGGTCCACTACTACAAGTCTACCACCACCACCATCACCACCACCACCACTCCTACCAATACCCTCTTTGTAATTTTATTTTAATTAATAAAATTTAAGGGTACCGTCCCTTTTTTCTTTTATATACTTTCGTTTCTTTTAAAAAAGTTAAGTTTTATTTCTTTTAAAATTCATAACTTTTTTATATAACTTTTTGCGAAAATTGTATGTAGTAAACAAAAGTCTAAAATAGTCTTACTTATCCAAAAAAAAAATTTAAAAAATTAAAAGTTAACTTTTTTCAAAAAATCGTTAAATTTTATTTCTTTAAAAATTCATAACTTTTTTTATAAACCTTTTTGCAAAAAATGTATGTAGTAAACTTAAGTCTAAAATAGTCTTATTTATCCAAAAAAAATTTGAAATAAAATAAAATTAATATACTACATACAAAGTTAACGAAAACTGTTAAAAATTAACTGAAAAATGATATGCTCGGCCGAGCACTACTATATGACTCGGCCGAGCAAACCTCAACCCCTAAACCCTAAAAGGGTATGCTCGACCGAGCAACACCAAGGGCTCGGCCGAGCAACCCTCAACCCCTAAACCCTAAAGGGTATGCTCGACCGAGCAACACCAAAGACTCGGCCGAGCAACCCTCAACCCCTAAACCCTAAAAGGGTATGCTCGATCGAGCAACACTAAAGACTCGGCCGAACAGAAAAACCAGATAAATCGCCGGTTAACCTGATAACTGTTAAAACCGTAAATCGCCTAAATCGTAACTGGTTTAGCCGGTTATCCAGTTCGATTCCGATTAGGGATTTGGAGATTTAAAACCGCCGATTTTTAACCGGCTAACCGGCGGTTTAGTGAACAGGCCACGTCTAGTTGGAAGTTGTGTAATAACGAATTTGATACTAAAAAACAAAAATACACGTACACACACAACCATGCCACTTGTTGGAAGAAGAGAATATTAGTTAATGGATAGATAGTTGCAAGCTGCACCACGGTTCCTCTCCTCACCTTCACTCATTTATTCTACAACTGAGTCATCTTTGCCGCCTTCTTCATCCAGTACGGTCGATGTACTGGTGAATAGATAAGGAAGAAAGACTTCCAACTTCTTCAACTATGGAAAATCACACTCTTAAATTTGCTGTCAATGGAGAAAGATTCCAGCTTTCTTCTGTTGATCCTTCCACTACGCTTCTCCAATTCATCCGTTCCCAAACTCCATTTAAGAGTGTCAAGCTCAGTTGTGGCGAAGGTACTTATAATTTTGCAATTCTCTTGCTCTTTTACTTACGATTCTTTTTTCCATTTTATGATATGGATTTGTATGCTTTTAAAGACCAAGTTGTGGATTTATGGGTCAACTGATAGTTATTAATGTTGGTTTGGATTGGTCAACTCTAGTATAAGTTGTTCAATTTGACTGAATCCTTTTTGGGTAAATTGGTGCTTGTGTTGTTCTTTTAAAAAAGTTAAGTTGTGCCTTGACTCGGCCGTGCAGCTTGACCGAGCAGTATGATTGACACAATTTCCGAGGCATATGCCTTGCTCGACCGAGCAGTATGATTGACACGGCCGAGCGAGTCCCTTGACTCGGCCGTGCAGCTTGGCGCTCGGCCGAGCGAGTCCCTTGACTCGGCCGAGCAGTTCCTGAACAGGCGCCAATTCAAAAGAAAAGTTGTGCCTTTTCAAGGAAAAGACACAAACCCCTTTGACTCTCCTTATATACTTTCCCTCCGAATTTCAATTCATACATTCAGTCATTTGAGCCTCTCTACCTACATTTGAGATAGATTAACCAAGCATAATCATTTCATCTTGTTGCATTAAATTCCTTCAAGTCTAAAGTTCCAAACTTTCCATTGTTCGTTAGAATTGTTAATTTGGTGTGCTCCTATTAACAATAAGAAGTCGTTTCATCTCACGAGAAGTTTGTCATCAACCGTAAGCACCTGTGCGGGACAAATACTTCTTACGGAAATTGTGTTAAACACAAGACTCGACTATTTGTGGTTTGCTTTTCAATTTCCGTTATCTTGCTCATCCTTCTTTGTTATTTCCTTAAGAAGCCTAACATAAAATCCCTACAATCGTAAGAAGTATTTGACGTTTCTTAAGGCTTTCCTACAATGACAAGTGAGAATAACACCTCCGAATCATCGATGCAACGTTCAAAAATATTGCACTCGCTTCAACAACATCTCACTCGGTTCATGGTGAGAAACCCCCAAAGTTTACCGGGGTGGATTTCAAGAGATGGCAATAAAAGATGCTATTCTACTTGACCACTCTAAGTTTGCATCGGTTCTTGAAAGAGGATCCGATTGTTCAAAATGGAGATCCCGACCCTCAAAGGCTTTTGGCCAAAGAGGCTTGGGACTATGGTAATTTTTTGTGTAAAAATTACATTTTGAATAGACTCGATGATGCACTATATAATGTGTACAGTACCGTCGAGTTAGCCAAGGCTTTATGGAGTACTTTGGAAAGGAAGTACAAGATTGAAGATGTCGGGTCGAAGAAGTTTGTCGTCGGCAAATATCTTGACTTCAAAATGGTGGATTCTAAGTTGGTAACAACTCAAGTTGATGAGTTCCAACTTATATTGCATGGTCTTGATGCCGAAGGAATGATGATGAATGATCCGTTCAAAGTGGCATCAATCATAGAGAAGTTGCCGCCTTCATGGAAGGACTTCAAAAATTATCTCAAGCATAAGCGCAAAGAGATGACTTTGGAGGACTTGGTTGTTCGTCTTCAAATTGAAGAGAATAATCGAGACAATGAAGCCAAGGCTACCAAAGGCAAGATGGAGGCAAAAGTCAATCTCGTCGAGGCAAGCACTAGCGGCACCAAAAGGAAGCATTCCGGGAATGCTAAGAGAGGGAAGAACAAGGGCTCCTCAACCAAGAAGTTCAAAGGAGCATGCTATAATTGTGGTAAGCCGGGCCATATAGCAAAGGATTGTCACCACCCAAAGAAGGAGGCGAACAATGTGGATGACATGGATCTTGATTTTGCTGCGGTGATCTTCGAGGCAAACGTGGCCAATTTGGATGACAATCCAAAGGAATGGTGGATAGATACCGGGGCTACCCGCCATATTTGTGCTAATAAGGAGAGTTTCTCTTCTTATACTCCCATTTCCGGAAGGAAATTGTACATGGGAAATTCTGCAACTTCCGATGTTCAAGGCGTTGGAAATGTTGTATTGAAGATGACCTACGGCAAAGAAGTGACCTTGCTTGATGTGCTGCATGTTCCGGACATCCACAAGAATCTAGTTTCCGGTGCTTTGTTGGGTAAAGCCGGTTTTAGAATAGTTTTTGAATCCGACAAGTTTGTAATAACCAAGAATGGTTTATTCCTTGGAAAGGGTTACCTCGAGAAGGGACTTTTCAAGATGAATGTAATGAATGTTATCCGCCAAGGTGCGAAGAATAAAAATGTTGTTTCTTATGTTTACTTGTCGGAAAGTCCTAGTTTATGGCATGATAGATTAGGTCATGTAAACTTCGACACTATTAAGAAATTAGTTAAACAAGATTTAATCCAAATGACTAAATCTGATTCAACTAATAAGTGCGAAGTTTGCGTTGAGGCAAAAATGACGAAGTCGCCATTTAATGCCATATAAAGAAACACAACTCCTCTCGAGTTAATTCACACCGACATATGTGATTTAAAACTTGTGCAAACTCGAGGAGGTAAATAGTACTTCATTACATTCATAAACGATTACACTAAGTATTGTTATGTTTATCTCTTAAGAAGTAAAGATGAAGCCTTAGGGGCTTTCGAGACTTATAAGAAAGAAGTTGAAAATCAACTTAACTTAAAGATTAAGAAAATTAGAAGTGATAGAGGAGGAGAATATGAAGCTCCGTTTGAAGGACTATGTTGGGAATCCGGCATAATTCATCAAACGACGGCTCCATATACCCCTCAGTCTAACGGAGTTGCTGAACGCAAAAATCGTACACTCAAGGAGATGATGAACGCATTTTTGATAAGTTCAGGCTTACCCGACAACTTGTGGGGGGAAGCTATACTCACTTCTAATTACATTCTTAATAAGATACCCAAGAAAGGTATTGATAAAACGCCCTATGAATTATGGCATAATCGTAGGCCGTGTTATAAATATCTTAAAGTATGGGGTTGTCTAGCTAAGGTTGAAGTACCTAAGCCAAAGCAAGTAAAGATCGGTCCCAAAACGGTTGACTGCATCTTTATTGAATATGCCAATAACAGTAGTGCCTATCGATTCATAGTGCACAAGTCAGAAATTCCTGATATGAATGCAGGAATGACAATATAATCAAGGAATGCAGTATTCTTTGAAAATATCTTTCCTGCCAAGGATAGGAAAGAAAGTAATTCTCAAAAGAGAACATATGAATCTACAAACGGTCCATCTCAAGTAGAAGATGAAGGACCTAGACGTAGTAAAAGGGCAAGAGTGGAAAAGTCTTTTGGTCCTGATTTTCTATCACTTATGTTGGAAAATGAACCAACTACTGTTAAAGAAACGTTATCTGAACCGGACAGTACGTTCTGGAAAGCGGCTATTAACAGTGAGATAGAATCCATAATGCTTAATAATACTTGGGAGTTGGTTGATCTTCCTCCGGGATGCAAACCGTTAGGTTGCAAATGGATCCTTAAAAGAAAGTATAAGGCAGATGGATCTATCGATAAGTACAAAGCGCGGCTAGTAGCCAAAGGGTTTAGACAAAAGGAGGGATATGACTTATTCGATACATATTCTCCTGTCACAAGGATCACATCTATACGTGTTCTCATAGCTATTGCAGCAGTGCATAATCTTGAGATACACCAAATGGATGTGAAACAGCTTTCTTAAATGGAGAGTTAGATGAAGAGATTTACATGGAACAACCCGAAGGGTTTGTTATTCCAGGTAAAGAGCAAAAGGTGTGTAAACTTGTAAAGTCGTTGTACGGACTCAAACAAGCACCTAAACAATGGCATGAGAAGTTTGATCGAACTGTGTTGTCAAATGGATTCAAGATAAATGAATGTGACAAGTGTGTCTATATCAAAGGAACATCTGAATCATTTGTAATAGTCTGTCTTTACGTGGATGACATGTTGATAATGGGAAGTACTCATGAATTGATCATGAATACCAAAGGCATGTTAAAAAAGCACTTTGACATGAAAGATATGGGATTAGCTGATGTTATATTAGGAATAAAGATTTCTAGAACATTAGAAGAAATAGTTCTGTCACAATCCCATTATCTTGAAAATGTACTTCGAAAATTCAATGTCATTAACAGCCCTCCGGCTAAGACACCGGTAGACTTAACTCTACACTTAGCAAGGAACAGAGGGGAACCAGTTTCTCAGTTGGAGTATGCAAGAATAATCGGCAGTCTGATGTACTTAACGAATTGTACACGTCCAGACATTGCATATTCAGTGAGCAAACTAAGCAGGTTCACGAGTAATCCCAGTACAGATCATTGGAAAGCACTAATGAGAATATTGAGATATTTAAAGTATACTATGAATCATGAGATACTTTATAAGAGATATCCAACAGTATTAGAAGGATACTGTGATGCAAACTGGATATCGGACACAAAAGACTCAAAATCCACGAGTGGATATGTTTTCACTATAGGTGGAGGAGCAGTGTCATGGAAATCCTCCAAACAAACGTGTATAGCCAGATCCACGATGGAATCTGAGTTCATAGCTTTAGATAAAGCGGGAGAAGAAGCAGAATGGCTTAAGAACTTCCTGGAGGATATTCCTTGTTGGAATAAACCTGTGCCTGCTGTACTAATACATTGTGATAGTCAATCAGCAATAGGAAGGGCACAGAGCAGTATGTATAATGGTAAGTCTAGACATATCCATCGTAGACATAATACCATTAGACAGTTGATCAAGAATGGAGTTATCACAATTAACTATGTGAAGTCAAATGATAACATAGCAGATCCGTTTACGAAAGGTATAAATAGAGATCAACTGTATAAACTGTTAAGGGGAATGGGCTTAAAACCCACAATAAAAGAGCTCATAGTGGACACTCAACCTTGAGAATTGGAGATCCCATGCCCTTGGTTCAATGAGACAACCAAGCTATAAGCTCTAGTAGAATCACTTGGAAACAACAACTCGGTTGAATGACCTGGAGATGTTGAATACTCATTCCCAGAACATCCAAGTATAAGCACCTGCAGCAGTGGTGAGGATAAGTTGAGAAAACTTTTAATGATTCCTATACCTACGGGTGGAGTAGTGCAGGATACTCCTTATAGTATGAATCACCTATATATAAGTGAGAAGTAACTTGGCCGCTTCTAATGTGAACACTTATGAATGAGATACGGTCCAGGGCCGAAATGGACAAAACGTGAGAACAATAACTGTTAGGGCTATTATTATGTGAGTATTGTTGTCTTGGTATACATTATACAGTCACTGGTTCAAAGCGACTCGCTACCAAATGGCTAGTATATCCGATAATATTTCACTAGGGGAGATTTAAAGCCATAAGCTATCTATCCCGATGTAATAATGGTTCGTCGGAACTTTTGGACGAAATTGCATACATGCATTAATTGTCATTCATGTGGGGGATTGTTGGAAATGGGTAACGAAAGTTAAGTTTGACTTGTCGTTGACCTAATTTTCTAACGGAAGTTCGTTAACTTCCAACGGAATTCGTTATTTGTTAACGAAGTAAGTTACAAAATGTATTCTACATTTAGTATAGATTATGAATCTCATTTATTGTCTCAAAACCATTTTCGGGTGAATAAGAAATTAATGGCAAAAGATTTGTAACTTAACGAGAGTTGTTTAAAGGGTTTTTTGATATGGTTTGATGTGCTCGGCCGAGCAGAGTCCTTGACTCGGCCGAGCAAAGCATAGCAAATTGGCCAAGTCTCTGGACAATCTTGCTCGGCCGAGGCATATGCCTTGCTCGACCGAGCAGTATGATTGACACGGCCGAGCGAGTCCCTTGACTCGGCCGTGCAGCTTGGCGCTCGGCCGAGCGAGTCCCTTGACTCGGCCGAGCAGTTCCTGAACAGGCGCCAATTCAAAAGAAAAGTTGAGCCTTTTCAAGGAAAAGACACAAACCCCTTTGACTCTCCTTATATACTTCCCCTCCGAATTTCAATTCATACATTCAGTCATTTGAGCCTCTCTACCTACATTTGAGATAGATTAACCAAGCATAATCATTTCATCTTGTTGCATTAAATTCCTTCAAGTCCAAAGTTCCAAACTTTCCATTGTTCGTTAGAATTGTTAATTTGGTGTGCTCCTATTAACAATAAGAAGTCGTTTCATCTCACGACCAACTGTAAAGTATCTACACTTGTAGACCAACTGTACATATTTTATTATTGTTGGCACCTGGGATGCATGTGATCTTCTAATTATTGATTCTTGAAAGTTCTGATGTGTGTTAAGGATTGAACCCTTGTATGAATTTCACCATTGTAGGTGGCTGTGGTGCTTGTAATGTTCTTTTATCCAAGTATGACCAAAAGCTCGATCAAGTTGAAGATTGTACCGTAAGTTCATGCCTCACTCTTCTTTGTAGTGTCAATGGGTGTTCAATTACTACAAGTGAAGGCCTTGGGAATAGCAAAGATGGGTTCCATCCCATCCATCAACGAATGGCCGGTTTCCATGCTTCTCAATGTGGCTTTTGCACTCCTGGAATGTGTGTTTCACTGTTTTCCGCCCTTGTCAATGCAGAGAAGAAAACACATCGGCCTGAGCCCCCAACGGGGTTCTCTAAGCTTACTGTTTCAGAAGCTGAAAAGTCCGTTTCTGGAAATCTATGCCGTTGTACTGGTTATCGACCCATTGCAGATGTCTGCAAGAGTTTTGCATCTGATGTTGATATCGAAGATTTGGGGATTAATTCTTTTTGGAGAAAAGATGACCCTATTGATGTTAAGGTTAGTAATCTCCCTTTATACGATTCAAAGAAACAGATATGTACGTATCCTGAGTACATGAAGAAGCAACACGAGCCATTGCTTTTGAATCACAAAACAAAATCTTGGTATACCCCCGTTACAATTAAGGAGCTTTGTAGCGTACTGGAAACCAATTTTGCTGAAGATGGTACACGGGTAAAGATGGTTGCTGGTAACACTGGGGCTGGTTATTACAAGGAAATAGACCACTATGATAACTACATTGATATAAGGTACATCTGTGAGCTTGCTTTCATTAGACGTGATGAGAAACAGATTGAAATTGGAGCAACTGTAACACTTTCTAAAGCTGTTTTAGCTTTAAGGGAAGAAAGGGAAGGTGATTTAAGCTTAGAAGGGAAGCTGGTGTTCAAGAAGCTTGCTGACCATTTGGAAAAAGTTGCTACACAAACCGTCAGAAACACGGCCAGTATAGGGGGTAACTTGGTAATTTCACAAAGGAAGCATTTCCCTTCAGATATTGCCACGATACTTCTTGCTGTGGATTCAAAAGTAAGAATCATGACAGGTCACAAAGAGGAAACACTTGCACTTGAAGAGTTCTTTGCAAGGCCTGGGTTAGACTCCAAAAGTGTTCTTTTAAGTGTTCAAATTCCTTGTTGGAAGCCGCTTCAAAATGGTTGCCATAAAAATAAATCCGACACTAAGTTGATGTTTGAAACCTATCGTGCTGCTCCACGGCCTCTTGGAAATGCGTTAGCATATTTAAATGCTTCTTTCTTGGCTGATGTTTCTTCCCGTGAAAATGGGGTTGTAGTAAATAGCATTAGATTGAGTTTTGGTGCATATGGGACAAAGCATGCAATAAGGGCAAGGAAAGTTGAAGATTATTTAGCTAGTAAGATTTTAGGTGTTGATGTTCTATATGAAGCTGTGAAATTAGTTAGTAACACTGTCTCACCAGATGAAGGTACTTCAGACCCTGCTTATCGGTCAAGCTTGGCTGTTGGTTTTCTGTTTGAATTTCTATCCCCTTTGATTGATGGTGGTGATAACACCCAGTTTGATCATAAGGAAAATCGAGAATTTCTGTCATCTGCAAAGCAGGTTGTGGAAACAAGACAAGATTATCTTCCGGTGGGTGAACCAATCATAAAAACTGGTGCCGCCCTCCAAGCTTCTGGTGTGTTATGCTTCTTGCGGTATTTCATTTTTGCTTTGGTCAGTGCTTTGTTTGTTTTTCATTATTTACGAGCTTGAACTTTTATTTTCTGCGTCCTCTTCTAAAGAAGATCGAATGGTATGCAGTATGGTACTTTTTAAGTACTCACATTATATTGAAGAACTCTACAAAAAAGACAAGGTCAAACGAATACTCCCTCTGTCCCTGAATGAATGTCGAAATATTTTTCAAATTTTCTCTTGATCAAGAGCAAATTCAAAACTTTATTCGACATTCATTTAGGGACAGAGGGAGTAGTACTTTATTTTGATTTGTCTTGTCATGCTCCTGAATCTTGTAACTCCTCTTTCCGTTCCCTTTATGTTCATCATTATTTCTTTGTTATTATTATTATTATTATTATTATTATTTTATTTGTAGTAGTAGTAGCATAATTATCATTATTATTATTTCTGTTTCTATTTTTCCTTGTTTCCTTTTTTTCTTTTGGGGATGAATATCAGAAGTGTGCAATTCCATGGGTATATAAACAAAAACTCATGAGTTTTTCCTTCCTACATTCTTCCTCCTCTGTTAAAATACAATTTTGATGCTTCCAGTTTGATTCTAACTAATTCTCACCTCAATTTATTCATTCAATTATCGAAGTTTTAAAGCAATTTAAGTTTTTCCTTTCGCCCTCCCTCAATCCTCCCTGTAACTTTTATTTTAGGCTTGGCTATATTGGACTCTAACCTTCCAAACTACAGAAACAGTTGGATTGCTCATAGTTTTCCTGACCAATCATATAGGTGAAGCAATATATGTGGATGACATCCCTTCCCCAACAAATTGCCTTCACGGGGCTTTCATTTCTAGCACCAAGCCAATTGCACGGCTAAAGGATATAAAATTCAAAGGCAATTCACTACCAGAAGGTTTGGAAGCTATTATATCTTGTAAGGATGTTCCAAAAGGAGGAGAAAATGTTGGAGCAAAGACCTTCTTTGGTTATGAACCTTTATTTGCTGATGACTTTATAGAGTGCGCGGGTCAACCTCTTGCTTTAGTGGTTAGTCAATTTTATTTGATTTTATTTTCCGTTCATCATGAATTGTTATTTGCTTTCCACCTATACTGAGTTGCTGAATTATAATGCTAGGTTGCCGATTCACAGAAGAATGCAGATATAGCAGCAGAATTAGCCGTGGTTGATTATGACACCGAAAATGTGGGACCGCCCATTTTAACTGTTGAAGAGGCTGTTGAGAAAGCGAGCTTTTTTGTAGTCCCTCCTTTCTTATCTCCATCACCAGTAGGTGACTTCTCAAAAGGAATGGAGGAAGCTGATCAAAGAATACTCTCTGCTGAGGTACATGGTTATAATTTCAGCTTCTATGGTCTTCGTCACTACGTCCGCCCCAATAGAAGAGTAACATTTGACTATTCATGAATATGAAGAAAATGGTTGAAAATCTACTAGTTTTCTGAATTCCCCCTCAAAAACATATGATTACTAACTAGCTAACAACCTTTGACTCTAGGTGGGAAATGAAGGTTAATATAGTCAATTTCTTATAAAAAGTTGTTCTCAAAAGGGAATGTTACTCTTCAATTGGGAAAATATAAAAATGAATACTTCTCTTATTAGGAGGAGTGATTTTTTTTCTCTCAAACATTACAGTGAAAAGTCTAGTGTACCCCCATTAAACCCGTTCGAAATAATTTATGGGCTTGTTATCGAGTTTCCTGTTTACTCTGATGATTCAGATTCGGCTTGGGTCACAATACTATTTCTATATGGAGACACAAACTGCCTTAGCTGTCCCGGATGAAGACAGCTGTATGGTGATATACAGTTCAATTCAAGCCCCTGAGTTTGCACACAGTGTGATTGCAAGATGTCTTGGTGTTCCCGAACACAATATTCGTGTTATCACAAGAAGGGTTGGAGGAGGCTTTGGTGGCAAGGCCATTAGAGCTATGCCGGTGAGTATCCTATTGTACTCCCTCTGACCCCGAATAAATGTCGCATTTTGACTTCTATGATTGACATGATTGAACTTTGACAAAAAAGTATCATGTAATTTTAAAAATTGTTATTAATGCGACATTGAAATACTATCAAGAGCTATTTTTTTGAATTTCATGAAAATGAGTACTTTTTCATCAAATGTTGGTCAAAGTTCAACCAAGTTGACCATAAAAATCAAAGTGCGGCATTTATTTTGGGACGGAGGGAGTATATTTCTGGAACTATATGTCCATCTCACATAATGTGTGTGCCAACATGGTGTCGGTATAATTTGATTTTTTTTGGTGAAATAATTTGAATTATGTTAAATGTCTATATTTACATCCTTTAGCATACCACTTACGATCAGATGTTTTAGATTGCAACAGCATGTGCCCTTGCAGCACACAAATTACGCCGTCCAGTCAGATTATACCTAAATCGCAAGACTGACATGATCATGGCGGGAGGAAGACATCCGATGAAGATAACTTACAGTGTTGGGTTCAAGTCTAGTGGGAAAATCACAGCCTTACACCTGGACATTTTAATCAATGCAGGATGGTCCATGGATATAAGCCCAATAATGCCGACACAAATTATGGCTGCACTTAAGAAGTACGATTGGGGTGCTTTATCATTCGACTTTAAACTCTGCAAGACAAATCTTTCTAGTAAATCTGCTATGCGGGCCCCAGGAGAAGTGCAGGCATCTTTTATTGCGGAAGCTGTAATAGAGCATGTTGCATCTGTGCTATCTCTAGAAGTTGATTATGTCAGATACATAAATCTTCACACATTAAACAGCTTAAGCTTATTTTATCCTCAAAGTGAAGGGGAGCCCGTAGAATATACTATGCCTTCTATATGGGATAAGATGGCCAAATCATCGAACTTTTACCAAAGGGTAAAAATGGTAAAAAAGTTCAATCTGAGTAATAAGTGGAAGAAAATGGGAATTTCTCGAGTTCCTATTATACATGAAGTGATGGTGAGATCAGCTCCTGGGCGAGTGAGTATTTTATGGGACGGATCTGTAGTTGTGGAAGTTGGTGGAATTGAGCTGGGGCAGGGTCTTTGGACAAAGGTAAAACAAATGACTGCATTTTCTTTATCTGAAATTCAATGTGATGGTACTGAAGAGTTGTTAGAAAAAGTACGGGTCGTTCAAGCAGATACGTTAAGCTTAATTCATGGGGGTTTTACTGCTGGGAGCACTACATCTGAATCAAGCTGTGAAGCAGTTAGACTTTGCTGCAATATTTTGGTTGAGAGACTTACTTCTCTGAAGAAAAAACTGGAGGAACAAATGGGTTCAGTAACATGGGACATTTTAATTCTCCAGGTATCTTTGCTACTATAATTCTTGCGATCTAGTTAATCACTAGGTGAAGATGGTGAAACAAGTTTCACATTTGTTTTATATAATTATAGAATGATGAATGGTAGACTATCTTTTTGGGACGGAGGTAGTATAATACGGAGTAGATCATTTGATGTTTTCTAGGATGATATTATCAAGCAGCCCATAATATGCATGCGCTTTTTTTCCTAAGCAAATCTTGATCAAGTTCAATGTCTTGGATGTTCTTATTCATCATAGTTTGTGATTTTCTTTGAAATGCAGGCACATTTCCAATCTATTAGTTTGACAGCGAGTTCTTTCTTTGTACCCGACTCAACTTCTGAGCAATACCTGAATTATGGTGCTGCGGTTTGTGAGGTAATTTTTATGATTACATACTTCTAAGTTCACGCCTTGAGCATTGTTTTTGAGGTGATCAATGTAACGCTAAGAAGGTGTAATTTTGCAGGTAGAGATAGATCTTCTGACTGGAGGAACCAATATCTTGCGAGCTGATATCATCTATGACTGTGGGCAGAGCATGAACCCTGCTGTGGATTTGGGACAGGTTCTCTTTATTTCTGAGCATTCGTATTAGTTTGCTTGTCTGGCCAAATAAAGTAATAAACTGACAATGGCATGTCATGTGGCTTTCAAAATATTTCTTGTCACAGATTGAAGGAGCTTTTGTACAAGGGTTAGGATTTTTTATGCTCGAAGAATACCTGACGGATTCTGAGGGCTTGGTGGCTGTGGATGGCACGTGGAACTATAAGATACCAACGTTGGATACAATACCCAAACAGTTCAACGTTGAAGTAATGAATAGTGGACATCACCAAAAACGCGTTCTCTCTTCCAAAGGTATCTTCTTCTTTCTTCTTCCCTTGGACCTAATTTATTTAGATCAAAGTATTTACCCTACAAGAGTCGCTCATTTAGGAACAAAGATTATACTGCTCATTTTTCAAAGTTTCCTTGAAGATAAGATGGACCAAAAAGGAATACCCATTTCTTATTTTGGGATATGATAGCAATTATGCACAACATATACCCTTACTACCACAATATAGAATTACATTGCAAGTATACATTGGAATATGTTATTTGCTAAAGGTGAACTTAGTAATTTCCCTAAAAATGGCACCCACACACGTCAGAATGCAACATACACATGAAAATGAACATTGATATAGATTGACCTGTGGCAACATGTTTTGCAGCTTCAGGAGAGCCACCATTACTTCTGGCAGTTTCAGCTCATTGTGCAACAAGAGCCGCCATTAAAGCAGCAAGAACCCAGCTTCTTTCTTGGAGTGGATCGGATACATCTGATTCAAAATTACTACATTTGGATGTTCCTGCTACAATGCCTGTTGTGAAGAAGCTCTGTGGACTTGACAATGTGGAGTCCTACCTACAAAGCTTGTTACCTAGCTAGCTGCTGAAACATATCTACAAGACTACAAGGTAACAAGTTCACTAGTTCTACACACACACACGCACATATAGATACCAACTACTATGTATATAAGATATATAATATAAGCAATATATAATTGAGTTATACATAACAAATATTAAAAACATAAAAAATGTCATATTTTACATAAAACCCATTAAACATTATATTACAAATAGAAAATAAAACTTACAATCGGAATCCAGAGTTGATTCTTATTCTTCACTCCAAGCTTCTACGTACTAAATGCAAACTAAAAACTTTACGGCTTTGAAATGGAAGGTTTTCTCAACACATGTGCAATATTCTTGTAGAATATGAAAAGCTTGTATCTTCCCTTTGAAGAGGTCGTTCTTTTATAGGCATTTCCACCGATTCTTCTTTCATTTTTGAGAATTATTGGTCAATATCTTTATGTCTTCTCTTTCTTTTTCATCAACTTTAAGTCATTTCCACCTTTTTGCTTTAAGTCATGTTCATGTTTTGGCTTTATATCCTTACTAGTCTTGTTTTTTTCTTTCCACTAGTTTTTGTCTTCTACTTTTAGCCTTATCACCTTCTTTTTTAAGATTCATCATGTCTCCTTTCTTTAAGCAATAATTTTTGTTTTCTTTCATTATTTTTTTTTTCGGTTGAATCATTTTGGAGATGTTCTTCGAGAATATGGGACTAATCCCATATAGTCTTCCATGTCTTCATTATCATTTTCAATACTTTGAGGAATGTCATGGAAGCATTTTCTTCTTCTTCTTTGAGAATATTTTTAGTGAAAATGAAAAAAAAATCATCTTTAATGCATAAATGTAATCTTTCTTGAGACATTTCAAGATTTGCCAAAAGAATTTGTGATTTGGCCATTTCAATTGCATCATTCTCAATTTTGTCTTCCATCTTCTTTTTTCCCTTGCTCTCAATTTTCTTCTTTAAAAGAGATACATACTTGATTTATCTCTTTAATAGACTCGGTGATATCAAATTTATTTCACCATTTTATAGGAATAAGATCTAATGGGACTTGGTGTGTTTAGATCATCATAATCACAACAATATGACCATGCCTATATCCAGGAAAGGTTAAATTGGGCCATAAAAAGCATTTGAGCTTGATTATTAAATGAGAAGTTTTTTCTTCATCCTTTAACTAACTAGGGATGGTTTGTATCGTATTCC
Organism: Adenophora triphylla var. japonica; assembly: GCA_022495995.1. Lineage (NCBI taxonomy): Eukaryota > Viridiplantae > Streptophyta > Magnoliopsida > Asterales > Campanulaceae > Adenophora > Adenophora triphylla. The sequence continues at coordinate 37,384 of JAFEMH010000598.1, read as the reverse complement.
TTAAATAAGGGGCACAATTCTTCAGGAAAGAATTTTTCCTCCTCGGGGACAATTTTCTGTCAATTAAGAAAAAATCAACTTGATATATCTTCATATAAGAATTCTTTATCAAACATGCAAAACCATGTTTTCTATGAGAATTTTGATAAAGGAATTCATGTAGCCAAGCATCAATGTAATCCCAATAGTTATAGGAAAATTGTCTATAATGGAAGAAGACCTCTTCCAATAGAAAAAGCAAGTTTTCCATATTCTACAAGAATATTGCTCATGTGTTGAGAAAACCTTCCATTTCAATGTCTTTAAAGTTTGTATTTAGTAAGTAGAAGCTTAGAGTGAAGAATAAGAATATGCTCTGGATTCCGATTGTATGTTTTATTTTCTATTTGTAGTATAATGTTTGATGTTTTTATATGTAAAATTTTGTTTGAAGTTTTTAATATTTGTTGTATATACCTTAATAATATATTGCTTAATACCTTTGTATCTCAATCCCATTTATGCCAAATTTATATTTACTTGATGATCATGCAATGAAACTTGTACTAAAACACAATAGAACAGAATGGTCATTTTTTAAACCAAACAAGTACACTTGGTGTGATATTCAAGCTAAGATTGATAGGCAATAGTAAGAAATAAGAAGATTCTTAATGTGATAAAGTTTTCTTGTTCTGTTCTTGTTTCTGACTGTTTTTCTGGTACTCGTTCTTGCTTGAATCTATTTGCCAATGTCAAAGACCCCCCCCCCCTCAAAATTTTCATTTAAATCAACATATATAAACAAGAGTAAGAGGGTTAAAAGACAAATTTACAAACACAATTACACTACATGACCTCTCTAGTTCGTCCGCAATTTGCGAATGCAGGAGACGACGCGGCGCAAACACCACTCACCACGACTGTTTGCCGCCGTTCTTGAAGTTCAAGTATCTGTTTCTCTGTTCATCATCTCTCCTCTGTATCTAATCTGAAATTCCTAAAATTTAATTTTTTTTTGAAAACGATCTACTTTTCCTTTTTAGGGCTATAAAATTGGAAAATTCCTTTCGAAATTTATGTAATTTTCATCAATTGTGTGTGAAATATGTGTTCGATTCTCACACGTTCCCATTCTAATTGTTGTTTTTATTATTTAAATTCTCACCCAATTCCCCTAAATTTCTTGATTTTGACCCAAAAGTATTGCATTGTGTATTGTCCCCCATTTTCAATTGAATGAGAGAGATGTACTCCCTCCGTCCCGGTTCACTTGGCACCAAAATGAATGGCACAATAACTAAGGAAAAGTAAGAGAGAGAAAAAGTGTAAGAAAATGTTGTGAGTATGAAGAATTAAATAGGAGAGAGAATGAGTGGGAGGAATAGTTAGGAGAGAGAATGTTGTGAGTGTAAAAGTGAAGTAGGAGAGAGAATGAGCGGAGGGAATAGTGAATATTCTTTTCCATTTTGGGCGGTGCCAAGTGAAGTGGGACGACCCAAAATGGAAATTAGTGCCAAGTGAAGTGGGACGGAGGGAGTATATATCAAAAAATCATGTTGAAATGTCCTAACAAGAAAAGCACACTATTGAAGTTTTCTATCCCTACTATTAGTAGGCAGAATGTTGCATCAGGGCAATTTTTGTCTATCACAATAGTGTATAAATGTGCAGGTCAAGTTAAGGCCAACTATTGTGAGGCTTACATCATAATAAGTTTTAATGGAGTACTTCCTCCGTCCCAAAATGAATGTTAAAAAAAATAAATCAAATTTGCTATTGATCAAGGATACATTCGGACATTGTTTGAACATTTATTTTGGGATGAATGGGGTAATTTTTTTGTATTGCCGTATTATAATGTTGAAGTGTCTTCGCGTTAAAATGTTTGATCGTCTTTGTGCATGAACATGGTTTCTCACGTCATATAGTATAGTTCTAGTTAGATATCCCTTTGATGTTATTATGATGTTGGACATGGCTTGATTGAAATTCATGTATTAAAATGAATTTCTCAAATTGTATGTATAAAATTTGAATTTAGTTTGTTAATGTTTCATTTTTGTGTATATTTTTGTTACATCTTACGTGATTAGTCTTTATTTGAACGGTGGAGTTCAATTTTAATTCCAGCTAAGTTTTTGTTTGCTTATGATTATTTTTCCATTTACATTTGCCGAGAGGAGACCGACTTTGTCTTTGCATAAATAGCAGTGTTCTAAAAGACCCTGCTAAGGGAGCCTAGGCTTCGCCTCCGCCTAGGCGCTAGGCCCCTCTCCAACGCCTAGTACTAAGTCCCGCCTAGGTCCCGACTGATGTTGCCAGGATCTTCCTCAACAGCAACCTCACCGTTGTAGTCTATCCTTGATATCTCCGGCTCCTTCTTCTCCGACTGATCTGCACACCACAAACGTTAACTAAGCCGGGGGCGGCTCCGGCGTAAGCCCCTCCGGCGTGAGGATAAGTGTTTGCTTGGAAGGAAGGTAAACAGTATTGAAGGTGATTGTGTGTGTATCAATGGACATACCTTGAAATGAAGCTTTCCCATCTTATTTATACCCCTCATCCTCGTGCCATGCATGTGACCTCCTCACGTTTCATGCCTCCTGCCACGTGTCAACATATCATTGGTCCTTTATAAAGTAAACCCTTAACACGTGATCATCAATCCCAATGCATAACCGTCTGATGGGTCCCACTTGGTAGATATTTATATGCCGCCTCTGGTGAGTATCAACTGGGATCCCTCTCTCGCCGGATAAGGTCACTCATTATCATATCTCGCCTTGCCATCATGTCTCGCGTTTAATCTTTATCGCCGGTCTTCCTCATAATATGTCGCCATTTACTATCTTGATTTCCCCCTTCTTAAGGATATTAGCGGGATATTTTATATCTCGCCTCCCTATGACCCTCTTTGGGTCGCCTGTAATCTTATCTCCTTCTTGGGTCATATCCCACTTTTGTGCCCACGGGTTACTCTCTCGCTAATGGACTTGGGCCAGGCCCAATTGTTATTACTGGACAGCATCACCGACTAATCCCGATTAGTCCCCACCTAGACGCTAGGCGCCTAGCCTCCGCCTGGCGCTTTTTATAACTTTGATAAATAGTGAATAAGAAATGGTAATTGTTCTATGTAATGTCTTTGCATAGTCTAATAGGTTGGAGTAGGTTTTATATACAAGTGCAGTGATCGTGGACATGGCTAAAGAGTGTGACATCTCTGACATTATATTATTAATAAAACGAAGTAGGATGCCATCTTCTTATTATTTTATAATTGATATTTGAGCTCATAACGATAACAATGAAAAAATAGGCTTTATATATTGTGTTAAATTTTAGGGCAAATTGCAAATAAATGCCTGAAGTATGCACCTCGTTCGCGGAAAAGGGTCCGATGTTTTAAATTTGGCGATTTAAGGTCTCAAATAACCAAATGTTGACAATTAAGGGCTTTTTTGACGGAATCGTTAATTTTTTGATTAAATCATCACGTGCAGGTCACGTGCATACTTCAGGCCCTTATTTACAATTTGCCCATTTACATAATAATAATAATAAAATAATAATAAAATAGTAATAAAATAATAATAATAAAATAATAATAATAAAATAATAATAATAATAATAATAAAAAATAAAAATAAAAATAAAAATAACATAAAAATAAAAATAAAAATAACATAAAAATAAAAAATTAATAATAATTAAATAATAATAATAATAAGAGATTTCGCTCATTTGCAGAGGGGACTCACGACTCTCTCTCTCTCTCTCTCTCTCTCTCTCTCTCTCTCTCTCTCTAAACGCAAATCACCATTTCTCCCCCATACTTCGTCTTCTTCAACCATCCTCCCTCTCCGTCCAAGACCATTATTGATTCTCTCCCTCACACCCAAATCACCATTTCTCCCCATACACCGATCCAATTTCTCTTAATCGCTCCTCAACCAAGCCAACGCCCGTCCTCCTTCTCCGGCCAAGCTCACCGTTCTCTCTCTCTCCGGCCAAATTCACCACCGCTTCACCATTCTTCTCTATCCCCACTCCGATGAACACAAATTTGATCGCTTTTTGACCATCTTCAACCCAGATCTGATTGTAAATTGAATTAATTTCAGATGACAATTTGATTAATTTTGATTTAGAATTTGTTAATTTCTTGCACTTTGTGGTGGAAAAATTGAAGGTTGTGATGAGGCTTTAATGGTGGTGGTTTTTGATGATGGTGGTGGTGGAATGGTGGTGATGAGACAGTAGTGGTGGTGATGGTGATATGGTGGTGGGCGATGATTCTACCTCGGTCCAAAAAAAAAAATTAACATAAAAATATATTTTTTTATTTATTTTTATTTATTTTTTTATTTATTTTTATTATTAATAATAATAATAATAATAATAATAATAATAATAATAATAATAATAATAATAATTTATTATTATTATTATTTTATTATTAGTATTTTTTTATTTTTTTATTTTTATTTTCATTACTATTATTTTATTATTATTTTATTATTATTATGTTATTATTATTATTATTATTATTATTATTATTATTATTATTATTATTATTATTATTATTATTTTATTATTATTATTATTATTATTTTATTATTATTATTATTAATATTATTATTATTTTATTATTATTATTTAATTATTATTATTTAATTATTTTTTATTTTTATTATTATTTTATTATTATTATTTTATTATTATTATTATTGTTATTATTATTTATTATTATTATTATTTATTATTATTATTTTATTACTATTATTTTATTATTATTATTTTATTATTTTTTATTATTATTATTATGTAAATGGGCAAATTGCAAATAAGGGCCTGAAGTATGCACGTGACTCGCATGTGATGATTTAACCAAGAAATTAACTTTTTCGTCAAAAAAGCCCTTAATTGCCAACATTTGGCTACTTGAGACCCTAAATCGCCAAATTTAAAACATCGAACCCCTTTCCGCAAACGAAATGCATACTTCAAGCCCTTATTTGCAATTTGCCCTAAATTTTACTATCATTCTTTATATTGTAATTTAAGTTTTTCGTTATGTTAAAAATTGACCCCGCTCGGTACAAAGACAGCAGCTAAAATAATTCAAATGCACGAGAAAAGAGACATGAACATCGTTGGGGTGGAAGAGAACGAGAGATGAGAGATGAGAGATGAGGGAATCCAAGAGATAACGGTGATGGGTTTATTTGATAGTTTCTTTCTTAAAAAAAAATATATTTTTAACAACTCCCCACTTCCACCACCACCGCCTCAAAGTAAAAAAATATTTTTTTATTCATTTTAAAATTATATTTTAACAATTCTCCCACTCAAACAATTTTTTCATTCATATTAAAATTATTTTTTAACAACCCTCACCATCCCCACCAACCCACCCACCCACGGCCTCACTTTTTTTACACATAATTAAATTAATTTATTTTTTAACAACTCCCCCACCCAACCCCACTCTCCTACTCTCGGCTACCCACCTTACCCCCCGCCCCCCACACTCTCGGCTACCCACCCTATCCCACATCTACCCCACCCCCACACCATACCCTATCACCACCTTAGCCTACCATCATCTTACCCTTTACATTTCCGCCGCCACCCTACCCTACCCCACACCCACCCACCTCCATCACCTTGCCCCACCCTATCTATTTCAACTTATCTCAAATTGTGTTTTTATCAAAAAAATATTTTCATTACACAGAGAAATATTTTTCGAAAAACATTTTCCTTACCAAACAGCCAAAATTACCAAACAGCCAAAAACGTGATTATATCATTTTCCATATTCATAAGCAAAAATCATCTCCCACACTAAGATATGGAATCAAAAAATCGATACAACAAAGATTGTTCAGGTCCTACCAAGTATACACCATCCTCATTTTAGACTGCCTGCATACAATGTAAAAAATATGTTCTTACTACAAACGCATAATATATTGTCACTCGATGAGAACCACATCCCCTTTCAGCTACTTTCCCCTGAAACAAAAAGAAATTAGTTATGAGAAAAAAGGAATACCCTGGAGGGAAATTAGGGACTGAATTTACACAATTATACGTACGTGTTCATCATCAGCGTAATGTTATCCCCTTTCAGTAGGATCCGTCCTACACAAATGCACAAGTTTAATGTCAGGCGATTCAATAAATCGAGCATAATATTTACTCCCTCTGTCCCATAAAGATGTTCCCATTTGCCATTTTTTGTTTGTCCCAAAAGATAGTCTCGTTTCCAAAATTGTAAGGTTAAAATCATTAAACTTGCAATGCCGACCAAAAATAAAGAGGAAGAGAAGAGAAGAGAGGATGAGAGCCAACCAAGGAAGAAGATGAGGTAATGGAGTAAGTAATAAGTAAACCTCGTAAAGCTTAGTGATGGAAATGAAAATAGGTTGTTAAAATGTCTGATTAGTCAAATAGGATTTTTATTATGGTACAGAGAGAATATTAACCGGTAGCATACTGCAACCTCCTCTAAAGCAAATTCATTTTAATGACAAAAAATAAAGTGAAAGAAATTGTTAAAAAGGAAACTTGTTAGGAACCTAGATGCTTTCTGGTCTTCTTCTTTATGCTAACTTCCTCCGCCTCATCAAGAACCAAATTCATGTACTCATCAAACCCCTACAATGAACAAAAAAAACACACACAAAAAAACATACACATAAGAAATATACAGGAATATGAAAATACATGGTTCTAGAGTCGGAATGCAATCAAACATGAAATAGCCAAAGGCCAATAAGTGAAAAACTCGTAAACATTTATAATGATGCTGACAGAAATGCTTGGTGATATAGTTTATTGATTAGCTACAAGCATTACCAATTACTTACTACAAAGGCATCAATATTGCCAAGATGGAAAGGTAAGTAGTAATAGATAAATCAGGTAGGGTGAAGGGGAGAAGTGCCTCCTGAGTGTATGTGATAGCAGTATAACACGAAGTTGGGGAACAAGAAGTTAGGCAGCTAAAAAAGCAAATGTTTGGACAATGGGTATAGCTGAAATGAGAAAATGAATGAGCTTCAAACTTAATAAACTTGAGCTACAATTTAACCTAATAGAAGATAAAGTCATAGAAAATCGCTTAAGATAGTTGGCCCATATATAATGTAGAGCACTAAATATACGATGGGTTAGAACTTAGAAGTTATAGAACTGTTAGTGGTGATTTCATTATTGTTGTTGAATGGTGATATTAGTGGTGGTGGTGAAAGTGGTGGTGTTAGTTATAGTGGTGATGGTGGCATTAGTGGTGTTGGGAGGAGAGTTAAAACTAACAACCAATATTTTGTACTTTTAAAGGAGAAAAACTGGCTTTCTTTTATTTGCTTGCGTGAATTGTTGTGTGGGGGTTGAAGCAACGCACTTAATCTGCTAACTATTGTTAACTCTAGTCCTTGAAGTGGTAGCTTGTTACGTCAAGGTAACTACGGGAGCATAAAGCACCAGTCAAATGCTTCCATGTAGACATCAACTATGGTGAGTCTTCTATTGACTATTTTAGTGGAGGGGGGGGGGGGGAGAACCTTACAAAGTTTACTACTCCCTTTGTCCCATAATAAATGTCGCAGTTGACGTGTCAATGTTTTTAAGGAGCGTGCTTTATTTGTTTGCACATTGCTAGTAAAATGGTGAAATTGCATTATGACTATTTCCTTATTCAGATATGTGACATTTATTTTGGGATGGACGAAAAAGGAAAGTATAACATTTATTATGGGACGGAGGGAGTATATTTTAGGCACGCTCATGGTATTTTGTGGGAAGGGGAAAATGAAACTTTACATACTACGTATATTTTAGGCAGCGTTCTTGGTATTTTAGGCATCAATAACTTGGTCAAGTACTTTCCCTTGGACATAGTAAATTTCAGCGTAGCCTGCACAGTTTGTACGATTGAGAAAAAACACTAATGCTTTAAAAGATATGCTATGTCCATTGCATCCAGTAGCAGATGTACTTCTTGGCCTCACGGGGGATTTAGGCTCAGGAAAAGAGGACTGGAATTATAAGTATGTGGGGTTCTTACTGTGTTATGGAGTTACTCTTGGGTGACATATTAGGTGGAATGCTATTCTGGAGTATGGACTAATGCAAAGACTGGAGGTTCCTCCTGGACAAGCGTTCCCAATTGGTCATTTCATTCTCTCCTTTTTTTTCATGTTTACACTAGCTTTTTTAGTGACGTCTGCCCACTTGGTATCTTCTTTCCCCATATAAGTAAATAAGATTACATCATGTGAAAGTATTAAATGCAAAGAGATGTCACTCAAATCAGCTTAACCTTGCTAAGATCATATGAAATGGAAACCATTGTTTTCAATGACATTTAATCCCCCCTCCCCTTAACTTGCCACAGCTCGTCTTTCTAAACAACAACATTTAATAATGCCAACAGGGCCACTATAGCTAGTCTATAACCCAATATGGACCATCAACAACTTCTTTTCTTATCAAAAGAATATGGACCATCAATATCTATGATCAATCAAGTATAATAAGCATTAGAAGGTGCTTTTATGCTACTGAAAACTCACATAATATGAAAAGTGTAGTAACAATATAACGAAGCCCCAAAGCTACTCAAGGTACCAACACTCAAATAACTTCTTTATCCCAATTCTCAACCATCAACAGTTCATGATATAGTGAGGGTAAAAATTGGAAAAAAAAAAAAAAAGTAAAACCAGTTAACTACTCCCTCAATCCAAAATAAGTGCAATTTAGGGTGATTCAAAGTAAGTGATCTCTTTCTTTTTATTTAATGCTACTCTTTTGTGTATACAAGTTTCCTAGGGACCCACAAGTAAAGCATTTGTATCCACTATTTTTTCTTTTGAGGGAGTTAAATCTGGATTTTATTAGAAGGGGTCAAAATTATGATGAAATTCTGTTTCTTTTCCTGAACCAAAGGGGAGCAAAATTGCAAAAAAAATAAAATGTTTTAGTGGTAAAAGAATAATTTTCTCAAACTTAAAGGTGGAAAAAAGACCGAACTCCAAAATCAAAGGGTCAAATGATCCCCACAAGCTGAACATGGATTCGCCACTGGTCAAATCAGTTTCCTTAAACTGTGTCAAGTCAAATGTAGCACTTACTATATGAACAACTAACCAAGCAAACAATCATTTACTCCACAGCCATAGGCAATAAACAAGTCCAAGAAAGGTGAACATACAATAATGCGCCCTTCGATCCTCAAGTCCTTCTGTTCAAATAGCCAAATCTGGATACGAGCTTTCTGTTTCAATCCACCCACAGACAAAAAACATCACATTAGCTAATATCTTCATAAATTAGGGTAAGAAACACAAAAGATTTGAATAAAAGACCGAAATGCAACTTACACTTTGGAGAAACCTGAAGATCAGATTCTGAAAAATTAAATCACCGCGAACAAGAAGCGTTAAAATAAGTCAGTAATTTTAAAAACTACCGTGAACAAGAAAAGAGCCCTAAAATTGAAGCAGGAATTATGAAATTGAGAGGGGAGGGGAGGTCGGACATACGATAGGTTGGGTCATGATACGCTGAACTTTAGTGCTCGCCATGGCTGCTGCTTCGGATTGAGCTGACAGATTTCTTCTTCTTACTCGCAGAAACGCTGAAGAACCCTTACAAAACCCTAGTTCTGGAGTAAACTGTTCTGCGCGAGAAATGTATGATTGGGTCCCGACGCGGTTATACGTTGAATCGAATCCGGTTCGATGGGAAAAATTCGAATATGATTTTAATTTTTTATAACCCGAGTTCAGGTTCGGTATCTCGATCCGACCCGAACCAATAGGCATAAAAGTGTTTCCTTTTTTTCGTTTTGCCCTTTAAAAAAAAAAATTAATTAAAAAAAAAAAGACGTGTCCTCGAACATAGACTTTTACTAGAATATACACACACATATATATATATATATATATATATATATATATACTCCCTCCGTCACTTCACTGACATAATTTTCATTTTGGGTCGTACTTCACAAGACGCCCAAAAAATGGAAAAGAATATTCACTATTCCCTCCACTCATTCTCTCTCCTACTTCACTTTTACACTCACAACATTCTCTCTCCTAACTATTCCTCACACTCATTCTCTCTCCTATTTAATTCTTCATACTCACAACATTTAACTTTTTCTCTTTCTTACATCACTTTTTCTTAATTCCTACACCCAAAAAGTTGGTGCCAAGTGAACCGGGACGGAGGGAGTATATATATATATATGTGTATAGGAGGCTGTTTAAATGAGAATCAAAATAAAATGAGAACCATGAAAACCATTATTAGCCATTGAATTATATTTGAATGGAAGGCAGAGATTAGATTGGGGTTATAAGTGACGCGGTGATAATTTTGAAATATTGTCAAATCGCGAGGGTAATTATGTATTTCGTCTTCCATAACCAAATAAAGAAAAACTTAAAAGAAAATAGTCCAAATTCATACCACCCACGTTAATACCTTTCTTCCTTAACTAGTCTTCCCCTTCACCACCATCCCCTCCATCCAACTGACTTCAACCTTTTTTCTGTAACTCCAATCAAACCCCCACTCTTCCACAATTTGAACCAAAACTTACATCCAAAACAAACAAAATGGATAGGCTTCAATTTCTAGACAAATTTCATGTATGGCCAGCTCCAACCCACCATAATTCTTTGTTCATGCAGTCGAAGTTATAGCTAAAGAAATCAACAAACAACTCCGACTGAACACCCATGTTGGTCAGCTCCAATCATTCCTCCTTCAAATTCAAAACGACACCAACAATGGTTGTGGTAATAATGGTGGCAGAGAGAAATTTCCAGATTTGAAGGAGGCGGCAATGATGGTACCAGAGGGAGAGACGGGAATTTGATTTTCTAGAATTCAATTTCTTTGGTCAGAGATTCTGAAATTGGTATAGTGATTATAGTAGAGATGGGTTTGATATGATTTGCAAAATTGGGTTAGGAAGGAGGTACGGGTAGGGGTGCACTAGTGAGGGTGTTTGGAGGTGGGTTTGGGGAAGAGGATGGGGTTGGGGTTGATGAGAAATAGAAGCAATAACTACTGTAAACAAATACATTTTTCAGCAATAACTTGTATACAGTGGCTAAATAGCTACTTTAAACAAGTGCATTTTTCAGCAATAACTTGTATACAGTGGCTAAATAACTAATGTAAACAAGTGCATTGTTCAACAATACACTTCAATACACTGGCTAAATAGCTACTGTAAACAAGTGCATTGTTCAACAATCAATATCTATACTGTCACGACCCTAAAATTAAGCACTATTTTATCACTCGTTGAGCACGTGGGGTTTGGGTGGTAATATTTCATTTTGTGCATTTTATGCTATTAATTGGCTTTATGTGATTATTCCTATGCTTGGTTGGATTATGTGAAGTTAGATTGGTCATTAACTAACTTATGTGAAGCAAGGATGAAAACGAATTAAATCTAATGATTTAGAGTCTAAAGGGAATAAGTTATAAAGTGTATGGTGAAATAATAATAATTGAAATTTTTAATAAATTGATTTTAATTTATTAGGTTGAGGTGTTTAATTGTAAAGTTGAATAGTTAAGTTAGTTATTGTTAATGTTCAAGCCTTGGAGGAGCTTTAGTTAAAAATCTTATTCTTATCCTTAGTAATTGAAAAGAAGTCATTTTAATTTCTCAGTATCTTCTTCTTCTTCCAAATCAATTCCATAGAGATAAAAATCAAACCCTAGCTCAATCTTCCAAATATTCTACCACCTTCGTTTCTTCTTCGTTTTTCAAACGGTTTGCGGATTCTTGATCGTGGCGACGAGGGGATCGTTTAGAGCCGGTCAAATAAATATTCCACTTTTCACCATTTATGTAAGTTATTATGGATTTCTTTCAAAACTTGTTCATTTCTTGATTTTTGTTGTTATTGACGTTTATAAATAAGTTTTTGGTAAAGTGGAACAACTTTTACTTGGTAAGAATGGTTTTGGAAAAGTGTAAGGGAAATGGGTATGGGGTGGTTGTTGAAATAGCAAGAAAATGGGTTATTAGTTATATTATGGTGTTAATTCCTTGATACCTCTAGTTGCATGGCAAATTGACATAAAGTATGGTATTAAAATGGTATGGGTTGGTGTTGGATTGGAGTTGATAGAGTATAGAATGGTTTGGGTTGGTATTATTGATGTTTGGTACTGATTTGTATCAACTTAAAACAGAGTAAAACTTGGTACATGTCAATTTGGTGTAGTTGCTAATGTTGTTGCAATTCTGTTCTGAAGTCAGGACAGAGGGCACGACTCGTGCTCCGGGGCACGAGTCGGACACGAGTCGTCCCATGGATTTGGTCTAAGTCGTGCCTAGTAGGGACGAGTATATCTGGTGGGGTTATAAGGGGCACGAGTCGTGCCCCGGGGCACGAGTCGTGCTTTCCCTGCAGTCTCTGAACCACTTTCCAAGGCCTAGAAACCTATTCAACCTAGAACCAAAGTGAACCATCTTTAACTTAGATTAAAGTAGAACACTTTAGCCATACAACGGTGTCCTACTTGGTTAAAACGGAATAGTGTAAGTACTTTAAATATTGTTCGGAAAATGCTTGACAACCTTGATTCGTTAATTAACCAAAGTGAATCCAACTTGGTAAATGGAACTTGGACCTTTATAGAGGTTATATATTATTGCATATTGTTCATGTAGGGTTGGTTTATGATACCTTGCACCCTTACCTGAGTTCATATGCATTGGATTGTTATATACATAGTGTGTGAAATGTATTGTTGCACTTGTTGGGTTTCGAGGGTCCATGCGCAGCGGAATAATGCAAATTAACTCAAAAATCCGGAGCCCTAGAATCCATTCTAGATGATTAATTAAGAAGTATGAAATAGAATTACCAACCTTGTGTGCTTTTGTCGTTGATAAATGCGTTCCAACTCCAGATTGAAGAACTAGCGAATCTTCGATGAACGATTCTTGAATCACGAACGTTAGATCTTGATTAGCGAAGATCCTCTATGTGTATCCACGCGTTGAACGAACCCTACAACAATTCTAGGCGGATTGCTAGATCCTTGATTGAAACTCTTTTCAATCGATGAAGAATAATGGAATTGGATTGTGTTTTTGATTCTCAATTCTTAATTGAAATCTCTCTTTTGTATTTCTCTAAACCCAAAAACATGAAAGTGACAGCTAGGGCAACCAAGGGTTTGTATTTATACGTTATAAATGTTTGCCCTTCACAAAAACCCTAATTTAAGTCAATTTCGCGTCAGTCCAGCGCCGACGGGACGACTCGTCCCCCAGGGCACGAGTTGTCCCCTTTCACCCAGCTTCTGAATTTGGCGTCCCCCTTAAGGGGAATAGTTGACTCAAGCCCAGGGCACGAGTCATCCCTATGGGTACGACTCGTCCCCATGGGCACGAGTCGTCCCTCAGGACTCTCTCTCTGATTCTCTCGTCCCAGGCCAAGGGAATAGTTGGTTCTGGCTTGGGGACAAGTCGTCCCCTGAGAACAAAAACTCCACATTCTTCATTTTTGACAATTTGTTCGATGCGTGTGACCCCATAGGACTATATTAAGTTGGCAATGAGTTCGATCACATCGATCCTCATAAGACATGAGCGGACTCTAGCAAGCCATCATGCCTACCCAAATAATATAATATAAAGTTCGATTTCCTACATAGAACATATCACAATCCTTTTGTCACACGATGTTATATTGAACATGAGTCATGGTCCACGTCAACTCATTTTGTTCAATGCTTTCTCGTTACTAAGTAAATTGATTAATCGAATGATATTAATCACATTAATTCATTCGGGCATGGCCATGCACTACATCAATCTTACTTACGAGTGGCCTAGCAAACATCTCTCTTTACGAGGGACAAAATTCCATCTTGACTCATCATTCTTCCCAACAAGAATCATATCATGCCAATAATAGCCCTTATTGTTATCTGGTTAAAGACAACGTTAAACTATATCAAACATAATATTCATCGAGTGGAAGACGATGATAATCTCAGGTCAAAGGATATCAATGATATAACTATATGAGATTTATTTATGACACACAACCATGACACAAATCTCATAATGGGTCAAGTCCAGTACATTGTTCTCTAACAAGTACCCATGAATCTAATGTGCATCTCCATGCATATAATCATCACATGATTATCCATTAGACTTCATACTAGTGCTTCATAAGAACTAGGGACACGATTATTAAAGTAAACATGCAAACACATATAATAATCAAAAAGATAATTTCTCATATAAAATGAATAATGACATTACAAATAAGTCTATCTCTATAGGCCTAGGGCACTAACAGTTACAGTCTCCCACTTGCACTAGGCCCAATCATTCATGTATCTTATACCCATGGACCTAACATGACTATCATGTTTAGCTTGTGGCAAAGGCTTGGTGAGATGGTCCGAAATGTTGTCATCTGTTGGTACCTTGCATATCTTGATGTCCTCCCTTTCACAGATTTTTCGAATGAGGTGGAAACGTCTCAAAATGTGTTTGGATCGTTGATGTGACCTTGGTTCTTTTGCTTGGGCAATAGCACCATTATTGTCACAATAAAGCTCTATCGGGTTAGTGATACTCAGAACGACTTCTAAGTCACTAACGAACTTCTTGATCCAAACCGCCTCCTTAGCCGCATCCGATGCTGCTATGTATTCGGCTTCGGTTGTAGAATCAGCAACAGTGCTTTTCTTGGAACTCTTCCAACAAACGGCACCTCCATTTAGCATAAATACGAACCCAGACTGCGATCTAAAGTCATCTTTGTCGGTTTGGAAGCTTACATCTGTGTAACCCTTTACAACCAGATCATCTTCCATTCCTCCAAATACCAAGAATACATCCTTAGTTCTTCTCAAGTACTTAAGGATATTCTTGACTGCTATCCAATGGTTCTCACCAGGATCAGACTGGTATCTACTCGTTGCGCTTAGAGCATACGAGACATCGGGTCTAGTACATAACATGGCATACATGATAGACCCAATTGCCGAAGCATATGGAATATCACTCATCCTCTTTCGCTCATCATTTGTCTTAGGACAATGAGTCTTGCTAAGAGTAATGCCATGTCCCATTGACAAGTTCCCTCTCTTAGAATTTTCCATGCGGAATCTTCTAAGGACCTTGTCAATATATGTACTCTGACTCAAACCAATCATCCTTCTTGATCTATCTCTATAGATCTTGATACCAAGGATATATGCCGCTTCACCCATATCTTTCATTGAGAAACATTTTCCTAACCAGGACTTGACAGTCTCAAGTGCAGGAACATTGTTTCCAATGAGCAAGATGTCATCGACATATAACACCAGAAATAGAACTATGCTCCCACTTATTTTCTTGTATACACAAGGTTCATCTTCGTTTTTGATGAAGCCAAACTATTTGACTGATTCATCAAAATGTAGATTCCAACTCCTGGAAGCTTGCTTCAATCCATAAATGGATCTCTGCAACTTATATACTTTATTAGAATTCTTTGGATCGACAAACCCTTCAGGTTGTATCATGTATACATCCTCAAGTAGGTTTCCGTTAAGAAACGCTGTTTTGACGTCCATTTGCCATATCTCATAGTCGTAATATGCGGCTATGGCAATTAAGATTCTAATAGACATAAGCATTGCTACGGGCGAAAAGGTTTCATCATAGTCAACGCTATGAATCTGTCTATACCCCTTAGCAACAAGCCTAGCCTTATAAGTATGTACCTTCCCATTCATGTCGGTTTTCTTTTTGAAAACCCACTTGCACCCTATGGTTTTTACACCTTCAGGTGGATCAATCAAGTTCCAAACTTGATTATCGTACATGGATTTGATCTCGGATTCCATGGCTCCCAGCCACTTGTCCGAATCAGGAGTGGACATCGCCTCTTGATAGGAAGTAGGTTCATCATTCTCAATGATTTCTACTTCGTTACTTTTCGTCATGAGAAATCCATATCTCTTAGGTTCGGATCGTATCCTATCCGATATGCGAAGAACTTGTGTATCTTGGACCGGTTCCACAACAGCTTGTGAATTTGGTTCCGTCTCTACTATTGGTTCCTTGTCATTTTCGGGTTCTTGAATTTCTTCAAGATCAATTTTACTCCCACTAGTTTCTTTAGAGAGAAACTCTTTCTCTAGAAAGACACCATGTCGCGCAACAAACACTTTGTTCTCGGATCGGTAGTAAAATTGATATTCTTTCGTTTTATTAGGATAACCAACGAAAATACATTTATCGGATCTGGGTGCAAGCTTATTTTCAGAAACTAATTTCTTTACATAAGCTTCACATCCCCAAATCTTCATGAAAGATAAACTATGTTTTCTTTCATGTCACATCTCATGTGGGGTTTTAGGAGCCGATTTAGTAGGGACCTTATTAAGTGTGAAAGCAGCTGTTTCCAGTGCATGTCCCCAAAAAGAAATAGAAAGGTTAACTTGACTCATCATCGATCGAACCATATCTAATAGAATTCGATTTCTCCTCTCGGACACACCATTCCATTGTGTTGTTCCGGGTGGAGTAAGTTCTGAAACAATTCCACAACTTTTAAGATGATCGTCAAATTCTTGGCTTAAGTATTCACCACCTCGATCGGATCGAAGTGTTTTAATAGTTTTGCCAAGTTGATTTTGTACTTCATTTTGAAATATTCTAAATATCTCAAATGCTTCACTTTTGTACTTCATCAGATAGACATAGCCATATCTGGATAAGTCATCAGTGAACGTTATGAAGTACCGAAATCCTCCCCTAGCAATGATATTCATTGGTCCACATACATCAGTATGTATGAGAGCCAACAAATCACTAGCACTTTCACTACTCTTAGTAAAAGGTGCTTTAGTCATCTTGTCCAATAAACAAGATTCGCAAACATCATATGATTCATAATCATATGAGTCTAAATATCTATCTTTATGGAGTTTAGAGACGCGTTTCTCATTTATGTGACCAAGACGACAATGCCATTTAAATGTGTTGTTCACATTGTTTGGTTTAGATTTCTTATTTACATGATAGACATTATCAACATTATTTTCAATATCTAATACATAAAGGTCATTATAAGAATGAGCAATACAGTAAAGCATATCATTCAAATAAATGGAAAATTTCTTATTCGCAATAAGAAAATTGTAACCCTCGTTGTCTAAACAAGAAATTGAAATAATGTTTCTGCTTAAATCCGGAACATAATAGCAGTTATTCAAAATTAATATTAATCCGCTAGGTAAAGTGACTTCGTAAGTCCATACGGCCAATGCAACAACTCTTGCTCAATTTTCAACCCGCAGGTCTACTTCACCTTCCTTGAGCAACCTTCTATTCTTTAGTCCCTGCACATTTAGGCAAATGTGAGATCCACATCCGGTATCTAATACCCAAGAACTAGAAGTAGAAAGTAAAATATCTATCACATAGATACCTGAAGTCATGGCAATCTCATTGGTCTTCTTCTTCAGTCCTTCCTGATAAGCTTTGCAGTTACGCCTCCAATGTCCAGTTTCCTTGCAATGGTAGCAAACCGCATTCTTTTGGGATTTGGGTTGAAGCTTCTTAACAACGGCAACCTTTGTCTCCGGTTTAGCAACTCTTGCTTTAACCTTGGGTTTCTTGAACCCCTTTCCTTTATTCACCATCAACACTTGATTGGTTCTCTTGGCGACATTGTTCTCTGCATTCTTAAGCATCCCATGCAATTCAGATAGATATTTATTCATCCCATTCATGTTATAATTCATAACGAACTGATTATAACTTTCAGGGAGTGAACGCAATTTCATATCCGTAGCCAGCTCCAACTGGATAGGATATCCAAGCCTCTCAAGGTGTTCGAGGTGACCCTTCATTTTCAACACATGAGGCCCAACAGGTTGTCCTTCAATCATCTTGCATGAATGAAGAGCCTTCATAGTGCCAAACCTTTCCTGACGTGCTTGCAACTGGAACATTTCCTTCAAATAATTTCCCAAATCATAAGCTTCCATGTGTACAAGGTCCTTCTGAAGGGCCTTACACATGGTAGCAAGAATCAAGCAACCAACATCAATAGAATCATCCACACGTTTCTTATGTTGATCCTTTTCAGCTTTAGTTGCATTAGCAGCAGGCTCGGGTGGAACGGGTCCTTCGAGAATGTACAACTTCCTTTCCTGTTTGAGAACAATTCCCAAACTGCGAATCCAATCCACATAGTTGTTGTCATTCTCTTCTAACTTGTCCTTCTCAAGGACTGATCGCAGTGACAGATTTTGATTAGTGTTTACAGCCATTGATCTACAAAGATATGCAACAAATATGAACACATATAAGTACCTATTTCATTTAAGAGATTTAAATAACGTATTTCATAAATAATCCCACTAAATTATATAACCTTCTTATACAAACGTGCATAATATAATTTAATAGGCTAAGACCCAACTTTAATTTAATTTCAAGTCGGCTATGGCACGACTGCTCAAAATTAAACTAAAAAGGTAGACAACATTTATCAATCATATCAACATATGACTCTTAGATCCTTTATGAGATTATAGACATCATATGTCACATGTTTCAATCCCATCTTATGCCTTAGGCCCAAAACTGTTTTGATAGCCTAATTGAGTTCAACCATTTTAAACGTATAGCAATCACTGTTTGCTCATCTTGATCATACAAAGATAGAATTAATGTACCTCGCTGTGGCGTAGCCTGCATAAAACAATCTTGTAAGTGCTCCAATTTGAGCTTGTTAGAATTTTCGTTAGAAAATTAACGAAAGTTATAACATTTCTAACAATTCCTAACTATCCTAACTCTCCTAACAAAGTGAGGGTAAAATGGGCATTGTTATTTAAGGTTAAACCTTAAAAAGAATCTCAAAAAGAAAAACAAAAGAAGAAAACCAAATATAGCAATGCTGGAAACATAAGTTTGCCTAATTTGAATTTCAAAAAGAAATATTCTTCTTGTCCAAAGCTGGAGCTGCATTTAATGAACAGTGCACGCCTACTGGACCTATCCGCGCGGATACCTTTGCATTTTCAGGAGGGCTATAAATTGAGCCCTCCAGTTACAAAAATAAGGAGGAAAAACACAATTGCACCGAACCTCTGGCGAAATATAGAGAGAAAACAGTGAGAATTCTTCAAGAATTGTCACCTTTTTCTCTCCAATCTTTCCCAACTCATATTCATCCACTCACTCTCATATTAAAGCCCTAAACACTCATACACTCAAGCCAAACACTCAAGAACACAAGGAAGATTGGTAAACCCTCCTCCTCCTAACCCTAAATCCCAACCATGCATGCATCTTCAAACTACAAAATGTAGTTCTTTCATCTTCTTGCTCTAGATCTAAGAAGATCACCATGGAAGACCATCTCCATGGATGATCTTCTACAAAGATCAAAATTATTTTAAGCTTTCTTACTTTCTTGCAAAGAAAACTCATTTTCAAAACCCTAAAAACCATTTTCAAGCATAAAATCTTGATTTCAAAGGATAAAATTCCCCTTCCCAAGCAAATGAAATGCTTAGTCCTAATGTACCCCAAGGATGGTTTGGTATAGTTGATTCACCACTAAAATGTCTAGTGATCACTAACCAAAACCTAGGGAAATGGGGACAAGCATGGATGCAAAACCCCCCTTAAAATCATATTTTCTTTCTTGAGAAGTTGCTGTCCAGTAGCAATTTTCTCAGACCTAAGTCCATGGTCTTAATTTTTGGACACAGATGAACTTGGAATTTGGTGTTGACTACAAAATACTTTTTGTAGCCAACATCCAGATCTTTCCAGAAATATTTTTACCTTATTTTTTGGGTGAGTAAAACTCCTCTTTTCAAATTTTCTTTCAGAGGCTAGTTCATCAGCTTCTGGGAATCCAGATCTCATATCTGAGGTTTCCAGAAGGTTTTGACCCCTAAAATCTTCTCCAAAATGGAAAATTCCTTCGCACAAACTTTATTTAAGGTGTCTAGAACAACTTTCATTCTCTGAGTTTATCCAGATTATGAAGTTTTAAGACCCTTAAATCCCTTTCAAAATCAAAGGTCCACTGCCTTTTTCATTCTGGCAGAAATGACTCTCAACTTCAAAAGGTCTTTTGAGTACCAAATCTCAACCCAAAAATCTTCCAAAAAATCATGGGATCAGTTTAAAGTCTTAAAAAGATATCCCAATTTTTACTTTTCTGAGTTTCAACTTATTTTGGCCAAAACACACACACACACACACACACAAATGATTTTCAGCTTGGAAGACTCGTTTTACGAGGCGCGTCGGGTGCACACTAACGTCCTTCCCGACGCGTAACATGACCTCCGAACCTAAATCTCTGATCTCGGGCTTTTTTCAAAGTTTTGGCCTTCAAAATTAAAATGGCGTGGCGACTCCGTTTTCCGGTTTTATTTGGTTTTTCAAAGAAACGCAAAAATCGAATTTTCCCGCGAATGGCAACATCATCACAGTGGCGACTCCGCTGGGGACTAAGCTTTTTTTAAAAAAATGGTATTTGGTATATTGGTGGAAACCACTAAATTTCCCGTTATCGCCTCCTAACACGAGTCGGGGATAAATTGTGGTCTAACAATCCCACGTACCGGTATCACCGTTTTCAAAAAAAAAAAGCTTTTGAGGGTCAAGCTTCCGTCCCGGCTTTGAAAATCATTTTTGCGTGTGTGTTGATTTTTGCACAGTTTTCATGTTGTTTTGGCCGCCTCGGAGAAAGTCAAAATTTTGACTGTCGGAATAATGTCCCTAACTGTCGGAATTTTCGTGCTTACGTGCTTATGTGCTCATAAAAAAAAATCAAAAAAAAAAGGGATTTTCAAAAAAAAGAGAAAATTTCCAAAAAAAAATCATGCATCATATTTTTAAGACACAAAAAAAAAAATCTCTATTTTACTCAGAAAAAGAATATAGACTGCTTGCACACTACGCGCACGTGACCGTACACTGCACACTACGTCCTTAACCCGGGGAAATCCTTGTCGCGGTCCGTTTGGTCTTATTACGCCTCTCGGATGAGCACAGGACTACCCAAACATCCCATGGAGCCTCGTGTCGACCATGCACTTGTCCGTGACACACTTTGTCTGAGACCCGGTTGGTTTTTAGTGCAGTCCGTGTCATGCCCCGTCCGTGTATAGACCTTTCCTTTCAAGCCTTTGTCGGCATACCGACTCAATATCTTTGGGGACCCTTATCAGCCGAAGTTACGCCGGTTTTCCGCCGCAGACTTTGACCAAGATATTGACCGGCGCCTTGACTTCGGCTCGACTGGCACAAATTATACACCGACTCCCAAGCATTGACACGAGTCATCAAGGATTAATGACTATTCCATGCCTAATTACGGCTTAACCGACGACAAGTCAAGATTAATCGTGGACATTTATCACCCAAATCATGCCGACTTTTTGTCGAGCTCTCGGACATGATCTTGACTTTGACGTCGCCTTTGTCCGTAATTTACATCGAATGCTCGTTAAGACTCGATTACCCGCCGACTTTTAGGATCGTTTTCTTTCGGTCGGTGGGACCCGCTTGCCCTCTATAGGACCCTCGCCCGGGCCGTCCCACCCCGGGAGGTCGAAATACGGGTGGAATACGAGGGGCTTATAGACGTAGTGACGGGCCCACTGATCCAGGAATCGAGTAGTTTGCGAAAAGAAGAGCAATCTTTTCCAACCGATTAGGTTAATAAAACATGTTTTAAGTAAACGTGAATAAATAATCGCATGTTGCATGAGCCTAAAGCCCAAACACCTACCCTCCTTCCATTCCTGGACATCCGAACCTTCATGTCCTTTCCCCAGCCTCCGCACAAAGCTTGGTTTCGGGCACCGGTCACCGTTTGATCAGGTTGGGAAGAGTCAAGCGCGTCATCGCCTTCGCCGTTTGTTCCGACTCCGGTTTCGTAATGTCCGCATCGCCGGTAATGATGGGGATAACGTCACTCCGCCTCCCAGGGACCCCTCAGACAGAGCAACAAAGTGGAATCGCTTAGCATAACGTATGAGGTTACGACAGGAAGCACAAATAAACAGCCTTTTATGGAGGCTATTAAGAGTCACGGTCGGCCGCCGGCCTCAATCCAGGATGGCACATTCACCGTGGAAGAAGACGAGGATGCCAACCCCACTCTCGCCGCCCGACTACACCAGGATGCCGCCACCCACCTCCTATGGTGCCACTACCGTAACCCGTGCTCCTCGATTTTCGGGTCGGCCCGGCTCCCCAACCACGAGACCATCACCGGATCCATGCGCCCGACGGCACAAATCGGTGGGGGCAAAATCGCACGGAATGTCTTCTCATGGTTTGGGCTATCTCGGAATGCCACGGCTAATCGGGATCCCGCCTCGCTTCGGAACCGATCAATCCAGGACCTTCACAAAGAATGCCTACAGTTCGGAATGCCGCCGCAACTTGGTTCTCGGGCCACGCCAGAGCCCCTCCTCGAAGCAGTACTAGTTCACTGCTCCTCACACAAATCCATTCCTCACCTGCACTTCTATGGGTTACCAAGCCTCCATCCCGTGTCATCCGAATCACCAGACCGCTAGCATTCCCGGGTTACACACCTTCACCACAAAAACATGCAATTCAACAATCCGGGACAAAGAAACCCGCACTCAAGCCTACTTACGGGCCCCACTGAAATCCAAGTTATCGGCTACATCGGGGCTGCCCTCACCTACTTTGCCATTGAAAACCAACAAAGAAGCCGCAAGGTTCTACCCTTTTGCTCAGGCTCCTACCATGCTTCCTGTGGTAACTCGGCCCAGTGACGGGTTTTCACCTATGTCCCCGGATTGGCCGTTCCTCCACCCGCCCGCTCCAGTGGTAGCTCCTCTCTCTAGCTCAGCCACTAGCTTGAATGCCATGGTTCCGCCACAAGACCCTCATCTCGGCCCGGTTCATGGAACAACACAAGGAAATGAAAGCACAGATCGCCGAACCGACCGCCAAGAAGTCCGCTTCCGCCTACAAACCGGATTCCATTGTTCCTCCGCCCCACAAATTCGTGATGCCTAATCTGGATCTCTTTGATGGGACCGCATGTCCGAAAACCCATTTGGACACATATACCTGGCGATGAAAGCCAAAGGATGTACCAATCAGCGGTTGGGCCGACTATTTCAGTCTATCCTTGAAGTCCGGTGCCTTAAAGTGGTTCTTCCGTTTGAAACCCGAAGCTGTGGCTACATGGGACCAGATTACCAATGCCTTCACAGAAAATATAAGGCCAACTTGGAATGGGAAACAAATAGGGTTGACCTACAAACAACAGCAGCGGCCCCGATGAGAATGTTGGGGACTTCTACAAGCGGTGGAATCTGAAACTCAGTGAAATGGCCATCCCTCCTTCCGAAGAGGAACAACTGGACATCTTCCGCCATGCTTGAAACCACATCGAGAGCCTCCTCGCCACTTCCCATACTCGGACTTACGGGCCATGGTTAACTCTGCAGCTAAGTTTGAAAAGGCCTACAATCGCCAACCGGCCGCCGCACTCCGCCTACGTATATCGGGCTCCTCCCGCAAACACTGCTCTGCCTCCCGCTAAAGGCAAAGAGACGATTAACTATGCGGGACGGGAATGTAATAACACGACTCCTTTTGCTCCCGGAAACCGGCCGAGCCTGCATGCGGGTCATAAATCTCGAAAACTTTGGAATGCCCCCGAATGACATCTTTAGGGGACTGGTGAAAGAAGGCTTCTTTGCCGGCCTTTGGAGAATTTCCAACCCGTAAATCCGAATACTCCCGTGGATACTACAAAGTATTGTGCCTTTCATCAAGCTCACGGACATCTGGCCGACATTTGCTTCACTCAAAAAGGCAATCCGCGGCTTTAATAGAGCAAGGAAAGTTGGAAGGCCCCGAGGGGGCCTAACACGGGGCCAAAATCCACGCTAAGGAACCATAATCGTGAATATGATTGAATGCGGAGAATCTTCGCATGCCCAGAAGGTGCCGATGAAGGTCCCCAAATACCCGTGGCCAACCTCGTCGAGGATCCCGACCCGGATTCCCCTCGCCTTGAGGATGTTGAACGAATCAACCCATCTTGGTCTCATGTCAGAGACTCCTTGCAAGAATACGAGACCCGATATTTCTCGGATGAAGGGGAGGCCGATACCGAAGAACTGGGGCTGTTCCTGCCAAAATATGAGAGGACCATTTACACAAGATGGTTAGAGCAATCGAGAAGAATCGAACAAGAAAGCTTCCGCGGCGGCGCTCGTATCGGGGCTTATCAAAGAAAGAGGCCGAAGAGCATCTCGGAGCTAGTGCACTTCGCAAATTGGCTTTGGGAGAGCCCGAATATGATCCCGAGAACAGTGAAGAATCTAAGAGGAGGATTCCTTCTATATCCTACTCCGGTGTCAAATACGTGCCACCCTCTCACTCTTCCCCCGCAATTTCGGGAGGAGAAGCCGAGTCACAATTACCGCTTCCGGAATGGGAACATATGACAATTTGCGGTTGCACGCACCCATATTCCCCAACGGGTTTGATCGACATTCCTCTCAGCCGAAATCCCGGTAGTATGGGAAGAAGATTCCGACGACAGCAATGATGATGATGATGACGAGAGTGAAGAGTCAACTGAGGCCCCGGATCCGGAAACAATCTGGAACGATCATGCCGGAAATGAGCCCATGGGAGCTAGGCACAATGGTTGGTTGTCAGCAAGCAACGACGAAGTACCGCCAGAAAATGCGGATCAGATACCAATGGAGACAGACCCCTACGAAGTGTCACTTGTAAGATGCATTTGTGGCCAATGCCCGGATACTCCAGAAGATGAGGGACAGCAAAGCCCGCGCCCAGATCCGTACATATCCGAAATCCTAGAACACAACGTTCCTTATAAGAACTCGACCGGTGAATGGAAAGGGTTTATTGAAGCACCGGTCGGGAATGGAGGGTTTCAAACCACCGAAAGATGAAGAATTCGTAAACGTTATCGGATCTTTTCTTCTTTCCCACGAACGGATGGCATAACAACCGTAAGGGTCACAAATGGGCCGCTCGAGCGCGGCCGAATGCCCGCAATCACCGAAAAAGGTTATCGATCCGAATGTCTCCCCGGTGGCCTTCATACCATGAGTCCACATGACGCCTTTCTAATTGCTCCCCATGCCGACAATGGACCCCGGTGCTCCTTATTTGGACACAGATCTATCGAGCCGCTACCTCAAACTCCGAAGGGGAATGTTGCCTATCCTTCACCCGCGCCGCCCTACCCGCAAGACGAAAGAAAAAGGATATACGATGAGATGGAGGCCGATAGCCACAACTCTGTGGGCCATCGAGGATGAAATCGAAAGCCGCCGAGTCCCGACAATAGCGACTCTTGTTGCATGATAACTATGAGCAAGGCCGCCATGAGAGTGAATCGAGGACGCCCTAGCTCAGGCCATCCAAGGGGGCAACAACACAACCCCAAACCCGAAAGCCTCGTGACTTGGGAAGCGGTTATAAGGGGCCGCAGAAGGAGCCGCATACGGCTCGGCCCTCACTGTCACTAGACTCGGTCGAACCCAATGGCCAATAGCCAAAAGGGCTCCCCCATTGACCCTAGCAAAGCATTGAAGAAATCCGAGCCAAGAGACGGCCGATGAGGAAGTTAATCTGTTGACCCGCTGGCGCATTTTCCAAGGAAATCCCAAAGCGCGTATAAGAAGGCCACAGATCAAGCACCAAAAGAAGATCGCCGCCCTATGCTAAGACAAACAAACCTGCACTCGAAAAGAGGATCCCGTGCTCACCCGGTTGAAGCAAACACAGGCCAACATTTCCCTGGTCTCTACTCACTTCGTCTTATCCCCATAAGCCGAAGCCGGAAGAAAGCCCGGCTCGCACTCGTGCCTATTGATGCTACTCCCGATGATGTGGTACAGCTGATTGGAAACATCCACTACGGGAACATAATCACTTTCACGCATCTCGACCTCCTCAATTTGGGGCCGATCATAATGAGCCTCTCTTCATCACAAACCCGCTAGATGAACGACGCCTCCTCGGGTCTGGTGGACAATGGGTCCGAATGAACATTCTTCCAAGAAAGATCATGAGCTTGCTTGATATCAAGACTACGTACTTGAAGCCTTCTTCTCTCACGGTCAAAGCTTACGACTCAACATCCCGAGCAAATCCTCGGAGTTGCTACTTTAGACCTCTGGTTTGGACGAGAAATTGATACTGTGGAATTCCAGTTATCGACATCCCGATTACTTTCAATGCCCTGCCGGGAAGACCTTTGGCCGCACCAAGTCAAAGGGGGTCGCCTCAAGCCTCCACCAAAGGTGTGAAATTCGTCTCGAATGGGAATCCGACGACCATTTACTGGAGATTTAGTCACTTTAGAAGGCACAGATACGGGCGGAATACCTATTCGAAATCAAACATGACGAGGAAGGTCACATGCTAACGGGCTTCACTGGCCGAGCCTCCCAAGGCCCAAGTGTGCAACATAGATCTGACGGTCACTGGGATAAAATCCCACCGGTCTTGAAAATGATGAGAAAATGAGCTATCTACCCGGCCTCTGGCCTGGGAAGCGCCAACAAGGAACTCACAAACTCATCGAGGTGAAAGGACAAGAATACTCGCCACGGCTCGGGATATGAGGCCTCCCCAAATGACACCGCAAAGGGAAAAAGATTTGAAGCCGCCACAGGGAAAGGTCCCGCCGACAATCCTAGATCTCTCCCCTTCACCCTAATTTGGCCGACTACTTTGTAAAGGGTCCCACACAACCAGAAACATCACAGAGCCCACTCCTACGGCACAGGGCTAAAGCTACAGGATAGCCTCAACAAGTTCGGAGGAACCAAGGCTAACCCGGTCCGTAGAATGTTCCCTGGACCTACCCAAGATACCCGGGGCTACCACCGCCATGAAAAGTGAGTATACCTTGAGGTGTGCCCGACTTGGTGGAACAGCCGAGAAGCTCACAACCACTATTCCTATCGCCCAGAAGATCCGAAACCCGAATTCGAACCGACAGTGCCAAAAGCTAAGGCCACGGAATTTCCCTCGATGATTGGGATGGTCTCGGTTGTGCAAAGAATTGTTCGAAGAAGAAGTCCAGTGCCCGACCTTGATTGATCTCGGCTCGGTCCAAGAGATGATAGCAAGCAATTGAGAAAGGAAAACAAAACAAAGACAGCTCCCGAGTCATGAGGCCACCAACAAGCGATGCCGCTAAAGAATTGGGAAACTCTCTCAGCCCGTCCGCGACCAAGGAGGAAATGATCACCAAGCTTGGATTGGTCCCCCGTCCCTTTGTGTCAATTTAGGACAAGTCCTCCCGCCTCTCTTGTTAAAATCGAGTCTCTGGGGTTGTCCGATGGCCTTACGCCTGAAGACTACGAGTCTGTAGCAAGCACTGTATCCCCTTTCGTTTTCAATGAAATGACGAACCTTTCTGAGTATCCCTTGATTGCCACTTTAACTAATGACGAATTAAAAAAAAAAAAAACTTAATAATAACTCATTAGATAAAGAAGCAGACACATTAAACGAAAAAAAAAAATCAAACAACAAAAAAAAAATCTTTAAGCAGGTTGTCCGGGAAGAGGAAAATCGAGCCCAAGCTGCCGAAGAGATTTTGACGAGTGTGAATTTGGGAACGGCGGGAAGAGCCTAAAAGACGCAGATTGGCGATTTCTTCGAGGAATCGAAAAGGATGCTCTGCAAAGTCCTACAAAATCCTCAATTCAAAGAAAGTTGCCCTCTTCATCAAAGAAAACATCATGTGCGTATACGGGTTGCGGCACCGAAATCATCTCGTATAATGGATCCCACTTCGAAGGGGAATGTGAAAATCACGGCGGAATTCGAATAACCCGTCACAAGTCATCTCCCCATGTGCCCTAAACCAACGGAGCCGTCGAAGCAAAGCAAACAAGACTCGAAAATATCATCCGGAAAATGGCCGTCCAAGGCGTAGATTGGCCCGAGAAGTTACACTGGCACTCGGGGCTACGGAACATCGGGCCGTAACGGCAACCGGGGAAACACCTTTTGCTCCTCACATACGGAATGGAAGCCGTACTCCCAATCGAGCCGAGATCCTCGCTCCGTATACCGCTGGAAAGCACGATCAACGAGGTCGAATGGCTCTGCAGTCGCCATGACGAATTGGCCCTACTAGACGAACGCCGATTGAAGGCCATGGAGCACATCCGGCCTACCAAGGAAGAATGGCCAGAGCCTTCGACAAGAAAGTAAAGCATCGGGAGATCCGAGAAGGTGACCTCGTTCTAAAAGAAAAGCCCCAATCCGTATCAACCCTCTCGGCAAATGGAGCTCGTATGGGTCGGGCCATATGTCGCCCGTAAGATCTTCTCCTGAGGAGCCATGCAACTTGCACCTCGACGGAATCCCTTTCAGACACCCAGTGAATGGTGACAAGCTTGCGCAGATACTACGCGTAAAAAAAACAAAAAAAAAACAAAAAAAAAAAGAAAGAGTGCTAAAAGAGTAATACCTGCAACTAGGTTAGAAACCCGCAAAAAAAAAACAAAAAAAGAGGTGGCAGACCCTAGTTAGAAAAGAAAGGTACTAGGTAAAAACAGGGTTGCACCAAAAAAAACAAAAAAAGAGTGCTAAAAGAGTAATACCCAACTAGGTTAGAAACCCGAAAAGGGTGGCCTAGGTAAAAAACAGGGTTGCACCAAAAAAAAAAACAAAAAAAAAAAAAAAAACAAAAAAAAAGAGTGCTAAAAGAGTAATACCCAACTAGGTTAGAAACCCGAAAAGGGCGGCCTAGGTAAAAACAGTGGTTGCACCAAAAAAACAAAAAAAAAAAACACAAAAAACAACAAAGAAAAAAAGAGTTCACCAGGTTGAACTACGAAGACCCGAGCTCCTCAAAATGAGGGGAACGTAGGCAGCCGGAAACGGTTCGGTCTAAAGCACAAATAAAAGCCATACTTTGGCATCAATACAATTGATCGTGCCATGAAAGCGTCCTCGAAAAACTCTAAAGCAATTCAAATATTCATTACAAGTTAAAATCTCTTTGATGAGTCTAAGCCCGATTCATTCCTACAACCGGCAACCCGCTAAAAGAAAACTAAGATACATAATCAAACTAATGTGTCTCACATGGCAAGAAAGGGATACTGAAACCTCGTGAGTCACTCCAAGCCACTCTGCATCGGCCTCTCCCTTCTTCTTCCCCCTCCGAGTCTTTCTCTTCCTCGAACCGAAAATGTCGCATTCCTCCTACCAAGCTCCGGCATATAGGACAGGGTCTATCAAACCACCCTCTGTCGTGGCCTTAGTAGCCCTAGCGTCATCCCTCATCTCCCGTAACCTAGATGGTAGCATAGGAGCCCTCCTCTCCGTCTCTTGACGTAAGCCTCATAATCTGGCCGCGCCGTCTCCGCTCCCGTCATGAGGGTTGCCCTCGCCTCGGCCCTCCTCCTCTCAAACAGCCGTCCTCCGCACCTACAATGGCCTCACGCCGTCTCAAAATAGCCACCCGAGTCTCTCCCTGATGCCTCTCATACCAATCCAGGTACCAAGTGGTCAGAACACCGGCCTGACGCCTGAGAATGACCCGAGGAGGAAAGGCATCATACCTCCATGCTCGGGAAAGAAATGGAAACACCGAGGATCATCCATGGAAACAGGAGCCACCACCCCGGTAGCTACATCATCAAAGCCCTCCAAAGGAACTCCGCTCCAAGCCAAACCGCCTAAGGACCCAGTGAGCCGGAATGTAGAAACTGGACCGAGAAAGCCCCTAAGCATAACCACACGGGACCCGTCCCGAAGCACTCGCGAGTCTCCACCCGCCAACGAGGCACCAACCATCTGATATCTTCGCCCGCGACCCGCCATCCAACGCTCCCACGAGCCCCGATCACCAAAATCTACATCAACACCTCTCCCGGCAAAAGTCCAAGGCTCGATCATATCGTAGGTTTCCCGAAGAATCCCAAACGCTCCATCGCCCAATGTGGTCAAGAGGAACGGGCCGCCCTCGCGCATATAATACCGCCGTCCGTAGCTAATCCGTCGAGAGCATGGAAAGTCTCCCCAAGAATCAAAGGAACGACATCTACTCGCCTGTGCGACAGCGAACGACAACATCCAAGAAAGACCGATGGCAAATCCCAAAGGAGTAGACCATGAACAGGTGCCAAACATACAAAGTGCAAAGGCATCCCAATAGGCATCATCCACCAAGCCTAGGCCCCTAAATCCGTCTGGGAAGACCGGAAATATCGAGATGATCGGGACCGCGGATCATACTCTTGCGCTTCCTCCGGGGAAAGATGAAGGAGGACGCACACCGTCGCCAACAAAAGAAGCCCCTCCGGCAAAGGACCGCTATCTCTTCCACCTCCGGACCTCCAAGCAAGGCCCGAAATTCTTCGACAATGGAACAATCTCGTTGAAGGAAAGGCAAAAGACATGCCTTCTAGTATCCCAAAACGAAGAAGAAGCTCTTAAGAGGTCATAATCCGGAACCAATTCTTCGAGAGACCACAAGCATCGTATCTTGTACCTTTCTTCAAAGAATGATCTTCTCTCATGCATGATCTCCCTACACCACTCCTTGAACTTTTCAAAGAACAACATTTGCCTTTCTTTGGACAATTTTGGAGAATTTTTGGCCATTTCCATGGTTTTTCTCTTTCTCCCCGAAAATGGTCAAGCTTTTGACTGGAGGTTGAAGAGGATATTTGAATTTGAAATAAAGCAAGACTGTGTCTGGACCAAAATTAAAGGACACTGCTGATCGAGTGCAAATCCCATCCGCGCGGATGGGATTGCTTTCCCAAAAAAATCTCGCAATCCAGAATTTCTTCCAAGCCGCTACGCCAAAAGGAATATTCCGTCCCGTTGCTCGAAACTTGTGCAAAAAAAAAACCTCCCCAAACCAGTCCATATACCAAACACCCTTTGCAAAAAAAAAAAAAAACCAAGGCTCATGCAACACTGCATTCATATTGCATTGCATTCATAAAATAAAATCCTAAATTATTACATTCCAAAAAAAAAGAGTGTGCATAAAAAAAAAAACAAACAAACAAACATAAATAAAATCCTAAATTATTACATCAAAAAAAAAATGTGCACAAGCTGTACAAATCTAAATCTCAAAAAAAAAAAAATCAATCGGAGTCTCCAGCGCCCGATGTCTCCCCGGCCCTCTTGCGACTCGGCCCGCCTCCTCGGGAGCCCCGAAAATCTCGGGGCTCGTAATCGTCCTCGTCTCCAGAGAGAGCTCGTCAGACCAACCGGGCACGCTCCGATAGGGCAAGCCGAGATCTCGCGAAAAATCGTACTCCGAAGGTGAAGGCGTCTGACTCCCGCACGTACGAAGACGACCCGCCATGCCGCCAAACGTGTCCTCGCCCGTGTGGATCCCCGAGAATGACGTGATCCGGCGCGTACCGCCTGAGGATCAAGGAGAGGAGACAAAGGAGTCTCTCAAGAAGTCTCGAGCGAATAGGGAAGCCTCCCGCTCGACAGTGCGCCGGCCGTGGTCGCCTCGCTCTAGCTCGAGGAGCCCCGCAAGCGACCATCCTCCCGATGAACCTCTTGGCTCCGATCACTTGCTTCGTCGCCTTCTCAACGACCACCTCCGAAAACCGCACAAAAGCAAAAGCGTCAAAAAAAAAAAAAGAGGTGATGCTAAAAATGATGAAACAAAAGAAAGAAAAGAAGGGGAAAAGGTGAAGCCATACCTTCATACTCCTGACGAGGCCGGAAAGCTCGTGGAAGTCGCTCGGCCGAGGGATTCGCACCCTCAATCGGACCTCATCCCGGATATAGGAAAATCCGTCCGAGGGTACCGCGGATCCCAAGCCCCTCCCTATCCAAAACCCGAGGCATCCTCAGCCTCCTCAAGACGAACGTCGCATACGCTCAATCGCCACGGTCCGAGAAGTGCCGACCGCCGGTAATCATCCCAGTCACGGACCGATCGCTCGGGTGCATCATATCGGCGGAGGCTCCACCGGTGTCCTCAAAGGCGAGTTCACGCCATGCCAAGGCGCGTCACCCTCTCTCCCGTGATAATAGGCATCGCAGTCGAATTTCAAAATCCTCCGCCGCATCAGGCCGCGATCTCGCCGCCTCTTCACTGCGCTACCTCAAAGCGATCCTGTGGGAAGAATATCATCCCCTCATCCGTCTCGGCCTCCGTCAAAGGAAGGCAATCCGCGTACTCGAGAGTCGTACGCCCCGGAGCTTATCTTCTCCCGGGCATGCTTGGACCAAGACCGCATGGCCGGATACGCCCGACGTACTCCGCCGCCGCCGCCACACCGTGACGTGGAAAACTCCAACGCCCATACCGCGAAAGGTAAAAATCCAATCAATCCGGCAAATAAAAGTGTGTGCTCAAAAGAAGAGAGGGAAAGCAAATACCTGTGGCAAACTCGAAAGCAAGACAAGGAGCTCACAGCCTTCCGCCGTACCTATCAAGAGCAAAAATAAAGCTCGCCAAAATGTGCCTTCTCCCCGGCGTAGACATCTCCGGCTGTCTCCATGCTCCCTCCAAGGACCTCAGCAAGGCAAAGATCGCCGTCCTCAAAGATGTCCAAAGAGCGTGCTCGAGAAAGCAAACCACAAGAAGGCCCTGCAATCTGATCGGCGCCTATCCTCTCCTCCCCACCTTTCATAGCTCGCTATGGTCTCCACGATCTTGCCGTATACCACTAAGCATACTCCATCCCCATCCCCTTTTGGGAATAGGGGAAAATCCCGTAAGAGCTCGCAGATCAAAGCATCGCTGTAGCCATCCCGCCACTCAATGCTGCGTCCCATTAAAGGACAGCCCGTAAGATCGCAAAGATAGTCGGAGGGCGTAACCGTAGCCTCGCCCCGTAAGAAGTGGAAGGTGTGGGTCGCGTCCCACCGTGCCGCGCCGTAGCAAACATCAAGCTCTCGCTTCTGTGTGGAACTCGACTCACCCCTCAAACACTCGACGAACTCCCAGAGCCCCGTCTCGACAACAACTGTCTCTGACTCGCAAAGCTCCTCGGCCCGCATCCGAAGCCGGCCCCACAAGTCAATCACGTACTCCACCGATCCTCGAGTCTTCATCTTGTTCACCAAGTCTCCGTCACAAAACGGTTTCCGCCCCGTAATAAAAAAAGAGAAAGAGAAAATGTCAAAAAGATTGCATTTGCATATACATTAAAAAAAAAAAAATTCGACAAAGATAACAAAGATACAATGAGCATAGCCCCATTTTTCTCGCATGAAAGAAAACAATTTTCAAGAAGTCCCAATGCATTCATCAAAAAAGATGCATTCCTACTAAGTAAAAACTCCGTCCCATTTTCAACAAAAATGCATACATGCATATCATCCATCTTACATGCAACGGGAGGAAAAATCCGTCCCACTTTTTCAAAAAAAAAATCCTAAACATACATACATCTCATATTGGCAAAATGCCCATCCTTTCCAAACAAAATGCATGCATTGCATCATCATTCATCAATATCAAAATTCAATTTCAAAAAAATCATCATCATCATCAACATGCAATATTCAATTTCAAAAAAATCACAATTCTTCGAATTTTCACATGTAATTTTCGAATTGAAAAAATGGCGAAAATGCCAATTCTTTTTCCAAGCAAAGTGCACATTTTGGAGTTACTCATATACTATTACAACATGCAAAGCATCAAAATCAAAATTCAAAGCCAAGAATATCAATCATTCGAATTTCAAAAAAAAAAAAAAAAAAAAATTCAAAATTCACCCAAAATTTTCAAACAAGAAATCAACAAAGGGATCAAAGGGTTTCAAAGTATACCGCTCAAGATGCGATCCGAAGCTTCTCCAATGTTGCCAAGCATCGGGTAATGCTCCTCCTCAACCGATTGCGAAAGATTGTAATGCCTCCTCATCCGACGAGCTCCACCGCTCTCTCCGCTACGGCCACGCCCCCGCCTTGAAAAGCGCCTTCCCGTGTTCCATTGCTCAAAAATCGAAGAAATCGGAAGAATTTTGAAGCTTAAATGGCCAAAAATGGCTGAGATTTGCGGCTTTTTTCTTTCTTCGCTGATAAATTTCTCGACAAACGTAAGACCTAATACACTTCTGATTTTTCTATCCCTTTATCCGCTGCGGAGAAAGATAACGAGTTCCCGTATCTTTCATCAAAATACCCTCGCAAAACGTAAGACCCTCACGACAGCCCCGAGAAAGATAACGAGATCCCGTATCTTTGCCATCAAAATTACCCCTTGCACTCAAACGTAAGACCGAGTTCCCTCGAGAAAGATAACGAGATCCCGTATCTTTCATCAAAATTACCCCTAGTCAAACGTAAGACCGAAAAGGCCCCGAGAAAGATAACGAGATCCCGTATCTTTCATCAAAATTACCCCCTGCTAGCCAAACGTAAGACCGAGTGCCCCGAGAAAGATAACGAGATCCCGTATCTTCATCAAAATTGCGTCCCCAATAGTCAAACGTAAGACCGAAAAGGCCCCGAGAAAGATAACGAGATCCCGTATCTTTCATCAAAATCACTTCCTACAATCAAACGTAAGACCGAGTGCCCCGAGAAAGATAACGAGATCCTTGATCTTTCATCAAAATTACCCCTAGCCAAACGTAAGACTCAAGCCCCGAGAAAGATAACGAGATCCCGTATCTTTCATCAAAATTACTCCTGGCAGATAGCCAAACGTAAGACCGAGTGACCCGAGAAAGATAACGAGATCCCGTATCTTTCATCAAAATTACCCCCCTGCAGCCAAACGTAAGACCGAGTGCCTGAGAAAGATAACGATCCGTATCTTTCATCAAAATTACCCCTGCTAGCAATAAACGTAAGACCGAGTGCCCCGAGAAAGATAACCAGATCCCGTATCTTTCATCAAAATCACCCCTACACAAACGTAAGACCGAGTGCCCCGAGAAAGATAACGAGATCCCGTATCTTTCATCAAAATTACCCCTACAGCCAAACGTAAGACTTCGAGTGCCCCGAGAAAGATAACGAGATCCCGTATCTTTCATCAAAATCTTCCCCGCAAACTAGCTTCAAACGTAAGACCGATTTCCGTAAAAATACGTCTCGATTTTCCTCAAAGAAAGGCTAACGAAATCCCCAAAGAAAGTTAACGGAATCCCAAAAGCCAACGAAATCTCGAGTAGTACTCGAACTACGAAAGGGCTTCGATTCCCACTAGGGATACGTAGGTAGCCTATCATTGTGTCCACTCCTCGACCAAAACGGTCACCCTCTCCTTCGGCAACAGACGAAGTCCACCGAAAGGCCATTTCAAATTAAGGTCCGAGGCGCCTAAAAGCCATCATCATCAAGGTCCGAGGCACCTAAAACGCCATCATCAAGGTTCGAGGCACCTAAAACGCCATCTCCAAGGCCCGAGGCACCTAAAAGCCATCATCTCCAAGGTTCGAGGCACCTAAAACGCCATCTTCAAGGTTCGAGGCACCTAAGACGCTATCACTAGAAAGCGATAAATCGCAATCATCCCCAAGAGACCGAAAATGGTCATTCCTATCCCCACAGAAATGATACCCATCGTATCGAAAATGGTCATCTCTTATCCTCAAAGCAGAAGTTTCTTTCAAAGAACCGATCGTAGAACTCGCTCATCGTGTTCGAGGCACCTAAAACGCTATCATCTCTGTGGTCAAAGACCCGAACTACGATCGGCTTGATTCCCACTCGGGATACGTAGGTAGCCTATCGCTAGGTTCACCCACCCGATCACTGATCATCCCGCCAAATATGGAGCCTTACTCTTATCGACGACCCCGCTTCCTTCGGCAAAGCGCCGCCGCCGAGGGGCTACCGTAAGTGCTCCAATTTGAGCTTGTTAGAATTTTCGTTAGAAAATTAACGAAAGTTATAACATTTCTAACAATTCCTAACTATTCCTAACATTCCTAACAAAGCGAGGGTAAATGGGCATTGTTATTTAAGGTTAAACCTTAAAAAGAATCTCAAAAAGAAAACAAAAGAAGAAAACCAAATATAGCAATGGCCGGAAACATAAAACTGGCCAATAATTTTGAATTTTGAAAAGAAATATTCTTCTTGTCCAAAGCCGGAGCCGCATTTAATGAACAAAGGCACGCCGAGGGACCTATCCGCGCGGATGAGTTTGCATTTTCAGAGGGCTATAAATTGAGCCCTCCAAATACAAAAATAAGGAGGAAGAACACAATTTGCACCGAACCTCTCGTGCAATATAGAGAGAAAACAAGTGAGAATTCTTCAAGAATTGTCACCTTTTTCTCTCCAATCTTTCCCAACTCATACTCATCCACTCACTCTCATATTAAAGCCCTAAACACTCATACACTCAAGCCAAACACTCAAGAACACAAGGAAGATTGGTAAACCCTCCTCCTCCTAACCCTAAATCTCAACCATGCATGCATCTTCAAACTACAAAATGTAGTTCTTTCATCTTCTTGCTCTAGATCTAAGAAGATCACCATGGAAGACCATCTCCATGGATGATCTTCTTCTACAAAGATCAACATTATTTTCAAGCTTTCTTTACTTTCTTGCAAAAGAAAACTCATTTTCAAAACCCTAAAAAACCATTTTCAAGCATAAAATCTTTTGATTTCAAAGGATAAAATTCCCTTCCCAAGCAAATGAAATGCTTAGTCCTAATGTACTCCTGAAGCTGATGGTTTGGTATAGTTGATTCAATGCCACTAGGAAAATGTTGCTCATGTGATCACTAACCAAAACCTAAGGAAATGGGGACAAGCATGGATGCAAACCCCTTAAAATCATATTTTCTTTTCTTTGAAAAGTTGCTGTCCAGTAGCAATTTTCTCAGACCTCAGTCCATGGTATTAATTTTTGGACACAGATTAACTTGTAATTTGGTGTTGACTAAGCAAAATACTTTTTGTAGACAACACTCCAGAGCTTTCCAGAAATATTTTTACCTTTATTTTTTGGGTGAGTAAAACTCCTCTTTTCAAATTTTCTTTCAGAGGCTAGTTCATCAGCTTCTGGGAATCCATAGATCTCATATCTGAGGTTTCCAGAAGGTTTTGACCCCTCAAATCTTCTCCAAAATGGAAAATTACTTCGCACAAACTTTATTTAAGGTGTTCAGAACAACTTTCATTCTCTGAGTTTATCCAGATTATGAAGTTTTAAGACCCTTGAATCCCTTTCAAAATCAAAGGTCCACTGCCTTTTTCATTCAAGAAATGGCTCTGAACTTCAAAAGGTCTTTTGAGTACCATAAATCTCAATCCTAAAATCTTCCAAAATCATGGGATCAGTTTAAAGTCTTAAAAAGATATCCTAACTTTACTTTTCTGA